>JACRUU010000024.1:7818090-8440590 GCA_030449085.1 Kryptopterus vitreolus
AACAAACACATTAATGTGTAAAATCAGGATTTGCTACCTTTTTTCTAGGTCAGGAGCGCTATGGCAACATGACTCGGGTGTACTACCGTGAGGCTGTAGGAGCTCTGATAGTCTTCGACGTGACCAGAGCGACGACGTTCGACGCGGTACCAAAGTGGAAAGACGATCTGGACTCGAAGGTTACTCTAAACAACGGCAAACCCATCCCGGCTGTCCTGCTGGCCAATAAATCCGACCAATCACGAGATGGTCTGTCCACTCAGATCCCCAAACTCGAGGCGTTTTGCAAAGAAACTGGATTCGTGGGCTGCTTCGAAACGTCGGCCAAAGTAAGTGGAGGATAAGCGGCAAGACCCAGACTAAGTGTTTCATTCAGTCTGGCTTTATAAAGGGTTTTGCAAGGCACTGGGCGTAAGTTATTTTATTCATAACATGCAGGATGCCACCCATGTATACATTTTTATACATCACAACCAGAAAAGCATTATTCCATCCTGGTTGTTTCTTCTTCTTTTTTTTTTTTTATCCCCCATAGTTTTTTATTTTATTTTTGAAAATAGTGAAATAGTTTTTACTGATCTTTCCCACATGTTGCCTCACCTACAGTATAATTGGAGCTTGCGTTGGATCTGGCAATTCCATGTATTGACACTGAGATGACTCAGAGGTCAGTGTTTGATGAGGTGTATTTGTGTGTTGTGTGTGTGTGTGTGTGTGTGTGTGTGTGTGTGTGTGTGTGTGTGTGTGTGTGTGTGTGTGTGTGTGTGTGTGTGTGTGTGTGTGTGTGTGAGATTGTGTGATTGTGATATGAACCACAAGCGCAGTTTAGAGCGGGTATGTGTTTCAACTCGCAACTCCTCTCTAATTAAATACACTGGGAAGTGTGAGACAGGAGCTGTATGAACAGGGCCCAAAGCAGCTTCTCAGATAAATATTAACACCCTGCTGTGTGAACTCGGAGCTTCTTTGAATCCAGTCTACCCTGCGTCGGGGCTTATATTGCTTATAATTGAAATATAACAGGAGGGCGAAAGGTGAAATGATAACGGTGAATCATAAAGCAGATTCACTACAATTCACTACAAAAGTGATGCGCCATGATTTCTGGTCCTTATACCGTGTGACTTGTCTGCTGCTTAACTGCCTTAGTCATGTGATTGTCATATAGGCGGACTGGTGTTCATGATACACAAGTCTGTGATTCATTCCCGCACAGGGCATAGAGAGAGAGAGAGAGAGAGAGAGAGAGAGAGAGAGAATGAGAGAGATTAAAAGTCAAGGGTGAGATACTAAATCTTAGTAAACACTTATTTCTGTGTTTTCTGGTTTCAATCTCTTTGACCGACCGAATTTAGTTTTAGCAGATGGATTTAGATGAAAGCGGTTTATTTTTTGCATCCCTATTAACACACTGCTTTATGGCGATGGGAAGATCCAATCATTTTTGCCGACTTGGATCTTTAAATCACAATTTTTTGGTCATTTTGATCAGAAATTATATAAAATGTTACATTTTCATTAAGCATATCCCACAACAATTTTCAATAATGGAAATATGTCAGTGCAACTATTGACAAACTATGATGAACAGAATGAGTCGATCACACTAGTCAAGTCAAGTCAAGAGGTTTTATTGTCATTACAACCATATATAGCTATAAATATAACCATTACAATTAGTGCTTAAATCACGTGACTCTGGAGCCGGGCAATTCACCATCATTATTGATTAATTCGAGTTCATGCTTTATGGCATTGCTGAAAATTACGTTGTTACAGCAAGCTTTAAACTTCCCCCGCATTACACTTGCGAAATATGCAGTACACCATGGCGGCGCACTGTGACGAATCCGAAGATGATTGGGGTTGTATGGAAGTGGTTCAGCAAGCCAAAGCCCCGCTGTAAAATTTGTCGAAAGTTTGTGGCAACTAAAGGAAGCAGCACGACTAATTTATTCCAGCACCTCAAACCGAAGCACATTGTTGAATAGGGAGGCGTGTGTGGCCCTGCGAGATAAACATGACAGAACACCGGCTACTAACAGGTAAACATAGATTTTGTCTAAAAGAATCGGAGATTCACTTTATATGACTTTATATTCCCAGCTCTACATGACTCCCATAATTATTGTACCAATAAAGCTCAAGACAATGGGGGTCACGTGATAAAAGGGCGAGATGATGAGCTTTCTTGTGTAAATCACAAGAGTCACAGAAAACAACACGTCGATTAAACAGCAAATGGCTCAGGCTAGGAGAGTCGAGAGGTCAACAACTCATGTTTGTTTCCTGTACATAACCTGCGGAGGTTCTGCATTGCTCTGCTCGTGCGCCTCCAGTGAAAGTCAGTCATGAATGGCAGTCACTACTGCTTTGTTGCATGCACATCAACTCGGGTCAGAAGCCTCGCTGTCATTTGATTCTCATGTTTGAAACGTTAATAAGACATCACCGTTTCCCCTCAAGAACTCCGCAAGACATTGTACTTTGCCTTCCGGCTCGGTGACAGAGAAGCTGTTGCCACCCCCCCCCCACATAAAGCTGTAGTCACGACTGCCAAGTCCATGACAGGTCCAAAACCAGGACTGGTCAAAGATCGATTCCGAAAGAAAGCGTCGGCGTATTTCTGTGAGAGTTTTACGAGTACGAATGTCTGCGAGGGTTTATGAGTATATTTTCCTCTTTACACAACTGCTTCTGCTTCTGTTCTCGTCTTTGTGTATCTGTACAACGGCCTTCAGCACCCTGAGACGCATTTAAAATTAAAATGCTCTTCTGTTTTTGACATTATGTAACTCCAGAGGTCTCACGACTTCCTTTTGTCGCCTTACATAAACGCAAGAATGGGTAGTGTTTACTGGAACCTTGTTATGCTGCATGTTTTAGACTGCGTTATAATTAGGTACGAACTTCATAGCTGACTTTTTCCGCACGATTTTTGTAGGAAAACACCAACATTGAAGCGGCAATCAAGTGCCTAGTGGAGAACATCCTGGCCCACGAGGAGAACGCTGCCGGCGACTCGGACCCGGACACGGTGACCTTATCTGGGAACAACAACACCAAAGATCGCGGCAAAGACAGATGCTCTGCGTGTCCCAAATAGCAAGACTGATGGTAAGGAGTAGCAGAAGTCAGAGAACGAGAGAGAGAGAGAGAGAGAGAGAGATAGAGAGAGAGCATGAGAACATGAGAAAAAAGCACAAAAAAAGAGTTACTGGCTTCATCCTCAAAAAAGCTATTAAGATAAGGCACTGCAGTAAAGCATCAGAAACAAAACACACACACACACACACACACACTGCTGGTTTATATTCCTATAGCATTTCATCTACAGTACAGACCCAATAACTGCTGGAGTGTGTGTGTGTATGTGTGTGTGTGTGTGTGTGTGTGTGTGTGTGTGTGTGTGTGTGTGTGCGCACAGCAAGCCAGAAGACCAAAAAAAAGCATTATGAAGTGCAATGACAGAGCTTATTTTATTTTCATTGTTATAAGTATGGTACAAGCTATTGGACCAATACATCAGTGATTAGCCCATCAATGCATTAACAGTACAACTCGTGGTAATGCAAATAATAAGTGAGACCAGGTCAGGGTTATGAGGATTTTCTCGTGGACCCAACAGTGACATTTGTTGATGCTGGAATTTGAGCTTAGGAGTTTTTCAATTTGAGAATTGGAGCTTAGTAGTACAATGGAGTTAACTACTGAGTTATTATTTCATCTCCCATGGAAAATAAAATAATATAATGAGTAAAATGCAATGTGTTTGGGTTCATGCCTATTTTAATATAATAATAATAATAATAATAATAATGATAATGATAATAGTAAAAATAATACATCTTTATTGAGCAAGAGCTTATTCCTGGTAAACGCACATTTGAGTCAATTCATCAATGAATTGAAGGGCTTTATGCAAACACATGTTGAGGTAAAATAAAACTGTCTTTTAAATGTTTTTCAGAGGTGGAAGGAAACCATAAGACCCAGAAGAAAATCCCCAAAGACAAGAACAGCGTATGCACGACGCAGCACAGACAGTATCTCCAAGCTCAAGCTCAGGCCAATAATAATAATGTTCTGAACAATTGTTTTGTGCCTTTTACATTCTTAGGTGTGCCTTAAAGAATGAAAATAAAATAAATAAAAATGAAATATAATGTAATAAACAAGGAATAACGGGACCGAAGTTACAGGAGGTACTGAGAGAGCATCATGAAAACAGCGAAAGCTAAAGCACAATCATGTGGAGCCAAATCACAAAGTAGTGACACTACAGGCAGAACAAAGCAATAAATCTTACTTGATTTTTGTACCAGACCCCAAATATGGGAATTTTTATTGAATATTTCCCCAAGGTTTTCAATGGTGCTTGGACGGTGTTCAGAATTTTTTTTTAAATACATTTTTTAAATGCAGAATGTTTTAATTGTAGAAGCAAACCAGGACACAGTTATTTCCTTTGTAGGATTATGAATTTATAGTGCAAAGAGCATACAATAGCATATATATATATAAAGCTGAATGGGCCAGTGAACATTCTGCCCCACAATTGCATAATAAAAGAAAAAATCTAAGAAACATAGGTTTTAATGTTTGATAAACACTGTTGCTTTTCCCCTCCTTTATTCATTGCTGACATTCTGTATTTATTGCCTTTATTTATTGTGCTACACGAATGTACATGGATCCAGATAGTATGGGATGAATGTATGGGATGGAGGATGAATGTAACTGGAATGGAAGCTGAATAAAGGAAATCTGAAAGCCTATGCACTGGTGCTGAATGTTTGTGAGCTCAAACCCTCTGGGATGGATCCTTTCGAGTTTTATAGTGCAGAGTGAAAATTTCACTTTAAGATGCCCACCCCGGATAGACAGACCTCCTCCTTGTCCCTTTTCTCCATTCTCCTTTCTCCCTCCTCCTCCTCCTCCTCTTTCTCAGGTCACCTGATTCTGCCATTTTGCGCTGAGCATCCGGCACTGAATTCGGAGGCAAACGCAGGAATTCTCCATCGCTGCTATTATGATGCTGAAATGCTGAGCTTGGCCTGCGGAAGGCTGTAAGCGCGTCTGGGTGAGGTTTTGGATGAACGGGTGCTCCGTTGCGGTATCCTCATGAAGCCGGCTGAAGGAATCTGACAATGATAACTGAGCAGCTAGCCCGATCCTGAACCTGATCCTGAACCCGATCCCGATCCTGAACCCGATCGTGTTCGTGTGCGCTGCTCTGAGGCTTGCTGCTTGTACCTTGTGCTGAAGCTTCAGCGATTTCCCACCTGCAAGGAGGAGGAGGAGAAGAAGACCGTAAGGTGGTACCGGAGCAGCAGTTACATGGTTAACCGGCGGCGCGGGAGGGTAGCAGTCACCATAGTGATGTCCTATTGCGGGTAGTAACGCAGGGTCTGCTTGCAATTAAACCGCATTTCGATCGCGCAGTTCAGGACTCGGTCGTCCTTGGTTGGCACGTCGTGCGTCTGAATGTCAGCACATCCTGTCCGATCTTTGCACGCATCCAGTTGCGCTCTCTCCACCCCTGCAGTGAATACGTCCATTGATTGAAAGGCGATCTCTCTTTTCCCTCTCTCCCTCTCTATCTCTTTATATATATTTATACACACGCGAACACACACCGAAGAGCCGATCATGTCGGGACAGTCCATCACGGACAGGATCGCCGCGGCGCAGCACAGCATGAGCGGCTCGGCCATCAGCAAAGCGGTGTGCAAGGCCACGACGCACGAAGTCAGCGCGCCCAAGAAGAAGCACCTTGACTGTAGGTTAAGTCCATACATCGCCCTTCACAACGACAGCATTCATTCGTTCATTCTTTCATTCATTCAATCATTCATTCGTTCTTGCATACTGGCCTTCACGTGCATTTTGCTTATTAATCTCCATGCACCCCGACCCCGACCCCCCCCCCCCCCCCCCCCCCCCATTTTATTTGTCCTCTCCTCTCCCCATCCACAAGACATTCACATCCTATTGATTCTGCAGCCAAATGATTATTCCTAGGCACCAATTATGAGCTACTCAAGGTCAGGCTAGCAGATCCCATCAAGCCTTTCTTCTTTTTTTTAAAGACCCCAATACTAAATACCCTGAAAAACACCAGCCAGGCCTCACTGCAATACTGTAAATACTGCTGCTGAGGAATGTCCTGCATACTGCCTTGGTGTATTTCAGTAAACCTTTTATTCTGATCCATGCAGTGGATGTGTATAACGCTGATTATAATGATGATGATGTACATTAAAGCCTTGGTGTGTGTGTGTGTGTGTGTGTGTGTGTGTGTGTGTGTGTGTGTGTGTGTGTGTGTGTGTGTGTGTGTGTGCAAATGAGTTCAGATCCTCACCCATCTCCAAGCTGCTTGATTAGAGTAAATTAAACAATAGCCCTAGGCCCACACCATGAAGGGCATATGGAAATAGATAATTATCTGATGTTTGTATATGACTTGCCTTTTGTGGGCTGCATTTCATTCTTCTCTTCCAGCGGTAAGCAAACGAGTGTGAGGGCAGGTTTGAGGCGCTTATACTGTATACTGTATATCTGTATCTGTTTATGCTGAAATACCTAAAATGTTGTGTTTTTTTACATTTAATGCAGAGCACTCGCTATTCTGGCACAAATATCACAATACAATCCTTTCTCATGTAAAGGAAATACACTGAGATTTTTTTCTGGCTGAATGCAGTTTTAAGGACATGACCACCTTGAGAAACATGAAATTTGTGCAGTGTTTATAGTGGTAATGTGTTGATTGATGCTATGTGTTTTTATTTTACATTCAGATGTCTAAAAAAACACGCAAAAGAATACCATTAATAATTCTCTCTCCCCCCCCCCCTCTCTCTCTCTCTCTCTCTCTCTCTCTCTTTTACATATATGTTCAATGTCACAGTATAGACTAATCCAGTGGAGAAATTGTTTCGATGGAGAATGTTGGACTCAAAGTTTCAGTATGCAATACAGCAATGAGTTATGGCAGAGCAATGTGGTGGTATTAGGATGGTGGTATTTGGCACTATCAGCAATTAGTGTGCAGTAACTGTTTTGTGGATCGTGTAGGAAAGCGCTGAGCAAAATAAAACAGGTTACGCTAAAACTCTTAATACATATGCTGGACACTATAAGAGGCCATGTGTGAATTGTAAAGATGTGCAAATATATTCAGAATTACTTTTAGGATTGAGCGTCTAGTCAGTTCTGGGAAAACAGCTCCTTTTTGGGAGCTAATCATATTATAGGATGTTTTTGTGGAACTAGGACAGCAGCTAGTTTTGATCTTTTGCAGCATAGGCCAGTAGGTCCATTGAAAATCTGTACTCTTTCAGTCTCAAGCTCTTGTGTGTTTGAAGTAGATCTGGGGGTTATAAGGTCCTGCTTCTTACACTGTGGAATAAGGTTATGTGTTTGAGGAAGATCATTACTGCATGATTGCTTCGGGGTCCAAGAATATTGTTCCGTTTCTCCTTCTCCAGTGCCTTTGACCTCTGAAAGAGGCCACAATCAGCGGCTGTTCCATGTAAAAAAAAAAAAAAAAACCTTAGGCCGATTTGAAAATTACTAGTTATTCTCCAAAAAGCAACCGGTAAAGATATTTCAGACCGGTAGCTGGCCAGAGTAAATTAAATCCCCTTAAAATTCAATTTGTACAATGCACTGATGACATGCCTAGAAGAGTCGGCTGTAGAAAAGAGCATCCACTGACCTCACGAGGCGAGACGGGTTTTCCTTCGATTCACAAATAACTTCTGAGCCTAGTCGATTAAGGCGCCAGGTAATCAATTAAGTGCTCAGTTAACAAGTTTAGGATGAGCCTCAGGGACTTCAGGAAAGAAGGTTACGCCAGTGTGCATAGAAAATACACCAGGATATGAATATGCCTGTGTGTGTATGTGTGTTTTATTTTGATTTCCAAAAGCATCCCTGAGTTACAGTTACGAAGCGACTTTTTATTTGTGTCTTTGTGCAATGCCCAGATCTGATGCATTGCACCAACGAGCTGAGTGTGAGTATACCTCATCTGGCTGACACGCTGATTGAGAGGACATCCAGTCAAAGCTGGGTTGTGGTGTTCAAGACCCTTATCACCACACATCATCTGATGATGTACGGCAATGAGGTAAGAGACGTGGCTTCCTTTTTCTTTTTTCTACTGCAATTGTATTTGTAACCCTCTGTGGACCCGCGATAACGATCGAGCGCTTTATATTATTCTTTTCTTCTACAGTCACAAAATTGGTTTTGAGATTTCATTGTTTGTAACAATGCACTGTTTGACCTACAGCAGGTACATGACAACAGGTAACAGTTTTCAGGTCAATTCAGTTCGGGTGAATTCAGGGTGATTTGGATCTTGCTTTTAACACTAAGCATTGGGCCAAAGTGGCTTTCAAGGATAAAGAGGTGTGGATATCATTAAAATAAATGGCCTATTTCTTTAATAATAAAAAAAGAAGCTATACATTATTCCATTCAAAGAAATGTATATTTAAGTTTACTCAAATACTAAAAAACTATTAGTTTAAGTGAGGTTAACTTGAACGCTTGAAAAGAAATCCTTGCTTTTATGCTGAAATTAAGCTGAATTTCCCAATATATTTATTTGAAAGCTTTTTATAGTAAAAAAAAAAAAAACAAAGGAATGAAAAGGCCTCTTTACTGAAATGTCCACGCTCTTGACTAAAACGGCAATGTGAAAATTTGAAATGTCCGTCCTTTTATCTGCACCCTACTTTCATAAAACTGATCCGAATTCAAAAACTGTATTAGACATCTGTTGTTAAGCCACGTTCACTGTCGCCCAGATTCTGCGAGTCACGCGTGTTCCCTAATGTGCGCGTGTTTTTCCATGCCGTTTCTTAATCAAGTTGAAAGCCAACAATTTTTTAATTGCTCCACCATTCAGTGCATCTTAATTATCTTACAAATCATAGTGTAGCCCGAAAGTATTATTTTTTTCCCCTTTCTTCCTTTCTTTCTTTCTTTCTTTCCTTTTAACAAATTAGCCTTCCTGGCATTTAAGTACTTAGGAAATACTCACCATGCTGTCCTTTTGACCATGTGTCATAAAAGCTAATAGTGCTTGTCCACATTGTCATGGTAACCAAAGAGTTGGAAGGAGGAAACTGGATTGCACAAACGAGTCCATTTATAGGTCCGTACAGGGTTAAAGTAATGTGCTGTGACATTATTCAGGATTCGGTTAGTTTGAATGTGTGAAATAATGAAATCAGGACGTATTAACCGTCCTTCAGAGAGCTCGACTTAACGAGTGTTTTTTTGTTCTTTCGAACAGAGGTTCATCCAGTACCTTGCCTCCAGAAGCACACTCTTTAACTTGAATAATTTCATAGATAAAGGGGCATTACAAGGTGAGTTTAGATCAACACCACACCCATGATGTTTGTCCTCGACAGTGCTTATTATCATCACAGTGCTTATCAGGACACATGATGATCAAGTGCTTCTCATGTAGGTTATGACATGTCCACCTACATCAGACGATATAGCAGATATCTTAATGAACGAGCGATGTCCTACCGGCTGGTAGCAGTTGATTTCACCAAAATGAAAAGGGGGTGAGTAGAGATCGTTTCAACCAGAAGTCAGAGGAAATGCTTTTATTTACAGCCTTTTGTGCGTGTACGCTGCTGTAAGTTTGCACTCTTTCCGTAGGATCGATGGGGTGATGCGCACCATGAGCACAGAGAAGCTGATGAAGACCCTCCCAATCATTCAGAATCAGCTGGATGCGCTTCTGGATTTTGAGGTAAACTTGCTTTCAGAGGTGTAGCTTGAAATTACATGTAGATTAAATAAAAAATATAGTTGCAGTCAAAATAAAATGCGTCAAATCCTAAAAGACTTACTGCAAGAATAATGTTTTTGCTAATGTTTTTTTTAGCAATGTCTGTAGAAATAATAGTCACAATTTTACAAAATGTCATTCTTGGAACTAGAAGTAAAAGCTTCTTAAATAATCATCTCTAAATGGGTAGTAATTATTCATTAGCTTGGCGTTAACTGTGACAAACAAACCGGTGCTCATACACTTCATGTAGGATACACATAACAAGCATTGACAAGTCAGCGTTTTCACTGGATTGCCAAAACTGGAGCAATCATTTGCATATCAACATGCCTTAGAACATTTCTGATGAGATTTATGTGAAAAGAAAGTAATAAACACTAGAATGCGGACAGAATGAAATAGAAGCCAGACAGTAAAACAATTTCACAAAGAAAACAATTTGTATCGCATGTAAGTTTGTTTAAAATGAATCAGAAAAGGTTTTATTGCCAAATCTGCTCACACACACACACACACACACACACACACACACACACACACACACACACATAAGGATTTTCTTTTAGTGACAGATCTTTCTTGGTACATGAAAATATGAAGCGGAAAAGAATCGATTGATTGCTTTATTGTCATTGCACAACAAAATTAAATTTCAGTCCTTATGGTGCATGAAAATAAAATATAATAAAGTATTGTATAACTAAGTGATATGTCCAAATAGTAAGGTATTACTCATTTAAATATCAAAGAATTGCAAATTCAAAGTCTTGATTGTGGTTGGGAATAAATATGAGGTACAAGTGTGTAAATAGTGTGTATTGTGCAAATAGTTCCAAGAATTCACTGATGGTGTTTGGTTCTCAAACAGCGCTGGGGTAAAAAACTGTTCCTAAGTCTGTTGGTGCGTGATATGAATAAAGATTTATACACAATCGGTAGTCAGGATGAGCTGCAGAATTTACAGATATTATATGTACATAGAAATTGTAGTATTGTATGAAAGGTAATGAATAATAAATAGATTATATTATATATTGTTGCACTCAAATGTGTCTTGGTATACCGAATCTTTTGCTGTTGAGATATTAAGTGGTCATGAACTGACTTGCCTGACGTGAAAGTAGTTCTCATGTCTTGTAGTTCTGGTGCTTGGTCATTGGTAGTGACAAGCATAGGGGAGCAATTCAAAAAGGTAGAAATCCTCCTCGCTCCGTTTGTTAAGTGTGGGCAAAGGAGCACCAATCATTTTCTCTGTACTGTCCTCTATGGTCTTTTAATGTCTGCTTTGGTTGCTGAACCAAACCAGACAATAGTCAATATACGCAGGATTGACTCCGTAACGGCCGACTAAATCTGTATCAGCAGCTTCTGTGGCATAAAGTACAAATCTAATCTAACCTCAGGACTAAGAAGTGTACTGAGGTGGTTTTTTGGGGTGTTTCTGGTCTACAGAATGCACTGCCTATAAATGCTTCTAATGGGCAGAATGACCTCTGTTTTCTAATTATGAACAGTTTCCTTATTCACTCTTAATTAGTGTAATGCCTTCAAAGAATTCTGTGAGAAGACTAATGACAGCAGTGGAATGATGGAAATGATTTTATAATATATGTAAAAATCTAAAATAAAAGGTTAGTGTGATCTAACTGCCTATTATTGCAATTAAACATAATATTTATTTAAGGATTTGACTTTAATGTTCAGGTTGCCTGTGTTTATTTTGCCAGATAACAAAAATCGGTACAAAATCTGTAAAAATTTGGCATGAGAAAATCTACAAGACCTCAGAAAGGCTTACTAATGCCAGTAACCCCAGTAACATCCACTGTCATTCCAAAGCAAGCATCTCCATTAGTGAGTACATGCATGTAGGGTTGTGTATCATTTTAATTTAATGGATTCCGCTTCCGCTTATCAATTCCGGTTCTTATCGATTCCGTTTCAAAAACGGTGAACCAGCCGCAGATGCTTGGTCATGTTGGTCATCTTGTTTGCAACATATTAGTTTATTACAATAATTACATTCAACTTTGTCTTCGGTTTTTACAAATTGTAGCCACACTTTTGAATTGTTCCCGCGATCTGTCAACTGTTGTTCAGATTACACATAAGGTCCTGGCAGATTGGACTGGCGGAAGGTCCTGGCAGGTGAAAAAAAAATAATTGAAAATCTATAACAGGTATCCAATTCCAGAATCGGAATTGATTTTCGTTTCCCAACCCTTCAAGCATGTCAATAATAAGAGAAGAGGAGGAAAAAAATGGAGAAGTGGTAGCTCAGGTTGTGAGTTCAAATCCCAGTAACACTGAGCTGCATATGCCAAGTAAAGTCGGCTTTATTATCATTTCAACAACAAACATCAAACAAACAACATGGTACACAGAACTAAACCTCACTGTAAATAAAAATAATTACGTAAAATTTACATTTATTTATACATTCAAAAAAATGTGCACATATGCAACTTTTAGTGCAAAAAGGAAAGACAAGACAAGACCAAAAACAGTAGCGCCGGTACACCAGTACACTACAGAATGTTGTGCAAAAATGGATTGTCCATATGCAAATCAAGAGAAATATTGTAAACACTGTAATTGTAATATGTAAACACTGTCATTGAGGAAAATATGTTCAATAGATAATGTGCAAAAACAGCGGTTTGTGCAAACAGAGCATTTCTTGAGCAAGGCAACCTTAACCCTGGAACCACCCACCAGAGCTGGATAAGAGCATCTGCCAAATGCCGTAAATGCAACTGTACAGATGCCAGAAAAGAGCTGTAGTAGGTCTGGACGATTCAGGAGCTAAGAAAGCACGGTGGATCGTCTCAACGTCAGATTTATGCTTTGTCAGAATGTTCTGAAATCAGCATCTGTTGAAGCTTCATAGCGATTTATATCCTGATTGCATCCTGGTCGGTGAAATGTTCCAAATCATTACCCTGGCTTAAGAAGATATAGTATATAGCTATATATATATATAATATATATATATATATATATATACAGTATAAGATATACATTTTCTGGCCAAAAGTACATACGATTGCCACAAAGTATGAAGTGCACACTTATATAGAATGTCTTTGTATGTTTTAGTATTAAGATTTCCTTCATTGGAAAAAAAGATTTAAGACAATGACCCTGTGCATAAAGTGAATTTCATGAATAAATGGCTTTACCATGGTTGGTGTAGATCAGGGGTGTGAAACTCATTTTCACCGTGGGCCACATCAGCATTATGGTTGCCCTCAAAGGGCCGTTATGTAACTTTAAGACACTATATCGTCTTTGATAAGCGACACCGTCTCATAACACAAAACACATGCTGTTTTTTTGTCTTGCAAGTGCCTTCCATCTGCATCAATTTGTTGGTGGACTAAGTAAAATGACGTGGCAGGCCACATTCAGCACATGGGCCTTGAGTTTGACACGTGTGGTGTAGGCTGACCTCGCTGAACATATTGAACAAACTGGAAAGCTCCCAAAATGCCTTTACGCATAAATTGCAGTTGTTTGTCTTCTTTATTTTCTCTTAAGGACATTCACGATTCTAAATGTCTCATCTAATTGTATTACTTTGATTTTTCCCTCTAGGCCAGCTCTAATGTACTGACCAATGGTGTGATCAATGGTGCCTTCATGCTGCTCTTCAAGGACTCGATCCGCATTTTTGCTGCTTACAACGAAGGTGTTATTAACCTTCTAGGTAATATAATGCAGTCTCATGCTTTTTATCTGTTCGTCACTGTGCTAATTTCCCTGGTTAGTTACGTTGCTGATTATTTAAAATGACTGGCTGAAGCAAAGTCACTCGTAGCGCGGCAGAATAGATTAATTTAAACAACAACAAAAAAGTGTTTCATTCCTCTTATACCACAGCATTTTCCCTTTTCTAGTCTTTTCTCTCCACAAAACTGCTTGCATTAAAGCAGCTATAAGCATTTATCGCTCTTTTAATTTTTTATAAATCCTGTGGTGGAATATGGAGTGCCACTGGAGAACAGTAAAACTAGTAAATCTTTGTAGAAAACAACGCTGCTGATCTGATATATTTATGAGATTTGGGGAGGGTGTAGCTCAGCAGTTGATTGTAAGTTTCGGGGTTTCGAGCCCTGGTATTGCCAAGCTGCACTTTTAGGTCCTTAAGCAAGGCCCTTAATCCTCTGCGCTGTACAATGGCTGACCTTGCGCTCTGACCCCAGCTTCTAAACATGCTGGGATATGCGAAGAAAAGAATTTCCCAATAAAGAATGTTAAAAAAATTGAGTTCAACCGTAAAAACCTGCGATATAGGCGACGTTTCCTATCGTAATAGAAAAAGAATCAGCACCTCCTGACCAATCCTATTGAAGAGATCGACAGTGCTGTCGTATAAGACGCGTTTCGCGAATGCTAATGAGTTTATTGGAAGCTTGTGTGTCGTACTAAATGCCTTGTTTCGTTTCAAAGAGAAATATTTTGATATGAAGAAGCACCAGTGTAAAGAAGCCCTGGAAATGTACAAGAGGTTTCTTATCAGGATGACCAAGCTCTCAGAGTTTCTCAAAGTGGCAGAGGTAACATGTTTCTGAATATACTCACTGCATGATGGGGTTTGGTCGGGGGCTCTTCCACACAGGCCCTTCCTTTGATTACTGTCCTTCTTGGCTTTCGGTTCAACTTTTATCAAAAGGTTCTCCCCTTCATTCTGCCTGTTCTGCTGCCTGCACTGCATGCTTTAGCGAGATGTCTCTCAGTCTATCTCAGCAACAATAAGAACAATGATGTGTTATTCAAATGAAGACCAACTATTTCAGAAAAAAAAAGAAAAGAAAAACCAGTTTTGCAGTTCAAATGCAGGGCACAGTTGTCAACGTGGAAGTTTTCTGACTGGGATCAAATGTGAGGAAACCAAAAAAGTGAGGAATTTTGCATATAAAAGCGTCCTGTGCCTTTAGAACACGAGGATTCGTTAAACAAAACGCAATTTCTTGACAACTGTGCCAGAATAATAGCATTCCTTTTATTCATTTGTTTAGAAAACATAATGTCTTGCTGTGTATGGAGGTATTTTTTTGGGAAAAAAAAAAAACAAAACAAAAAAATCTTGCACATCCTGCTTGATTTTTTTAGATTATGTTTTATTTTGTGTTTTTGGCTAAGTAATATGTCTCTTCAGGAACTGGGTGCAGTGCTATCCAAAAACAGACTAAAGTTGACTTTAAGAGCGCATTTCTTTATTTGTATAACAATGTGTGTATGCCATTTTTTCTTGTCCTTTTTTTTTTCAAAGTCAACATTAGTTGTGTGTTTTTTTTGGATGTTTCTCACCTAGTCATAAATATTTCATCTTCGTTCACATGACCAAAAGTGACATTTCATTGTTTTCTCACCCATGAAGCCAACATCCAAATCCTTGTTGTCTATCTCTTTGTACATGCAGTTGTCCATATTTTCTTTAACACTCACACAAACGCCGCATGGAGTAATGGCTCTTTTTTTCTTTATTCTTCCTCCCTCCTCCACATACCTCTTTTCTGGTTTTTCCTTTGTTTTACCTCTTATGTTCCACATTGGTTTTTTTGTTTTGTTTTTGTTTTTGTTTTGTTCTCCTCCCTCTTTTTCCTTTTTTTGTGTCACAGCAAGTTGGAATTGATCAGGTTGACATCCCAGATCTCTCACAGGTTAGTGGCACATTTCATCTCAATTTCTGCCATGTGGCTTCACTTGAAATTCTCATCACCACCTCACCCCATAGCCTTCCATCCCCAGCCTCCCCATTTCCTCTATGTTTACCCCTCATCTACCAGACTTTTAGGATAGGGGCCTTCCAGAAACTTACTCCATACCCGCGCTCTCCCTGGGAATCTGATGTGCTGTTTTGCGTTTTCTGTTTTCATCCGAGGTAAATGGGTTACTAAAAGCTGGTCACCTTTGACCTCAGAGAAGCTCTGATTTTATGAAGCCTTATGCCTTGAATATTGCTATGTGTATTAGCACAGCATCTGATTTATTTATTTATTTATTTATTTATTTATTTTTTAGTAGGAATGAAAGGCCGTTCGAGGCTATTGAGGTTTGCGGTGTCGTCACGTTAAGATTAAGTGCTTGCTCTTCGAGCCACCATTTCTTACTGGTAAAAATCCATGAGAAATTTACAGCGCTTCTGTTTCCAGTGCAGACTGATATATGGCTGAATGGCGTTTGTGTCTAAGGGATTGTGGTTAGAGCGTTCCGCTGTTTTTGGGGTTTTTTTTGTTTTGTTTCTTTTTACACCACAGGCACTCACCATTGCCATATATCTCTGCACTGGTAGGGTATTTTTTTTTTTGCTTTAATAGCTTTTTGGAAGAGTTGTGAATGTGCACAAGAAATAGAATGCCTTCAAACTGGAGCAGGGGACAGAACTTTGCCTGGCACCATCTGAAGTTTTTTTTTTTGTAGTCAGCAACTATGCCAAACCTAGGCCTCCAATTTATGCTGGTCTTTGCATTTCATGCCAATTGCGCTCCATGCCGACTGACAGAGGGGTGCTGGGCACACATCTACCCCTTCAGTTTGCCACCATTTGGCTTTTTCAATTTTTTATTTAATTTTTTTTTAATAATTTTTTTATTAGTTTACATTTTCATTGACATCAGACAGGGACTCCTGAAGGTGTTGGGCCGGCATACTACACAGTGGTACCTAACCATGTCGAAAACATTTGAAATGGAAGGAGTGCCTTGTTTACTTCTGCTGAAGCAGTATTCAGAAGGCCTGCATTAACGTCCTGTAGTATTCTTATTAACACTCCGAAGCGGTTCTTCCTATCAAAAACATTCATTCGAAGGAAAATGGCAAATAAATAAATAGATCCGCAGGTTGGGAGAGATAATATGGCCTTTTGTACACTCCTACAGCCACGCTACCGTTTCCTTAACTTCTTTTCGTTTATTTCGTTTTTTTTCTTTTCTTAATATTAAACACTATTGTTTCGTTCGCGTATGTTTCGGATTTCTCAGTCGGCTTTTCCTTGTTTTGTCTCCTCTTAGAGTGTCTGAGAAATCTGTTCCTTTGTTATTCATGGAAATCCTCCCTCGAACTGGCATGCAGAGTGGACAAGTCTAGTCCTTGAAAGGCAAATGTTGTGTAAGAACAAAGCCATTCTCTTGAAGAGTGAATGTTCCTCGTCAGCCAGTACAGCTCATTGATTATAGCCTATGGAGGACGGAAAAATGCATTTCAGTCAGCGAATGCGCAGACCCATGTTCTCATCCAGCATTTGCCTTTCTCTCTATAACCTGCTTTGGCTTCCAAATGTTTTTTTTGTTTTTTTTTTGGACAATAAAAGGGCATGTGTTTGCTGAATTATTCTTACGACACTGAATATGTCATTTTGCTACATTGCAATCATGAAATGGAATCCAAAGTTTAATAGGTTGTGCTTTTGGCTTTTTTTTGTGCTTTATAAATTGCTCTGCATGATCAGGCAAAAAGGTCGCTCTTTTATTTCTTTATTTTGATTTGTTTGTACAAAAATCTAGTACTCTGTGTCTCCCACTTTGAGAAGTCCTTGATCTCAGTTTGCTTCACAAGCCGTGTATGAAGTGTCAGAACACTTGCATGGGAAATAACACATGTTTTGCATGTACAAGCATCTTCTATTTGAATCTTTTTTGCTTTTTGTCTCCCTTTTTCTTTTAGAGGCTCATGAACACTATTAGGTTATGCAATGCAGACCTTCCCTTTGTGACTCTGTATGTGTCTGTCTGTCTGGATGGATGTTTGTATCTACTGTCTGAAGAGTGACTGAGTAAAGTGTCAGTCTTTCTGTGTGTGTGAGTGTATGTGTGTGTATGTTCGTGTGTCAAATTTCTATGTTGGTTTATGTGTGAGCGAATGTCTGTGTGCTTTTGTAATTGCACTCATTGGCCCCACATGCGTCTGAAATATCTCTTTTCCTCAACCTGCATCACTTCCAGGCCCCAAATAGTCTCTTACAAGCTCTTGAACAACACCTGTCCTCTCTGGAAGGCAAGAAAATCAAAGAGCTGTCCTCCGTCAGCAGGTATCTTACCCATATTTGACTAAAACGGTTCACATGGTACTCTGATTCTTACTGCTGTACTCACTGGTGCTGAGTAGAAACATCTATTTAGCACAATACAATGTTAGTAGTTATTAAAAACCATCTGCTTATTAACAGGTCCCTACCAGACAGGACATTTTTATTACACCAGTATAAATGTCCTGCAGACTCTACATTGTTTAAGATATTAAACTGTCTACCCTAAAAGCATTAACAGTGGGATATGATTTACATCCCAGCCTCCTCCTTTTAAAAGCTATTAATTTTTTTTATCTATTTTTAGAGCTACTTGTTCAGTAATAAAACAAATACCACAGATTTACAGCAACGTACTTTAATTCCAAGTACAATATCTGGATCCTAGAAACACCCAATATGGTCTATTTTATTAACATGTACACTGTTATGTTTTACTTGGATTAATGTAGTTACCTGGAATGCTTCATTAAGGACACATGCATTCTGGGTGATTTAAGTGACGGCAGCACACATCCATCGCAAACATTAGAACAAGAAAATCACACAAGATCGTCAGGGATTTTGACTGCTGCAGTGGTTGTTGGAAGTGGATTGCTGCATGTATGAATATGCTCAGGGAGAAGGATGGACACTTTTGTGGATGGATTCATCTTGTTTGACTTGTTCGAGCTGAAAGAGGTTTCTCAATATTCAGTCTATACATTCGTAGTGAGCAGAAAATGCACAATAGACTGAAAATAGGACGAGATAAGATAAACCAGTGAGGAAATGTGTGAGGAAATGTACAGCAGATGTTACCCATGAAGAGAAATCCGATTCTACAATTCTGTTCATTTCACCTCAATTTTTAAAGAAACAATTGTCCCAAAGAAATAAATCGATTATGACACCATAGATTTTCACATCATAGATTAGTCCCTGTATATTTACCCTAAGTGAGCAAACAATTGTTGACAGTAACAAGGATAAACTCCTTGAGAAACCAAATTTAAACCTGAACCATGCTTATCTGGGAAATATTGTTGCTCACAAATTGCCAAACACCACCATTTTCTAGTTAATGGTCCAGTTTATGTCATTCAAATACTCAGAGCAGCCCTTCTACTACCAACAACCATGCCACAGTCCCGGCAAGTCATTTTTCTACATTATGGTGTTTGACAGTTGACGTTTACACAATCTATATATTATATATCCAAATATTAATAACTGTTTCATTTACATATACATATTACATTTCCTGTTTGCAGGGATGAAAAACAGCAGGCTCAAGAGGCTGAGGGGAACAGATTACAGCCTACAAAGGTGAGAGCACTCAGGGAATTTGATATTCTGTATAGTTTTCTGTCGAGTTTTCAGAGTAAAAGGCGACGGTTAAAGCACATATATGGAAAAGTAATTAGAGACTAATTAATGTAATTGAGGACAGAATAAGTACGACACAATTCACGTTACAATCTCTGTACATTCCAGAAGCAAAAGTATGAAATTTTCTCAGAGACTGTCCTTCTTAATGTATTTCTCGTTCATCCTCACCACAGGGAGTACAGCTCAAAGATATTGGTATGCAGACTCCGACAGTGTCCCCGAGCGGGCAGTCGGTGGGCAGCGCCAACAGCAGCTGCACCAGTAGTGGTGCTACTGAGCTCCTCTCC
Organism: Kryptopterus vitreolus; assembly: GCA_030449085.1. Classification (NCBI taxonomy): domain Eukaryota; kingdom Metazoa; phylum Chordata; class Actinopteri; order Siluriformes; family Siluridae; genus Kryptopterus; species Kryptopterus vitreolus. Next base: position 7,837,607 of record JACRUU010000024.1, read on the forward strand.
AGTCCACCAGATCTCCCCATCACAAATGGGTACAGAGTCTAGTACTAATACTGTTCACTTATGATATGGCTAGAGATTGCTGTTGCTTGAATAATGTTATTAACCTTAAATGTGTCAAATTGTCTATTTGGGCAACCTCGACCCAACAGTGTGCACAGCTTCTCCAGTGATCATTTCGACCACCAACACAATCTCACCACCCCTGTTCTGACTAGCACCCTGCCTGCCACTAACAACGGCTGGGGAGGTCAGATTCGCATCGTCAACATGATCATAAACCAATATACACCTACATCAACACTCACATACCCTGATTCAGTATACGTCTATTTTAAGCATTGTATTTATATAATCATTTATAAATTATATATAGTTATAATAAATTATACAATTTATACAATCATTTTCCTCTTTCTGTTTTGTTTCAATGCATGACTGGACCTTCTCTCGGTGAGTCAACTGTTTGTGAATGAATGTAGACAGTTTGCATGGACTGCAAGAGCAGAAATTCCATTTCGTATCTTTTTCTCTCCTGCTATAGGTTGTGTCCCCTTTAGGACCCCTACTCAAGCCCACTTCACAGTTCCACGGTCAAGGCACGCAGCTTCATAATGGAGGAAAGTTGCTGACTAATGACCTGGATTCCTCTTTGGCCAACCTAGTGGGCAGTAGGTCTTTTGTTCGTATGACCTCCATGTAGATAGCCTCCTAATTTATTTGCTGTCTGATCGGGATTGTTGTGTTTCTCATAGATTTGCACTTTGGAGCACCTTTGGCCAAAAAGTAAGATTTTCTTAGCATATGCACTTTATTAGGTACACTTGACCACCTGTTACCATATATCTATAATAAGAATTATTATTTGATATAGTGCCTTTAAGTTGCATCTCAAAGTGCTTTAAATAAATATAGGAAATAAAAATACAATTAAATACCAATGCGCTAACCTTTGTTTGTTCTCTCTAGGACGCTTTTTACCGTTAATGTACTTCTATGCTTTTTCATTAGGCCAGAGATGCAGTGGACCCACCTGGAGAAGAAAACCACAGGAGGATCTCACTGGCAGTCTAAAGCCATGAGTGGAACGGCACCATGGGGACACACACCCCTAGCTCCCGCCCCTATTCCTGTGCCACAGATGGTAAGAACTTTGACTTTTTAACCGTAATCCATACATTTGTCCGGGATTACAGACAGTGTTTTGCAAACGAAACGCTGCTTTAATGGCTAACTGTACCGTTTCTTTTCCTCTTCCATCTGTTCACTGCAGAATGGAATGATTTATACTGGCTATGTAAGTCTCGTTGTTATTTCTTTGTGGGGAAATCATATTGCAGTCATTTGTTTTTCATATTGTGTACTGATTAATTTCTTTTTTAGGCACCAGCTCCGGTAGCATTTCCAATGACAACCCCCCAAGTGCCTGTATATGGGATGGTACGATGACATATTTATATAATAAAAATATGTACCAAATGTTTGCATTTAGAATATCATGTAAAAGGAAGAGTTTGGATTTTTATTTGATTTTGATAGATTTGGCGTTCAGATATACACAAAATCTTGTTTTTTTGTTTAGCACACATTGAACAGTGTTTATTATGACAGGATAATTGTCTGAAACAGATCTTTTTCGCTGTTGTGTATTGTCCTTAAGCTACAATCCTGCAAGTCATCTTTAGCAACAGGTTACAGGACGATTGTTTACTTCAGTAACACTATACATTATACAGTGCGTTCAAAAAGTCCCTCTGCAGTGGCCACGCAGAATGAGTGATGGGCGAAACATTAATTTAATGAAACTCAATATTATTCTCATTCAAGTATTTATTTATCAAATCTCGCACAGTGTTCTTTTCTCCCGGAAAAGCTGCTCGAAATTTTCCACAAACTAAAGCCATGTATTATAAAGCCATTCGGTCTCCTCAGACGCAAAAGGGAAATGGACGAAGGGGTAAAGAAAAAAAGCCTGTTCGTCCGTTTCCCTTTTGTGTTGGAGGAAACGCCTTAAAAACGTTCTCCACTCTCTGCTCTACACTTCACTGTGGAGGAACTATTTGAACACACTATAGGTAGGAATGGGTGTGCCGTTATAACCATAACTGACTTTTACCAGAGGACTTTTCAAAGTGTGATCTATGTGGTGTTGGTTACCAAAAGTTTGTGAACTTCGTACATATGGTGCTTTGTGAACATCGCATTCCACGTTCAGTCTAAATTTGCTCTCGTTACCACTCCCCCCCCCCCCCACTCTTTTAGGAACGTCTTCCCCTAGATTTTGAAGTGTGTTTATTGATATTCATTAGCTGCATGGGTATTAGTAAAGTCAGGTACTGATATAGGTGTGGAGGTCTGGGATGTTTCAGTTTATCCCAAAGGTGTTCAATAGGGTTGAGATCAGAGCTCTATACCAAGTCACTCCATATTCCTCTCAAACCATGTAGACCATATCTTTATAGAGCTGATTTCTGCAATGGAGCAGGTTTGAGTGATGTGAACGCAAATTTTATTATACCACATCCAAAGATAATTAACATATGTATGCTTCCCTTATTTGTTAAAAGGCATATATAATTTTAGATGGAGTACAGAATGAAAAATGCAAATATCATAAAACATATAGCATAAATTAAATACTTTGGAAAGTCAGTCTATATTTTGATTTCTAATAGATCCCTCCTCCCATGGGCCAGATGAGTTCAGTGCCCTTGATGGCACCCCAGCCTGTGATGTACAACCAGCCTGTTCTCCGCACCACCAACCCCTTCACCCCCGTCCCTGGGACTCAGGTACTGCATTCATGCACCCAAACACGACCTCTTATTTAACCTTCAATTAAGGTCATTTGCATTGTTTGATTTTCCAGTCTGTTTAATGTTATTCATTAAAAATATTGCAGACAGATGTTTTTTTGTTTTTTTTATGTTCCCCGATATTTATAGATGCACTTCATGTAGCGCTAAGGGGAGCGTCAGACTGACAGTAGCGCCAGAGGAAAAACATCAACCAACCCAAAAACCAAATATGACAACAGAGATGTGAGAATTGGTTCAGAGACTGACATGTTCATGTGTCATTTTGCCCCCTTTGAGCTGTGTGTTTGTAGCATCCCCTGCCCCCTGAGAGCATAACATCGTCCTGTCATTTTACACGTTCTCTTTAAGTTCCTTAGTGTCAGATCTAGTGTTTCTAGATGGCCCTTTTAGATGATGTCACTGGCTGAATGTGAATGGAGTGACAATGTATAGTGATTATGCGGTGGAATGAAACAATGTCATGATGTCAAGTCCCCAACCCCCCCGCCCTCCCCCCCTAACCCCCCCCCCCCCCCCCCACCCCCCCCCCCCCCCCCCCCCCGGTTTGGAGAGTTTGTTGTTGTAATTGTGTGCACTTGAATCTTTAATGTTTATAATGTCTAAACCAAGCCACGGTTTTGTATGCACATTGCCTGAATAGTGTTTCAAATCAACCACTGTCAATGTTGATGATCGTGCCACAGTTGATGGCCTTCTGAATTCTTGAGTCCTGGAGAAAATGTGTACAGGTCACTTTTGTACATTTGTCTTGTCCCTGAACATTTTGGACTTCACCTTACAAGTTGAAGCTGTGTTTATGCATACAGTAACTTGTAACATTTCATTCAGGTATGGTTAAGGTATGGCTGTATGGATTAAAAACAAATACAGCATTGTGCTTGTGTCTATTATATATATATATATATATATATATATATATATATATATTTATATATTTTTTTTTTTTATCTGAAGAGATCGTCTCATTAGTGTTTCTTCTTACAAAAAAAACTAATTTATTCAACGGCTTGCTCTTATTATAATGTGATAAAATAAAAAAAAACACTATGACACGCTATGATATAATAACACTTTTAATGAGATTAATGAGATTCTTTTTTCATAAATTGGAAAAGCACTTTTCACTCAGTGTTTACTCAGTGACAATATAGGAAACAATTCAAATTTAAAAGCACCTCATTTTAAAGTTCCACAAACAAATATGGGCGTTGTGTTATTCGGACATTGTGTATTCACTGATAAATTAGCGTATACTAATACTTCAATTATATATTCACTGATATATATAGATATATATATATATATATATATATATATATATACACTGAGTGTGTCACTGAAGCGCGCAGGCCCCAGTTGGCAGGAATTCATCGACATACACAGCTACAGCTTTAGACAGGTAGGTCATGCTCCCAAACCGGCCACTGGGTGAGCTGTCATACAGTAACCTGCAGATATCGTTGGACTGATCTCTTTCCAGAAGTGTATCTTCTGCTCCCAAGTCTTTCTGTAATACAAGAGACACAGATATATGCTGGAGCATATCTACTGATATACTGAAATTTCTGCTGTCAAGAATCTAGAAAAATACCAGTGCTCGAATGTACATAATATTTCAAATAAATAAATAAATAAAGCTTTGGTAATAAATGATAAGGGAAAAAGTATTGGAACACCTGGCTTTCTAAAGCCAAAGCTGAAGGCACACGATTGTGTGTAGTGTCTTTGGGGGTGGTAGAAATAAAAGTTCCCCTCGCTCGAACTAGGAGACCCAAACTTGTTCCAGCATGACAGTGTCCCCATACACAAATCCACCTTCATGAAGACATTGTTTACATGGGATGGGGTGAGTGGCCTGCTGTACAACTCTGACCTCAACTCTACTGAACACCTTCAGGATGAATCGGAACAATGACTAATACACCAGGCATCACGCTACATTGTTAAAACCCTTGTGTTTGAATGAACACAAATCCCCAAAAGCACACTAGAAAATCTTCCCCGAAGTTAGAAGTGTAAATTGGAAGTTAACATGAAGTGCAATGATCTTATGACCAGGCGTCCACAAAACCATTGGAAATATCGTACATTTTAAACACACAGAAACATTCATTCATTCATTCATCTTCTACCACTATATGCGATCTTCCCTCGGGTCACGGGGAGTCTGTGCCTATCTCAGGCATCTATGCGCATTAAGGCAGGATACACCCTGGATGGAATGCCAACCCATCGCAGGGAACCCACACACACACTCACATTCACACACAATTTTCCAAGGTGCCAATCAACCTACCGTGCATGTTTTTGGACTGGGAGGAAACCAGAGAACCCGGAGAAAAAAACCCTGAGGAACGGAGAGAACATGCAAACTCCACACACACATGGCCGAGACGGGGAATGGAACCCGGATACTGGAGGTGTGAGGCGAACGTGCTAACCGCTAACCCACCATACCCCTCACACACAGAAACATTTTATATACATTTACTAGGGTTTCATAATTATCAGAATTTTGGAAAAAGGCCAAAATCCTGGATGTCACTGTATTTGACCTGTACTGGAAATGTATAAGTGCCTCTAAAATGCTTAAATATTACAGATAATACTTTCCATTACTGGACTTTCCCAACTTGGTTTGGAAAATTGCACTGTAATGACACTAAACCCATTTTTTTAGATGGAAAAACAATCACATACTGCATTGCTAATATCCTGTTTATGCCGTAATAAAAAGAGTGCTGATATTTTTTCATCAAATGGTACCTGATCTTTATAGAACATGTCACTGGCCATGTGAACAATCTTTTCCACATGAATGATGTCTCCTAGGATATGGATGTCTACTTCAGCCAGCATGGTCAGGACTAGGATTGCCTCCACAAGCAGCTGCCTGTACTCAGGCTGTGGGACACGATTCAGCACGCTCTCCACACATACAGCAAACTTTATCTCCCCGGGAGTCATCTGGTAACATTTAGTAAAGAAAAAAAATGCTAATAAATGATGCCCTGACTTCCTATTGCGATAAACTAATGAATATGCATGAATTCCATACCAAATCCACTGTGTCGGTGTATTACTGTACCTCTTTTGTGGTTGATGATGAAAGGACGCACCCTTCAATAGAGAGTCCATGACACTTTGGGGAAGCGGAAAAGGGAAGAGAAGTTGTGTAGTCAAAAAGAGGAAAAATAAACAGAGTCAACATTTACTGGAATCTGGATATGCAGACCTTTTGCAGGATCTTCCAGACCTTCTGGTAGAAACCAACAGGTACTCTGTTCAGAGCTCCATCTAAACGGCGACGGCGAAGCCACTGGCCTTGTGTACTGCCCCTCACTGTAGCTCCCAAAGACCCTTGAAACGACTCGATGCAAGGAAGTCTGTACCTCTGATAGAGACATGAAACATTTACAAGAATTCTTAACAATATTAGCCGACCCTAAAGAGCGATTAATAATTATTAAACTCTGTAAAGGGACCATGTATATACAACCAATAATGATTTGAATCAAATTATAAACTATAGGTTCCTCTGAAATATTTATCATGCACAGTACTCACCCCTGACTCAATGTTGTCAATATCCAAGGAATGCACCGATAAGGGCTTAAAATGTATTAAAAAAATAATAAAAAAAAGAGCAGGAAAGCAGTTTATTTTCAGTAGACTGGTCGATAACATTTTAGAATTATGCTAATTTATGCATCATACCAGTTTAAGGTCACTCTTGAGATGAGAGCTTGCTATTAATTGACCTTTTGCAGAACCGGATTTGCTTTTGTCTTGGATAGCAATGGCTGGACTTAGACCACTTCCAGCTGAGCGCACTAAAACACAAATATAGGCATGTACAAAAATCTGGGCGGAAGAAAATGTCCATAATTTGTTTATATTAACATGTATACATGAGATTCTGGTTTGTGATCTGCATATTTGGTCTGGCGCATTTTTACGGCACCCTACCCTCTCCGGCCTTGCAACTGGTATTAACAATGCACTGACTTGTGCTGACTTGTGCAACCCTGACAGTAGTGACTGTAGTGAAGTGTATACAGTAGTAGGAAGGACAGACTGGTTCAAGGTGGGCTTGCATCCATGATCGGCTCTGAGCCCTTTTCTGTTTGCAGCGGTGATGGGCAGGTTGACAGATGAGATCAGACTATGGACTATGATGCTTGCGGATGATAATGTGATTTGTGGTGTGAGTAGAAGGGTTGAGAAGCGTCTGGAGATTTAGAGGTACATGCTGAAGAAAAGGGGTATGAAAGTCCGTAGGAGTAAGACAGAGTACATGTGTGTGAATGAGATTAGAAATGTTTGTTTAGATTCAAAACAACATTTACACTGTAGTCTATTAAAAAGCAATGAATAAGTCCAGTGTGTGAAAAGGAAAGTGGCACTCTCACCACTTTTCTGCACTCGAAACTCTTTGCCGCTGAGGATCTGAAGGAGAAGATTCTTCAGTTCAAACGGACTCAAGTTCATTAGGCTTTCGGTCGCCTCGTCACCTGGTTAAAGAAGCAACATGTCTCATATCTTTTCCCATGTGATTTTTCTGCATGGTTATGTTTAAGTGTTTGCTTTTTTCCTAATCTAATGTTTGTGCAAAATGCAACTCCATCTGTTTTTGGTTTCTGTTTTCTTTACAACAATCAAGTAAAAAAAAACAGAATTATGCATGATCCGGTGATTTTATCTTTTCATTTTTGAAAGGTAAAATTGTATATGGTGAATCTGTACCAGTCCTGCACCCAAATCTATAGAATCAGACAGTCAGTGTCAGTGTAGGATCCTTTCAATGAATCTTGTTCAACAGACTGAACCTTAATACCATCGAAAGCATTTTTCTTGGTCAGTAATAGTGACAGCTGTGTACATTCTTTACTACATGCTTTTTAAATTATGGTATGAAATGATGACATTTCATATTATGGTACATGTTATAGTATCTAATAGATTTCGTACCAGAACAGTTGAGAGACTGTGCCAGTTCTGTGGCCATGACCTGGATAATGAGGCCGATGCGAAGGCGAAACATCTCACTGAAAAGATTCGGCTGCGTTCGAATACACATGGCCAGATACACCATAATCTCCTGCCAAACATGAACATGAGTGTCAGTACCAACACGATCCGAGCATTTTTAATTGTTTTTATTTTTTTAATCAATAAATTGTAGAACCTGAGTAAGGATTGCAATAGTGAGGTTATTTTCACTGGCTTCATCAATAAGTCTGGCCAACTTGTCTGGAGGCATGGGGCTTATGTGGAGGAATGAAGGAAGACTCAGGTCAGATGACTAAGCGGCCCAGCATTAGAAATGGTAGTGTGTATAGCATGATTTCATGCACAGGAACTCACGCTGATATGGTTTTCTCTCGTGGTTCAGGAGGAAGACCCACTGTCAAGTGCTTCTGGTGAGCAAGCAAATCGGTGCAAGCCTGAAAATGCACAAAACCATACTGTTACATAACATTATTGGGGTTTTGGCTGAAAAAAACATTACAGAATATTATAGTAATGCATTAGTTCTAAAGTGTTTAAATATGTTTCGATAAGATTTCATAGAAAGTGGCCTTTATTGAACAAAGAGAAATGTATACTTGTTGAAATAGATTCGTTTTTACGAGAATGACATCAGGTTAAATGAATCAAAACCTACATCCAGATGTAATTGGATAGCGGTTGTGTTTATGCACCAGTCACCTCGTCTAGTTCTTCAACTTTCCTACGGAGCATGCCACAGACCATCCGGACAAGTCCCCAGTGTCTCAGGCTGCCTGCTTTCTCATACAAGTCACTCAGGAGTCGCTTTACTGTCCAGCCGTTCCCATGCATTTTGGTATCCCAGTCCATGCCCCTGACGACATATTTTACTTAAATCTTTTCCACAACACGTTTACGCAAATGCACATTTCTAAACCGCCATTTCGTGAGCATCATTCCGATAGTGTAGTATATTGTTTGTCCGGTGCAACATTTACAGTTGCAACATTGATATTACCATAATCTGAATATGCAAATATGTTCCTAAACATGCATGTGATTAAAACGTTGCAAATCTCTAATACTCTACAGCAGGGGTCACCAACGTGGTGCCCGTGGGCACCAGGTAGCCCCCAAGGAGCACATGAGTAGCTCTCAGGCTTGCTATAAAAAGTGCACAACTCATCAGTGAGATGCGTCTATAATGTAAAATGTAGTTAATTCGTTGTTGATAGTCACTGTCAAAAATCACAAGTGTATTCACATAGATAAACATGTGTATTAATAATAATAATAATAATAATATAATAATAAAGGTAAATTTGTTATTTCAGAGGAGTATTTAAATTTGTTACTTTATATGTCAAACTCGGTGTCCATGTAGTAGCTCTCAGTTACAAAAAGGTTGGTGATCCCTGCTCTACAGAGACTCATGTTCATACTTGTCCTTATAAAAGATGTACAGGATATCAGCCTGGTCTTGGAGGTTTCGGGTTTGTTTCAGCATCTGCACCAGGGCCGGATAATCGATCCCACTGTTCACGTCTCTGGGTAGATGCACTGAAGCAGGAACGTCTGTCTGAGCAACCTGATCGATGGGAGAGGATTTGAAAATGAAAAGCATTATGGTTCAATTAATCTATTGTCTATCTAGAAGCATCTGCAGTGTATGAGGCACATTTTCCTGTCATGAGAAAGGACAAGGAAGGCAGTTTAGGGCCACTTTTGAAAAAGACACTAATTAGTATTCTTTTTATGTCTTCAATTTATGTCTTGGAATGACTCAACAGTTATGCAATCGTCCTATCAAATATGCATCCTATGGCATAACAGCGGTCTTTTAATGTTTATTAAAATAAACCCTTAGAGTTTCTTCATTAGTGAAACAAGGGTTCCTCTGCTTTCTTCTTTACAGTGTCAGAATTATTCAAGGAACCAGAATTCGAGTTTACAAACTATTCCGATTGTGAAAGTGCCTTGTATTCAGATTCAGCTGCATATATATTACAAGCTGAAGTCACACTATGTCTGTTTACTCACTCTGAATGCACTCCCAAACGTAGTAAAGCTATGGGTTAAATGGAGTTGAATGACGTACTTGACTTACTGGAGCATTTATTTAATCTTGTTTTCAATGTCCATTTACCTGAATTTCTTTATTGGAGAAGTGGAGGATTGGTGGCGGCTCACGGAACAGTTTGGTCGGGAGATACAGACTCACATCTGCGAAACAAAGGATAATTAATGAGCTTTAAAGAGCTCCGTCCCGGAGGCGTAAGCACTTGCGAATAAGGCCAAACTTACTATATATGTTCAGCACTTTGGCTTTCTGCACCAGAGACACCATCTCTCGCGCTTTATTCGCTGCAGCTCTGAAGCGGTCGAGTCCTCCTTTAGCAGCGCTGATGGGACTCTGCTGGGGAATCGCAAGTAGCTGATCGAGATACTCTGCCAAATCGTCCACTCCTGTGAGAACCGTTTCAATATTGAAGGGGGGACGAAAAAGCAGGCAATCTAGTTCAAGCTAGTCTTTTTTTATTAGAATAGGTTTTTGAAATGAGAAATGGCATGATTTCATCACAAATCCATCAAAGCCAGGCTTTCGCCTATAAAACCGAAAATTCCACAGCTTGAGGACACTCATCACAAAACGTAGAAAATGAAGTTCACTCACCACAATCCATAAACGTGAGTTGAGCGCAACAGGATGTATCCAGAAACGAGGCCAGTTTGCCAGTTTTCACTCTAAATGTATGAGGTATATGGTTTAGGATTCATTCAAAACTTGAACTCAAATTCATTAAATATTATCATTATGGATTTAGTAAACTAAACAAACTTTTATTAAAACGATTTTTTTTAGTTAATGCTTTTCATTATTCTAAGAAGAAGGGTATTGATTTTTTATTTATTATTTATTTATCCAGCAATTGATATATTATATATATATATATATTATATTTTTTTTTTTTTTTTTTTTTTTTTGTTTTTTTATCCACCAATGGATAAATAAATCAGTTAAATATATCATATATATCCAGTATAATTAATAATATATATATATATATAATATATATAGATATATATATAATTATATATAATATTTATTTATTTTTGCTAATGCAAACTGGATAAATAAATAATTTATCTAAGTATAATAATAATATATATATATAATATATAATAGTTTTTTTATTTTTATATTTTACTATATATATAAATATATATATATATCATTATATATATATATGTAGATATATATATATATATATATATATATATATATATATATATATATATATATATATATTATATATATATATTTTATTTTTTTTTATTTTTTTGGCGAATATAATTTTTAATTTTTTTGCTAATGCAACTGGATAAATAAATCTAATAAATAAATCTAGATTTATTTATCCAGTAATAATAATATATATATATATATATATATAATATATATCTAATAATAAATTAGATTTTTATTTATATATATATATATATATATGAATATATATATATATATATATTTATATATATCAATTATATATATATATATATATATATATAATGCAAAGATTATAATAGATATATATATATATAGATATAATATATATATATATATATATATATATATATATAATTTTTATTTTTATTTTATGTATTTTTTTTGCTAATGCAACTGGATAAATAAATCTAATAAATAAATGGCTAGATTGGTGATTTATCCAGTAATAAGTGAATACCTGGCTGGATATTTTCTTGCCTTGCCCCGCCATAGTAGCCATCTTGCAGCTTTTTCAAAGTAGCTAATACTGCCGGATCAATTTCTTTGCCATCATCAGCTGAAATGAAGAAGGATAAACAAGGATGATATTAAGAAATTCATTCTAATAAAATGGATTCCTAATGACTGCTTTAGAAAATAAGAGTTTGTTTTTTCAAAAAAATCAGAGAATCTTTGATGATAACCTTTTTCCTTTTCGATACTTACTAAGCATGCTCTGAGAGATTGGGAATGTGACAGTCGGCCTTCCGGTCATCCTCCAGCGGGAACAGAAAAAATCAGAGCATTTCCACAATCAATCAGATGTAAAAATCGGTTGATTCAATGAACTGGACAAGTGATGATAACCATTTTGAATAAATTATTATTTTTCCTTTTCTTGTGGTGTAAAGGAAAAAATGGTGTTATGTATGATGTAGATACTTACTAAGCAATACTGCGGTATGGCCTTCCAGTCAAACCTAGTCTCTATTACGTCCTTTAAGATCATACAGAGTTTAGATGCTCTGAGAGATTGGGAATGTGCAATATATATATACAAACCGGAATCCAAAAAAGTTGGGACACTATGGACAGTCAATGATATGTAGGGCCTTCCGGTCATCCTCATTTTAAAGTAAAAATATGTTGATTCAGAATTTCATATTCTCAACAAATCCCAAAAAAGTTGGGAACAGAGCTGGAAAAATAAAATTAAGTAGGAGCTGGAAGACAAAAAAAGTTGGGAAATTAACACAAATTAGGTCAAGAAATCAGTACGCTTCTCAGAGCATTTCAGAAGCCAAGATGGGTAGAGGAACACAATCATTGCGCAGAAAAATTGTTATCCAGAAAAATTGGACTTTACATCTATCATCCACTGTGATAAAAATGTTGATCTCTGTGAGAAAGGGATCAATGATGCCCGTGACTGGACAAGTATAAAAAAATAGATTGGATCACATTTTGATCCGCCGTTGCCATAAATCTACAGTGCAAAGAAGAAGCCATTATAATGCTTTCTGATCATTTAAAATGGATGTTCCAGAAAATAGTGCTATAGCAAATTAACTCACTTCCGGACCAAAGAGGACAAGGACAACCCAAAAGTGTTATCAACGTGTAAAGCATCTCTGAAAAAGTGCGTGTGGCATGGGCAGCTTGTGTGGAAAGGCACCATATGCAGAAAAATATATTAGGTTCTGAACAACATATGCTCCCATAGAATTTCAGGGAAGACCCTGCATTTTCCAACAAAAAGATAATGCCAGTACACCAGCATATGGCTGCTAGGAGAAGGATCCGGTGAAATGGCAGTCTGCAGTCCAGATCTTTCACCTATAGAGAAATTTGGCGCATCATAAAGAGGAAGGTGCGACAAAGAAGGCCCAAGACGATTGAACAGTTAGAGGCCTGTATTAGACAAGAATGGGAGAGCATTCTATTTCTATTTAAACTAAACTGGAGAAAACTGGTCTCCTCTGTCCCCAGACGTCTGTTGAGTGTTGTAAAAAGAAGGGGAGATGCCACACAGTGGTGAAAATGTCCTTGTCCCAACTTTTTTGGGATTTGTTGACACCATGAAATTCTGAATCAACATATTTTTCCCTTAAAATGGTACATTTTCTCAGTTTAAACTTTTGTTTCGTGTGTTATGTTCTATTCTGAATAAAATAGTCTTTAGAAGTTGGCACCTACACACACATCATTGCATTCAGTTTTTATTCTTTTGTGGAACGGTTTGATTTGTATATACTTTTTTGGAATCCCGGTTTATATTATATATATATATATATATATATATATATATATATATATATATATATATATATATATATATATATATATATATAAATATATATAAAATCATTTATCTTACCAAGTCTGGCATAGATGTGACTAAGAACTCGAGAAGGCTGAACGCGGATTGGATGAATATCCTCCACCGTCTCTGATTCGATGCCCTGGTTTTGCAGAAGTTGTTTAATTTCCTCTGTTTCTGCCAAAATTGACACTGAAGACGAGACGGAACATGCGCATAATGCTTACCTCAAACATTAAACACTATTCCTCAAACTGCAGATACAACTTACCCTGAACTACAACATCAGGCTTGGGTATGGTGGACAAACGTCTGTTGAGGGGATCTATCTCTCCAGGTGCTAAGAAACCCTTAAATTCGTTTTAAAATAAAGAATGGCTTAGGTGATATGTACATTTTTACATCGTGGTTTTTTATCCTGCAAAATTACAACTTTAATTCAGTGGAACTCAGCAGCCAAAACTTGACAATCCTGACATGATTTAGCATGGTTGAAGTAGAACAATTCTCAATCCAATGGCTCGGACATCACTGTTTCTTGTGTCTGAATAGGCAAAGATCCGCTTTATCTACCATTTTGAAAACTAGTGACAAGTCTTCCCATAAGAATGGAGGTTATTTCAAAGAGATGCCAAATATGTAATACTTGCATTTGGCAGACACCATAATAAATTCCATTTATCTCATTCATACAACCCTGCAGCTATAAGGTTAAGAATGTTGCTCAGGTGCCCGGGAGTGAAGCTTGGAGAGGCATTTGATCTCACAACCTTTGGACTCAAAGTCTTCATGAGAAAGTCTTGGAGTCCACTCTCCAAGATGTTCTCACGACTGTAATGGCCAAAAATTTCAGCTTTGGCATAATATTGTATTTAAGGAACATACTCCATTGAAGGAAAAATTGAGAGAAATTGTAATTTTTAAAAAATATTTGTGCACATGGGGAGGGGGTGTGGCTCGGTGGTCTAAGGTGCTCGGTTGCTGATCGGAAGATCCAGGTTCGAGCTCTGGTATGGCCAAGCTGCCACCCTTGGCTCCTTGAGCAAGACCCTTAACCCTCTGTGCTCCATGGGCGCCGTATCATGGCTGACCCTGCACTCTGACCCTCCAGCTACCAACAACAATCTGGGATATGCGAAGAAAGAATTTCACTGTGCTGTATAATGTATATGTGACAAATAAAGGCTATTCTTCTTCTTCTAACATGTAAGTTCATACATTCACCTAAGACTAATATCCTTACATTAAGATTTCATTTTGATTAATTATACTGAATTCTAATTCTATAATGTTGAATATTTGTGTGATATGAATATAACAATAATCTTAATATAAAGTAAAGTAATATGAATAATACAAAAATTGCATGTTAAAATAAAGAATATTACACACAGATTAATGCAACTGTCATACCTCTGCCAAAAGATTACCCAATATGTACAGAGACTGGGCCCATTTCAATGGACAATTGCCAAGTGGCACTCGTTCTACACTGTGGGGATTAATATATTCTTCATCCACCTTAAAAAAAAAAAAAAGACCAAAATGCAGAGTTAGAGTTCAGGGTCTACTGAAATGAACCAATATGATTTCCTGTATCGTACAGTTCATGGTCATTCAGACAGTAGCCTGTGAAAACAGAGATTAAATGAGAACACACATGTTTATTCTGACAGGAATTAAATGTTGAGAAACTTCTAAGAATATAATAATATAATAATAATAATAATAATAATAATAATAATAATAATAATAATAATAATAATAATATTATAGCTATTATTTTAAATAAATAAATATGACAGATTAATCATGCAAATTTTGCTATGGTGGCAAACAAGGTTGAATTTTTATTGTATATTCTTTCTTTTTGCACATTTCTCTGTCTGTCCTTGACACAGAAAGGACCCTGTGACAGAACCCTTTGTTAGTTTCTAATCTGAGAGCATTTAGCATTAATATTAGCCTGTTGCTGAGGTACCTTATCCGGAGGAACACTGTAAAGCTCAGGAACAAGACGCAGTCCGTCTTTCCCTTTGATCAGAATGGCATCTAAGGCGTCTCGATATTCCTGTACCTGCGATTTTATAATAAAATTGATGTTGTGTTTTAATCCTAACTCTAGCTAAATGCTGCTAACATTTGCCGACTTTTTTGTTGACTTTTATTTTGTTGCTTCCAAACCTGCTCTGTGCTGTTGATAAAAATTCCATCCAGGATGAGGTAAGTCCAAAACAACGGCCATTCACACTCGATGTTCTCAAAGAGCTTCAGCTCCGACGACTCGTAATATAAACGATTGGGGTCCTGAATGATAAATCACATGATAAATTCATAGCTCATATGGGCTAAAATAAATAAAGGTTTTATTTTATTTTCATTGCTAAGTTAATACAAAGTGTATTTTGACCTCTTTGGGGGTTTTGTGGCCATCTCTGAGAAAACGACAGCATCCATATCTTCCCTGTGAAGGATAGACATTTTGGGAATGGCAATGATATTAATGGTATAAATGTTTACTTGGATGATCAAAACACAGTCAGTCAATCAGATTAAAACCTTTTGTAGGTCTCAGCTTTCATTCTCAGATCACCTGTAGTCTTGAGATGATCTCCTCCTTAGTAGAGTTAACAATTGCAATGTCCTCAACTGCAAATGCTGGATAGGAGATGATGGAAAGGACTCCAGCATCCACCTCTTTCGAAGTCGAGGCTCTTGGCAGCATGGAGCTGAGGATTGACTTATCAAGAGACAGTGAGTGGGTGAAGCAATAATTTGATGACATTGCTGCTTAATTAAAAGAAGACACCAGACAATATTATTGTGTATTATATTTTTCATTATTTATAAAGTAACTGATTGGCATTCTGTGTCCATGATTCTTATTTTAGTGTTGGGGCAGTTGTGGCAGGGCAGATATCACTTTCCTCAGAGTGTGTTAAGCTGCAATATGATTCAGGAAGTGTAGCAGTTTGAAAAGATTAGGTTAGGTTTTTGGTTTCATATGTCTCTGAGGATGCATGTGTTAGCCTTCAGCTTCCCTAATTGGTGACTGGAAAGCTGGTTGGTATGTAAGAATTAAAAAAGAAACCACATTTGCTTTGTCCCAGGATTCCATAATGTGTTCCTGAAAGGTTTTAACCTGGTATCAGTGCTTGAAATGTACATACATTGCAGCATGGAAAAAAGGGATCTGGCTTCTATTGCTTTTTATGTAATAGGAAAAGGCAAAAGTCACTCTTACTTGGCAGCGTTGTATGTCATCAGACAAAGCGTGAACAACAGACTCTGGCCCACCTTTGGCACCAAAAAGGTTTAATCCATCCAAGGCCTCCAGGGCTGCCTAAATACATCACGACTGGAGATCAATCCTTTTTTTTTCAATTGTATTCCCCATTTCAATGATTCTTTCATGATAAACTGAACATCTCACCTTGGCCATTCCGATAGAGCTGGCATTGATTTCAGGGATTCCTTGATTGGTCTTGTCTCCTCGCTCCCACATTCCAAAATCCTAATCGCCATCCCAAAGAAAACACAAGTTATTCTTAAGCCTATGGCGATCCTGAACACCATGACGGACACTTACAGCTACTTTGTATGCGGTTTCAATGTAGAACATAAGATTCTGGACAACATCGACCTCGTCGCGTGTGTGCACAATGTTTAGTCCTGTACACCGTAAAAAAAAACAAATATTAACTTATTCTGTTCAAACAGCTGGATCTCTAAAATCTCTTCACATTGTAATTAACAATGCCACATTATAAAAAGACACAGTCAGGTAACAGAAATTGTGAATAAAGTGAAAAACAATGATGCAGAGGAGGAAAAATACATTGTTATGACAAAATGAGTGTAATAACCTGAGGCTGTCATTTGAGCGAGGAACAGCAGAAAGATGGATGTAGCATCCACCTGTAAATGACCCCATTCTTGATCGCCAACCACAGTAGCACATGTTCCTGTGTGATACTTGGCATGCACGCAGTCTGCGGTGCTCCTGCTGTACTTGAACTTTTCCACCTTATCCAGCTAGGAATAAATCAGCATTTGTACAAATATGCATTGGTGCAATTTTATTCGTGGAAAAATTCCAGTCAAATTCCCAACTGAATATAAGGAATATGTTGACTTTTGATAGCAGCACTGCTTATATAGTTAAAGAACAGAGTGTTATCTATGATGAAATAGCCTGCCTAGTCAGGGGATCTGTATGCTATTGAACTGCTCTGGAATGAACTGTTTTACAAGGTCAGAAAGAAATATCCAACTAGTGCAGAACATCTTTGGTAAGTTATACAAAGGCACTGCCAAGACTGTGTAAAGCTGTTATTCATGCTAAGGGAAGATAAAAAAAAAAATAAATATATATATATATATATATATATATATATATATATATATATATATATATATATATATATATATATATATATATATATTTGTTCAGTCAAAGTAAAAATTACTTGAATGAATATAACAAAAGCAAAAGGATTCATCCAGTATGAATTCTATTATTACTATTAGTCCATATATATATATAGATCACAATTCAAATCCTAAACCTCAAATATCTAACAGGAACCCCATTATAATCAGTTCATAATCAATTATTATATATACAGTAATGTATTACATACTGTACTATAAACTAATAAACCAATAACCTATGCCCAATTACAATCTTTTATTTCTCACAAGAGAACATACAGTCCATATCCAGTGGTGATAGTTGAACTGTGTCTTTGTTTTTAATACAAGGATCATACCTGCCTTATGAGACACTGCAGCAAGCTCCGCATAAGCTTCACTACAGTCTATACAAAGAAAAGAGAAAGAAGGAGTGCTTTTATTCTTGCTTCTACGCTCCCAGACCAATGTAATCAAAAGAGAAACATGAACCGAGCAACTTGCCCCTTTGGCATTTTCACTTGGACATTCACGCTCCACTAGAACAAGACACATGTGCATTATTAATAGCACACATGACTACGCATAAAAATACACATATTAGATGGTGAACCATTCTATTTGGTGGTTTGTTTTTTTCATTTTTCTTGTTTAAAATTCTATTCATTAAAAACTAATCTTTCTAGATGAATAGAGTATGGTAGAATTTTACAGGCATCTGTGAAGCTTTGATTCAAAATACAGATTTATAAATTTTACAAAACAAAAAGTGAAAATAACCTAGCAAACTTATATTAATGTATTAATCTGTAGTTAAATGTGTTCATTACAGGCTTCATTAGATAATCTAATAATACTAATCGAATAACCTAAATACTTAACATTAGCTAGGTGGTTTCTTTGTGTATATTTTATGTAGCATGCTAACTAGCAAAGCTAAGCATGTTCATTTCATACATAACATGATGTCTTTACTGAAAGGAGAGCGTGATGTAATATTTGCAGTGCACAGACAAATCTTACTAGGGGGAAGGACAATAAAATTGTAATTGAACTTGCAGCCAAAACAGGGCTTTCCTAACATTCAAACATTTCATTTAATATGCAAAATATTGCTTTATTTTACGGAACTAAAGGTAAATACACTGGCCACAGTACATGATTACGTCTACCTGTTCCAGTTCATAGGCGTTAGCCTTGTCCTCATCGCGGTCTGCATTCTTCCTGTAGGCAAGACTCAGACCCCACACAGACAGGATGCTGTACACATTGTCTCGGACCCAGGAGTGTGGGACATCAGCACTTCCTGGTAGTAACCCTGTTACTGGATTCTTAGAAAAATTCATAAAAAAAAAATGTTATATATCCAGAATTTGTGATTTTATGTGTTGTAGTGTGTGTGTGTGTGTGTGTGTGTGTGTGTGTGTGTGTGTGTGTGTGTGTGTGTATATATATATATTATATATTCTATATATATATATATATATATATATATATATATATATATATATATATATATATATATATATTGTGCTTTACATGTACAAAGTAACCCAGATAACCCTAATTATGTTCTAATTATGCATTCACATTTAGCAGTGCACATTTCACATACCATTTGCATTTACATTTACATTACATTACATACATACCATTGTGGGAATAAAGGAAATATTGCAAGGAAATATTGCAGATGATTTTTTCCCAAACCTATGTGTAAAAAGAAGTTTCGATGCCTGCGTTTAACTCAGCCATGTTGATGAGACTAAATATGTGTTAGCACTTTAACTCTGCTAAACATTGCCCTTTCCTGAGTCATCAGTCTGACAAGCATGGTGTCGCTTACCTGGTGACAGAGGATTGTTTTATGGACCATTCGTGCATAATTGTCGAGCTTTACTCCTGAATTACTGCGACTCCTCATGATATTTACTCTCTCAGTCTTGCTAAGGTCCAGTCTAATGGCTTCTTAACACCTAATGTTATGCTGCCATTAACTGGGCATGTAATACAACCAAATGTCAGGGTCTCCGAGGAATGGGGAGGGGTGGTTGGGGGCTGTGTCTCTGCATGCCTATCTGTTACACTCTATTCCTGCTGAGCATCTAGGAAAAAGAATCTGTTTTAGAGAGCCGAAACATCAAATGTGCATGAAGCTATGATATTTTGCTTGTATAATAGTTTGTTAGTTCCCATAATATGATTGGACACGAGGCAAATGTAAAACTGGGTTGTCACATGGCAACAAACAATGCTATATCTAACTGACTTCTTGTTTTTAGGGACTATTTTTGTTGATATGGCAAAACTCTAATCAGTTTTATACTGGATACCATTCCTAACGCAACCCTCCCCATTTATCCAGGCACTTGCTCAAGGGCGCACTAGAGTATATATATATATATAAAGGTAAAGAGAGAGAGAGAGAGAGAGAGAGAGAGAGAGAGAGAGAGAGAGAGAGATAGATAGATAGATAGATAGATAGATAGATAGATAGATAGATAGATAGATAGATAGATAGATAGATAGATAGATAGATAGATAGATAGATAGATACAGACGTGGACAAAATTGTTGGTACCCTTTGGTCAATGAAAGAAAAAGTCACAATGGTCACAGAAATAACTTTAATCTGACAAAAGTAATAATAAATAAAAATTCTATAAATGTTAACCAATGAAAGTCAGACATTGTTTTTCAACCATGCTTCAACAGAATTATGTAAAAAAATAAACTCATGAAACAGGCATGGACAAAAATGATGGTACCCCTAGAAAACACAGAAAATAATGTGACCAAAGGGACATGTTAATTGAAGGTGTGTCCACTAATTAGCATCACAGGTGTCTACAACCTTGTAATCAGCCATTGGGCCTATATATATGGCTCCAGGTAATCACTGTGTTGTTTGGTGATATGGTGTGTACCACACTCGACATGGACCAGAGGAAGCAAAGGAAAGAGCTGTCTCAAGAGATCAGAAAGAAAATTATAGACAAGCATGTTAAAGGTAAAGGCTATAAGACCATCTCCAAGCAACTAGATGTTCCTGTGAGTACAGTTGCACATATTATTCAGAAGTTTAAGATCCATGGGACTGTAGCCAACCTCCCTGGACGTGGCCGCAGGAGGAAAATTGATGACAAATCTAAGAGACGGATAATCCGAATGGTAACAAAAGAGCCTAGAAAGACTTCTAAAGAGATTCAAGGTGAACTTCATGCTCAAGGAACATCAGTGTCAGATCGCACCATCCGTCGTTGTTTGAGCCAAAGTGGACTACATGGGAGACGACCAAGGAGGACACCATTGTTGAAAACGAATCATAAAAAAGCAAGACTGGAATATGCCAAACTACATGTTGACAAGCCACAAAGCTTCTGGGAGAATGTCCTGTGGACAGATGAGACAAAAATCGAAGTTTTTGCCAAGGCACATCAGCTGTATGTTCACAGACGAAAAAATGAAGCATATCAAGAAAAGAACACTGTCCCTACTGTGAAACATGGAGGAGGCTCTGTTATGTTCTGGGGCTGCTTTGCTGCGTCTGGCACAGGGTGTCTTGAATCTGTGCAGGGTACAATGAAATCTCAAGACTATCAAGGAATTCTAGAGAGAAATGTACTAGCCAGTGTCAGAAAGCTTGGTCTCAGTCGCAGGTCATGGGTCTTGCAACAGGACAATGACCCAAAACACACAGCTAAAAACACCCAAGAATGGCTAAGAGGAAAAAATTGGACTATTCTAAAGTGGCCGTCTATGAGCCCTGACCTCAATCCTATTGAGCATCTTTGGAAGGAGCTGAAACATGCAGTCTGGAAAAGGCACCCTTCAAACCGGACACAACTGGAGCAGTTTGCTCATGAGGAGTGGGCCAAAATACCTGCTGAGAGGTGCAGATGTCTCATTGACAGTTACAGGAAGCGTTTGATTGCAGTGATTGCCTCAAAAGGTTGCGCAACAAAATATTAAGTTAGGGGTACCATCATTTTTGTCCATGCCTGTTTCATGAGTTTATTTTTTTACATAATTCTGTTGAAGCATGGTTGAAAAACAATGTCTGACTTTCATTGGTTAACATTTATAGAATTTTTATTTATTATTACTTTTGTCAGATTAAAGTTATTTCTGTGACCATTGTGACTTTTTCTTTCATTGACCAAAGGGTACCAACAATTTTGTCCACGTCTGTAAGGATAGCACGTTCACCTCACACCTCCAGGGTTGGGGGTTCGATTCATGCCTCCACTATGTGTGTGGAGTTCTCCCCATGCCTCAGGGGGTTTTTCTCCGAAGTTCACCAGTTTCCCCCATTCCAATCTTACCATGCCGATAGGTTGATTGGCGCCTTCGAAAAAATCCTAGTGTATGAATGTGTGTGTTGAATGTATTGTGTGTTTGTGCCTTGCGATGGGTTGGCACTTATACAGGGGTGTATCCTTCCACAGGCTACGGATCATAGCGGATATTGCGGTAGAGGATGAATGAATGAATGAATGATATATATTCATAGATATACCATTTGGGAAAGAAGCACACAAGGTTGGCAAAGTCAAGTATGCCACTGTTCCATGTCGGGTTCCAGTAGCCAATCAGGTCCCATGTATTTAAATATAGTCTTGGCAGTTTGAGCGTGGACTATGATACTTTATAATTATTTACTATCTACTGAGTGAGTGAGTGAGTGAGTGAGTGTGTGTGTGTGTGTGTGTGTGTGTGTGTGTGTGTGTGTGTGTGTGTGTGTGTATACTAGTATATTAATTGACTAGCTACTTCTGTGATATTTTCTATTGTGTAATGACTTTATAAAAACTGCAGCTCCTCTATGGAATGTCTAATGTTGCTCTGCAGCAAAAGCCTACTAATTGCAAAAGTGTGTGTAGCAAAGAGGATTTATACCATTTTTATTTCAATTTTATTTACATTTTAAACATGTGTATATATTTATGTATGTATACATACATACATCTTTATGCTCATACAGTATTTACGTCCAGTAATTATTGAATTAACATCATTAGAGCATGAAATACAAAGAAAGTGAATAACGCATCGTCAAAGCCGTGAACAGTACAAGTTTTTTACAGTACAATTTTGTGAATTTTTTGTGAAAAATTCCCTCTCTCAGGTGTACGCAATAACAATAGACAATATAACCTGATTTACAGCAAAAAATAAAATACTTAGACATGCAATACATTCAAAAGAGGCATTTCTGGTTCAGTGTACATAAAACGGCATAATAGAACAATACTTTTGAGATTTTAAAAAAGAGGGGAAAATAGTCACCATGAGATGTGTGAAAATATGTGTCAAGTGTAACACGGTCAGTTTAAAAATACTGTGTGTATATAATTTAACATTGTGTACTACACAATATACAAATAGACATGTTCTCTTTTGGTTTTGCTGTACTGCACACACGTTAGTGTTGAAAAATTAAGAAATAAATATTTGAATGCACTTAATATATTCTTACTGTAAAAACATTTATATTTACATATTTTACATGCGACATTTTCATATTGGAATATTTGTGCACATTTGTTTGTATTTGTGTTCTTGTTGTCGGTTTGTGTAGTCTGACACAGCACCAGCACAAACATCCAGATCCATTAGGAATGAACAGGTTCATCAAAAGAGCAAAAGCCACTCCTGGGCAAATTAAAAAAGATTGAATCATGCGTTTAAAATTTGTAAAATGGTACAAACGCACATAATTATATATACAGTATGTAATCGATAATGATAAATTGACTTTTACCTGCAGAGTCCTGTTGAGCACTCGATATGGTCATGGCAATAAGCACCATGTGGTTTACTGGCCAGGATTCTCCACAGAGGAGACATGCGAGCGCTGCGGTGCAGTACAGTGTCTGACTGCTCCATACCTAATGTATGCTCACCAGCACCAGAAGCCTAAAACATACAGGTTAATGATTCTTATGTGACATGTTATTAACCCCATTAAAAGAATATATGTTTCAATTTAAAATAGCAATAATATACATTCGTAATTTAAATGTAAAGAAAGCATGAGTTTGCACAGCATGAGCCACTTTACCTGATGCAATGTGAGAATCAAAGCCAGAAGGTACAATACGGTTAAAGTTTGGTTGAATTGCTGCATGACGGTGGCAATTCCTTATTTTCAAAGCTTAACACTATTCTGCTTGATTGTGAGTCCAGGAGTTCAGTGGCGCTTTATAAAGCTGACAGGTTTCATCCCGCTGTCACTGTCACTGTCATGGCCAAGTGAAATCGCTTTGGTCAAATATTTGACAGTTGAGATAATCGCCAACTTGGCAGCCATTCATTTCTTGTTACTTGGCCTTTTGGGGGCACAATGTATAGTGTAGATCTTCAAATTCTGTGAGCAGAAATGCCAAGAATACTTCTATAATTATAGAATATGTCAACAAGGATTAAATAAATTCAAGATATGAGAAGTTTATTTTTGTACAGAAGTACTGCAAGAGTAAAATAACAAAAAAGATAAAGACCCAAGTGGTAAAATGAACTGAAATAATATATTCTTATATCATAATTAAAGACATAGTATAATATAAAATTAGTTTTATTAATACATTTTTATGCACATGTTTCAATTGGCCATATGGACTTTTTCCCCACTAGTGATCTTGTATATGTTGCTTATATATCCGTATCGTTTTTATTATACCAAATACTCAAAAGCTGAAAGATCCAACCTAAAAAACGATCGGTTATGATCGATTTTTACAACAATATAACTCAAAGGTGGCAAAAGTTCAGGGCACGAATAAAGTCAAAATGTGCCACGTGTCGGAACGTGATGTACTTTCTACATTTTGCACTAAGGTAAATATCGATGCACCTGGTCCAGGTCTCAGAAACCCAATAAAATCTGTCAGCTTGCTCCACGCATAACTAGTATTTAGCGTTCCTGTTCTTGGGATCCAACCCACCATTATGTTCTAAAACAACAACAACAACAACGACAAGAAAATTTCATTGAACGTACAACTTTTACAAGGTAAGAAATGCAACATGGTGTATTGTACTCAGGAGATTCAGTAATTAAGGCGTTGACCTCTGAACCGTAATATCGCAGGTTCAAATCTCAACACCAACACCAAGCTTCCACTAGTAGGCCCTCGAGCAACCCTTAATCTTTCCCTCTGACTGGTACAAAGCACTGAGACTGAAGTCATGCTTCTTGGTGAAATCAGTGACCATTTAAGTGGAACATTCACTGTATGAGTCCCCATGTAATCTGTTATTGTATTTATTATACTAGTACGAGTGCCTCAGTATCAACTTGTAGCTCCGAGTTGCTGCTATTGAAGCATGAGATCTCCTGACCAATCAGAAACGAGCCTTCAGAAGAATGTAATCACTTTGTAATATATATGTAATTATTTCTGATCACAGCCCATACTATGTCATCCAGTTCACTCGAGCAGAACACTGATGATATAGTGGATCCGTTCAATCCAGATCGGTCTAGTCACACTGGGGTCAACCATTTCAAAACACTGTTCTTTAAATAGCCAATAAAGGTTTTTTTACACATCACTCACACGCCAGTGGTCTACTCCGTGCCCTTTTACCTATTTACCTATTACCTATTGTCTCTCTCGAAATCACCCCTTTACTGTTTGTGTACAATATATGTACAAGTCTGTTTCTGACAATATAGTAGTGAGTGAGGTTTTTTAATGAGATTTTTTTATTACTCATGACTGTAAAATGATGGTATGTCAAACAGGACTTTTTAAACCATCTCAGATGTACTATTGCTTAAAATTAAAAACAATTGAATATACATATTTGAAGTGGTATTTATTTATATATTTCATATTTAATATTCATCTCGAATATTTGAATATATTCTACAATGCCTAGAACATTGTCATTTATTGAGTTTCTTGCATCTAGTATTTTACCATGTCTTATTGGCTTCTCAGAGCTCGGAAAGTCATTAAACTCTCTACTAGTGATATGTGTTTATGTCACCACCACCCCATAATAATTGGGGGATAATGATAAATTCTTTATCTTTAGAAAATACGAACGAAAATAATATTCTGATCATATTTCATTTTGGGTACTTTAAATCTAGGCAGCATATTTATTGTTTCTATTTACTCATAATGATATTCTAATGACTCACCTTGTAAGTCACAATGCAGCTTATCAGGGTGAAGTGATTTAACCTCACATATATATTACATTTAACCTGGATCAATATAAATGCACTTGAGGTCATTGATACGCAAAATAAGTGTTTGTAAATAGTTTTGTTTATCCATTTTGCATTTCACGTGATATATAAATATATAAATTATATATATAAATCGGCTACATGTGTATACATACACTCGTGCCATTATGCAATATATTAACCTGTCTAAGTTAATGTTACTAAAATAGATTTGAAGTAATAGTCATGTATAGTTAAAGAAAATGTAATCATATAATTACATATGAATCATAGCAATCATCTTTGAGAATAAAACCAAATGTTATTCAGTGACTGTGTCAGATTAAGCCAGTACCTTAGGTAATGGAATATTGATTTAGTTAGGGCTATGTAAAGAAAGATTATGTGAAGAAAGTGCCCGAGGGTGACCCTGACTGGGGAATCCGAGAGGGTTTGTTTGTAAGAAGGAAAAACACCAGCTTTATGAGATCTTGGTATGAAAGAATGAACCAAAGCATTGGTAAGAAGTTGCCCTGCAGACTAAAATTGATTTTGCTGCATTAATAAATAGTTTTTGACACAAATTCATGAGACTTTTAGAAAGATTTCATAAACACAGCACACACACACACACACACACTGCCATGCCAGGTCACTCTATTGGTCTTTTAAATGGTTTGTCATAATGAATAGACTCAGTAGATGGTATATATAGTATATATATATTATATATATAGTATATATATATATATATCATAGATTGGAGAGATATATCGAATCTATACCTAATGGCCATGTGCGTATAGAACAGTTATTATGTATTATGTATATTATGTAATAATAGTATAAAAATGGACATATCTGGGCATGTTGAAAGCTGTAAACATCCTAAAATATTACGCTACACTTACTACCAGCTTTCATTCCAACACATTCACCGTTCCATTTGTAAAAACATTTCATTAAAACTCAAGCCTTTTATTTGCACAAATGCACTCGGGAAAAGTTTTTACCCCGTGAGTCATTATCAAGCTAGAACTATTTTGTATTCTGGCTTGTATTTATTTTTTCACCAAACACAGTCTAGTTTAGAGACTTTGAATGTGCAATACCTTAATTTGCATATTTTAACAAGTCACTAATGCCTATCATTTTAAACTTTGTTTGTTTGTACATTTTCTTACTTTTTATGCACCTGATAAAGAATTACAATGATGCACACAATGATAAAGAATTCTATTCTAGACTGAGTAATAATATTCTGGACACATACAAGTAATTCAGCTAAATTTGTTCAAATTATCTCTAACTGTAAGTGTAATGTAGTATAAGAGTAAAACATACAATCATAATATCAATTTAAGCTATATATATAGCATATATATATATATATATATATATATATATATATATATATATATATATATATATATATGTATTAGAAAAAAAATAAAGGATAGCAGGGTAAAGGTTTTTTTGTACCAGTAAACTATTCCTTTGAGCAATATACTTGCCAGAAAGTTTTCAGATGGCAGCTTTTTGCCCTTGCAACAAGTTCATGATGAGTTTCATCATCTTCACCTGTGCCAAATAATTGCACTGTTCAAGGTCTTAGTGCTCACACCACTTGAGCCTTCGGGTACTTTAACTTATCTGTTTATGTACATATATGTGTGTGTGTGTGTGTGTGTGTGTATAGAGAGAGAGAGAGAGAGAGAGAGAGAGAGAGAGAGTGATTTTTGTGCATCTGCCATAGTTTTTATCTTCTTCTTTGCCATGTGCTAAGTATTGGCTTCAGGGGGCTAAAAGATCAAAAGACTATTGTGTGTGTGTGTGTGTGTGTGTGTGTGTGTGTGTGTGTGTGTGTGTGTGTGTGTGTGTGTGTGTGTGTGTGTGTGTGTGTGTGTGTGTGCATGCTTTTCATGTACTTTGGCCTGGATTTGTGAACCTGTGAGATTCAAGTTGATCATGCTGGTACTCTGAGCTGTACAGAGCTAACAGAAAAAAGATTAGTCACAACAGTGCAAATACCTTTCTTTATGAATATTTGTCATTCTCACTCTGGGTTCTGGGTTTTTTTTCACAGTTAAATCTAAAATTGAACTACTTCAAATGAACATTTCCCGCAGTCGTAATATTATATGCATGTGTGTTTTAATTGTTTAAGTCCTTCCCTGCCTCAGGTATTCTCTTACGCACTCAGTCAGTCACTATTATTTATTTGAATGAATAATTGATTTAATTTTCCATGTACTTATATGCATAATTTGTGCCAATTTATTAGATTATGAAATTTAATCAATATGATTGTATTGATATATATGACCAACAAAAAATTTTTAATTCAAGAGAATTACTAGTAAATTGCTGTAAACAATTGTTGTGGCTGCTTGATCCGTTTCCGTAACACCATTTGTACTGCATGTGTGCAGCTGCACGTACGTCGGCAAAAATGTCAATTTATATCAAAAGAATCACCACTAAAGAAATATCACTAAAAGCATTGGGCTCTGGATTGAAAGGTCACAGGTTCAAATCCCGGAACCACCCTGCTGCCTCCTCAGTCTGCCCCAGGCATTAGGGTTGCACATGACAGTGCCTTCCTAGTGCTAATGTCAAGACCAAATAAATGGGGAAGAACATGCTGCGTTAGGAAGAGCATCCAGTGTAAAACACGTGCCAAACCAAATATGCGGACCATCCACTGTGGCGCCCCCTAACGGCAGCAGATGATGATGATGATGATGTTAAATACATGAAATCGCTGTAAATACTTTAGACAGGCATATAACGCCTCGGTACAAACGTCATAGTAGTGAAGATCAAAAGTGGGCGGGGCTCTATCTATACGTGCCATTGCAAAGGTATGTGCTAATTTGAACACATTTTTTTTTATTGCGGAGCAAATATTGTGCAAGATAAAATGCGGGATTTGGGTGTAAAATAGACTTTTTTATCATCAGGTGGATTCTTTTTTTTCCAACCGTTTGTTTGATCCTGCGCAGCGTTCAGTTACAAAAATATTTCTTGCTGATCCCCCTACATTTACGCACAAAGTACTCTGATTTCTAAACCGTATAAAGGTCATACAAAAATCGGTCCTTTTTCATGTGCAAAATGTGCTTTTATATAATTGAATGACCAGAATTCTTCTCATCGACTTTCTGTGGTCTGCTTTTTCCGCAGCCTGTTAATCGATTCCCGAGGCACGTTTTGGCGTCGATCTTCATTCGATTAGACATGTCTGATCTGGGAAGTCAAGCTGGCTGACTAAAACTAGCTAGCGTAGGCAGCTAATGAGCTAATAATTAACCGAGCGGAAAACAATGCACATTTCCTTGAAGTAAATATGTAACGTGTTATAAACGTGGTTAACCCGAAAGTGCTGAAATAACAGGTAGGAGACATTTGTTCTCATCTTCTGTAGCTAGTTTTTGTAACATTTTGGGTGGGCTAGCGCTATGTTGGAAGGTAGCTTTAGCTGTAAAAGTGCCTCTTGGAAAATGTAAACAGATAGATTATGTAGATTATGTTTCTTTTTTATTATGTTGAAGTAAGGACAAATTCGAATGTTTGGACTTGTTTTCTTTGCTTGTATTTTGGAAGGGAGAAAATACGTTTATTTGCAGTCTTGCAGTTTTGTGAAACGGATTTGCTGGTCGGGTTTAATGACGAACATTGGGATTTGGATCATAAATGTGTGTGTTCCAGGGATTTGTTTATCCATTGCGGTTTTTGCTAAGTACCAGTTATACATTAAGCGGATTTCATTGTTTCAGTGTAGCAGACTGAGTGGGGCTTTTCTTTCCCTATTTAGATGTATAATTAACTAAAAATGAACATTTCTGCTGTTTCATTGCCCTTCGTTATTCCCTATAACACTCTCATGGCTGAGACTGAGAGATGCGGTTGAGGCTGTGATTTGGCACGGCGTACCCCCTGCTTCAAGGTGTTTTATTGAATCAGTCTACATTGTGTGATGACAGGACCGTTTGCCCTGGAACCCTGGGGGAGGTGAGGATGGAGAACTCTGGATACACTGAGAATTTTCCCGACTTGCACGCGGCCACCAGCAGCGATGAGGATCTTGTGGAAATCACCGGGGCCACTCTGGATTTCTCCAGCACCGATGACGTGCCTCCTGTGCCTTTAGACCGGGACAGTGGAGCAGGTAGATTTCTAAATGACCCTAAGATCAGACTTCTGTAGCTCGTGTCATGAACCACGTGACCTTGTCGTTATTGAAAATAATAATTTACCAATTATTATTGTTTTTAGTATTATATCTAATTTGACCAGTGTGAATAAGCCGAGAATATGATTCTGATTGGTTGGAAGGTGTTGATTATCTATTATATCAGCTCTGTAAGAAGTACTGTAAATCAGAGCACAGGTTTATATTAAATCTCTTTTGACACCTTGTGACATCTATATTTTCTGTAACCCCCCACCCCATGGTAATTAAAGAAGTTTTGAGAAGTTCTGTTATTGGTAAATAGTCAACCTTGCTTGAGGTTACATACAATTTATTTTAATGTTATTTCTAAAATGTAATCACTTAGAACAACAAGGCATCTATGTGACCACTACAGTATTTGTTGACGAATAGCAGAAACTTGCCAAGATCTTCAAGAAGTACTTTGAATAATGCTGTTGGACCACTTGGCAAAAGTATCTGCTCATATTATTTTCCTATGAAAATAATAATAATATACTGTCTTTTTTTTTTACTGTAAACCAATATAATATAATAATTGCCTCATTTCTAATTTGTCTTTGATCATTTGAATCAACTTCTTAAGAGTTTATAAAGGAATGAAAATACTGTGACATAAGTCAAACCTCTCCCATCTGTATTTGTCTAATATCATCTTTGTAAAAAAATGTGCAGGGGGAGCTGGGCATGGCATCCTTGGGGTTCCTAAGCTGATGGATCTTTTAGACGAGCCTGTGCCGGGGGTGGGCACTTACGAAGACTTTAATACTATTGACTGGGTGCGAGAGAAGTCCAAGGACCGGGATCGTCACAGAGAGGTGTATACTACACTACAGTGAGATCTGCTTGGAGCGTACAGTCCAGCAATTCTGTCTCTGCTGTGGCTAGACTTTATTTATTTATTTTTAATGAAAGTCTTTTGGACACCTGTGAGAGGGACTAACACTTGATTTATATCTTGCAGATTGCCAGTCAGAGTAAAGAGTCTACATGGGCCTTAATAAAGAGCATCTGTGATGCCTTCTCTGGATGGCTCCTCATGTTATTTATTGGACTGATGTCAGGTTAGTCATCTTTATTTATATTATATATATATATATATATATATATATATATATATATCTATATATATATATATATATAGATATATATATATATATACACACACACACACACACACACACACACACACACACACACACACATTTTTCACTTGATTCATTTCCCTAAACCCATCCTGAATTATTTCCTCCTTTTATTTGTTTGTCTATTAATTTTTTGGGGTAAAGGTGCTCTGGCTGGTGGGATCGACATCTCGGCTCACTGGATGACCGACCTGAAGGAAGGAGTGTGTCTCATCGGCTTCTGGTTCAACCACGAACATTGCTGCTGGAACTCCAACGAGACCACATTCCAGGAGAGGGACAAGTGTCCGCAGTGGAAGAGCTGGGCCGAGCTCATGATTGGCTCAAATGAAGGACCTTTTGCTTACATCTTAAATTATCTGATATATGTGTGCTGGGCTCTGCTCTTCTCCTTCCTCGCAGTGTCTCTGGTTAGAGCATTCGCTCCTTATGCCTGCGGCTCTGGGATCCCTGAGGTACACTTATTGATACCTTTTCCTTACAATCTGTTCTGCAGATAATGTTGTCCTGGTGCAAAGCGTCATTTACAGAATAGACATGCTTTTTTTTTTTTTTCTTGACCCCAGATTAAGACAATCCTCAGTGGATTTATCATTCGAGGATACTTGGGCAAGTGGACCCTGATGATTAAAACAATTACCCTGGTGCTGGCCGTGTCATCGGGTCTAAGTCTGGGTAAAGAGGGGCCGCTGGTCCATGTGGCCTGTTGCTGTGGAAATATACTGTGCCACCTTTTTACCAAGTATCGAAAGAATGAGGCCAAAAGGCGCGAGGTGAGTAAGAGAAACAGCATTCCACACACTCTTGCATGTTTGCAGATCAACGTTATATCTAAGCTTTTTGATTATGACCTTTTGTAACCTCTCTTTGTGCATTAATTTATCAGGTCCTCTCTGCTGCTGCTGCAGTCGGCGTTTCCGTGGCGTTCGGCGCTCCTATCGGAGGTGTTCTCTTCAGTCTAGAGGAGGTAAGTGACCTCCAGTTATTTATTGCTTTGCGCTGACTCTTTTTTACTGCTGTTCAATTGTATTTGAAATGGTTTTGTTACTCCTGAAGGAATAGACGTCTTATCTCTTTTATAGTCGGCCAGAGCGCTAAGTCCATCACAGATTTTACTCTGTACATTTCTCTCCTGTAGGTGAGTTATTACTTCCCCTTAAAGACTTTGTGGCGTTCGTTCTTCGCCGCCCTTGTGGCAGCCTTTACGCTGCGTTCCATCAACCCGTTTGGAAACAGCCGGCTGGTGCTGTTCTATGTGGAGTTTC
This sequence comes from Kryptopterus vitreolus, assembly GCA_030449085.1. Classification (NCBI taxonomy): domain Eukaryota; kingdom Metazoa; phylum Chordata; class Actinopteri; order Siluriformes; family Siluridae; genus Kryptopterus; species Kryptopterus vitreolus. Next base: position 7,870,227 of record JACRUU010000024.1, read on the forward strand.
ACTCCCCCTGGCACCTCGTCGAACTCGTACCCTTTGTGTTGCTGGGCATTTTCGGCGGCATCTGGGGTGCCTTCTTCATCCGGGCGAACATCGCGTGGTGCAGGCGACGCAAAACGACGCGCCTGGGCCACTACCCAGTCCTGGAGGTCCTGGTGGTGACTGCGCTCACAGCTGTGCTGGCGTTCCCTAACAGATACACGCGCATGAGCACCAGCGAGCTGATTTCCGAGCTGTTCAATGACTGCGGCCTGCTGGACTCTTCACAGCTGTGTAACTACGCTAACGGGACCGACATTAAGAGCAACAGCAACACCCTGCCTGACCGACCCGCCGGCCACGAGGTCTTTACCGCCATGTGGCAACTGGCACTGGCGCTCATCTTCAAGATGCTCATCACTGTGGTTACCTTTGGCATGAAGGTCAGTTGAAAATCAGGGCGTTGTAAATAAGCACAGTTTTAAAGGTCAGGATGTTCCGGGTTTATTACAGAATAGAGGGATTTATTCTGTAGTAAAAAAAAACTGATTGCAGATGATGATGTTTCCGACTCCGACATGTTGCCATAGTTTCAGAAACTATCAAATATGCTTTTTGATTTGTCCTCGAATTTTCTTCATGGATTATATATCTATGTATTAATATTTTGTAGTAATATATGAAGTAGCCAGTTTCAACATATAATTCCTCAACAATTTTTTTAAAAATACCTAATTTATCAAGCATAGCACAGGCTTAGCAGTGTATATGGTCAAATAAAAAATTAAAATCCCCACAGAGTTTCCCAGATAGCAAAACAATTACATTTTTATAATTGATTACTCATTTGAACATCAGATAAATATGGCTGCACACAAAAATGGCTGTAACAAGCAAATCTATAGGTTGCAGCGTTGTCTTTCTCTACACAGACTAATTATTCCTAATTACAATCATTGTAACTAATTTTATTAACAAATAAGAAATCTGACGCTATTATACAATTTAAGAAACCAATCAGTCTAAATCATTGCAGTATGAAATTGTTTCACATTTTCACCACCAAGTCTTTTGAACGCAATATAATATCCCAGTGCGCACATTATTGTATGAAACGTCTCACATTTTAAAGTTTTATAGTTAGATTTAACTATATGGAACGTTCCTGTTCTTATATTATATACATAATGGAACTGGCAGTCTCTAACACCCCCCCCCTTTTCACCCAAGCTCTCATAAAACACTTGTCATTGTCATGCACCTTTTACTAACACACTGACCTTGTCACAGCACTTCAGACTCAGTCCACAAATCTAAAATAAATGACTCCTAATATTATAAGTTAATAGGCTCTGTTTGCTCAAGTGTATAAGCTGTGAAAATGAAATCTTTATTTCGGTTCAGTAATAAGTATCTAATGCGCTGATGGCATATGGTGTGTGAAATAGTTTATCTCCTCCTTGTCTGCAAGCATCTATTTAAATTGCAAATTATCAGGTTGACATGTAAAATAAGAAGCATTCTAAAAGAGCAGAGACCTTGTAATAGGAATTGAAAATAGCATCAGGATAGTGGGGTTTGGGTTCATATTAGAGCTGGGCGATATAATACAACTACATACAACTAATGAAACCACTTTTCATACAAACTGTTTTCCTCTGTGCAGGTGCCCTCAGGTCTGTTCATCCCCAGTATGGCTGTGGGGGCGATTGCAGGAAGGCTGCTTGGGGTGGGCATGGAGCAGCTGGCGTATTACAATCATGACTGGGTTATCTTTAAGGGCTGGTGCTCACCAGGGGCTGATTGCATCACACCAGGGCTTTATGCAATGGTAGGAGCTGCTGCATGTTTGGGTAAGAGATCCCCCCCCCCCCAAGAAGTGAATTATTCACCACTGCCTTCATGTGCATTCATCAACAATTTTCCTTCTTCTAACTCTGCAGGTGGTGTAACTCGGATGACGGTCTCCCTGGTGGTCATTATGTTCGAGCTGACCGGTGGCTTGGAGTACATCGTGCCCCTAATGGCCGCCACCATGACCAGCAAATGGGTGGCGGATGCGCTGGGCCGCGAGGGCATCTACGAGGCCCACATCCGTCTGAACGGCTACCCATTTCTAGAGCCCAAAGAGGAGTTCAGCCACAAAACGTTGGCCATGGACGTTATGCGGCCTCGTCGCAGTGACCCCCCACTCTCAGTAATCACACAAGACGGCATGAGCGTGGAGGAGGTTGAGAATCTCATCGCTGACACATCTTACAGTGGTTTTCCTGTGGTCGTCTCGCATGAGTCACAGAGGCTGGTAGGATTTGTGCTGCGCCGGGATCTCATCATTTCAGTCGGTGCGTGAGTTCAGAAACATCCACAGAGACTTTCCAAAAGAAAACACATGCTGAGGTTTTTTTTATTTTATTTTTTTACACAACAATTTAATTAAATTTATTAGCTTGCTCACCAGTTTGCTGGCCACTAAATCGATTAAATGTCAGCTGGATAAACAAAGCTCACAGATGAATAGGCCCATGTCCAGCAATTTTGTGATTCTAATAAAAAACAGGATTCGGACCTTTGGACGATAAAGATCAGTTTCTTATAAATACAGGGTTTAAGGAAATAACATAATAACTAATAGATATTGGGGCTGCAGCTGTTGATTATTTTAGGAATACAGTATTCTCATGATTATTCCACCGAGCAATCAGAGCAATACTAAATATTCCTTTCTGACATTTAGGCACATTTAGTGTATGTAATTGTCATTGCATTAATGCATAATAATATATATTAAAACATAAAAATAAAAAAGGTCTCTTAATGATTACAAATTACTTTAAAATAGGTAAATTTTCTTGTGTTTTCTTTTTTTTGTTTGAAAAGAACTGTGCTGTAGAGTTCACAGGGCAGTGCGTCAGTAACAATGGTCCGCGGGGAGTGTAAATGGGTTAAATAAAGCATCTAGGCAGATACCTTTTTTGTGTTTCAGTTATTTGTGGAATCATTTTAGCCCTAAAATAAATTGTTGCATTTTGAGTAAAAAAAGAAAAATGTCCTCGGTTTCATACCTCTGTAATTTTCTTGGTATGTATTTGATTTTTTTTTCTCCTTCTCCTTTTTTTCACATTAGAAATTGCTCGGCAACGCCAGGAGGGTGTGGTTAGCACGTCACAGATTTTCTTCACTGAGTACACTCCGCCCCAACCCCCTAATTTCCCCCCACCTCTGAAGCTACGTGGCATCATGGACCTCAGCCCTTTCACAGTCACCGATCACACCGCCATGGACATTGTGGTGGACATCTTCCGCAAACTCGGGCTTCGGCAGTGTCTGGTCACTCATAATGGGTAAGCGAGAAATCCAAACTGCTCATTTAGAGCTTTGAGTATGAATCCATCAATGCTATAAATATAATAGCAAGTGAGGAAAAAATACACACTTATTATTTTAGATATTGGAATAAATTTGAATTTATTTTTATGGACAAGATGCTGTGCACTGACAAGACTCTGGCAGTTACAGTACATACATACATTATGCAATACGATATTTTGCGATACTGTAAGCCAGGGCTATTCAATTGGTGGTCCGGGAGATAATATCTAGAAAAAAAAGTTTATTTTAATTGGAAAACGGCTCATTCATTTGTTTGAATCTAGAAAAGCCTACTTGAGCACTGATTTTATGCTTCAAAATACAACATATAAACATGTTTTGATTTATAAAAAGCATACATTGTGTCGTAGAGTGCAAAAATACAGTATATGGGCGCTTATATTGCCTTTGTGTCATCACTCATATTGCAAAACCACATCTCTCCGGCCCCTCATTTGGGATGCTTTTCATGAACTGGCCCCCATGAGAAACTATAGCCCTGCTTTTGGATTCATGACATTTTAACATATTCCTGCCTGAAAAATAAACCACACATAAACAACATATTACAGGGAATGATATCACTCTATATCGGATCAGGAGACGTCAGGTGTCCCAATACGTTAATCCATAGACACAAATTTCCACTCCAAAATCTAGTGTAACATCTTCCTAGAAGATTGCAGGGAATTCTTGGAACAAATTGAGAAGAAATATGGAATCGATTGATAAAAAGCACACACACCATATGACCAGATGTACTAAAACTTTTGGCAATATAATGTAAGATAACTGCTTGCTATTGATCTAGTGGTCGGGATATAAATTTAAAACCAAACGTCCGGTATGAATCTTATATGAATTGTTTATTTTAATTTCGCTATTGCATTTGTGAGAATCGATACGGGATTATGTCTGTTTATAACATAAAATCCTCCCTCTCTTCACTTCCAGACGCTTGCTTGGAATCATCACCAAAAAGGACATTTTAAAGCACATGGCTCAAATAGCCAACCGTGACCCAGACTCCATCCTGTTCAACTGACATGCGGGTCTTTTAGAATCTCACCTTGAAACCTGTTTTGATTTGCACTACAGATAACAGTGCTAGGTTGAGGGCGCAACTCACACTGTGTCGGCCGTTTCCGGTGCCAAGTCGGACATCTCGAGCACCGCGGCTTCATCGTCCAACTTGTCCGGACCGTGACACCGTGTCCTGGTTTACAAGTTGCAAGTAGCCAACCTGTCATAACACACATCATGTCATATAAGTTCCTGGTTAAGAAATCGAGTGAGGTAGATCAATGAGTGGATATGCATGCACAACCCCAATCATATACAATTCTTAATGTAGCTACTAACGCGTATTGAAATGTTGCAGGCGAACGCCACGATTCTGTATCCGTCATTCTTTTTACACAGTGCACAGATTGACAAAAAGCAATTCATTTCTAATCTGAGCTTAATATACTGCTATATTTTAGTCTTTTTTTTCCCCTCTCTTCCTCCAATACTTTAATGGATGAGCTAAAACTGAATATCAGGTAACCGTGAGCGTCAATGTACTCACGGCCGTCTTCTTTCCATTTTTTCTGTTCAAAAACCTTTACTGTGACGAGCAGGAACCGAACTGCACGAGGAGCGACAGGTTTACAGCATTGTTCGAAATATGTGAATGCGATTTTTATGGGCATCCGAGCTTATCGCTTATCGTTTAGAAGAGGTTTGCACATTCAACATCTTTTCTAGTTTTAGCGCTTTTGTATGTGCAAGGCAGCTGGGCATTCTGTTTCTTCTAGTTATTTGGCTTGTACATGGGTATGACTGACTTCTGCACCACTGCTTGACCACTTTGATTAATTTTATTTATATACATGATTTCTTTGCTGAGAACCTTTTTTTTTTTTTTTAAATCAGTTGTTTCCATTTTCGACTGCATTATTTATGCGGTGTATTATCAGAGTAGCGTAATTATTTACTTTAACGTTTCATTTTGTCTTGATCTGTTTAGACAGCTATATGATCATTTGTAGCAGTGGCCTCTCCACAATATTGTATTACGCTACATTACTCAGGATATGATGTATGCATGGTTGAAGACTTTAACAATATTTTAACCGCAAACCCTAATCTCAGTGTTTTAAGAGAATTATTTGATACATCGATTACACATCGTTCACGCAAACGAAGCAAAGTTTCTGCTCCTGAAACGACGGCCTTGTGACGAGTTTGCTCACTCGAGACTGCTCTCGCTCAGGTGCACACGCCAACGCCGTCATTGTTTACATCCTTTAAAGGCACTTTCACTCATACCGCTTTAAGTTATTCATAAATCCATCAAGGGCTAGAGTTAATACTGGTGTTTTTAATCCAGAGCACCTGGTGTCCTCATCAGGATTTCGACTTTAATAAGGCAGAGTTTTGACTTGGATCTGCCTCGTTAATCGCAGCTGTCCTTGTATACCAGGTCTTACATCATCTCATCTCTATTCACTGGGGTGATACCAGCGCTTTCGTTGGTACATCACAAGGCCACTTTTACATTGGGGTGGGGGGGACACTCCACATAAAAGCATTATGTATTGTCATGTCTTAGAAAATGTTGTCATGAATTAATTTGTAACTGTTTAATTATCTGATTCATGTGTGTTTATCATGAGTATTTATGTAAATATGAATGTATCATTATCACTATAATTTATTCATTAACACTCATAAGGCAAGATAGTTTGATCCTCCTGTTGTTTGTCGTTTGTTACAAGAAGAAAAAAAAACGCATTGAAATAACGACGAGATTGCGCATGAGCTGGATGTTAAGCACTGGGATCAGTTGCGTTTTATTCTAACGCTGATCCATTTTGCTGATTTCTGTTTCTGTGACATGTTGGGTAACGAGTCAGCTCTTTTAGGTAAACGTTATTTCTTTTTGAATCAGATGCAGGACATTTCTGACCCCAAAAATTGCAATATGCCAAAAATTATATTAATAAACCTAATATACAAGTCTCTCTCTCAAAAAAGTGCATATTGACTGTAATAAAAAAAAAACAAAGCAGCTAGCAGGAAAAAGCTGTGTCCAGGGTTTCCCATGTGCTCTCACTCTTCTCACAGACAGCATGGAGATTCCACTAATAAATCAAAGCGAATTCTGATTTTGGATTGAGGCCTGATTGTCTCTGAGTCATGTGACACTCTGCCTGATACTCGTGAGCATCTGGATGCTATTCAAAGACCACAAACATTTCTTATAGGGCTTATTTACAATTCAAAGTTGTTTTTTTAACCGAAATTATTCTTTCAAGCACATTTTATACACTCGGCTATCACTTTTATAAACATTTACATCATTTTGCAGATGCTGTTATCCAGAGTGAATTATGACTGAGCAGTCGAGGGTTAAGAGCCTTACTCAATGGCCAACAAAGGCAGCTTGGTGGTGGTAGTGGGATTTGAACCTGGGATCTTCCGATCCAGAGCCCGATGACTTAACCACTTCCCTTTTAACATCTTGTAGCTACAGAACATCACACAGATAGGACTCAGTAACTTCCCATCAATCATCAGTCTTCAATCAGGGCATGAATTGTTGTTACTGATTTGAGTGTTAATCTGCTACAGTCTTCCAACACAGCAGTCTATACAGAATGTATACACTTGGGTGGGTGGAAATGCCTTATTAATGAGAAAGAGCAACGAAAAATGACCAGACAGGTGTTTTTGCTGGCTGGAATTCTGTCCTAACTCTCATAATCCCTCTTTAATGCACAGAAAAGCATGTCAGAATGCACAACACATGAACTCTTTCAGGTGGATACGATACGTCAGATTCCAGTCCCCGTCGGTCAAGAACAAGGATCTAAACATATAGCTTAAAAAAAGAAAAAAAGATTTATCGTTTTTAGTTTTTGAAATGCAATTCCTTTCCTTTTTCTTACATAGTTCATTTTGTTGATATAAGATATCTAATATCATTTTCTCAGTCATGCTTCCACCCCGTTTTCATATCTGTTCAGGAATGGCTCCAGGATGCAATTTCTACGTTTCATATTTCTGTTTTTATTATTATTATTATTATTATTAAATCTCTGGGTTCATTTGGTATTTCCAGAAATGAACACGCTCGGGGCATAAACTGCTTCCGACAGCTGGATTTTCCACATCTGGTGAAATCTGAGCATGTGTTTATCCGGCACAGAGCAGCAGTTTTTTTTTTTGCCAAAACAATTCAACAAAATGCACACGTTTACAAATACAGTATCGGTGAGATTACAAGTAACCACAACTTTACAGCTGTTTTTTTGTGTGTTTTTTTTTCTATAATGAACTTATACAACTAGTTCATTTAAAGGCGGTGTTAATGTAGAGCAGATCAGTTTAGCATTCAAGGCTCAGGATAAAACTGAATAATAAGCGCTCTTCACAAGCATTCGGAACCTCGAACAGGGTGCCAAAAAGGTTATAAACAACCTGTAACTACAACAGGGATTTTGTGCAAAGTCGGGTTATTAGTGATCATTAGTGCATCATTAGTAATGTATTTATTTATTCACTCGTTCATGCAAATACTCATACTTCATTTTTTAGAAATACTTCATACAACCATGCATTGCAATTTTATGGGGCTTGGAATTCACAGTACTAACATTTCCCTGATGAGTGACTCCTGTACAAACTAAAACTAACATTTAGTAACATTAACATTTAACTTTTTAAAACTGGTTTATTTTTTCATTGTATAAGTCTTCAGTCTGTTTAAGTCACAGTCCCAGCAGCTGTAAGTGCTGATGGCTTTTGTATATCCATTCATAGTGGTACACTTCATCCAGACTTATTCATGGTAAATGCATGAAATTCCTCAGCTGTGTTCCCACAAACTCTGGACCACCCATTACCCCCCCCCCCCCCCCCCCCCCAACACACACACACACCCCACGCCATATTCGAGATCCCACAGGGAAAAAAATCTTTTGTGGTGCTCCTTGGAAAAGAGTAGCGATAACTCAAGGATTCGTCGGAATAGGAGTTTTATCCTGGGTTTCTCAGAAGACTTCCCCTTTTGTCCATCTTTCCATTCCAGCAACTGATGAAGCATCCTTCTGGTTTTAATCGCTACATGTGCCTTCTGCACTCAATTAGTCTGCTGTTGAGTCATTCGGTCTCGCGCCGTAGAAGTTTCTGAGTAAACAGGAAGAGTCACAGATCCTTCCTTATTCCACCCACTCCTTTCCTTTTTCTCACAGTCGGCACACCGAACACTTCAGAGACGCCCAGTTGAGCAGGGCTCAGAGGTCAAAGCGAAAGGCTCCGAAGTAACTGGACGAGTCCTCGGCGTGTACCGCGCCGGGAGACGACACGGAGACGAAGATCTCATCTCCCGATCGCAGCTCGAACATGCCTCCCTGGTAGATGGAGTGGAGCGCGTTCTCGCTCTCCGGGGCCCAGCACTTGGTGCCCACTCCTTTCAACAACTGAATGGGCTGCGCATACGCCGTCTTCTTATACACACACTGCACCACCTGCTGGCTCTCGGAGCTGGACTGATGATCGCCATTGGACAGTGTGGCGTACCGGAAGTAGACCTGAGCGTACAGGTAATAGCGTCCCGCCTGAGGGATCCGGAGACGACCGTTGGACACCGTCATGTTGTGCAGGTGGGAGCCGAAGCTCTGGTTTCCCCAGGAACGTACGGGGTGACGGCAAGACTGGTGCAGATCTCGCTGAGGAGCTAAAGATGTTGGGCCTGAAAAAGAAATTCAATAAAAAATTTAAAAAAAGGAAATAATCACTGTTTCTCAATCCACAGAAACTTCAAGTTCATTCTGAGTACTTAAGCAGTGAGACTCCGAGTGGTGTGATGTCATTAGTTACACCACATGGCAAAAGTATGTAAGCATCTGACCATCCACATGTGCCTTTTAAACTTATAACATCTGTGCCCCTCCTGGGGAGGCTTTCCACTAGATTATGGAGCATGGCTGTGTAGATTTGCTTGTTCAGCTACAAGAGCTTAAGTACGGTCAGATCCTGTGCACAGTCAAGTTTATCCCAAAGTTGCTCATGTTCTTCTACACCAACCACAGGCTAAACGTGACCCTTATTCCCATTATATTATAAATATTAAAGGCATTGTGTGGTTCTTACTTTTTGGGCTTTATTTTGAAGAAGAATAAAATTATTTGTCACATATACATTACAGTATGATACGGCTAGGGCACAGAGGGTTAAGGGTCTTGCTCAAGGACCCAAGGGCGGCAGCTTGGCAATACCGGGGCTCGAACCCCGATCTTCCCATCAGCAGCCCAGTCTCCTTAAACCACTGAGCTACACCCTTCTCTAATGTACAGGGTTTATGGTCAGGTATTAACAGAGTAATATATAATGAATATAAGTTTAAGCTAATAAATTAATACAATGAAAAAGAATAAGTACACGAATGTAATCTGTATTACAGTGTCAATTCATCAGGAAAGCAATTTGTTACTTTTACTCACATTACTGTATTTGAGTTTTTATGTACATCTACAGTTTTTTTTTAATGTTTTTTTAAGTTTCATACTTACACATGTTATGAATGATATACGGATATATGATTTTATTTTATGTGTGTTTTGTTTGAGGTATTGTAGTTATCTAGGTTTTAAAACATATCCATTACTGAGTAAAAAAAATACAATTAAAATACACACACACATGAAATAAAGCTGGTGATGGACAAGACAGAGATTTAGACCCATCTGAAAGTGAAATGCCTTCGATTGTTGGTCAATGCATGTGCTCACTGTTTGAATTTGTAGTCTGATTTCTATCATTATCTTCAACCACACTCAAATTAGACTCGTCGTGGACTAATTTGTAAAAGTGTTCCTTCAATTAAAAACAATCTAGTTCGCTTTTCGAGCTACTGTAGAATCCCCCACCCCCTGCTGTTATCCTGGTGATTTTTACTCTGAGTACATTTTTTTAAGAACTACTATTTACTTTTACTTTAGTAGTTTTTAATAAATCAACCCCCTTTAAATCAGATTCAAGAATCCAATGAACTATATTCGTTATAATGATATACTGTAAATGAAAACCTGACACAACACAAGGAAGAAACTTTGAGGCCTCAAACACAACTGGTCCTTTTCTATGTGACCGTCATTAGGTTCATATATATCACGTGCTTTCAAACTTATGAAATGCCTGCATTTACATTCAAATAGAGATTACACCATGACACACACAAGAACACACCTTGTAATCCATTGTCTCGGAGGGTGAGGTGAGCAGAGGGCCGCGGCCTCCCGCTGTTGGGAACTTTCAGACTGGGCTCGACTGTTTGTCTTTCTATAAGAAACACAGCGGGCGAAACAGTGCATGGGCAATTTAACAATTTGTAAGGCTTGTTTAAGATATTAATTACTTGTTTACACATTTAATGACCTACAAGTCAATTACCTTGAAACATATGCTGTGAGATGACGTTTTCTGTAACCTAAGCAAAGAAATCAGAAAATTGAAACAAAACCACAAATGGTGAATAGCATTTTCGTTGACCTCCTTTTCAATACGCATGATCAAATTCTACAGTGCAATTGAAAAGGATCCGCGTCCAGGAAATTTTAACGCCCGAGGACAATAGCACTCGGTAGGAGGCTGGGGCTTTCGCGGTGCCTCATAACAACATTCAATACATGTTTATCCTCTCCAAATCAGGCCCACGGCCGCTGAGAAAACAAAAGCCACAAGGACTGCAGGCCTGCAGACCAATTCCTGCCAACGACACAAAGAAGTGCTGACATCATACGTGATCGACTTTCCTTCATGGCAATGTATCAACTATACAAAAGACACTGTGTGTGTGTGTGTGTGTGTGTGTGAAAGAGAGAGAGAGAGAGGAAGAAAACACTGAGGAGAGAGATGAAAGCTCAGTATGAAGTGTAAAAAGTTCCACTTGATTTTTTTTTCCCTTATAAAAGCTGGCTTGCACATCTTAAAAAGTGAGGCCAAACCAAACTGCTAGATACCTGAGTAAACAAGACACAGGCCACGCTCTCATAGATATATCTTTCCATAAATATTATTCTATTCTGGAGTAGGTTTGCTGCCTTCAAGGGTTCTCCATATTGAGCCTAGGATTGATTTAACCTAAATTGACACTGGACATGTCACATAAACACTGCCTCAAGACCAAGTCAAGTCACACTGCGTCTATTTGTTTGAGCTACTTACAACAACCCACTTTTTCTGGACACACATTTATTATTAGTTTAATGATCAGATTACCATTTATGAGTCCATAAACTTACATTTCTGATATTAGTTTTGGTATTCAGGGATATTTCGGACTGTTTTACATCCCAAGCCTTGCGTTGAGTTTCTTGTGTAAATACATTGTGACTCGAGATCATAAAATGTTCAAGATGAGGTCATTCAATCCACCCAAGAAGCATACAGCTACTTCAACTATGCTAAAATGGTTCAGAGAAGCTAATATAAACAGATTGGATTAAAAAGACAAAAATAGTGTTTAATGAATAGCTGTGATATTTGCTGGTCATTGCTGAAACAATGGTGTTGCGCAGCAGTGGATTGGCATCTCATCCAGTGTGTATTCTTGCCTACTGACTTAAGAAATGAAAATGATTAAAGATCTATAATTAATGATCAGAATTTAGAATGCGTGTAAGAGAAGTAAGAAAAATGCAAAAATATATCCACATCTACCTTGGATATATATGTCTTAATTCCTTCAGCCAGTCTGATGCATGGTTCGCCAAACAGCTGTACCAGACTATCCGGCACCTCCTGATCTTTGTCCAGAGCGTTTAGCAGCCCAAGACAGCGCAGCTCCTCAGATACGCCCTGACTTCGGGCCTGTCGATCCAGGAGAAAGAACAACTAAGAACAACTAAGTTACCCAAAGGACCGTGTGCTCCTCCACAGCGCTTGTGAATTGGAACAGGAAAGCTGTTTAAAGCATTATTAATAACATGCTGGTTGTGTAAGCAGATGTGCTGAGCTGCCTGAAAACCTCCCTTCTGAGGAATCCACACTGCAAGACATCCAGAAATGTCATCACACACACACACACACACACACACACACACACACAAATAAAATGATTGAAGCACTGCCATGAAATGACAAAAACATGTTTTGAACCAGATGTTACTGCTTGCGGGGTGATGTTAAACAGGCATGGGTGATAAGGATAGAAGACACAAAAACACAATCTGCTGGTGCTAGAACTTACTTAATTCTCATATTGGGCAATAATGTTGAAAGGGAAACCCCTGGAAGATGATCTCCCTGATGTGCTTATTGTTTTTTTTCCACTTCATATATTTCATATATCAAATAATTATATAATTCAGGATAGTTACTGATCAATGACACCATGTTATTGAGTTTTATTATTTTATCAAGATATTCAATATTTTGTGCTACTGGTAGTTCTTGTTTTTGTAATTATTATTATTATTATTATTGTTGTTGTTGAACAACATGGTTGAACATGGTTAAATAACTGCCAAATGCCTCACAGTTACCAAATATAGCAAATATATAGTTGTCCAATAAATTACAGCATGTTCTGAATTTTCTTGACACCACAACAATCTTCAGAGTATTACAATGACTATATTAGTAAAAATGAAGTGAAGTATTATTTAAAATTAAGTGAATTAGCTCAATGTGTCATGGAAGAACCCTAGAAACCCTAAACTCTAAAAACACAGTTAATTCCGGTCCTGTTCACTACACTGTAAATAATAGCGAAAGATTATGGGACAGCATAATTCCTGTCCCAGTGGGCCTCTCTCTTTGCAGCTGTTGCAATTCCCATTTCCAATAAAATAATAACTCTATGAAGTTGAATGTATGACTGTGCATCACTTAATTAAAATTAATATTTCAATGCATTCACAACAATAAATTAAGTGTTTATCAGTTTTGTATGTAAGCTACCTGATGTGAGATTGATCTTTCTAACAACAACTATGGTAACAACACATCAGGCTTTTGCAAAGAGTAAGTCAGCAGCTCATCACCTTCATATACAACCACATATGAAAATCTCATACGGCGGTTCTGCTCCTCGTTTGTTTGTCTGATTGTTTAAAAAGATGTATCTCAGAGGGAATGCCGGTCACTGGCAACTGTAGTCATAATTTTGCTCCCCAAGTCCTGTGGTTTTTGCAAGGTCAAACTATTTACAGGATGGTTAATCATTATGTACACAGAGATGAGCATTGCTTTGTGAAGCCAAGCATTCAATTGTGGATTTCCTTAAATAGAAATGAACCTAGTAGTAATCTGCTTTAAAAAAAAAAAAGTTTATTATATGCATGAAATGTAGAACTAGATATACGTGGTAACTTTCTGAAGCTGTGTCAGACTGCAAAAAAGCTTTGGAAGCTTATCAAGTTTATCAAGTGTTTTTTTAAGGAAATGGAAATCATAGCGGAATGTTAAACACACATTATGGTTATCCACTATGTTCTAGGAAAGTAGCTTTAGATCAGCTGATCATTTCCCTACAGAGTACCAGTAGAAGTTTTGTTCCGTGTAGATAAAAGCAAAGAGATAATATGTTGGATTTTAGTTGCATTAGTAACGATATCTAGTGCAGAATGTGTGTGTAAGCAACCTGTGGTGCAAATGCATGTAGGAAATGGTGCTTGCTGTCGTGTTTTGCAGTCTTATAGGAATAGTGTCAGGAAAAGAGATATTATTTACCTGAGCCATTGACATATTGAGGTAAACGAACAATCCCGTAGTCGAGGCGACTTGAAGAACCACCATGACTACAAACACGGTAGTGATCCATAACTTGGACGGCGCGTCTGCGGATAGTTTCGGCTGAGCCATGATGAATGAGCTCGACTCGCTGCACACGGATCTGAGATAATCGGACTCGGAGTTGGACGCCAGAGCGCTCCTCTCGGATGACCGCTCCTCGCTGGCTTCAGAAGAATCTGCTGGAGGCACTGCGTCCATCCCGCTGTGCATTACTAACAACCACCAGGTCCAAAGCTGATGGAGACCAAACCCCCCATGAGAATAACCCCGTCCAATCCACCCTGCGCTCTGCACATCAGGCTTGAACACTGTTACAGGTCGTCTAGTACACGTTTCCTATGGGCTTTTCTCAAGAAAACAGCTTAACGTCACAGTCACAGTCTCCTCCGCGTGTTCCGGTTTCCTCCCACCACGACAGAAAGATTGTCATATCATCCCAATATCATCTATGAGCATTATATAGATGATCTTTGGTTATATGCTGGTAGATCATAATCGTATGCGCATATATGTTCTTAGGCATGACAGTGATGGTAATGATGGTGGGAGATGTGTAATCATATGCGCATAGTTGATCTTGGGCATGACAGTGTTGGTCATGATGGTGGGAGGTGTGTAATCATATGGGCATAGTTGATCTTGGGCATGACAGTGTTGGTCATGATGGTGGGAGGTGTGTAATCATATGCGCATAGATGATCTTGGGCATGACAGTGATGGTCATGATGGTGGGGGGTGTGTAATCATATGCACATAGATGATCTTGGGCATGACAGTGATGGTCATGATGGTGGGGGGGGGTAATCATAGCACATAGTGTGTAATCATATGGTGGGGGGGGGGTGTAATCATATGTGCATATGAAGATCTTGGGTATAACAGTGATGGTCATGATGTTGGGGGATGTGTTCAGGATATCTTTAATCTGAGGATCCTTGAGTCCAATGACATTTTGGCCATTGATTTTACAAAAGTACTGGTCAGTGAGAAGTCCATTATGGGCAGCAGAACCACCCTTCAGCAGAGAAGTGATACAGCCAGACTTAAAACCAATGTGGCTAGTGCTGTCCTTATGCATGGTGATTGTGCACATTCAAAGCGCAAACCTTATATTCCAACCAATTTTTTTGGTGTTGGTGTCCAACTATTACCACCAACAATATCACAGAATTCCTGGCTTCTTCACAATGTAATAAAATAATGGTGGTCAAAGCAATCCGTCACTTTTTTTTAAAGAATTGTGATTTATTTATGTGCCATGCCTGATCATGGCACTCTAGCATGGGAACCATTTATTCTTCTGACACCTTTATTACGCTTGACAAATCACCTCCTTAGAAGTTAAGAGCAGGTGCAAGAAGTTAAGAGCAAGTACATTCTACTCACTGATGATTCAAATATACTGATTCTTATCACAAGTTTGTAACTTGTTATTTTGTAATATGTAGTTTATAATATATGATAAAAAAACATGTAATAATGCGAAAGGGGCATATGTAAAAAGCATCACACTGGCTTGCCTTTCAGGATGCGTTCTCACTTTGGAATCCTGAATTCATCACCACCCTGACCAGGACAAAGTGCTTACTGAAAGGGAATGAGTAAGTTTTAGTACAGTAATGTAAACATGTAAACCTGAAATAACAGTTCGACAAAGTTTGGTTTTGACCAAGCAACCTGCTGTTCTGAGTCTCAAAACCTTAATCATTCTGTCACAATGCAAGCAGACTATGATTAAACTACTACAATTATTAATTCAATTATTGATTGGATTCCATCACTGAGTTAATTTGGCTCTAACACTATTCAGCACTTTAATATACTAATGATTTTGCTAACATATGAAACTGAACACATACAGGGTTTGTATACTCTAAGAACATTAGGGTGTAAACAAATGGACTTCTATAAATAGTCACAAAAACTCTTAACACTGGTGAAAAATACAGCAAATATAGCAAATGTACTTATTGTCATTTTTGTTATGTTTGAAACAAGGATATGATATTTATGCCAGGGCACAATGAGCATTCCAATTCATTTCAAAAGTGTTCAGTGGGGATCATTTAATAGTTCCTGTGAAGATTAATTATAATTCTTATAAAGACATCTCATACATCAACTAAACCAGCATATATCGATCAAGTATGTTTCTCTATGTCTACAAGTGTATGCAAATGCATACAAACAATCCAAAATTCTATGTCTAGCGTGAGTATCAACAATTTGTAATGTCACAAGCTGGGAAGAAAATGTAGTTTAATATAGATCAAATATACATATGGTGATCCAGATTAGAAACCATATCTATAAAACTATGATGTAAAATCACAGGCCATATCACAATGCACAGAATTTAACGTGAATAAGCAGAGGGGGCAAGTAAGAAGTACAAATAGTACGTTGTTACTTTACTTAAGTAAAAACTTTGGGTATCTATACTTTAGCAATTATTTTTCAGGCGACGTTTTACTTCTACTCATTACATTTTAAAAATAGCTTCGTTACTCCTATTTCATCCTTTAACAGAATACCTATCCAGATAAATCGCTCCATCCGGATAGAGAGAACCTGAATCGGTGAATGAGAAGTATAAACATATACCGTTTCCACACCCTCTTGCTTTCTACCTGAGAAATGAATGTGAATAGTTTTGACACCAGTGTAAATAAGGATGCTTGTTTCCCTCTACCTCACCCCTCTCTCTCTTTATCAGGATGGATTTGGATTGTATTAAATGTAAACAATCTGCTTCAATTTAATGCAGTTCATTTTAATGTTTCTAGCACTTTCAGACATTGTCTCTAAGCGGCTTTACACAGATAAAGAGATTCTAATGTTATATAGTAGTGCCTGTATGTTGTGTACCCTAAAGTTCATCCCTAATAAACGAAAAACTACGGCCCAAGGACTCCCTCCTTGGGCCAGTAGTGGCAAGGAAAACGGCTTCGGCTTCTTTGCCGCACTCAGCAACGCTGACGTTGTTGAGATGGTGAAAAATGATTTTTTTTGGTTTCTTTTCCTTAAAAAATCCTTATTCTTAAGGATAGTGGGTAGCCTAATGAACATGATGATATTTAACACTCTTTACAAGAGTAAAAAATTCATATTGAACATAAGTTACGTTCAACGTTATTGTTGGTTCGGCCCACGAACACACCTCAGGTTTCTCATGTGGCCTTTTGGAAAATATAATCGCCCACCCCTGCCCTAGAGATTTCATCAAACACACTCTTGTCAGTTTAACCGATCCGAACACAGAGTTACAGCAGGCGGCGTAAATGAGCCACAAAATGGCGCTAGACTACCAAAAACCCCCAAGAAGAAGAGCTTGGTTGCTTAGCAGCTGTCAGCTGATAAAGCTGGCGGGAAAACGTAGCATTTTTGAAGCTCGGATAAAAGAACCTACTAATGTATATTTTACATTAAAAATGTATTGATGTGGTTGTTATCTAAAGTGTTTTCATGATGGCACCAGTTCGAATTCAGCATGTCGTCTCGTTCACTTCAGAGGTAAGCGATCATGTTTTGTTTCCCTGCAGTGGAGTGAAGTTAGAAATAAAGATGCTGAATTTATTCGTTCTTAAATATATATCTTAACAAGTAATGTGGGGCTTTTCAGGACCCGAAACACCGTGTGGTGAACCTGTGCTCGGGTGGGGAAGAGAACAGCCCGTGGTTGTGTAGTGCAGCAGACCGGAGCGGTCTTCTCAAAGCCGAGCTTCAGCTGGACCGGGTTTCGACCATCGCCTTCATCGATGTGGGTCAGTGTCCTAGTGTTCAATGGTTTTAATTCAACTTAAACAGGCAGAATGAAACTAGAAGGCTAATTTAATTATCAGTTAAAGGGTATGCGAAAGTAATTTTAGTTTTATGTGGTAGCTTAGTGGTTAAGGCATTGCATTTGGCTGCGAAGGACTTGAGATCAAATCCCAGTCACACCAGCTGCTTCTGCGCTCTGGATAATGGTGTCTGCGAAAATGCCATATGTCCGTCAGTTCATTATTGCATAAACAGCTGTTGCATATGTACCATGACTGAATTTTGGCATTTTGTTTACACGCTCAGCAACTTCTGAGATTTTTCACTGCCATTGCATTTCTATTCATTTGATGTACATATATGTAGATATTTATCTGCAACCAATGCTGCAGTTTCCCTGGTAGATGCTAAACTGCATTTTGTTGTACCAATATAATACAGGTACCAATGTACCTGTACCAATATAATAATAACACCGACAACAGTCTTTCATTAAAGTAATTATTAATACCAAGGTCAGGTATTAAGCTCGACTTGGTATTGATGCCTGTAGAAATACTGTAAACCTGCACACATGAACTGATCACTTTGTCATTTCTCAATTAGGGTTATTAAGCTATTATAATCATAATAATAACCAAATGGCCCCTCAGTGCAGAAAATAAAACGGTAGTCTTTATTATAATTAATGGTTTCTTTTCCCCCTGCTAACATCCCTTGTCAGATATATAGTTATCAGTTTTTCAATGCTTTTACACCCAGTGTTTGTCCTTTGCTTTGTCTTTTTAAGGAAACCACGGCTCTGCGTTCATTCAGGTCGATGTGGGTCGTTCTTCATGGTCTATAGATCGCCCTTATGTCACACTGCTTCCCACGGCAACCCTGATGAGCCCGGATGATTCGCGGAAAGGCGTAGGAAAGCACAGTGTGCGCATGTTCAAAAAAGGTGCCTACTATTTACGCGAATGAATTGTCAGCTCAACCATGTGCAAGCGAAAATGCAGAAACTGTACTGAACTTTGAGTTTTCTCTTTTGCAGTTGACTTTTTGCCCCAGGCTGCTGGAGAGAGCTGGGACAGGCTGAGGGTCACCTGCAGTCAGCCCTTCAACAAGCGCATCCAATTTGGCCTGTCTTTCTTTCGCATCCGCACTGCTGATGAACACATGGAAGATCTGTCTGCCAATCAAAAAACAGATACGAGCAAAAATCAGGTAAGACACCTTAAAATATTTTATTAAGTCCTTGGGAATAACCAGTAGTGTTATATTGATCATTGATTGACGCTGGACATCCATTGAGGAGTAACTTGTAGCTTAATCAATAAACATAAGCTTGCAATAAATGCATTTTTATCTAATTGACCTGTTGGTTTGAGATCTTTTTCTTGTTTTTTGACAGAGTACACCTGATAAAATGTGGGCGATAAAAGAGTGGATCTCCAGCCCTTCTGTACAACACGCCTTCTTTGGCCAAAAGACAGGGTAAATATAACAGAGAGGTCTTCTAGCTGTATAACTTCTATTGGGGTTGTTTTCTTCATCTTAGATGTCGAGAGTGAGTTAGAATTTGGACATGTGAAGTCAAAATACACGCAGATTCAATGCAAGTTATCTTCAGAAAGGACAGTAGCATTTGAAAAATGATGAGCTGATTTGCATATTACATCCAGTCTAGTGACTGAAATTAGTGTTTCACATCTCTGTTTCCTCTGTTTTTCTTGTATATTTCAGAGAACGCTCCCCAGGAGAACCCACAAAGGATCATGGGAATCTGAGCAGGGCAGAGCGAATGGTAACGGCTGCGCGGTCAGTCAGACGCTCTCTACACAAAACCTCCTGCAATGCATTAATCAGCAGTAGTGCGAGACAGAAAAAGACCCAGAACACACTGCAGAGTATGATTCATACTTATCAAAAATAATTGCAGGGATTTTCCCTGAAATTGATTGTGTGATGGTATGTGGTTATTCGCATCTTCATCTTCAAGCTAAATAATTTTTTTTATTTGTTTTTAGGCCCGGTCAGGACTCCTCAGGCACGCAGTAGAACATCAGAAACAATGTATGTGTTTGAACTGTATTTTACACAAATTGTCAGCATGTCACACCGAACTTTGTGTTCAACTAATCTCTGTCTGTGGTTATATTATTTGTTGTTGTGTAACCAGGAAAGAAAAACAAAATAATGCCAGCACTCTGGCATTATTTATTTATTTATCTTTTCCCTGTCTCTTGTGCTTGCTTTCCTTTTATTTTAATTCCCTTATTCCTTTGCTCACTATATTATTAGTGTCTGATAAACCATTGCAGTCAAATTCCACATTCAGTCATTCGCCGATTTTTCCTTAGAACCTAACTTATAATTGTTCACGTAAAATGCAAAATTTTAATGTATTTTTCCATGGCTATATATCACTTTTTCTTCGTGCGTTTAAATGCTAAATAATTTATTTATCATTTTATTACTGGTTAGTACCTGTACATTTTACTGTATTAATAAATAATAATTAATTAATAAAATTAAATTACTGCAGTATAGTTGTATTAAATTAATGTATAACTGTAATTAAGCTTCTTGTACCAAAGAAAACAACATCTCATATCAAAGAAAATGCGCTTTCATGAATTACAGTCGATATAAAGACAACGCTGGCGTTTTGCATTCTAACACTGATGTACACATATAAGTTTAATTATTTTTCTTTTCAAAGGTATTGTATTAAGCTGAGTTTGATTTTGGGGCATATTTAGGGTTTAAACTATAAAAATAGACATTTTTAGGCCTTTTTTTGGACCACGTTAAAAAAAAAAAATCCCTCAAAAGTTGCTAGAAATGCAACTCCTGCAAATTTACATTTCTGGCACAGTTTGCTTATTAATAATTATAAGATAACCTTATCGGATTTTTTTATTTTTTGAATTTACAATTATATAAACCTTCTACATGCTATTTATGATATGCCCTGTTTGATAATGCCTGTTCGTCAGAGTGAAGTCAAGTCAATGAAATGTTTACTGAGATAATTAATCACAGTGTGTCTGGCCAAATTCTCTAGAGCTTTGATTATACTCTGGGGAAATCATGTGATCTTTTTGGTTTTTTATAGTAATAATATATTAATCTTATACAAAGACTCTCTTATTCAAATGCTCTGTGGTTTTTCAGACGGGAGTGGGCCAACTCTTCTACTCCAAAGAGGTCCAGATGTGCTACAGCAGACATTTCTGCTACTAAGAAGAAAAACAGTATGTTGAAACCCAGCCCTGGTAAATCTCAAAAAGGAGCAACATCGCCACCAGGAAACAGTCCAGATTATCTTGAAACTCCTGAGACTGAATGTCCTATATGTGGAGGTAAAAGAGTGTGTGTTTTGTGTGTATGTGTATGCGGTGACAGGGTTGGTAGAAATTGTAATGTATTGTAATAATGTATTAATTTGGCAAAAAAAAAATGCACGATTTTTTCAAAGTCTTAAATTTGAGCCCTGTGCTTTTATTTGAGCATTCGATCTCCATTTGATATCAAATGTGCTTCTTTTTTCCACACTTGGGAGCCATTCAGATTTTTCTTTTCGGTCACATGTCTATCGGAATTTTGTCCTCTTACAGCCATATGATTACTGATGAGGTACTGACCACAGCCTAAAAGGCCCAGGTGCTAAGTTTTCAGATAATCTAAAAATGGCTTACTTTGGTTGAAATCAGTGTTTTTTTTCAGGCCACTCGAGTACTTCAACCCCAACTGTTACACCCCTATTAGAAATTGTAAATATTTTGCATATAAATACATCCTAGACAATAATACGCCTCCTAAATTGTGGTGTAGAGAATACCCATATATGGTGGTCGTGGCTGATTATATTTACATTAATTTTATACAACTTGTGTTTCATTTTAAATTTTATTTATTTATGTTTTATTATTTGTCATTGACATGCTTTATCTCTTTTCTGGCAGTCTTTTTCAGCCCAGACATCTTGCCCATCCATGCCTCTTCCTGTCTGGACTCTGTCCCAGCGGAGATCTCCAGTGTCATGGACAGAGAACCTGGGTCATCTTTTTCCTTTGGTCCACCTTCCAGTCCAAGCACAGACGAGCTCATGGTGCCGTGTCCTCTGTGTTCCTTCAGGTTTCCTACAGACCTCATCCAACAACATGCCAGTACCTGTGGTGACCCCGTGTGGGTGGACTAGCTGCAGTCCTGGCAGTCAGGCAAATAAATGATTACAGTGTGTACAAACTTTTGTAAATAGTCACGTTGGTCAATATATCTATTGAAATATATGTACAGGGAAATAAACTGGGTATAGCTTCTTACAGCTTAGCTGGAGGTCAAGGAGTATCAGAGGCTACATGTTTGTCAATGATATTTCATCATGTGTATGACAGTGAAATATTGCACTCAATCTTGTCTGAAAGAGACAAATACCTTCTGCGTAAATGTGTAAAATATATCTTTTTTTCAAAGATGTATTTAAGTACTTTTATTATTCTTAAATCTGTTACAAATCACAATTGATTTTGTACCAACAATATGTATGTTTTGCAAGTGTGCTATTCACCTTTTTATGGTGTCGTTGGAAAAATATATATACACCTGTACAAAATGAACCTTGTTATGTCTGGTGCATATTATTCACAGTTATTCTGTTTAGATGGAAATATTTATTACAAGAGCGCCAGACTGAACAGAGGGCCATAATGAGATGTGAAACATATTGTCAGTGTTTTTAATTGGCTGAGACCCATAGGGATTGAAAGGTGTTTGGTTGGGGAAGTAATTGTAGGTGAATTAACCCATTCAGGTGTGTTGACTCGTCGGTTGCATGTACACAGCTGGAGTGAACTAAACACGTCGCAGTCCGGTGATAGAGGCTTCCACATCCTTTGTTTGAAGGCTCAGGAGGCGAAGATGATGCCGTGCATGTGGAATTGCTGATTTTTAAAAACCGGTTTATAGGAATATTGTTTTTGATTTCCAGTCTGTGGCGTGATGGAGCACCTCACGGTAAGATAGAATCAATAATAATATACTGCATAATTTGTGTGTGTGAAATTAACAGAAAAAAAATTGCCATCATTTTATATAATGTATATAAACTGCTGAGAGAGTTCTTAAAATATTTTGCAAATATAATAAACATTAATAACTGGTTTTGATTGCTGGCCACTGAAGATTCATTTCTATTTGTGTGAAAGACAAACAGACTGAACATTTCCAAAATATAATTAATTTTAAATAATGAGATCAATCTGCTCTTCACTAATCACAAGTTCATTGTGAAAATGGCATGGCATTAGAGGAAAGATCTGAATTACTTTACATAATTCATGATTATTGATTAAAACTCTTTAGATTTCTCATAACTGAGGGAAATTCAAACATTTTGGTCCGTTATGAGAAATCTGCAGAGATCAGTAGTCGTTCTGATTAAAAAGCTACCTTTGCCTTGTCAATTTCTACCTTCCAGGCGGACCAATGGCGCGAGATTGTGAACAAAAAGATGCGCTTCCCTCCGGAGCTCATCAACGCCATTCAGGAGGGGAACGTGTCCGTAATCCGTAGCCTGTTGAAGACTGGAGACGGCATCATCCGCCAGTTGGAAGACTCTGAAGACAGGCAGTGGAGAGAAGCTCTGAACCTGTCCATCCGTCTGGGTAATGAGGATTCCATGGTCACTCTGCTACATGGGGTCAAGTTTGATTTCCGACAGATCCACGAGGCTCTTTTGGTGGCTGTTGACACCAACCAGCCACGTATTGTCAAGCGCCTCCTCGACCGGCTCGATCAAGAGAAAGGCAACAAGATGGATGTGCACTCTTTCAACCAGGCCATTTTTGACCATTCAATTGATGACTCTCAGTTTGCCCCGGGGGTGACTCCACTGACCCTGGCCTGCCAAAAGGATCTATACGACATTGTGACCATGCTCACACAGAAGGGCCACGTCATCCCGTGGCCTCACAAGGTCTCCTGTACGTGTCTTGAGTGCCGGAACGGCCGCCAGTATGACTTGCTCAAGTTCTCGCTGTCCCGCATCAACACCTACCGTGGCCTCGCCAGCCGGGCGTACTTATCAATCACTACTGAAGATGCCATGTTGAGTGCTTTTTTCCTAAGCCGGGACCTTCGCAAACTCTCCAAAAGAGAGCCGGAGTTTAAGGTTAGGCAGAGATTGTGATCATATTTTCATAAAATCTATGCTCCATACAATTAGCTGTTCATGGTAATCACACATATCCTACAGGAAGACGATCATGCTAGTAAAAACATGCTCGTCAAAACCGTACTTCATGTATACATTTCTAAAGATGATCCGACTGATTTGTGTGCTATTTTGTATCGTTTTCAATTCCGTTTCAGCCACAGTACCTTGCGCTCGAGGAGCTGTGCCAGGAGTTTGCCGTGGAATTGCTGGGAATGTGCCGCAATCAGAGCGAGGTCAGCACCATTCTAAACAATTGTGGGCTTAATGATGCCGACGGTGGAGACGAGCTGGAGAAACACTCTTTCGAGGAGGGCATACCAAACCTGGCCCGACTCCGCCTCGCCGTGAACTACAACCAGAAACAGGCCAGTCTCACATTATCACATTTCTGAATGCTCATAGTGTGAGTAAGTATAATATATATATATATATATATATATCTATATATATATATATATATATATATATATATATATACACATTCTCTTTATATGTACAGTTTGTAGCCCATCCCATCTGCCAGCAGGTTCTTTCATCCATCTGGTGTGGAAACTTATCGGGTTGGAAAGGCAGCAGGACGATATGGAAACTCCTGGTGTCTCTGGGGATCTTTATCACCATGCCAATCCTCTGCCTCATTTACTGGATTGCACCCAAGTCAAAGGTTTGTGTGGTTTAGACAGTTTTGTGGAAACTGTTAGTATAACTGTTAGTTATAAAGTACTCAACAGAGCTTTATAACTGTGATTTTGTGAAATAAGACTAAATGTGTAATAATAATAAAAAATTGTTTCTCATTTTGTCAGATTGCTATGAGAACAAAATAAGCTTTGAGATTTGTATACACAAACTGGATTTATTTTGTTGGTGTTTTTTTTTCTTTTTTTTTTTTTTTGAATAGGTGGGAAAGACTTTGAAAATTCCAGTGATCAAATTCATTCTTCACTCTGCCTCCTATTTGTGGTTTCTCATCACACTGTTAGTGGAGTCCATTACCATGGAGATGTATCGGGACACATCTACAACCAGGCACCAGACCCTACTGCACAACTCGGTCCACATGGTGTGGGTGATTGGTGTGTGTTTCCCTTTTGATAGCATTACAGGTTTCATCTGTAGTATAATTGTTGGTGACTTTTCTGCAATTAAGCAAAAAACACTTGAGCTTAAATATATGGCACAATTTTACAAGTAATTCCCATTTTTCTACAGGCTTTTTCTGGTATGAATGTAAGGAGGTTTGGATTGAGGGCCTGAGGAGCTATTTCCTGGACTTGTGGAATTGTCTGGATGTGATGGTGCTCAGCATGTATCTGGCCTCTTTTTCCCTTCGAATGGTTGTTCTGATTAAAGGCTACGTTCTGTGCCAGTCGCAACAAAGCGAAATGGAGTGCTTATACTTTACAGATAATGGTAAGGAAATGCTGTTTTACACATCTTTTACAGCAATATGAATATAAAGTAAGGCATATATATATATATATATATATATATATATATATATATATATATATATATATATATATATATATATATATATATATGCTCACACACACTATATGCACTATACTATGTACACTAAATTGTTTATTTATTATATATATATATATATATATATATATATATATATATATATATATATATATATTATTATTATAATTTTTTTTTTTTACATATGATTGGGAATAATCTGTTTGTGAAACTGTTTCTTCATTTGACTAGCATTTCATTTACCCATTCTTTCCCAGAACGTGACGTTTGGCACCAGGAGGACCCTCAGATATTAGCCGAATTGCTCTTTGCTGTCACCAGCATGCTGAGTTTCACACGCTTGGCCTACATCTTGCCAGCACAAGAGTCTCTGGGGACTCTGCAGATCTCTATGGGAAAGATGATTGATGATATGATACGGTATATAAGCAGCACTGTGTAGCAGTTACGCAAAGCTAGTGTCTGACACGTATACACTGTATTTTCTACATTAATTATAGTCATAGACCTGTTCCGTTTCCATGTTTTATTATTCAGTGGACATGAAGATAACTTCTGTAGATTTATCCTCCATTCGTTTCTATTAGGAGGCTCAAAGAGACTCGATCGCGTAAAACGAGTGTAGGAAACTAGTTTTACTAACAATTAGACATTCTCAGTGTATATGTGTGACCGTTTAGAACAATCAAAAATGCAGTCAATTTTGATCTAAGCATATATAAGAAGGTTTATAAAGCCTGTCTCATTTCTACCATTGTGAACATCATGTTTCTTGCTTCCTCCTTCTAGGTTCTTGTTTATACTGATGATCATCGGTACAGCCTTTTTGTGCGGCATCAACAACATTTACGTTTCTTATACCCAAACTACTTATCTTGGAAGGTTTGAACTCTTATAAATGAGCAAGAGAATGGAATTCATTGTAATCGATAACAACAATACAATTGTATATTGTAATGTTTCTGAGTTTATAAAATAACTGATAAAAAATTGTATGTTTCCAGGTTTAATGAAACGTTCCAGTTCCTGTTCTGGACAATGTTTGGTGTTGTCAATAAGGAATATGTGGATATGCCTGATTTTGTGTTGGCTCAGTTTGTGGGTCGAATTCTGTATGGGATCTTCACGTTACTGATAGTCATCGTGTTACTCAACATGTTTGTGGCTATGATCACAAACTCCTATCAGAAGATCGAGGTAAGCTTATTCCCGTGTGTTGTTGAATGAAAGATCGTTATGCAATGCCATACAAGTTGGAAATGTCACTTTGTGTAGGACGATGCGGACGTGGAGTGGAAATTTGCTCGCTCGAAACTCTACCTGAACTACTTCAGGGAAGGACTGACCATGCCTGTCCCCTTCAACATCATTCCCTCACCTAAAGCTTTCTTCTACCTCGTACGGTAAGCTTGCTATTTTTCAGCTCGAAAACAAGGCAAAGTGACGTCGGTCCTTTCAAACAGGTTTATTCGTATTGTTGTCTTTTTGTCGAGTAGAAAACTCTTCTGCTGCTGCAACTATAACTCTACCCCGGATTATCCGCCCATCGGCTCTGTGGTGAGATCATTACGCAATCATCTTTTAAAGAGCCTTTCAAATATTGACCGACTTTAGCGATTTGTATTGTTTTCTTTACTGCAGTCCAATGAGACGGATGAAAAGGTCACGTACCAAAATCGGGTGATCCGGGCTTTGGTGCAACGTTATATTGAATCAGCCAGGAGGGAGTTTTCAGAGGCGAAGCGTAAAGGTACAGCATGGCGAAGGAATCTTATTACGCAAGTGTTTTAACTGGAAACCCGGTTAATACTAACACTACGAGGCTTCAGTAAATCGAAATATGTTGTGTAATCTTTTCCATCCAACATCCCTCGTCTTTTCTCCCACTTCATCATGTACAGAATACTTCCAATAAATTTGTGTTATCCATAAGGTTTATCGAAACTCTGTTTTCTTTAGAGTTCTCGAATCGGAAGGCATGTTATTTCTTCATTTTTCCAAATTAAAAGATTAATTCTATCATTCTTCTACTTGATCTTTTAAATAGTAACAGCTCCTTCCCATTCGTATAGAGAAGAGTTAGATAAGTGAAAAATAAATGAACTAGAAAAATTTGCTTTCACAAAGATAAACCAAATGTTTTATATTTTATTTATTTAATAATTTTTTTGTAGGAAGAATGTATATGGAAGGAGTCTCCAATGTCAGTGCATAGTAGCGGTCAATGGGTTTAATAGCACAGGAACAAAATGTTTGCTTGGTGTTATATTTAATAGAGCAAAAAAAAACAAAACAAAAACTGTTTATAACTGTGGTAATGTAACATGTGAAGCGGTGTTTGGGAATAAGTTGTGGGAGTTGTGGCGTACAATAACGTGTATATTTCTAGAATACATATTTAATTACGAATTTACAGATTACAAACTGTATTTAAAGAAAATACAACCCAACTCACTATAACGCAGTATATGTTAGAGCTGTATTTATTGATGCATAAAGGGGAAAAAAACCCAGAGTGTACAAACCAGTCTCATGACATTTTGTGGAATCGTCACAAAATCGTATTCATGGACATGAATTTCTCTCTCTTTCCGTTTGACTCTGCATAGCAGTGAAGCCTGAGGATCAAGGCTAATGCTAAACAGAAATTCCAACTGCCATCTTTTTTTCTGCATTTTTATCACAGAATAATAAGGCAGTAAATGAAATATTGATATTTTCACATTTTACCACATTGTCAAAATGATTGTGATATTATCGCAAATATTCGATATATCGCTAAGCCATTATATTTGAAAACTATAACCACAAAAAAACAAATGTACAGATTTGTGTGTTTGACATGTAAACAAGGCTGAAATTGATCAATTGACATGCAAGTAATTCCTTCTTTTTTTTTTTTTTTTTTTAATCTTTGTGCAGATATTGGAAACCGGATCACAGAGCTGGGTAAAGTGATCGAGCAGCTGCATGTTGATTTGAAGCAAATTAACCAGACGATGCTAGACATCGAGGAGAACCGGCAAGATCCTTCAGGACGAAGCACTTCCTCCATCATAGGGAAGTACATCCAAGGGGCCAAAAACAACTTCCGTGACTTCAGCGGCGGCATGCCTTCAGAAAGCAAAAGTACTCCTTTGCTGGTCAACGTCCACAATCCAAAACCTGTAGACGTGGAGGAGGAGACGCAGGACGCGGCTGAGAGTGATGAGGGTAAGACGGAGGACGACGGAGAGATCAAAGAGCAGGAGGGTGAAGATCAGGCTGGTGTTGGAGGTGCGGTTCAGGAGGACGGAGGGGAAGAGGTGAGTAATGACCAAAGTGTGCTCGAAGATGAGACGACGATGATGGAGGAGGGAAGAGCAAACAAGACAAGAGAGGAATCGCTCACTGGCAGCAGCAGCTCCGAGGACACCGGGTTCGGTTCTCAAGATTCAGAACTCTGTGCTAGCAGTCCCGAGTAACAAAGAAATTCTGTTCCTGATCTTATTTTAATGTAGATGTTTGAGAATAACCGAAACATCTGTAACTAAAAAAAAATTAGGTTTTTTTTTTCGGGAATCTAACCTTTGTTAGATTGGATTCCCTTCAGTTGGGAATCCAGTATCCTGAACCTTGGAATTCTGTCTATGTAAAGTTTGTCTTACATGCTTTTCCCGTGTCTTTCTGGTTTCCTCCCAACTCCAAAAACATACCAGTCGATGGATTGCCCAGGATCTATTGCTTCCAAAATCTATTAGATTATCCGTCTAATCAAATATTCGTTCAGGAACTCCCAGTCTGTTTAGATAACATGTTCGTACTGCTAAACTGACCAGTCATGAAAAAAAAAAAAAAAAAAAAAAAAAAGACATTTCTTAATTTTTCCATGATGTTTTGGACATTCAGTGCTGCAACAGACGTGCTAAATTCTTAACATGATTGATTTTGAATTCTTTTATTTTGATTTTATTTACTTACAGAATGATTTTATTTTTTTGTCAATTACTTATATACATAGGTGGCAAAAATACACACATCATGTATCATCAGATACTCATGTTTTAAAAGTCCTGACTACACTTTATTACTCAAGTTAAAGGAAGTTTGGACTCTGACATGTACTTATGTAACAAGTAGCGTATTTTAGCGTCATGTTTATAACGAGCTGTGATATCAAATATTAATACAAAAACAATTTCAAATTGTGTTACTTAATGAGTGTATCCAGGCTGAACATCCACCATATAAACCACAAGCAGAGAAAAGATGATCATGTGATCAGGAATGTCTCTGTTCTCGGTCATGATTAAATCACAGACTCGTTCGGTTTTCTCCACGTTAGTCAGACTTCTTGTTGCATTGCTCACTATTAGCTTCGTAGAGCTGTACGATAGTGTATGTAGAATGTAGAGATATTTGTGTTCAACTAATCAGTGGAAAAAAATAGGAACGTAGAGTAACAAAAAACATTTACTATCCTTATAAGGATTGATTATAGGTGACAGGCATTTAATACTGTAAATATTTTGCTGATATTTACAGTCTCATCTACATGGCCAAATTAAAATAGGAACATCTGCTTGTTCAAATATATATATATATATATATATATGACCTCTCTTGTCCTGTAACTATAATATTGTGCTGCTTCCAGATGATTGATTGAACGAGCAGATGTTCCTATTAATTTGGCCGTGTAGATGTGACACTGTAGCACATTCTCTTGAAGTTTGTGATGAGGAGCTTGCACATCAAAGACCGCTGCATTTATGACAAACCATGTGTAATAATTGTACTTGCAAACCCAATAAAAAAATAACGATCCAAGTTCTATGTTTACAATATATTAAAATTCAAATCCTATTAAAATTCAATTTACTTACATTTATATACATTAAATAACTCCTTTCCCCATGAATCTTCACTCATTTTTGGCACGCGAATAGTAATTTGTCCCCACGGCTTTGCGCAGGTTGCAGCTTGCAGAACACCTGTTTGTAGGACACCGCCTTCCTGCCCCAGGAGTACCTTTGTGTTTCAGTGATTTGCCCCTGAGGGGGGTTTCTTTGTGAGAACACACCTGTGATCTTACTTTAATAAAATCAACATGTGAGTAACAAGTTGGTCATTTTCATATACACGGTTAAAACATGGAAAATGTTCACTTTTTTTCCCCAAATTCTTTATTTTATTCTTGTATCAAAAACAAATGTTTTTTTTTATTTTTTATTTATTAATACAGATTATATGTCACTTGGCTACTTTCCACAGATACTTTCAGGTGTTGGTCAAGAAAATCCATACAATACTGTTTTATTATGTAGCCAAGTGTAATAAATATTCAGGTTTAATATTCTGTCTGCAATGTTTATGTACAGTTATAAAACAAACCATTTCTGCAGATTGAAACTCTACAATACAATCATTACAATACTGTAATGATCTGCCGATGCAGACTGGTTTATTTGATGTCCATTGGTTGATCAAACACCCGAACAAAAATGAACACAGGAAGACGGTAAGAAAAAGGAGACGCTGTCTAAGAGCCGCACATCAGACACTCGTCCCTGTTCTCCAAGGAACACACCATGGCGGCTTTGTTTCTTTCCTTAATCTCCTCCTCGTTGTTTTTGGTTTCCTGCACCACCTTCAGTTTCTCCTTGTTGAGGGTGAACTGGATGGGGTTGGCAGCTGGCTTTGTCCTAAGGTAGTACATACCAGTCTTAAGCCCCTGTAAAAATAAATAAATAACAATAAATCAATAATAATTACTTGTGTGAGAAAAGCTACACGAGAACTCAAACCACAAACACACCAACAAACTTTTCACTTACTTGCTTCCAGCCATAGAAATGCATGCTGGTGAGTTTTCCATAGTTGGGCTCAGCGATGTGGATATTAAGTGACTGGCTTTGGTCAATGAAAGCTCCTCTATCTGCAGCCATCTTAATGACCACTTTCTGCGAAATCTCCCATACTGTTTTATACAACTCCTTCAGATCACCTGGAATTGTGGGAATTTCCTAAAAACACAGCAAGAACCATTAATGAGGCCAATGGACATAAAACTCAAATCAGATATGTATGTCAAGCAAACTACTAACTTGGATGGATCCGTTATGAGCAATCAGCTGGTTCTTCATGTCCTCGTTCCACAGTCCTTGCTCCGTTAGATCTTTCAATAAGTGAGGGTTCACGATCTGAATGGTGGCAGGGGCGAGAAATATTTCAATAAATGTATAGTCAGCGTCGCGTCCCCGTGCGCCATATCTATCAACGCTGCTTCTCTATATTCAAATTCAAATTCAAATTTTATTGGTCACATACACCGCTTCTCTGCGCTGGCGAAATGCGATCCTGCCGGTTATATGAAATGGGACGAAATGGGGCTGGTCTTCTGTTGAAAGGGCGTTTGTTAGAAAACTAAAGCGCATCATTACTTCTTAAGTTGGTCGGTGTGTTGTAGACGGCCACGTGTAGCGGTGGAACGCACATTTCTGATAGAGGTCGACCCATTTATGAATAGGTGATCGCTGAAATTCTTCGCAAAAATCCATGATATTTTCCCCCCAGTTTCGCTCCTGATTATGAGAGCAGCCTCTAGCGGTCGAATCAGACACTGTTGTGAGGTTTGTTTTTACGCACAAGATGCGCGCTGCACGAAGAGCAATATATTATATTTATTATTTATTATTAGGGGTTCAAGCACGTAGTTACAATTGTAATTGTAGTGATTTTATTATTCTTATTATTATTTTTATTATTGTGCAGACCAAAATTCCTAGAGACTTGAAATCTTGGACAGATGGTAGAGCTCAATTTGGGGATAGTTTTTTTTGGGAAATAAATATCAACCTAGTTGGGGGGACGATATACGCTATATTATTATGTAAAGCTGCTTTAAGACGATGACAAATTGTAAAAAGCGCTCTATAAATAAAATTGAATTGAATATTACAAACACTTCAAGTCAAGACGACGTTACAGAAACTGGTCACTGGTTCTAGAACTTTCTTCTAGCTTTATGGCTTCACTCGGAATCACACACATCCCAAAGTACTAATAACAAAAGCACTGCCGACACAATGGTGCGTTCTTTAAAGACACACTCCACGTTTACATACATGGAAAGTGTTCTGAATTACACAAGTGTTGAAGCAAGAAAATTGTTCAGGACGGTGTAAGCATGAATCGAAACTAAACTTTACAAAAGCACAAGTGACTTGCATCTGACCTGAAACTCTCCAGACAGCACGCGGCGTGTGTAGATGTTGCTGGTGTAGGGCTCGATGGATTCGTTGTTGCCCAGAATCTGAGCTGTGGAGGCAGTGGGCATAGGGGCCAGGAGCAGACTGTTGCGTACGCCGTGCCTGAAAACAACAAAAGCAAAACTCTGGTATATTCATTTAGGAACCATTACATAGTTATTTCTTCCAGCTGCTCCTGTAAGGGGTCACCACAGTGAATAATAATGTCTCCATATTATCATATACTCTACAAACCAAACTACCGGCAATCTGGAATTGAATACTTAAGATGAAGAATTGGACACTGAAAATTCGCCTTTTTTTTTTTTAAACCACGCAATCTGCAGGGACCTTCCATGTGTCCCTTCTGCCAGGATCTTGGGAGATAAACATCAGTTTACAAGATGGACCATGGGAAGCACTCAAAAGTGTGGCTACACTTTGTAAAACCGAAGAGAAAGCCAAGTGTAATTATTGTAATAAACTAATATATTGCAAGCGAGGTTTCACTAACATGATTAAGCATCTGCGGTTGGTTCACAGTTTGGAATCAAAACGATACCCAACCCTAACGCAGACTGTCCAAATGCCAAATGACTGTTATAAAAGCACCTTTTAAAGCCAAGATTTAAAACCAAAATTGCAAAATGAGCCATTGAGAGGGACCCAAACACTAAAGCTTACTTTGCAATATTCTCCTTCAGGGCCTTCCAGTCCCACAAGTCTGTCGGAGTCTTTTCCCACATGTCATACTGAAGGATCTGCACATTGAGGGGTTAAGTTTAGTACCAAAAAGTTACATCATATTTTGTCAAAACCTGCGAGTTTGGACACTTACACCCTTGCTAACAGGACAACCTTCATATGTCTCATAGGGGCCGTGTTCAGCTGCCAGTTCACAGCTGGCCTCCAGCGCAGCGTGATAAATCGTTTCAAAGATTTGGATGTTGAGAAGTTGAGCTTCGTTACTCTCGAAAGGGAAACGCATCAGGATGAAGGCATCGGCCAGCCCCTGCACTCCGATCCCAATGGGCCTGTGGCGTTTATTTGATTTCTCAGCCTACCAAACAAATTTTAAAAGTATCATTTTAGAATCATAATCAGAAAGACATCTGGGAAAAAAAAAAAAAATCAATGAAATTAATCAACTAAAAAATAAAGTGAAACCCACCTCAGGCACTGGATAATAATTGATGTCAATGATTTTGTTCAAGTTCCTAACAATGACCTTCGTGACAGATGCCAACTTCTGGAAATCAAACGTTCGTTCAGGTGTCACGTACATGTTTAGAGCGATAGACGCCAGGTTACACACTGCCACCTGTAAACAGAACAAACAAAATAATGTACAAAACGAATCCACTCTCATAAGAGACATTCGTTTGCATTTCTCAGAAAGTACACAACGAAACGTGTGCTGTACTCAGTTCCTCACCTCGTCCTTGCTGGTGTATTCCACGACCTCTGTGCACAGGTTGCTGCATTTGATGGTACCCAGGTTCTGCTGGTTGCTCTTGCGATTGCAGGCGTCCTTGTACAGCATGTAGGGAGTGCCCGTCTCCGTCTGCGACTCGATAATGGCGTACCACAGCTGCTGAGCCTTCACGACACGCTTTGCTTTCCCCTCCTGCTCGTACCTGCCATGTAAACAGATGCCTCAATCGATGTACGTTCATCATTTTGAAATATTCTCTGAACAGAAATGACCTTTTTCTAAGATCTTTTACCTTGTGTAAAGCTTTTCAAACTCTTCTCCCCAGCATTCATTCAGATCTGGACAGTCATTTGGGCACATAAGTGACCAGTCCTGCACAATGCAACACAATGTGAATATGTACACAAGAAAATAACAAGCATTGTGTAAAGCTGGCTTGACAAATCAAAACATACAGGCAAAATACCTGTAAGTTAGGTGGTTTCTGAAGAGACCAGTACATAATGCATAGAATTTGGCGGCAATGGAGCAATCACACGGGACAGAATGGTATAACAAGGTAATATTTTACTGCCCTCTGCTGGCTGTGAAAAATATCCTTCTTTAGAAACTACACGGGCAACGTCATGGCAAACTGCATGAAAATACAATTCTCAAAATTAAATACACTAAACTGACAATATTTCCAGACTAGTCAATCCAAAAAAATTAAAAAAATAAATATTTCAACAAAAGATAGTTTGACATAGTTTGTAATACAACTAGGCTACAGCAGTTCTACTTCTACACTACACATACATCTTGACCATTGTCTTTTGAGCTTAGGTTGTTCTTTCCAGTGTTTTGGCTGTGTCAAAATCTGTAATTATATAAAACACTTCATTTTAATACTCGGTACAAATTCCAACAAATCACTCTTCTGCTTGGTCAACAGGTATGAAGGAATACTTGCAAAACACCTTCTCTCAAGATAGAAAAAAGCTTTAAAACATCCACTTCATCATAACTATTATGAAGGTAAGAAAATACAACAGGTATTGCAGATTAAATCATAATACTCATTACTATAATCATTCTTCAGTTCTCTCTCTCTCACACTGCATGTTTTATTCCATAACGTTTTGATGGATGAGACATTTTTAATAATAGTTCTCTCCTCAAAAATAGTTCTCTCGCCCTTACCCCATTGGTCTCTACCCTCTTCATGAAGAGATCAGGAATCCACAGAGCATAGAACAAGTCCCGGGCTCTTTGCTCTTCTTTACCCGTGTTCTTCTTAAGCTCCAGAAAGTCAAAGATGTCAAAGTGCCAGGGCTCCAAGTACATGGCAAAAGCTCCAGGTCTCTGTATAGAGGCAAAGATTTTATCATGTATAACACAGAATTAGAGATTGTTATACATTTTAATTTTTAAAAAAATGGCACCTATACTATAATATACTTCTGATTGATGTGTGCAAAAGAGACAGCATATTCCAGTTAAGGAAGCTTGTAGTATTCAGAGCTTTATAATTATAAAAAAAAAAAAAAAAAAAAAAAAAAAAAAAAAACCCTCACCTTGTTTCCTCCCTGGTCTACATATCGGGCAGTGTTGTTGTAGACTCGAAGCATCGGGACCAGGCCATTAGAATTACCGTTTGTCTACAAAGGAGGAGAGGGGGAGTAAAGATGTAATACATGACCCGCAGATCCAGTTTAAAAGTGAGCAGACAAAAATGACTCACTCCTGCGATGTAGCTGCCTGTGGCTCGAATGCAGCTCACGGCCACACCTATGCCCCCGGCAGATTTTGAGATGAGAGCACATTGTTTCAGTGTGTCGTAGATTCCATCGATGCTGTCGTCTCTCATAGAGAGGAGGAAACAACTGCAAATAAAACACCATGTGATACCGATCATTTTTCACTTCTAAAACTTTACTAAAACAGTATTACAAAAATATATGCTATAGATCCTTATAGGCAGGTGGCAGTGATGATTTAACACTTTCCCACTCTAAAACAAATATCAAACTCCCTGATTTTTTCCCCTGACTAAAATGATGAATTTCCATGATCTATAATAAACAGAAAAACAGGCTACTACTGTGCTAAACACTGTACAGAGCTCTTGACATGTTTTCCTTAACAGGAACAACTTAGCAATAGTATTTGACTTAAGTGATTGCCAGTTGACAAGCAGGAAGGGAAATAGGTGCATTTTCACATTCCATAAGGAAAATCTGAAAATATTGTAACTGGAAATTATTATAAATTATTATAAAAATTCTGATAAATGGAAAAGTTTAAAGCGACAAACAAAAATCCCTGATTTTCCATGCCTTGGATTATAATAAAGAAATAAAAATACAAAATTCCCAATCTTTCAATATCTGCAATATAAATCAAATCTTTAATCAAATAAACTTCCTGGCAGTGACTCATCCCTGATGATAGGCTGTCATAATATCTTAGTTAGGGTGTGTGTGTGTGTGTGTACCTGGAAAGCTGAGGGCGGTTGGTGCCAGCGTTGAACAGTGTAGGGGAAGCGTGAGTGAACCATTTCTCAGAGAGAAGGTTGTAGGTCTCAATTGCAGCAGTGATATCTTCCTTATGGATGCCAACTGAAACTCTCATCAGCATGTGCTGAGGCCGCTCCGCAACTACATACACACGCGCAGAATAGAACCACGTGAGTGCTGGCTATTGAGTTACAAATAAAATCACTGGAACATACCTATCCTTCATCCACTCTTACCTTTTCCATTGATCTTAAGCAGATACGAGCGCTCCAGGGTCTAGATAAAAAAAAAGGGGTTATTTGTTAATAAACCATCTGTTTGATAATGGTTATTGTTTGATCTTATATCCATGACTAGTAGTTCATATTAAATTACCTTGAAACCAAAGAAGTTGTAGGAGAAATCACGGTCGTAGATGATGGCTGAATTGAGGCGCTGTTGACCCACAAAAATTAAAAAAAATTGTAAGTTTACAATGAATTAAAATGTAATTGCAAAAGCTGCACCAAACACACTATCTGCCTTCTTACATCTTTATTTGCTAGGATAATGTCGAGAGTGTCCTTGGAAATCATAGGCGAGTGTCTTTCATTCAGGGGGTTAATAAAGTTGTACAGGTCCTCCATGACATCTGCAATTCAAAGAATAGAATAATGTCCATGATATACAGTCAAGAGAAAAGTTTAATCTCACAAATAACAAAAACCCTCTGGATAGCCAGAGAAATTAGTAGAATGTATGATTTATTATCTTATTAAAATGTTCTTTTTATGCATCTTTGAAAGCACTTAACAATGCAGCTTTTAAAAGGAAATAAAACAGCATTTTTAAGTGCATGCAGTATATACTGAATTTGCTATGAATCCTACATAACTACTGAATACTGACCGCTGAAGACCTTCTTTGTTTCCTTGTGCAAGTTGGACACAGCAATGCGAGCTGCCAGGATAGCATAGTCTGGGTGTTTGGTGGTGAGAGTGGCTGCCGTCTCTGCAGCAAGTGTGTCCAGCTCAACAGTGGTCACACCGCTGTACAGCCCCTGAATCACCTTCATGGTAATCTGGGTCTGGAAATGTCACAACACAGCATGGTGTAAGTGGATGCTCTATTATAGTACATCCATTACACATCATGATCAGGTTTTTGCTTTTAGAATTTTTTTTTTTAAATTCTACTTTCAAATGATGGTAAATTAGATTGAAATCAGGCCAGACACACCTCTACTTTTCAGAACCAATGAATCAATCACATTGCTGTATTTATTTATTTGTTTTATTATTTCTTAATTTATTTATTATATCAACTGGATTAAACGAGTTCAGAGGTAAAGCCTGTTGAATAGGAATACAAACCGGATCAACAAAGTCAGCATTGAGTCCATAGCAGAGCTTTTGGATACGGGAAGTGATCTTATCAAACATAACACGCTCCTGGCGTCCATCTGCAAGGGGAAAAGAGAGAATAAATAAATAAATAAATAAATTTTTTACAGGTCTTGCTGCCACCTCTTCATCCTTTCGCTTATTAAATACAAATATGACGTTCCCTCAATTGAAAGCAATTAATTCTCTCCATGTATACAGTTGCTTGTTAAGGGCCATGCTGAAGGGCCCAGCTGTCCCCTGATGGTGGTGGGATTTGAAGTCATTCTGATCAGAAGGCACACAGATACACTGAGCACAAACATCGTAATTCTGGTCTGGGTTTTTTTTCCGTATTTGACAGCGCAATACGAAATAAACAAGAAGAGACAACAACCAAAGAACCACAAAACCCTGAATGTCATATTTCCTATTTAATCTGTACAAGCCTGTGTGAATGTGTCGTAGTTGTACATGAACAGCAAAATGCGTTGTTAAAAATCCTACTTTACACAAATAGAGAAAAGTATAGAAAAGAGAGGAAACTTAATTTAGATTAAGTTCAAAACTAGTAAACGAACTGTAAGAGTTCCTTTATGTAAGGAAGTCAACGCTGTCCATTCGTTTGGCGCCAATGAAGCTAACAAAGGAAAACAATGTAATAGCTAAGAAATTATTCTGCAAAACTATAACAAAAACTTATATTGCAATATTTCTCCGTTTTAGTAATAAAAAGCTACACACTAATATAACAAAACACTGAGGCGATTTGAACAATACGAAGCTTTTTGTCTTTGTAAGATTTGCACCTGCAGTGAGCTGCTAGGCCACTTTAATAAACATTTTTTCACATTTATTCAACTAAGAAAAAAAACTGAGGGAATTTATGTTCACAGATATCATCTATATTATAAAATCATTTTAAACATATTAAACGTTATGTGATGTCATAAAACAAACTAGTCTGGAAACTTGTCACCATTCAGATACCGTTACTATGTCGACGTATAATTATTATATATAGTTGCCATTGTTTTTGTAATGCGAATGTAATTATTTTTACTCTATTTTATCTATAAAAAAAAAAACATAAACGTTTGTTTTGTTTTGCAGAAATGCTACCCAGCTAAAATGCGAATGCGGAAATCAATGGGAAAAACTCACCTCGCTTAATCACATGCATGTTGTCTTGTGTATTAAATCTAAGGAGTCTGGCAAAACCTTTATAAATTCGGATTATGTGAATCAAACTGTTCACACTTGAAGCCCCGCGCAGCCCCGGTGTAAGACCAACCCCTCAAACCGCGTTAAAACCCGGGAAAAAAAGGCGCTGGTTCTTCGTCTGTTGCTTGGATGGCGGTTGGCAAAACAGCTAAGCGGTGCATATTCCGCCACTTACTGGATTGGAGTATGGAGCGGGACCTTTCTTAAATAAATAAATAAATAATATATATATATATATATATATATATATATATATATATATATATATATATATATATATATACTATATATACATACATAACACAAATAGGGAACACAATTGTGCATATGAAAACAAAAGAAAAACGTACATTTAAACAAACACACAAAACAAAATTTAGGGGGTTAGGTTGGAAGGAAAAATAAAAAAGTAAATATATAAACACAGGGGACATGGTGGCTTAGTGTTCGATTCCCATCTCAGCCATGTGTGTGTGGAGTTTGCATGTTCTCCCCGTGCCTCACGGGGTTTTTCTCCGGGTTCTCCGGTTTTCCCCCGGTCCAAAAACATGCACGGTAGGTTGATTGGCACCTTGGAAAATTGTTCCTAGTGTATGAATGTGTGTGTGAATGTGCTGTGATGGGTTGGCATTCCATCCAGGGTGTATCCTGCCTTAATGCCCATAGACGCCTGAGATAGGCACAGACTTCCCATGACCCGAGGGAAGATCAAATAAAGCGGTAGAAAATGAATGAATGAATGAATATATAAATAGAATCTTTCCATTCCTAAAAATAAAGAGACTCACACATGGTATTGTACAATTCGCCAGGGGGATCGAATGTCTTTGGATTAAGTGTTTTAAAGACTCCATATATTTTTACATTAATTTTTAGAACAGTCTATAGACGGTTTACTGCTTCTCCACTTACTTTTATGTATATGATATTTACCCATTGTAACAATAATATTTACCATCAATGACATCCTTTTTGAGAAACCCATCTCCATATACCTGAGACAAATTTAGTGATGGAATAGCAGCACCAAAATCACTTTTTATCCTGCTGTAAAGCTCCTTCCAGAAATGCAATACGATCAAACGTTCAATGGTTTCTGGCTCAATGGTTTCTGGCTCTTCTAAACAAACAAACAAAAAAAAAAACAGAGATCTACCTCAAAATGGAATCTTTTCTGTAAAATCATAGCAGCTGAATAAACACTGTTAATAATTTCTAATAATTTCAATTCTAATTGGCCATTTAAGATAACTACTAAAACATTTTTTTCCAAAAACTTCATTCTCAAACTGCTTCAATTTTGAAGGTGTATTGAAATCTGAAAATAACTTACACTTTAGTATGTTCCCTATTACTTTGTTATTGCACCTTTTGTCCCCAATATGTATTCCTCCTAAAGCCAACTCAGGTAACTTAGCAAATACACATGAGTATGTGAGGCTGTTTTGTATTAAATGTATTAAATTAGGAGGAATGGTTTAACAGACAGTAACAAATTCTATAAAGAAACACTTGATACCAAATATATCCATGAATGAATCATGTTGAATAAATTTACCAGCTTCGTCTAATAGAGCATAATAATCTACAGCAAATAAGACCTTATTATACCACTCTTGTTTCAATACTGAAATTCTGTTTACTGTTATGGTTCTATTTGTCCACAATGTTGAGTCGTGTGGTGTGAAATTTTGGGTGAATATGATTTTCCAATAATACAAGATTTGTTTGTGGAATCTTGAAAGCTTAATTGCTAATTTGGACAACATAAAGAGAATAACACGGGTAAATCAAATTATATATGCCTTCTGCCTTGGACAAGAGAATTGTGCCATGGAGCGTGAACTAGTTTGTAGACAATGTGGGATTAGAAAGGAGAGAGTTTGAGGAGGGGGTGATTGTATCGTAGGTTATATTATTTATAGCTACATAGAAAAAATAAATAAATGTAAGAATTACTATCACTCTCAGCCCCATCACCATCGCTACCTTGCGATTGATCTAGGTAATACCCCCATTACATAGATCAATACTGTACAGTACAGTAACAAATATGTTCATAATTTTTCCCCCTAAGGGCATCTAATATATTATTAATTAGTATGAAATGATATGAAATGTTAGCAATATCTTTTTAACATATAGAGGAAATAATTATTGAGTGTCCCTGAGATGAGTAGCGTTCCACGACAAAGGCTCTTTCTGGACAGTAGGGTTGCAAATTTGTCTCTATGAGGACATCTTATGGCAGAATACAGAAATAACCTCGTGTCCATTCGTTTTTTTTTCTCCCAGTAGCCATAGACATTTCCTCGTACACCACTAGAGGGCGTTCTCGCTCACACATTTCGAATTTTTCATTTGCTCTCTGACGCACTTTTTTTTGTTTATGTACATCTATTTGTTTCCCTCAATAGTTATTATTTTGTTTGTTTTTTTGTTTGCATTCTTCTTTATTATTATAATTATTATTACCTTAATATTTGGATGTGTTATACCTTCATATATTAATGTATCATTAATGTTTATATTTTTAATACTTTATTTGATCATTTTTGTATTTTATGCACCTTAAGGATTAAAACTTTATTCCGTTCTACCATGTGTAATAATATTAAAGAATTCTTCTTTTGTTGTATGGTATATTTATTGTTATGTTATTTGAGTTTCAGAGTTACTTTACTTACATCTGACTTTATTCATTTATTATTTATAATGATTTATTGCACATTTATTGCACAATATCATTATCATTATCAGCAATATCATTGAATTACAGGAGAAAAACAGTAGATGTTTATTCTGTAAAAAGAGCACTGTGACACTTCTTACTGGGTGGCATGATGCCTTTTTACTTCAGGTTATCTAATACCAGAGCTACTTAGGTATAACAATATTAGTTTTTGAAGCAGACCAATAAAACATAAATTACACAGCTTAGAAAATCCACCAAAATGGTATACTATCTCAAATTTCATTGTCAATGTGCAATGCGATGGTCCATTATGCTATGGATAAATGATGATGATGATTGTATGCATTTATGACATTTGTCAGATACCCTTACCCAGAGAGACAACTGAGGTTTAAGGGTCTAGAGGTGGCAGCAATGTAGTGCTGGGATTTAAACTTCTGACCTTTTGAGCCATATGCCTTAACCACTGAACTACCACTTCCCCGAAAGGCTAAAGTCTAAACAGAACAAGACTTTTGGATATTATTTTTATTGAGTTTATCTTCGTAGGTGT
Organism: Kryptopterus vitreolus; assembly: GCA_030449085.1. NCBI lineage: Eukaryota > Metazoa > Chordata > Actinopteri > Siluriformes > Siluridae > Kryptopterus > Kryptopterus vitreolus. The sequence goes on from JACRUU010000024.1 coordinate 7,912,813, forward strand.
CATGTGAACCTAACCTCTTCCTAGCTCTAAATCTGCCCACTCTAGTACCTGTGCTTGTATATACCCTCACCCCCCTGTGTCAAGCCCACCAACCAAGAGCAACTCATGGAAGAGAATTATACAAACAAACAAACAAACAAGCAAATGTCCGTGGACAGATCAGAAATATAAACTCTCATGGTGGTTCAAAAAGCTTTCCTTCTCTGAAAAAGCGACTGTTGCACAAACTAGTTTTTTTGCACCAACAACCGGGTCCTTCTCAAAGTCACTTTAAAAATTCTGTTTCAAATCTGATGTTTGATGTGAACATTACATGGATCACTTGGCTTGTATGTACATGATATAATTCATTGTGCTGCTAACTTAAAATTGGCTGATTTCTTCAGACACATATATCACACAGAAGTTTGTCTGTTAGTAGCCAATTACTGTAGGTGTGTTGTGGAACCATAAACAAGAATTTAAACGTCCCCATTGGAAGTGTCATAAAATATGTCAGAAGAGTTTCAAATCTGACATCCTACATGTTAGATATGCATTCATCTAAAACTTGAATTTGACGTGCTACACATTAAACCATTAACATAAACACTAAACCAGTCATACATTAAATCAGCAAATTAATTATATTAATGATTTTAATTAATCAGTGGACAGCCAATGTCCTTTCATTATCTGAATTTGTTTTCAGTAAACAATTTTACTGGGTTGCATGTTACAAATGCCTGTGATAGTTCTTCCTGATTTTGTTTTAAGTTCACAATTTAGTGTCCTCAGAAGTTCCTCTAATGAGCCACTCACCCACTATGGCCAAAACCCTGAGGTGTCTAACTTCCATCATAACTTCATAACATAAATCATAACTTCCCATTATTAATGTTATTCTTTTTATCGCTTAACTGACAATGGGTTTAAGCAAAACACAGCAAATTCTTATGCTACACAATTAAATAAGATGTTAAGGACCATAAGGATTCACTGAAACCCAAACAGACGTAGACTCCCTGTTTAATAGGCCATTGGCTTCATTCTAAATAACAAAATAAAGAACCAAATAAGTCATATATTATGATAATATTACTGTCCCAATTAAATTGTAAGTAATCATATTTATATAACTATTTATGAACTTGAATGAATGTTATTATAAAGGTAAATAATTTGAATAAAAATATTAGTTTTATATATATATATATATATATATATATATATATATATATATATATATATACAGTATATATATATACACACACACACACACACATATGTATGTATATATTCTGCGAAAAAATACATTTCCTGTCTTAGCAGTGTATGTGTGTGTGTGTGTGTGTGTGTGTGTGTGTGTGTGTGTGTGTGTGTGTGTGTGTGTGTGTGGTGTGTGTGTGTGTGTGTGTGTGTGTGTGCGCGCGCGCGCGTGTGTGGTTTCCTGTTGAAATGAAAGATATTTTGACACATCAGGCCAGCAAACAGATTACATACCAGCATGTTGCATGTAGTACTTGATGACTGGAGGAACAATGATCAAGCATATACGAACTATTTACTATATATTATTCATTATTATGATTATTATGAAATATGAAATAACTGGTTTGGGAAATGGCAAAACTTGAAACACAACCCATTTTTGACTTACAAACACTAGGGACCAGGGGCATTTATTTGAGAGTAAATCAGCATGAACACAGTGTGAAGCGACACTGAGTAGTTTGGCGGCTCACAGGAAGGTGACATGCCGAATGAGGGCACATCAGGAGGAGTGGCTTGGTGAAGAACCTGTTGGAGGTGAGCCTTATTCCTGTTTGCTCTCCTCCCCGCGGACAACATGGCGAACTGAACACACAGCACCTGCGCTTCTTTACATAACTCCTTTCTCCCTTTTTTTCTTTCTTTTTTTCCTTTAGCCTAAATGTACACTTCCTAATCAAGCCCGGTTAGATTGGTTTTACGTCGTTTGTTCTGATTTTGGACTACCGTATCGATGAAACCCTTAGCGGAACCATGTAACGAGCATCAAAAGAAAAGCCCCGGGGAGATGATGGCGAGTGAAGCTGCACCTACTGGAAACACCGGAGAGGTGGGTGAGGGAGGAGGAAACTAGAAATATGAGAAACACGGTGGTTAACACTATGTCAGCACTGTGTATACATGTTTATTCACTTTATTTCCTAGACTTAAGTCTGTAGTTGAAAAAGAATTTTTGCTTTCAGAAGGTATCTCTGCGTTACAAAGTGCTATATAACCGGATCCTGCCATGAGAGCATGCAGACTGCGAATAGTTCCGGTTGTGAGACTGACAATTTACAGCCTAAAACAAGTTGCATTTAAGTCATAAAACGAGAACTTAATTACGATACATTTAAAATTGATTCATACATTCAGTTATGTAGAATGTAGAATATCGAAACACCGAAACTATTTTTAATCCATGAGTCCTTCTAGAGTCTAAAAGAATGTTGTTGGCTTTGAAAAGGCCATCCTTCAGTTTAACTCGTTATTGTTGATGCAACAAAAGGTTATGACTTGAATGTATACACAAATGTTTGTATTGTTTCCTAATGAACAATACCACCAGACAAGTCCTGTTTCTCAAAATTGAATTCTAGAGATAGTGGTACACCCATGAAGTCTTTTACTGTTTACAAACTAAATTCTGTTCGGCATGGATGTCTATAACACAATGTGTTTCTTATAGGATTTTCTCACCCAGACTTTTTCCCAGAGCCCTGAGTTAGTTTGTGACCTAATTATAAAGCTTATTACTTAGTAACTACTATGAATTAATGTATTGCAGTCAAGTATAGTACCAGAGACTGTTTGATGCATTTTGTGATGTCAAAAATGAATTTTGTGATGTCAAATGAAATTTCATTGCCGCTTGAATGAAACACACTGATACCGGTACTGAAGTTTCGACCGAAACTGAACCAGTCTGGTTTTCAAACTGGTGCATGAAACTAAAATACTCTAGTCAAACACTACCCCCGTAAGAGAAACACATTCATGTCCAACCACATGAATTTCAAAACACTGCTATTTTTAGTTATTCAAAGCATTTAATATAAATCCAGTATAATTACCATAATGCCTTGACAAATAGTTAACTAATCACTATTGTTATGGTAGCTGAGTGGGTATTGTTATTAGCAAGCAACATACGTAACATTGCTACATATTTGATTGCATTACATGCAGTCGGATTTTACTTATTTAACACACCTGATATCTCAGGGCACACTGGACTGGGTGCAACGAAATAGTGTAAATAGAAAATTATGATAAAAAATCTACTTCTGAAAGTGACATTTTAGATCATGTTTACGATCTATTTAAAAAAATGTTGGCTGCTGTTTTAAAAATGCCGGAAGTAGCAAGCGACATGAATAAATAAATGACTAAATGTCTTGATCCTAGCTATATATTATCTTTAACAAAAGATATACATTATGAAGATGTTTTTGAAATTTCTAACAAGATTTTTTAAAAAACAGCAAAAAAGCTCATTTGTAAGTAAGAAGGTCTAAATTTGCCTGCTCTAGAGCTTGTGTTAGACACCATTGTTTTAACAAAATGTTAATGTATGCAAAACAGTTAGTCCTTGTCCTTGGATTTCTTAACCTTCCATTTTTCACAGTAAATAATGTGCCAACTCGATGAAATTTTAATAACATAACATGTTACAGGATATATGTGATTAAAATGAATCTCTCTGACTTGTTTCCTCTTGCATGACATTGTATACAAAACCACGTCTCAGTGGTTCCCTGGCAACGGGATTTACTTCCCCACCATTATAATACTCGGCGCAACACTGATGATGTCACCGTTCCCACCCAGATAGTTTGCTAATAGCAAGGGTTACACCCTGTCAGACAAACGCAAAAACGATTTCAGACTGACAGAATGCTTCAGTATTGGTGGTGCTCATTTTGCTTTTTTGCAAAATAGCTAGGCATTCAATATATTTGTCAAGCATGTTGTTACTTATAACTAATTACGATTATTGTAAATTGTGAATCTTGACTGATCTAATATTATGAGGTTGCTTGTGAGTGTGTTCATGTTCATGCCTTTGCCCCACGAAATTTGCTGATCTCAAAAATGATCCTATCCATGACTCAAAGACCATAATTTGTGACCATAAATTAAAACCGTGAGCTTTTTGATCAGTTGCACCCATTATAAATAATAATATAATATCACTTTGAAATCACTTTGGTGCGTTCTAGTCTGAATTTGATCCTTTCCATTTTTCCCAATTTCTCCATAGTTTATTTGCAGCCTCCTCTCTCTACAACACTCCAAGTTAAGCAGGTGATGTTTCAGTAATAATAGTCTGTAAGAAACACAGTGCTCCATGTTTAGCTGAATGGAGTCATCGAGGAACATTACTTTGCCTCAATGAATTTTTGTAATTGAGTTACTTGAGGAATCATTATAGCCCTAAATTATACATACTAAAGGGCATGTGTACTTGAGAGTGTGTAGAGGTGTTCATGAGAGGTGTAGATTTTATGAACATCATTTTTTAGCACAATTCATTTAGAAAAACAATCTTTTTTGACATTCAATAATATGTCTCTAGTTAGCATTTCCAGCCTTGCAGAATAAAACTGGAAACTTATAATGTAACGATTACAGCACATAATTTCTGTAATGAATTTCATATCCAGAGTAGCGCTACTTAATAACATGCACCACTAGTTGGTGGAAAGAAGTGTTTAGAAAACCAATGCAGAAGTCTGACAGATATCTGTTTTCTCTCTTCAAAAGGGTCAAACCCAAATGAATGGGTTCTCTGTGCCTCATGGTGTGAGCAATCCTGTAACTCAGTTCCAGCCTGCAGCCTCGTCCTCGCCGATCCACCAGCCACCAGCCAACATTTCCAGAGGGCAGTGGGGTGGCAAATACGAGTTTCTGCTCTCTTGCATTGGATACTGCGTCGGCCTGGGAAACGTTTGGAGATTCCCTTACCTGTGTTACCGGAATGGTGGAGGTGAGCTCTACCCTCAGGGCTGAAATTGCCAAGTACAAAATAGAACAGCATCAGTCATTAGCAGCATTTCAGGTGACCATTTACAGGAAGTCAAGAATACAACACAGAAATAATGCCGCTACAATGCCAATGATACAGCAATTATATTTTCTGTTGTGGCAAGAAGTTTATAAAACAGGTTCCTAATCTCTGGAATTGGGAAGTGGTTTGTAAAATGGACATGGGCTGTATAACAGTGTAGAAAACACTGACACATGATCTGTACACAAATCCTTTGTGATATGATCATATGATGCATGCACTTAAAGGAATACTCTGGTGTTGCTTAATTTTTATTCAGTACATCTGTAGCATATATGGGATTACCACAGACACTCATAGTGAAAACTAATAGAAGTTAATGATTTTAAATAAACAGAGCAAAAACAATAATGTTTTGTGCAGAACAAAACTGTAATTTTAGACATAAGTGACAACACAGATAGTAATTCTGATTAGTTACATATTCCCAAAGGGTTTCATTAAACCACCAGGGTGAAACTAAGGCATGTCTTTGTTCATGTTTATATGATGAATTATACAGATTTCAATCTGTATAAGTTGTGTTTAGGACAGTATGCTATCCTCAGAACAAGGAATTGTCTACAAATAGCTGCGAGATTTATGCATAAGTTACGGACTCTTTAGGCGGATTTAGTTGGAAAACCCTATGCTTTACTTTTAATATCCCACTGCTGAATACAGCCAATGCCAGATCTCATATCACAAAGATCTGATAACACAATGACAGTTTGTGTCCATAAGCAGTAATGAAAGCTTCAATCATCTGCGCTTGGTCTCGTGTGTGTGTCCAGGCCAAGCCAAGGTCATTTGTTTGCTCTGTTATCCTTCAAAAAAAAAACATGGACAGTCTCCAATTCCTCTCGGATATTTCCTGCACGCGAGTCTAGCAGATATAACAGAGATTCACCATGCTGCTTGGAATGCTGTTTGTTCAATATGTTTACCATTTGCATATGTCTTTAAAATTTTAAATGAATAGTGTATAAATAGAATATTAAAATAATTCTAATTCTAGTGGTTTAAGGTAGCAAACTCCATGGAAACAACCTGCATAAACAACAGGCTGTTTTGTTGATTCAGCTGTAAGGCTGAATCAACAAAAATGTGATTGTAATAACTGTTTGTTCACATTATTTACCATATATCCATAAATATTCTGCTAAAGATATTATTGGTTTTACCAAAAATGTTTTTTTTTATAATTTCTAAGATTCATTGAAGAACTAAGCCTATCTGAGAACATGAATCCTGAGATCCAAACTTTTAACAGATTATTCAGGATTGACAGAGGGATACTGACATGCAGTTAAGCAGAAGTAATGTCATAAAGACAACACATAATGAATCACAGAGGGGAAAACAGGAACTTAACCAGGTTGTTACAATACAGCTGTTTTGGTTCAGAAAATAGGAACAGTTTTATAAAATATAATATAAGAAGATTGCTATCGATCATTTTATTAATCGAGTAATCAGATGCTTAATAAGCAATGCTTAATAAGAGAGAGAAAATAAGACAGGTCTCTTAAACAAGCAATTTGTTTCTCTTTTTAGAAAAATCTTAATTTCATAACTATACATATTTAATGTAGTTAGATATTTAATGTACCGTAAATTCTGGACTATAAAGCGCACCTGCATATAAGCCGCATCCGCTCTATTAAAAAAAAAAAAAACCCAAAAAATAATAAATAAGCCGCACCTGCATACAAGCCGCATCCGCTTTTGAATTGTAAATGTATGTACCTAAATAGATCCTTTCCTAACCTGTATTTTAACACGGTGTAACGGTGGACGCTGCACAGAGACGCGGAGATCCGGAATTCATACAAAACAGGATTTATTAGAATAAAGAACTCAGGAGACGCCGCTCATACGGAGCGGCCAGACAGGCTAGGGAGCCTTGCGCTCTGCGCGCCGTGGTACCGGGAGTACCGGAGAGCAGGAGCGGTGGCGGACTTGGAAGTCCGGGAATCGGGAACAGACAAAGGTTAGGCATAAACATATATCGAGCGTCCGTGTCCGCAACACTAGGTATGTGCTACGAGCCCGGACGGGGATTGTAGGGAGAACCGGGCTTATATCGGGAGAGGGAAAATCAAGAACCGCTGAAGCTGTATGTGGTGTGTGTGCGTGCTGTGTGTGTGTGGTGTGTGTGTGTGTGTGTGTGTGTGTGCGTGTGTGTGTGTGTGTGTGTGTGTGTGTGTGTGTGTGTGTGTGTGTGTGTGTGTGTGTGTGTGTGCGTGTGTGTGTGTGGGGAAAAGAGCAGGGAGGAGAGAGAGCACCGAGTTGCTGATTAAAACGGGACAGAACCAAGAGAAAATAAGCGCTATTTACAGTATTTATCTTCATTTCTCCTGTGTGTGAAATCACGTCACCTTCACCTTGTAAAGATAGAGTTTGTCCTCCTTCTATCCGCTTCTACCCACTTATATCTGCTAAAGAGGAACTAGCGCATTCTTCTTCTTTGCATTTATTTTGTGTTAGTTTTGATTCTAATTCCGGTTAGAGCCCCTAGCGGTCGGGAAAAAATCTGCAGAATAGCCGCACCTTATTATTAGCCGCATGGTTCAAAACCTAGGAAAAAAGTAGCGGCTTATAGTCCGAAATTTACGGTAATTAGATATGCCATATTACATCAAAATACAAAAACAGTGTGTTCAAAAAGTTCCTCTGCAATGGCCTCTTAGAGGCATAGGAAACTACTTGTTTAATTATTATTCTAACTGATGTATTTATTTATTAAATGTTGTACAGAATAGTGATGTGGAATTCCTGTCTCCAGAAAAGCTACTTAACATTTTCCACGGACTAAATCTATGTTTTTATCGACAGTTTAAAAAATGTGCTCCATTCCCTGCTCTACACGCCACTTTGAATGCCTTATACTGTATAAATAATAGTGGTGTATCGGCTCACAGTTCAGTATGCACGTAACCCACAGATTGTTATTTTAAATAATACCGGAGGATCAGAAGAACTTTAAAGATGACTCTTGCATTATTCATAATTTATGAAGCTGTAACTTTTCTTCTTAGAAATGGAAAGCAAATTATTTGTCTCCTTCTGATCCAAATGAATTATCCATAATTGTGTATGGTAAACAGTGTCCCGTGTTTACATGGTTAAATCATCCTTTAAGGATGATTGGATATATATATAGGATATATTTGGATGAAGTAGCAATAAATCTTTCTCTTCACTTCAACTCATGGTTTCACATGATCTTGAATGGCCTGCTTTAGACCTCTGACCTCAACACTATTGAAAATCTTTTACTAGCACCCTTGTGGCTCAATACTTCCCTGAAGAGTGGGGTGTTATTATAACAGCAATTAAAGAATAAATGTGAAAAGGAACAAAGAAACAAAGTGTTCTCCTTATAGGGAGTTGTCCTTGAAATACATTAATATGACACACAGACATCCATATTAAGTTTGGTGAACAAATGAATCCGTATTTTCTGAATTTAGTGGACCAGTAAACACTCTGTCCAACACTCTGTGACACTAGTTCCTGATGTCTAGCAATTCAGATATTGTGACCCAAAATTACGTGACGTATCAATATGGAACATTCATTCTTTCATTCATTCATTCATCTTCTACCTCTATATGCGATCTTCCCTCGGTCACGGGGAGCCTGTGTCTATTTCAGGCGTCTATCGGCATTAAGGCAGGATACACCCTGGATGGAATGCCAACCCATTGCAGGGCATACACACTCACATTCACACACACACACACACATTCACACACTAGGGACAATTTTCCAAGGTGCCAATCAACTTACTGTACCGGGGGGGAAACCGGAGAACCCGGAGAAAACCCCCCTGAGGCACAGGGAGAACATGCAAACTCCACACACACACATGGCAGAGACAGGAATCGAACCCCGACCCTAGAGGTGTGAGGTGAATGTGCTAACCACTAAGCCAGCGTCCCCCTCGTATGGAACATAACTATATGTAAATCGCAAATGTTAAAGAAATCTCTATGAAATCTCATCCAATTTGTAAGCTACATTTCTATACTTATCCAAGAGAAAACGCATTCACTCTCTCTCATTCTGCGGTGAGTTTACACATGGTTTACTCTAGTGACTGTTTATCGCTGTTTAAAACTGTTTTAAGTTTTTTTTATACTGTTATTAAATGTTATTAATGTTCTTTAAATATGTTTTATACATTATTTGTTGATTATGTGTGTGAATTAGGTTTTTAGACAAACATTTGTTCCAACTTAGGATCTTATGTCACTTATGTCACAGTATTGGGACATATTGGATAGTAGAAATATTACACACACACTTTCCGCTGTGGCATGTTTCTTCTGCTTTGTTCCTGATTTCATTGCAGTGTGTTCCTGATTTCAAAGTCTTGTGTCTGTACATCTGTAAAAAGTTCTGCTGTCAATCGAATGTGTAGTGTAAGTGATTTGTAACGAGAAGCATATGTGATCGTTTCCGCATTCAGATGCTTCCCACCAATTTGAACGTATTATGTATAAACATGTGTGTGTGGAGTTTGCATGTTCTCCCCGTGCCTCAGGGGTTTTTTCTCCGGGTTCTCCGGTTTCCCCCGGTCCAAAAACATGCACGGTAGGTTGATTGTCACCTTGGAAAATTGTCCCTATTATATGAATGTGTGTGTGAATGTGTGTGTGTGCCCTGCGATGGGTTGGCATTCCATCCAGGGTGTATCCTGCCTTAATGCCCATAGACGCCTGAGATAGGCACAGGCTCCCCGTGACCCGAGGGAAGATCGGATAAAGCAGTAGAAGATGAATGAATGAATGTATAAACATGATAGTTCATACTTGTCTTGTCTCAGGTGCCTGTGCCACCAATGTGTCCCCCTCTGGTTTCCTCCCATAACAGTGTAGAAATGATTGAATGACTTCCAGATTTTCTACTTTATGCAAATCATTATATATAAGTACTGACAGGGTATCATTTGTGGTGTTACAGGAGTTTTTCTCATCCCTTACTTCATCATGCTGTTCTTCACGGGCATGCCACTCTTTCTCATGGAGCTCAGTCTTGGTCAGTACGGAGCCGCCGGCCCCATCACCGTGTGGAAGTGCTGCCCCTTGCTTAAAGGTACCAGCACAATCAGTGCAATTAATTTTGGGGCTGATTGAGAAACTTGTATTTCAATATTTTATATTACATATGAAGATTTGTAGAATACATGCAGCCTCAATTTTTAAGCTATGAATAATCAGTGTAAATATATAATTACAGAGTAATGACGTATGTGTGTGCAGATACACAAATAATGTAATCATTATTGGAAGTTATTTCCGTTCATGGAAAATTTATCCAGGCTTTTAATAGAATAAATCCATTTCTAGGAGACCAGTGGCTTTTTTACATTTGAACATGTGCACTAATATAACCAGATCAAGAAGATTTTTTTAATGAAACATTATATTTGTACTTCTCTAGGGATTGGTATCGGCATGCTGTGTGTGTCTACATTGGTGTGTCTCTACTACAATGTCATCATCGCTTGGACGTTTTATTACCTGGGAAGTTCTTTCCAGAGCCCTCTGCCATGGTCCTGTAGTGCTACTGCTAATGCTGCACTGTGTAGTGTGAGTGTAATATATCTGTTCTCTAAACATTGTGGTAAAAATCATTTTTGCATTTACATGCATTCATTGTGACTTTGTTTGTGATCCATAGAACAACACCAACGTCACACACTCCCTCAGTGCATCTGAGGTCTTCTGGAAGTAAGGATTCTTATATACTATATTACTATAGTTACTATAGTGACTAAATCAAGTTTTTTTTTACTGAAAATAAACATGCATCAAGGTCTTCTGAATCAACTGAGTATTCTAACAGGTTTTATTAATGATAATCTGATTAGAGATAGAGTAATATTGTTTTTAATTTTCCTTAAAAAATAATTTTAATTTTCCTTTTCAATTTTTAAATTGTAGAAGAAATTTTAAATTCTATACTTTCATTTAGGTTAGTTTTCAATGCAATTTTTAATTGTCCTTAATTTATTTCCATCATTTTGTATTACTATAATGTTATAGTTTTATATACTGTATATAGCAAGGGTTGGTTACATGTCAGTTTTACTGGGAAACATTTTTATTACATATAATAAAATTTTTTCAATATATAAAACTTTTTTTTCTGATAAAAAAAATCCTCACTTTAAATGTGTTTAAGGAACTATTGTTATTCCAAGGTAGTTAATACTGTGCATAAATTAGCTTTAAATGTTTCCATAAAAAGCACAGTTGTGCGTTGCTAAAAATAACCAAATGTAAACTAGCTGATGATAGTGGTGGTTAAATATTTTCAAAATTGAGGCCATGTGTAACTCTCTCCCTCTCTCTCTCTCTCCATCTAACTTTTTTCTCTTTTTCTGTCTTTCTTTCCGTGTTTGCCTTTGTAAGTGAACGTGTCCTGGGCGTGGTTAACAGTCAGGGCTTGGACGACCCTGGTCCCATTAGGTGGCAACTTGCTCTTTGTTTGCTGGCTGCCTGGGTCATCATTTTCCTCTGCATGCTGAAGGGCATTCACAGCTCTGGCAAGGTAGTCTAATCCTCTCATTTTGGCTCATTCACAATTCCAGGAGAGAAATTCCTTTGATTGAGCTTTTTTTACTTGTCTTGTTTTAGTTCATGTATGATGTTATAAGGTGATTGTACAACTCCAGATATGACATGCTATTTCTCTACAGCTCAGATATGTGTTTCTATCATATATCCTGATATCATAGCTGTTGTGCCAGTGTGTTTTTGTACGTTTCGTACATTTAAACTGAACACATTGCGTAGGTTATTGCATGCTCATGAAGTACTGTTCCGCCTGTGCAGGTGGTGTATGTGACAGCCACGTTCCCCTACTTTGTGCTGATCGTGCTGATTATCAGAGGCGCCACGTTAGAAGGGTCACTCCAGGGTGTCGCTTTTTATCTGACTCCCGTCTGGGAGAGGCTAGCAAACGCACAGGTAGGCCTACTAGCAACATGTCTCATAGCACCTGCAATTAGATAGTGTTAGTGATAAAATCATTCATTTTGATATTGTGGGTTTGTGTAGGTGTGGAATGATGCAGCCTCACAGATCTTCTACTCCCTGGGCATTGGAGTAGGAGGTCTTCTCTCGATGGCTTCCTACAATAAATTTGACAACAATGTCATCAGGTTAGTCTATTGACGATTATCATTTTCCATGTTTCAACCTTTTCATGACAAATTCAGTAATTTAAATTGTACTTCCTTTTCCAGGGACACGCTTGTCATCACCATAGGCAACTGTGCCACCAGCTTCTTTGCAGGCTTTGCTATTTTTTCCATTCTGGGTCATATGGCCTGGAGGAAGGGCGTGCCTGTGGAAAAGGTTGCAGATTCAGGTAGTTCAGTTCAGCATTGTGTGTGTGTGTGTGTGTGTGTGTGTGTTTTTCCCCCCTCACGTGAGCAGACACTGCCCATACTTTTACAATCATGCCATATTAAATTCCAAGAAAAATGAGCTACCTGATCTTGGGCCATACATCTCACTATTTATATGTTTTATCCTCTCTCAGGTCCAGGTTTGGCGTTTGTAGCTTACCCAGAAGCCCTGGCTCTTCTTCCCGGTTCTGTTTTCTGGGCCATTCTGTTTTTTCTCATGCTCTTCATGCTAGGAGTGGACACACTGGTAATACCCCTTTTTTTGTAAAAAAATAAAATAAAATACTTGTCCTAAATGCTGTCAGTGAGTCAACATAATTCATTACTACAATGAAGATCTAGGCTACCCTGTGTTTTGTGTATATAGTTATACAGCGGTATATATATTCCGGAGCACCTTTGTGTTAAACACTTTATAGTTTTAGCAGTGACGTCAGGCAGTAGAAGATCAATTTCTTAAGTGTAACATTGACTTCACATTTATATTTTTACTTTCCCGCTTAAATATATAAATACCACAAATTGGTTTGCTTTACAGTTTTGGCTATAATCTTTAACCCTGTTTTGTACAAAAACTTTCCCACTACAGGTTCAACAAACCACATGCAAGCACAACATAAATGTCAATATACAAATCCTGCAAATTTGCTTATATTTTAGTGTTGCTTTACAGACAGACTTGCTAAGATATTTTTTTTAACGTTATCTTTTAATTGTAAAAAGTATTATATTATATAGTAACATATATTATTATAGCATTTTATAAGATGAAAGCTTATAAGTATTGTTTTTGATATTACATTTCTTTATATATATTTTATAATTGTCTAAAATTGATGGCAAAATTGTGAGATTTTATAAAATACATAAGTGCTTTATTACCGGCACTACTCACTCACAGTCCCGCATGTCTTTCCTCGACCTGGTCCCCCCGTGCACACTTGCTTATCTGCACGCCCTAAAGCCAGTGTTTTCCTTGTAGCTCTGGTGTCAAATCAAACGACACACAGAAAACATTTTTTGGCTGATTGACTGCATTTTAAATGGACAATTGATCAAATGTACTCTTCAAGCTGCTATTTGAAAGCAAAACCCTGTCACAGGAATCACTTTTGAGTCTTTAAATATTCCCTTATGACTATGCCTGTACCTTAATAGCCTGTAGGATATTTTTAAAGTAGTGGTATTACAACATTCTTCTGACAACATACAACTGTTAAGCAGTGCAGCTTTCTTCATTGTGGTGTTGTAACTTCCCTACGAGCTGATGAGAAAAGAAATGATATTCAATTTCTCTCTCTCTCTCTATCTCTCTCTCCCTCTCTCTGTCTCTCTTGCTGTAGTTTGGTAATATGGAAGGAATTACCACAGCAGTACTGGACGAGTTTCCTCAGCTCAGAAGCAATATGAAGCAGAAGACCATTTTCTTGGCCCTACTCTGCTTTGGCTTCTACCTGATGGGCCTGTTACTGGTCACTGATGTGAGTGTTAACCAGCTCTCCTCAATTACTTACGTTACATAGTACATGAAAGCTACACTTGAATGCAATATTAATATTAACAATATTAAGAATAATATGATAGATATTAATTAATTAACTATAATAACACAAGCAGTATTAACCCCTGTACATTTCTCTTAAACAGGGAGGGATTTACTGGTTCACCCTCATAGACTCATTCAGCACCAGTTTTGGTCTCATCATCATCACTCTGTTCATGTGTCTAGGCATCTCATTCTTCTATGGTTGGCCTCCCATTACTCTTTCTCCATCTCACACTTACTCTGCTTCTTCATTAAGTAGTGTCTCTTAATTCTCCCCTCTCTTAAATGTACATGAATTCTCTTACCTGTCAATTACAGCGAAACTAGCCAATCAAGTGTAGATAGAGTTTCCTCAGTGATGAAGCATGATAAGCACAGTGTTTGAATAGATATGGTTGATTGGCTTCATAAACATAAGATGGAGCATGTTTCTTCAGTTGTATGATGGGAGAGAGATTGGCAGGAGGGTGGGTATCAGTAATTAAAATGTTCAGTTAGACTAAACGAGAATGCAGCTTGCAGTGCCGTTGTTGTGTATGTATTAGTATTTAAAGATAACAAATAAAAGAACTGAAATATCATCTGGACATATAGTTTAGAACTGTAGGAATTCCAATCAAAGTATGGTCAGAGTATCAGTAGTCCTCCTGTAGTTTTCTGTAACATCTTTATGTTGTGGAACTAAATGTTATGAAGTGTATAAAAAAAGGTCTTTATGACATTTATTACCTCAGGTGTGAACCAGTTTTGCCAGGACATAGAGGACATGATCCATCCCTGCCCATCCTGGTGTAGCAAACTGCTGCTCTACTTCAAAGCCTGCTGGGTATTTTGTACACCTTTCCTGCTACTGGTGAGTATAGGGTTTGGAGTGGATTTAGCTTTTGATGTAGAAAAGCTTTTTTTAGTAAGTGTCTTTATACATTAAAAAAAACAATTAATTCAATTGTACTTGATAATGTCTGCTTTGTTTAACTGAAAGCAACCATGAAGGAGTCATGTCCCTCTGAACCCGAGCAGGGAAAAACATGCCCGCTGGCTGAGGCTTGTAACAAACACCTGTCAGCTTGTGTTAAATAATTTAGTGTAGCCGTGACATTCTAGATCACTGCTTTTTTGCTCGTTGTATTAATGGCTTACAGGTGTATTGTATTGACTCATATTACATGTTGTGTTTTCCCTTATGTAGTTCATCCTGACCTACATCTTTATTGAGATGTACAGATCATCGCTGCATTACGGCTTGTACCAGTACCCTATGTGGGGCAAAGGGCTAGGGGTGTGTATGGGTGTCGTCTGCTGCCTACAGATCCCCATCTGGGCATTTGTAGCTGTCTGGAAGGAGTCTGGGACCTTGGTAGAGGTGTGTCCTGACTTGTGACTTATCTGTAATGTAAACAAGAAAAAACACAAGATATATTTTTTCCTTTATTGTATATCGAAAGACGTGTAAGCTGTAATCTGTCTTGCAGCGCTTTAAGAAAGCCATCCGGCCGCTGAACTCCTGGCGAGACAACAACCAGAGCAACGGCACACAGGCACATAGCGCTGAGCCTGAGAGAGTGGAGGGACCTTACACGGTCAACCTGACTGACATGGACTTCACTGCGATGGCCTGGGACGCCAGTGATGCTTGACACTGCTCCTGAGGCATAAGTGCACCTTTCAGTTAAAGAGGACGAATGCCGGAGCCAGACATCTGAGGAAGCTCACACTGTGTGGAGACCAAAAATATGAACCTAAACTAAAATGCACTGTATGCAGATCAGTGCATTGCCAGTGCCTGTTTCCTTAAAGGAACTTGATAAAACTTTAGTTTTTGGTGACTGCTGACCAGAAAAGGTGTGAGAAATGCTCATTGGTTCATACTTTCAACCACAGCCACTGTCCAGAAAGCAGTAAGCACTTCCCCAATGGGGAGTTGTTTTATAATGACAAACGATGCAGGTTTAGTTTTTTTTCTATTCGTCTGGAAACTTTTTTGTGGTTGTTTTATTAAGATGTTTTATATAGTTTTTATAATATTTTATGATATTATATTGGGCTTCCTTAGTGGGCTCAATCTGGTGTTCAAAACTGAGTTTGAATCCCACCACTAGATGTGTATAATAGTATAATAGAAGAGATAGAGCAGTGGGAAACATTACCTTATGTTCACACTAACAAGATACTTGTATCTTTTTTTTTAGTTTGTCTTTTTTGTAATGACCTTCTTCGGACATGCACTGTCCAGAATTGTTTGTTTTTTGCTGCAAAGACAAACTATGTAAGACATTAAATTAATAGCGTTCAGCCAAATATTTGCTTTGACATGAAATGCATACTATGCCTCATATTATTTAAGCTAACTACACCAGGCTCCTAGACTCTCCAGAGCCTTCCTAAATACTTCCTAAATTAGCCCTGCAAACAGAAAAGGCCTCAGAGACAATCCTTGATGCAATCCCACCTTACATACTTAATTAGGACGTTTAATTAGAGAGTATAAATGGCCAATTTAAATATCCGTGAATTACAATCTGTACACATTCATAATGTTTGTTCAGCTGCGCTGTGCCGATCAGGCAGGAGAAATGCACAAAAGCAGCATGTGTTGATGGTCCTGGTCTGGTAGACATCATGACATAGGTAACATCTTGAGCTGGTGGGAAATAGCAACAACTAGGAAAATTAATTAATTCATAAAGTAATCATTACTGCTTTTAAGACAAATTATTTGGAAAGTCATACAGTGTAACAGAAGTATTTGTCATTGAAACAGCATTACATCATTATAATCTCCATTTGGCTCTAAAAGACTGAAAGCTTATAGAATTTGGGAAAATACTTGAATTGTATTTTGATTTAAACACATGGAGGATTTTCGCTTTTGGAAATTGTACAGTTAATGTAGGAAAAATATTATTTTTCTGCCTGTATCATTTTTGTTTATTCTATTTAAGGACTTAAATAAAGTTGAATACAATTGTCTTAAATAAAAATTGGTAAAAAAAAAAAAACTGTTATGTACCAAGCTATTAAATGCTATTCAGGATTTATGTCATCTGGGCTGAAGGAGATACACTGACATCTGATAAGTAGACAGTAGATCATTTCTACAGTACATCCTAATGTCTTCCGGGATGAAGAAATGACTGCCATTTTAAAAGTTAAATTTGCCTAAAGGGCTTAGTGGTTAGCACGTTCGGCTCACACCGCCAGGATCCGGGTTCGATTCCCGTCTCGGCCACGTGTGTTGTGGAGTTTCCATGTGCCCCCCGTGCCTCAGGGGTTTTTCTCCGGTTTCCTCCCGGTCCAAAAACATGCACGGTAGGTTGATTGGCCCCTTGGAAAATTGTCCCTGGTGTATGAATGTGTGTGTGATTGTAAGTGTGTGCTCTTGATGGGTTGGCATACCATCCAGGGTGTATCCTGCCTTAATGCCCATAGACGCCTGATAGGCACAGGCTCCCCGTGACCCGAAGGGAAGATCGGATAAAGCGGTAGAAGATGAATGAATGAATGAATTTCCTCGGGTAAAATGGGGTACGGAGAAATATGACACTTACCTCAGGATGACATACATCAGCTTTTTTTCACAGACATGCTATGTGTTTACTCCAAACTCTCTGGATTTACAATAAGATGCACAGACTCTGCCCTCAGTGTGATGTTTCATTAAATCCGATGCAGACAAGCCTTCGCAGTATGCAAAGTGCAATTTACAGTTTCCCCTCTGGCTGTTATACGACACACATTCCTTAATCCCCATGTAATGTGCGTCTGTCTGGAGGTACTACAGAGTAACACCAGACCCACATCCCTGACATGATATTTATCCAAAGTGTCTGAGAACACATCCTGGATTAGACTGTTCTCATATTAACTGTTAGAAAATATTGCTTCAGATGTAATTTGTATTTTTGCTAATTAAACTATAAAACTGATCCAAGTGGGAGAAGGTCAGATAGAGTGCATAAAAAAAGCATAGGAATGTGCAAACAAGACGCCACTTGAGCAAACCAGTCTGATCACAAGCGACTGTGTTGGACAGAAACAAGTGCAAGTTAAAACATGTCTGTTCCAGACACCAGGTTTAAAGAATATGTGAAGAATATATGTGTCCTTTTCTTTTTGAGGGACCAAACTTGTAGGCTACATTGCATTATGCCAAATATTATATTAAAATAATAAATAAATAGAAAACATCTAGATCAGGGAACTACATTAAGAAACAATCCTTTTTTGTGCACATGATGTGCACAAAATCAAGTCACACAACTTTGCAGTTCTTGATCACATGGTGTCGACAACTCGCGTCTCCTGAAGGGTTGTTTTGCTGAAAATATATGTAAAGTTTGAAGATCAGTGGATACATGACTGAAACGCTTTCAACAGATTTTTTTGTACTATTGCATTACAGGAAAATGATTTTGAAAAATAAATAATTGTAATAACTTTTGTTACAAAAAGTCTGTCAGGGAATTTTGACATTTATGGCGTTTGGCAGACGCCCTTATATCGATCAGTTCAGGATTAAGGCTTAGCAATGGCAGCTCCATTACCTGATGTTTATAAAGGATATAACGTCCAAAATAAAACACCGGGCGGAACAAAAACAAACAAACGCCTATTTCGATACGAGGCTTACAATTTCATCCACACATATACTAAATGCAATCCTTTTTGTGTGTTTTTTTTTATTATTATTATATTTGTAAACATACAAAAATTTGCTTCAAGTGTATTATATACCCACATATTGTGCGTGTGAAGAAACTAATACATTTGTTAAAGTATACTGAAATAAGAAAAAATAAATATATATAAATAAAATAAAATAAAATGAACTCCCACATATATTCATATCTGTTTTACCCAGACGGACTAACAAATGTAAACTATTTAATAAAAAAATGTCCATTTGCTTAATTTTATTTCTGCCAATTTAATCACTTAAATCAATCTAATTTAAAGTATATTTAAAGTAAAATATATTTCATTTGATTTATTCTATCTATTTATATTTAGATATTTATATAAGTATTCTAAAGAGGCATGTTCGCCTCACACCGCCAGGGTCCGGGTTCGATTCCCGTCTCAGCTATGTGTGTGTGGAGTCCCAAAAACGTCGGTCCAGAAACATGCACTGTAGGTTGATTGGCAGCTCCTTGGAAAATTGTCCCTAAGTGTATGAATGTGTGTGTGAATGTGTGTGTGTGTGTGTGTGCCCTGCGATGGGTTGGCATTCCATACAGGGTGTATCCTGCCTTAATGCCCATAGACGTCTGAGATAGGCAAAGGCTCCCCGTGACCCCGTGAAGATTGGCATGCACGGGTTTTTGTAGAAGATGGTAGAGTTTAAAGCGGTAGAAGATGAATAAGTATTATAAAATATTATTTTATATAACATTTAACTAAGCAGGCAGGCAGTCTGCTGTTCACCCTGCTGCCTCACGTCTGAGTAGCAATGCACAGCTGGAACCACATCATCAATTTGGCTGATAACTCGAGTGCGGTGGGTCTCATGATTGATTATCTTGTTCCAATGGCACTTGTGGGATAAAATATCAAACGAATCAAATAAACAGTCAGTTATTCATTTGTTGGAAGAAGGAAATATACAGCAGATATGTGTAACTCTGACAATGATAACATTTTGATAGCAAGTCACTACAATAAGTCACTACTGGAGTACAACAGTTGATGTAATAAATACATTTATTACATGTCTCAAGTGAAATACAATAAAAAAAAACATGCATTTCCGTTCACATTTAAACAAAGGCGTGATTTTAAGGGATGAAGAATCTGCCAGTACCTGCATCCTTTTAAACATCTACTCCAGTGTCTGTCAACTAGATCACCACCACCACCACATATACACTACACAGTGTATATGCAATTACCATAAGCAAGAATTCAACATGCATCCCTTATCAAACATACTGTTCACTGGAAACTCGTTGTTCATGAAAGCTTCACTGTTGCACTGGTGCAGTGCTTGCTTTGATCTGACTTTATATAGATATGTACTTTAAATGCTTATTGACGGAATTGAACAATTTGGGCTTGAGCGTTCCATTCTGCACTTCAGAGAAAATGTGCTTTGCGTTTTAGACAACAGACTTCGGTTTAAAATCATCAAAATGGATATAAAATGTCATTTCAATGCCGTCTCTTTCCTGGGTTGTTGGTGCCAGACAGTATGGTCTGAGTACATCAGAGCCTGCTGATATCCTCAGAGTTTCATAAAACATTCCAGAAAGATGACAGAGAATGATGGGAGGAAAACGTCCAGGCAGCAGTGATTCTTCAAGCAGAAACACATTGTTTATGAGAGAGGTCAGAGAAGAATTGCCATTTGATTTGACTGGAAGTCTGTGGCAGCTCAACCACTCTTTACAACCATGTGCATCTCAAAATGCACGTCAAACATTCAGGCGTTTTAAACCTTTAAAGAATTCTACAGAAGAACAATACACGTGGGTGAGCTTGCTTAGACCAAACACAAAAGAAAAAATATGCTAAGCACACATACGAGTTCCTGTACAAGAAAAACAGATCAGGCTTAGAGTTCCATCTGGTTCCCAAACATATCTGGTGTACAAAAGAAAATACATATAGAAAACAGTAAAAAATAAAATAAAATCTATACAAAAAACAAAACAAAACACAGACTGTAGTTGTTTGTCTGTGAATATTCTTATTCTATGCTCCCTAGAGTAAATGAGCAATTCTTATACACATTTATGACACATTTCACTGGCACATGAAGCTTGCAATTAAAAACTAAAAACAACAAATAAAAAACATAGCTTCAGAATTAAGGGGTGTAACGGCACGCAAATCTCACAGTTCGCTACATACCTTGGTTTTTAGTTCACAGTTCAGTTCAATTTTGCTACAGTTAAGGGGGGAGAAATGCAAAATTGCGTATAATTTTTTACTAACAAAGTGTACTATTACCAAGATTTGTTAACATCAGCAGATTAAATTTTAACAGAATTTTTAAAATGATATAAAATAATAGGTTTAATACTTTATAAAAAATATATCTGTGTGTGTGTGTGTGTGTGTGTCTGATTTACATTTTATATTTAATTATATCTTTTCTACTTATTTCAGCATACTTTAACACATTTATTTATTCACACCCTCAATATGTGGAATTTTTCAGAATTCTCTTCTTTTAAAAGAAACAACTGAAGCAAATTCTGTACATTTTTTGAAATGTAATAATAATAATAATTTAAAAACTCTCAGCATATGTGGACGAAACTGTAAGCCCTGTACAAATTAAAATAAAATATTTCGATAAGGATATATGTGAACCGTTACACCCGTATTCGGAACAGAATCTAACTACTATGACTTTATGGAATAAATTATGTGACAAAAAAAATTAGACGTTGCTGCAAAAGGCTAATACTTTTGTTCCCTTCAGATAACACAACCCAATCCCAATTGTTCTGTAGATCAAAATCATTACAATAAAATCATACAGTAGATATTCCCATATGCCTATTAAAACAGTACTGGTGACGGATACATCATGCAGATGCGCTGGGAAACGTAATCACTGATGTATTCTGGGGTCGTTGGGGTGAAATACGTTGTAATAGTCTGGTGCGGTCACTGGTGTTTCTTTTGTTTATGCTTGTGGAAGAGTCTGGAGAAGGCGTGCTTCTTGCGACTGGAGCTGGAAACATCAGCGTCCTCGCCCGTGGACGCGCTGTCCTTCGTCCCCTGGGCTCTTCTTGCCTCGGCTGCTCTTCCCTCCTGCAGCTCTGTCTATGTCTATGGGCGGAGTGCAGAGGGAGCGAGTGGATGCAGCCGAGCTCAGGCCGCCGGACTGGATGTGGATTTCTCCCAGGCTGGCACATTTCTCCATGCCGAGGTTTCTCTTCGGAAAGATAGGACTATTACTTGAGCTGTGTCCACTCCCGTTAGCACGGGAAAGGGCGGACCTACTGCCCAGTGCTGCGGACGAACTACGCTGATTCTCGCTGTAATGATACAGAGACAGGGACGAGTCCGAATCCGAGTGGTTCAGGTCCCTGAAGGAGCGAGACAGAAAGGTGTTTATAATTAAGAAATTATACGTTTGTGGTGTTAGCACAATTTCATTAAAATGTAGGTTATAATGATAAATTATTCACGTTAAATTGCAGCCAGTTAGCAGAGGCAATGTATGATGTCTGATGTATTTATGTTTATGTTTTGAATCTTTGATGCTAATTGGGATCTAGTTAACTGTTTTTAAATTTCAAAGTCTCTGTTTGACTTCCTGTCCTTATTTGAAGACAGGCCTCTGCGATGAATAGATGTTAGAATAAAAACAGTTCACAATATTTGTTCTGTTTCAACAAACCCTTGACATGAGTTATATGAGTTTTGCACCAGCAGGAGGAAAAGCAAGCAGCAACAAAGCAACATCATGGGTGTTTAATTCTATGCAAAACAAATTGCTTACGTGAAAGAGTATGTACAGAGAAATATTACAATTCAAATAAACATTATACAGAAAAACTTATTGAGGCATTTGACTTTTCTAGTTATTTGTGATTCTCCTTCAAGCTGTTACCACAAAGTTGAAGAGCGCTCTGACAAATCTAAAGAACCTGTTTCCTAGATATCAATTAAAGGGACTAAGTAAAGGATACGTCAACAATTTATTCTAGCACCTAAAACAAACCCGTCGTTGAATGGGGAAGTGTGTGTGGCGCTACAGGTTAAACATGACAGCAGCAGACCCAAAAAAACACCGGCTAAAAACAGGTAAATATAGCAGACACATTTTCCCACAGTATCCAAAGTGAAAATGGAATTTTGTCTAAATAAATTAGAGATTCAATTTATATGACACATCCCAACTCTAACAGGCTGTTTGTATGCAGTCTGATTTCGCATTCACTTGAGATAGGAACTGGTGCACAAGCTCCACAAAGATATGATGCACGTGGGTAGAAGGTCTTGAGTGATTTGCTGTAGAGCTCTGACCTCATCGATACTGAACACCTTGGGGATGAATTTAAATGATAACTGCACTTCAGGATTCCTCACCTTCCTGTACATCGATACACGACATGTGGCTGAATGAGCGCAAACTTCCACAAACACACTGCAAAATCTAGTGGACAGGAGAGTGGACTTTACTATAAAAGCAAATTGGAACCGAATCTGGAATGGGGATGGAACCAATTCATAGGAATGTTAAAAGCAGGTCGACAAACCCCTGTCTATCTTTAAAAATTCAGCTTGAGGAAACATTTATGTAACTGCATGGAGGAAAACCATGTGAGCTTTGTTAGTGCGTTATTAGGCTGGATGGAAACAAATGTACTGAGAGATGTGATGACAGCACTATAAAAACAATATTGTATCTCTACAGCCTGATTAAGACCACTAAAAACTTGCAGAACTCTGAGTGTTGGGCCAAACAGTATTTAGTCTTATCTCAGTTATAAGTCAGATGCAAGCAGCTGGCTGCAAATGTATGAAGAGATACCCGCTGCTGTCAGCTCCCCCGTGTTGCCGTGCAGCAGTGAACCCCACAGGTGTGAAGCCGAGCACCTCCTTCACAGTGTGGCAGTTAGGCGTGCAGTAGAGAAAACCAGTGAGACGAGAGCCAGAGGAAGAAGGGAACAACGGTGTAGAAGAAGATGTGATGGAAGGATGAGAGAGAGAAAAGGAGAGAGAAGGAAGAGGCACAAAGTCCAGCTGGCCTATGGAATAGCTGCGAGTCCGTCGTGTGTGTGGGTGAATGGGGGGCCGAGGATTGTGCAAGGGCACCACTTTACTGTCAGTGACCTCTACCAACCTCTGAGAACTCAGTAACACGTCTGTGTGCTGAGGCCGCCCCGACATCGTACTGGAAGCTGTAGAGAACGAAATGCACAATGTTAGTAAGGACTGTATTTCAGTTATACATTTTCTCTTGCACTATATAATTTAAATGACAAGTGTTATTGAGTTTGCATAATGTACAATGCAATTACATCGCCCTTCTACTGGGACTATACTGGTATTTGGTGTATTAGCGTGACTGTTTTGTCATTGTTATATATGTCTTTACACAACCTTGATTTATTGAAACTTACCACTAGCCTGGCTATTGCCTGGCTAGACAAATTAGTACTTCCTTATTCAGAAATATAATATATAAATATAAATGTAGCATATTATTTAATATAGCTTTGTCATAATTTTTGCTATGTGCTCTGTTCTAAAAATTGAGAGGGATCTATTTTATCTACTATTTATAAATACAATATTTATACAATTAATTAACTTTTTCAATGCTTAAGAAAAAGATTATATGCCGTCTACAAAAATGTAAATGATTTCAGACAAACAAAACACAACTCGTGCACTCATTGTAATACATTATTAATAAACCGAAATTTCACCCCCCAAAATTTTCTTAGACATCAGTTAGCAATGTGATTTATTATCATAGTCATACAGACTTCCCCAACCATACTAGTGCAATGTGCATGAATAACCTCCCCAGGTTGCCATAGCAATAAATGAAAATAGGATGTTTTTCAAAGCATTTGACACTTCGACCCGCACCAAACACAAGCTAAACCTTGTCTACAATCTATGGCCAAAATTTTCCGACACACAAACACACACACAAGCACTTTAAAGGCTGGTCTTGCTGGATTAGTTGCTGACAAAAAAGAAATAGAAGTTATTTTCACATCAGGGTTTTTGAGTTTAAAGATGGCTTAACGTTCAGATTGTTTTGGCATGAAACCTTATTTAGAAAACTAAATGAATCATCCAGTGCACCTTGTTTATTTTACTGCTTCAAAGGTGTTTGTTGTTTTTGTACTGCATAAGAGATTTCACTTGGCACCACCGGTGCCAACACTTAATGTAATTGATGGGAATCTTTTAAATGACTGATGATCATGTGCTATTTCCATTTCCATTTAGGAAACATACAGATACCCTTATTCAGAGCAACTTACATTTATTAAATTTTTAAGCAACTTTTAAGCATAGGGTTAAGGGTACTTCTGAGGGGCCTAGAGGTGGCAGCTGGGATTTAAATGTCTAACCTGGTGATCATAAAATCGTTCGCTTAACCACTAAACTTGCACTTCCAATGCCTATTTGGTTTATTGAAGTATTAATTCTTAAACCGCACAGGAAGCAAACGAGGGGGTTAAACTAAATGAATTGGTTAAATGGTCAATTACAAACGTTCAATTTGACATAAGAACGAAAGCTGCATAATGTCCTGATGAAACAGAAATATAGGAAAAGCATTTTTAAGTAATCAGAGCCTAGACACAGGCATGGGAACATTGACTTCCTGCACTGTAAACAGCATTTCACTCCCTGTATAATAAACATTATTTTTACTTCCAGTATTATAGACAGCATTTTAGACACTTTTTAACAGTACTTCCTATAATTTCACTTCCTGTGTCTAAATCCTTCTTCAAATGAAACTAACAACAAGTTGGAGTGGAAACCAGCAGAAAGCATGCATAATGTCCTGACTAAAAAAAATATGAGAAAGGCATTTTTAATTAATCATGGCAGGAAAGGGCTTTTCTTAAAGCATGCAAATACTAAGGTAGCAGTCAGCAGTGACCCCTGCAGGCCTGTGCTTTAGGAAGCATTTAAATCCTTTTTATCAAAAGCTTAAAAGTGCACATTCCAGAGTGACAGGAAGAAATGGGCAAAGCTGTTAGGATTGGCTGAAATAATGAGGACTTGATGCCAACCAGTATGTTTCCACAGGCTTTCTGAGGCCGCAGGCCAAAGGTCACTCACTCGCCGGTCCATCTGCCAGGCGGCATCTGTAAATATCAGGCAGTTAGAACAGAGGTTCATGAACTCCACCTTTTGTTGCTAGCGGTCCAAGCTTAAAGAGCCGGGGCAGCCTTTCAGGGGCACATTGCCAAGTTTTCATTCAGCACAAGAGTGTAGTGTCTGTGTATATATGTGCATGTGTATGTGTATGTGCTGTGTATGTGTGGTGGGGGTGAACTCACAGCGCAGCGTTCCAGGGGACAATATGTCTTCATCCATGTCATCCAGATCATCAGAAAGCAGCAGGTGTTGAGGAGGAGCAGTCCGAATCCCCAGACAGGAAGGGTCCAGGTTGAGAGCCGAGGCCAGAAATGACAGCCCTGGATTATTTACGATGCTCAAACCTGTCAGAGACTCAATCTGCTGCCAACGATGCAGCTTCTCCCTCAGAGCTGCTGTCACTTCCCCTAAAGCCTGTCTGTGAATGGGATGGAAACTTAGCTGATGCATGTAGCAGTGTCAAAAATACCTTTCTCTAAATAAAGTATAGTCTTGCTTGGATGAGACTTGTAGTGTAGACACTGGCACCTGTTGGAAATATTGTTACAGGATCATAAGTTTCAACTCTTAAATATGCTCCTAAATGAGTCAAAGATTCAATGTGAGGGTAGGTATGAGGTAAACATTGAAGAGTAACGATGCAGAGAATAGCTGGCTCATATAACATCCTTGTCAATGAAAAACATACTTGGCTGACAAGATTTTGTGATCCACATCGTCCAGTGACGAGCTGTGAGCCACGTGGAAAGTGCCAAACAACGTGCCTCGCTTCTTCTTTATCTTCTCGGCCTGTTAGGACAAACGTTTATGATTGGGGATGAATCTGATAATCTTGTGATTAAAACGATTAGGACACTACATAAAGTGTACAGTGAATACACAATCATATACAACCATGTCTTCAGCACTACCCATATTTATCACGTTTGTTCTTTATAATGTTTCCATGCTGTTTTTGTACACCTTAATATCGCTGCTCTTACTGATTCTTTCACGTTTGTTACTAGTACACTATTGTTTACAGTTCTCTATTTGCACATTATACTGTATTCCATATTATACAGTAGGTTTACTTTGTCACGCTTTGTGTATCTGTCCTGCACTGTCTTGGGTTGTCCGTCATGCACTGTTTTCACACAATGCACTACATGCAGCTTACTCAAGTCTTTAGATCTATGTTGTGTGATGTAACTATGTTGTTTATGTAGCACCAGGGTTCTAGAGAAGCGTCATCTCGTTGCACTGTGTACTGCGTCAGCTATAAATGGTTGGAAGGACAATAAAAGCTTCTTGACTTGATATGTGCAACAGTGAGTGCAAAGACAACTTCAGACAGAAAGACAGTAAACAAAGTGATACTGCAGCATTAACCAGTACAGTTCATTGGCGAGTGTATGATGGTCTCACCCCTTCCTTAGCCACCAGAAGCTGTTTCTCAGCATTCTGTTTCTTTATGTTGTAGTACTGCAACTCCACCTCGTGCGTGACCTGTAGCCACTTCTGCAGAGGTTCAGGAGGAGACCAAGACCTTCTCGACTCCAGCTGCTTCTCTGCCTTCTTCAGAGCTGTACGCACCTACAACACACACATACATTTTTGATCTGTATTTTTCCTGTGTTTAGTCTATTATTTATTTCCTACATGCAGCAAAACCAATCAAAACAACATAGCAACAAAAAAAAAGTTAACTAACCTGCTCCAGCTCCTCCTCAGCATATTTCTGGCAGCTCAGTTCATTTTCAGTGCCCTCACGCAGCTCTTGGATTCTGTGAGCCTCGTTTTTTGCTTCATTAATCTCATCTCTCAACTTCTGCTCCAGATTCACCTTCTCCACCTCCACTGAGCGGTGCTGGTCCTGCGCTATTTGGAGCCTACACACACACACACACACACACACACACACACACACACACACACACACACACACACACACACACACACACACACATTATTGACATTCCTACAGTTGGAAAAAGGCATTCCCTCACACTGAAAGCTTTCTCCAAATATGGTAAATAAAAATGTTCTTTTACAGAAAACTACACCAAATCAAAAATTACACGCATTTCTGAAATCTGTTCATGTGTAATGGCCCTGTGTCTGGGCTATTATTATAGAAAGATTATAACACATGATGAAGTGCAATGATAAAAAATTTTGATTGATTTTTAAACCAGAAAGCCCATGCTTTTGTTAAAAAAGCTGACTAATCAGATTATCCTATGCAGCCCCATGGTGTACAGAATGGTCTCATGTTTAAGACAAACAATTCATTAAAAAATAAATTCAATATGTGAGAAACACAATATTTGTGACATAAGATTGATGAATAAGGATCTTAAAAAACGAGAACACAGTGCATAATTCTACCAGCAGAGGGAGCCTAAGGAAAGCTGAAATAAATGACTTTAGTTAATTTGAGGGACACGTACGTGGTTGTATTTTAGGAGAAAGTTCCCCTATCTCTCCTCTTTTCACCTCATCTTTAGGCTGTGAAACAGAGCAGCCTGACTCTGTCTAAACAAGACGTGACAAGCTCAATCACACACACCACACACACACACACACACACACACACACACACACACACACACACACACACACACACACACACCGAGCCCTATATTATTGCCTGCAGTGTTTTTCTCACTTCTGTTTTCAGCATTCCTTCAATCATTTTCTCGTTAACTGAGGCAGTTATTTACATATTTATCCTTCGGTTCACAATCACGTAGATGTGGAAGACGTTTGTGTAGCAAAGCTAACAGAATAGCGAGTGGGAGTTGTTTTTTTTGGCGTCATCTCACACGCAGTACTGTTGCAAACGCAGAGTGAACAGGAAGTGGGGTGTAAATCAAACTGATGGGTATGACATAGTCACTGGCAGACAACGGAACAGGCAGAGGTCATTACTGAAACAAAACAAACATTAAAATTACACAGAAAAAAATACCCCTACAACCAAAAAAAAACCCAAACAAACAAACAAATAAAAAAACTAGAAATACCCTGCTCATCATATCAGCTCGGTTTCACGTGATTCTACTATAGTCTGAGTGTATAAGATATATTTCATCATTTGGCTGACTTAATTTGGGGCGACTTTTTAGAGGTGGCAGTCACTTGGTAATGTGCTCGGCACCACATTTAGCTCCAGAGGGGCTTGTTATTACGTTCAAAAAAGCCTATATGAAACAAGATCTAAAAGAGACCCATTTGTGTAGGAATCATTATGCCCTTGCTCACTCCATGAATTAATTTTTTAAAGTGTTAAGTGAAGCAACAGAAAAGAAAAAGTCAGATATCCCAGTACTTTTGTCCATATAGTATAGTTCACTGATTACCATATTTTTGGAAAGAAGTTTTACCTAATCCAATTAAACTAATTTTACCCCTATATTTTTTTATATTAGCACTTAATTTATGCACACGTTATTTTAGAAAACACATGTAATAATAAAGATAATAATAATAATTCTAAAATAATTCAAAATTTTGTGTAATATAACATCACTGAATTGGCAGTGAAGCAAGAATGACATTCAGAGTGCCTTCTTCCATTCAAAAAGAATGAGGTTCCCTTACAGGGTGAAGGTCAGAGAGGGAGCGAACAGCCAGAACTGCTGTGTTCCAAGAAAGACTAGGTGTGAAATGCAAACATGGACATGCCACACACTGTGATCTGGCTATCATTTACTATCAATAAAACCCTCATCAAATATAGCACACTATTTTAGGTAAAAAAATAAATAAAGGTGTGGTCTAAGCCAGTTACAAATTTGCTTTCTATGTTAAAACATATGATTCAGAGTTCTGTGTGAAGACGAGCTGCACTGCTTCACACCCTAAAGCCTTTCAGAGGGTGGAGAAAACTGCCATCGGCACCTAAAACAAACCCTTCGTTGAATGGGGAAGTGTGTGTGGCGTTGCAGGTTAAACATGACAGCAGCAGACCCCAAAAAACACCGGCTAAAAACAGGTAAAACTAGCAGACACATTTTCCCACAGTATCCAAAGTGAAAATGGAATTTTGTTTAAATAAATTCAATTTATATTCAATTTATATGACAAATCCCAACTCTAACAGGCTGTTTGTATGCAGTCTGATTTCGCATTCTCTTGAGATAGGAACTGGTGCACAAGCTCCACAAAGATATGATGCACATGGGTAGAAGATCTTGAGTGATTTTGCTGTAGAGCTCTGACCTCATCGATACTGAACACCTTGGGGATGAATTTAAGTAAGGGTAAGGACGGGTAAGGATGTCTGCCATGAATGTAAATGAATGTAAATGAAAGCTTGACAGTGTCACAAAGCAGCTTCTACTAAAAATTAGAAAAAATTATAGAAATAGCGAGTCAACTCAGAAATTGTAAAGGTCCTGGACCTGTGCTAAATCATGCTGTGTACGATGGCTAAAATGAGGAGCAGTCAAACAGTCTGGATGGTCTGCAACAAACGAAGCGGATTCGCTGCAGGCTTCTCTTTTGCCATTTAAGGACTTTTGGAGTATTCTTACATCACCCAGCCAGAGCACTCTGCCTCTTATCTGAAGTATCACACTGGATGTAATTAACTATGACTGCAAGAAAGAGTGCAGGGAAGAGCAGCATATCTCTGTCTCGAAAAGGAATTAAATATCATTTCCAAACATATAAATACTACATGTGTAGAGATGTACAGTTTCCACTTGGATTAAAGCAGAAGGGTGTAGTTTCAGTAGTTAGTGAAAAGTGAGATAAAAAAACTAATTCAAGAACTAAAACTATCTACAGAAATGTCTTCTTTATAAGACAATGGGGTCAGAAGAAAATAGCCAAAGTGTTCTGAGAAGAATTAAATACTTGAATAATCACTCTGCAACTTTGGACAGCATTTCATAATGTATTACATAGCATACCTTGTAGCAAATAGCAGATGACCATATGTGGTTATTACCATATCTGGCTTTTCTTACTCTGTATGTATATATCTGTATGTATATATATATATATATATATATATATATATATATATATATATATTTCTAGATATATATTTTTACCCTTTAATTATAATCCCAGACCACAGAGTACAAGACACACAACTGCTATTTTGCAGAATAAAGAATACGCATATACAATCATTTCCTCTAACAAAAACATCCAGTAGCACGTCAAAAGTATTTCCACAGAAAAACAGAAGATCAGGCAACCCAAATGTGATCCCTTGTGTGCATAAGAGTGGACTTTAGCGTGAAATGTTGTTAGCAACAGCTGGACACCCACACACACACCATGACTCCAAACAGGATACTGTGAACTGGAAACTATGAGAGCACAAATTATTAGTTTCATGATTGTACTCAAGTTAAATATGGCTGAGAAATCCTGTCAGTTCAGCTCACAGTAGAGTTAACTTCATAGTTTTAGGGATAAAGCAGGGAACAATACTCATCGGGTCTTGCATCAGATGTACATAAGCTTGAACTTCTACATAAGAATATACAAGCACATAAACATACAAATCTTTGAGGCTCAGGGGAAACCCCATATATGAATCAGGAATTTGAGTTTGGTAACTTGCATGCAACATTGTGAGTCCTTGACTGTAATTTTTAACACTATTCATTTTTTTTCTCAGCTGAAACCATGTTTACAATTAAAAGACATATGGACAAAAAGATTTATAACAAAACCCATCATAAGTAACCAATAGTAAATCAGCTTTTATAATTATTGTCAATAATATGACTTTTTTTAGCCTCACATGAATCATTGCAGTTCACTTCTTATGCATTTCTACTGCAAAATGGATGTGTTTGATTATTCTTTTTTATGAATCACACTTTAACATCTATGCGGCCAGAAATGACACTTACTTCTGCTGCAGGTCAAGAAGACTCTGCTCCGCCCTCTGCAAGCCCTCCAAGTTTTCCATCATCTTGCTCACGTGGTCCCTTGTGTTGCGGTTCTGGATGTATGCAAACCAGCAGCCTGCTACTCCGATTATAATGGACAACACCAGAACCATATCCTTTATGTGACTGTTCTTGTCCACTGTTAAAAAAAACAATAGCAAGAAGCAAAATCAATTTATAAGGTCCAGCTACAAAATCAAAATACACATACTCGAAGATTAGCTTCTAAACGTTGTAATTACTTTAATATAGAATAAAAAAAAGAAAATCTCGTCATTTTTACTGTAAATTACTGTATAGATGGACCAAAGTTCATTCGTTTATACATTTACGGTAGTTGATTTAATGCAAGGTTTGAATATGCAAGTCATCACAAAATTTATTTCGAGTTATCATAAAGAAATCTGCCTCTGTGTTTGAACTGCCAGAAGATTTCCATAAACAGGTCCACAGGAAGTGGTTGCTCTCAGTGATTAAGGCTCTGGGTTACTAATAGGAAGTTTAGGACCTGTTTTTTCAAGATGGAATTTTTTCAAGATGCCATTCTTGGACCCTTTAAAATCTAATAGCAGGCTGTACAATTAAAATAGAAATGATAATGACACAGGGCTTGTAATTTAGAATTAAAAGACACATTTAGCTTGCAATTTTCTCATCCATTTTTTCATGAATAGGGGGTTCTGAAGAAAATTCACGTCACAACTGTCAAATTCACGTTCTTTTGGAAAAAGGACTAAATTTGACACAAAAAAATCATTAGATTCCACCACAATCAGTCAACTGAGAAACAATAATGATGGACCAAAAGCCTACACAGGCTACAAATTTCTGTTCATATAAACTTTCCCTATCTACTGACAATCCCAATGTAACATCTTAAATATGACCCAAATTGTGGTTGCTTTGCAGACTGAGAAAGTCCTAAATTACAAAGTTTGATCAGCACTGAGAGTTCAGCATGTTTTTGCAACAAGAAATGTTTTAGGGCATATATGTTGACAAGATAATCTCTTCTCTCAGACAACTGCAAGAACCAGAACTGCTAGAACAGGTTGTGATGTAGTAAGTAATGCACTCTACATGGGAAAACTATGAAAAAAAAGTAAAAAAATAATGCATCAGACTTGAAGATTGCAAGCAAATTAAGAAAATAAAATAGTAAAAAAACACAGATTTACTATTTTAGAAGAAAGTACAATGATTTTTGTTGAATGTAATGTTATAGTATGTATTGATGTAGGCTACCATATTGAAGTTATTTTTTTCCCATGGAAGGCTTTCCTCTATCTGTAGACAGTGGGGTTTCCTGCAGCTACACAGGGGTGGGATTAACATCAGCAGATTAGCACACGCTATTTCCATCTTCAATTTATTTATACACGCACTTCACAATAAACACTGACCAATGGAGAACATATTATTTACTTAAAGTTCAGTCTAAGGTACAACTTGCTTCTTTTACTTATGGTTTTGCCCAAAGTTTCATTCTAGACTATTAGACATAACTTGAGTAATGCAAGCATAATGTCTCCATCTTTCACTTTTTTAAGCTAAAATTAATAAAGCATTTTGAATGAGCATGAATCAATATTATATGTAAATATGCATGAATTAATCTAGAGCACACATTTAACCCAGAGATTAGTGTGTGTGTGTGAGGCAGTCTACAACGTCAGTGGAATTTTACCCCATTTGTCTTTATTGTTATTTAATTTTTATACCTTCAAGACAAAAATACAATAAAACAGTGTTATGAAAAGCCAGACATTTTAGAAATTCATAAATAAATTCAATGAAAACAATGCTTCAAACCACCTTTACACACTGATGGTGCAATATTTTGAATGCACTGACTGAGTGGATTGCATTTGTCTGATGTTTCCTTGAGACATTTGAAAATATTACTTCTGTTCAAACATCATCACAGAATGTGATTAGAAGAGATGTTAACTACTTGCTTCGAAATACATGAGCTCAAAGACACCTGCGGTTGTTACTCTGATATTTACCACGTTCTCTCAGATCATCATAGTGTCTCAAACTCCATTAGATCCGTCTGCAGCTCAAGAAACAGACTTGTATGTAATAGTGAATGTAATACGAATATAATAAAATATCATTTTCCTACTAATTCATATACAGATAATATTAATATGTTGCTTTGCATAGATTGCTTTTATTACTTTTTATTATTATTATTATTATTATTATTATTGTCATTATTGTTAAAGACATCACTGGATATATCAATATAATTCTAAAGTAAATGAATAATATTTGCCGTATATATTAAGGAGTTAAATGGAGTCTTGCCAGCGATATACTTAGTACATCATTAATACACCGACCTTCCTTGGGTTTCCATTTTCAATTATGAGTCTGTTGGTAACATAAACATTCCTGTTTCAAGTTCTTATTAAAGATAATATTTTTGAAAGCCTCATCCTAAGATAAGAAACAGTCTTTGAGAACTTGATCTTTAAACAAAAATTCTTATGAGAAAGGCTTACTTTAATATCGCACGTTGGAGGAGTAGTGAGATAAGATGGCACATTTTGTTTGTTGACTATGGTCAAATTGTCCTGTGTAATAGAATATATTCTCTCTCTCTCTCTACCTCTAGATATCTCTATAGCTCTATTCCTCTCTCAGTATGTTTATCCAGCTGCACATGTGAAACTGAAACAAGGGTTTGGAATAATGCGTGTGTGCTTAGTCCATTGACGTTCTCCACAGAGCCTGGCTATTTTAAAATAGACAAAAAAAAAACACTTGTGTAAAATCAACCCTGAGAGTGTTTTCTCTAACTACAGAAATAGAATCTACATGTGCCTGATTTAACCAAGCAAACCTGTTCTCCACAGGACCAAAGAAATTCACATTCAAATACTGACAAATTCATTACACTTTAATTAATCCCATGATGTTCTGCTATTGACTGTATGCTGTACTACATAAATGAATTATTACAGAGCCCCAACCCCAGGAATTATATTATAAAATCAGAATAACCTCAAATAAATAATAAATAACATTTGTTTTATGAATGGAGGGAATTTTCTAGACATTCTTAATGTTATTGCGACAGAAAACAACATTGGGTGAATTAATTGCTAGGGGTATTTTTTTGTCTTTTTTCGGTGATTTGGTGATTTACGATCACCAAAATTTGTCTTTGTCTTTTTAATCTTTAGTCTTTTTAATTTAGTCGAAAGTTAAGCAGGATAAATACTACATAGGAGATGTTGTAAAAACTTAAGAAAAACTTTTTCTAGCAAAATTATGCAAATATCTAGCTACACTACATGGCTTAAAGTTCACCAGAACATACATTCCCTATCCAGATTTTTTTCCCTCTTTTCCACACCGCTCTTCCAGGAAAGCTTTCTACTAGGTTTTATAACATTGCTATAGGGATTTGCATTAGTGAGGTCAGGCACTGATGATAGATGAAAAGGTATGGGGTGTACTCTGCATTCCTGTTTCATCCCAAAGGCAATCAGTTGGAATGAGATCATGGCTCTGTGCAGGACACACTCACTCTGTTTTTTTCTACTCCAGCAGTAACACACCATGTCTTTATTGGAGTTTACTTTATGAATGGGGGATAGAGCTACAATGAACAATAGCCATATTCTACTATTATATGCTTCCAGCTTTGTGTTATTTGTTATT
Source organism: Kryptopterus vitreolus (assembly GCA_030449085.1). NCBI lineage: Eukaryota > Metazoa > Chordata > Actinopteri > Siluriformes > Siluridae > Kryptopterus > Kryptopterus vitreolus. Next base: position 7,948,233 of record JACRUU010000024.1, read on the forward strand.
TTTGTACGACATATATTTAGTGTGACTTAGTATAAATAATCTTGGAAAAGCTATATAATATACATGCAAATTTTGCCTTAGCAGTAATGTACCTTATAATAAATGTTGCATTTAAGCACCTAACAGAAAAATACTAAAAAATGATCATGCTCATTATGTAGCTTAAGCTAATCCATGTCCAACCTCCCCTGAGATGATTATAATAAAGTGTGTCCATGACAGTATGTCATAGATCCACACTGGGATGCTTACTCTGTGGGCCAAACAGGATCGTATCCAGAGCTTTCAGCTGCAGTTTCTGAGCATGACTACGGTCGAGGATCTTCAACACGGACAACGTCAGGGTGGCATTTTTCACCGCCAGTCTAACGGTGGGAGATGAGACACATGGTAGAATTTCAAATGCAAAAGTCAAATTCAAATACAATACGTCAGTAGACCTAACATAAATGACTAGATTTAGATTCATTCAGTACAAGAAATGCAGAGTAAGAAGGGATAACTAGTGGGAAAAACCCATTAATTGTCTGAACCATTCATTCTTTCTTATCTGGCCAAAGCATGAGTATTTTAAATTCCTAAAAATACCTACTTACTAGCATGACGCACTTTGTTGTATAGCGTACATGCTTAATACTCATTTCGAAACCCAGAACTCTACAGAATGTCTGGAAAACTCTTATTGCATCCGACTGCATATCAGTCATAAGGCACGGTTTACAGAGTCTTTTCTGAATCAGATTCAAGATAATCTGTGGAAACACTGACTAATCAGAGCAAAATAAATTACATGACACATAGCAGTCGTGTAACTCTTCTTGCATATACAAAAAAAAATTAAGATGCTTTGTGACTTATGGGTAATGTGGAACAACAACCTGCTGACATTTTGACAAGAAAAAATATTTCAGGAACTTTTATTCCCCTTTTCCCACAATTTAGTTCTGATTTCTTGGTCTGCATAACTGGTGTATAAACTCATTATAGACCATTTTTTTCAGTTTGAACATTATTTGGACTGAGAAAAGTAGCCTGGAGCTTTTACTTACCAATTGGATTAGTGAATGAACTTATAGATCCAACTTACTTTTGCTGTGTGTATTTTGATTATTTTAGAGCATACAGTGCAACTACGCAGATAATATATTTGTCAAAATTTATAAAAGATACTAAAAGTGTGAGGAAGTTTATGACTTTGGTTTACCTGGGCAAGGCTTGGCCATTGATCTCGTTCTTTCGGAACGACTCGACATATTGTGGAAGTTCCAATTTAATTAGCCACTCTTCCACTTGCTCCACTGTCCAATTATAAGCTGCAAAATACATATAATAATATAAATTACAAGAATAAATATTATTTTGAAGTTGTCAAGAGGTCAGTATTTCAATGACAGATGGAGGATGGAGTTTTGTGCACGGTTTTTAATGTTGTATCTCTCAAAGCAAAAAAATACACCATATATACAAACGCTGGTGGACACCTGACCATACAGGTTGTTAAAATAATTTTAACTCTTTTTGGAGCGTGGATGTGGAAATTTGCACAAGTCAACTACTGATGTACGATAAGTCCAATTCATCCCAAAGGTGTAACAGAACTCTACAGTAGATCTTTCACTCCATCTCATGTAAACCATATAAACCAGGTGTCCCAATATTTTTTGTGCATATATTGTCTAGTTTTTACAGCCACACAGTCTCTAGTCATTGGACTAAATGACTAATCCACAGATTCATTACAAATTATTACAGAGATTTAAGTTCACTTTTTGTGAATGAAGGAGGTACTGTTTTGTTTATTGAAAATATTTACCAGTCTAAAAAATTCTATAGACTTGCAAGACTTACAAGACAAACAAAAATGTGAACATAAGGGTGCGGATAAAAAAAAAACAACTCCTGTTTGACAGGAAAAAAATGTCACTCTGTGTCCCAGTGGGACAAATTTCATAGCATGAACTGCCGACTTCCTCTTGTAGCCACATAACAGAAAGACAGAGGGATTAGTGGTTCTTAGCCTGCTGTAATTCTCCACTGGCTCAATCATCAAGGACTACAAATGGGACACTGGGTCAGAGCCAACTTTGTCATTTCATTCATAGAAGAGGTTAAAAAGGGTACTGTCCATGATAAGTACCACCCAAGCACTGTGTATGAATACTGAGAAGTTCCACATTAAACATAACCACAGAGTGGAACTTTTCAGTATTAATACACAGTTAGGAGTAGCTTTAGTGTAATATGTAACATGTTGCTACAACATGTGTGTGTACAAATACATGTTCTGAACCTTCAGAGGCCCGCCAAGAGTTCCACATGTCCTCCACAGTGATCAAAAGGTCAGCTCCATGAAAGCTCTTGTGTTTTGCCTTGGGATCGTGATACTTCAGATCCTCTCTGAGAAACTGTAAGAGCAAACAAAGACATAAGGTATAAATGCTACATACTGTTGCATAGATTTATTCTATAAGTTACAAAATGCAAATATTTTGTAAAATTGTCTATTGCATCCACATACAACTTGTTAAGTGGGTTTAGATTTAGACAATGATAAGTACAATTAACATAATAATTTCCCACAGCCATAACTCTGTATAACAAAATGGCTTTTCATAAAATGTGTGGGTTTCCCAAACAAAAAGGAATGCACTTCTCTATACATGGATTTTTAAATTAGTAGGACTTTGGTGTTTAAAGATATTGATGCTACATGGAAAACTTGGGCTGTTGGATATTCATAACCTTGAGCAAACTGATCAGTCAGTGATTAGGGAGTTTGCTCAACTGACGGCATATAGAATGGTGAAGCTGATTGTTTCTCAGAAAGTGTGTGTTTAGGCACACACATATACACACACACACACACACACACACACATATATATATGGTGTGCGTGTGTTGTGTGTGTATTTATGTACACATTTTTTTTAAATAATTGATTGCTCATAGAAAAACCGTGGCCAGCTTGCTATGTTTCCCCACCACACAGACAGAACTTGACTCTTCCCTTGGCAGAGGACACTGAGTACAGCCTGTAAAGTAGAATAATCCCTAGCCATACAAATTCCTGTCCTGGTAACAGGTGGTTGAATTCACACACCCTGTAGAGCAAGCAAACAATGCGCATAAAAATACCAGGCGCTAACACAAGGACAAGATCCCCCACTATATTTTGTTCAGATATTGATAACAGATACAAGCAACATGTTTACCAGTATGTACCATATAGTGAGTGCAAACAGCAAAACCAGTTCAATAATTTTGCTCATTGGAATAAATGAAGGAAATATTCAGAACTTAGTCATAGTCCATAAACCAAGTCGATATGTACAGTACTACATTATGTCATATTTGGTGAGCATATCTAGGTACTATAACAACCATATTCCTTGGGTCTCACCTCATCTGTCTCCATCACATCCACGCTGCCATCCGCGTCATCGTCCATATCTTTGTGGATGCTCCTGATGGCCTCGAAACTAAGCACAGCGTTCTCATCCTGACACAGGGCCTTATCAATCACACACAGTTCTACAGGAGAAATAAGGGACGAAGAGAGCATGGTAAAGACATAAACATCATAACCATGAAATAAATCCTGTCAAGGTGTTTTAGGTTAGTATGGTAGCTAGATTTTCCTTATAAGGGCTGCACTTCACAAAGAGACTAATACAATGTTCTCAAAATATTCCTGGAAATCCTATAGAGAGAATCTGTGTATTTTCAGAAATCCTAGTTAATTTTTGCTACTTTACTAGATAATTTCTTAATAAACTATTTGTTTTACCTTTGGCAGACCCCTATTTTGGTAAAACAGATGTGTAGAGTTTTTATCGCGCATGAGCAGTACAAATCTTGTTTTTGAACCCAGAAAGTGTGCCCCGCAAAGCAGAGCTGAACCCTTTGGTGGCTCTTTAAAAATAACCCTGACAGCATGTACGCTGAGGTTCATACATCTCCTGATGTACTCTGTAAGGCTATTTACAGACACAAACACGGCACAGCTGCAAATGCATAGGATAAAACTAGAATAGAAAAGTACAATAAAACTCTTGTACAAGATGCACTTATTTACTTATTATTTGTTTGGAATTGACTTGAAACGACACAATTAGAGGCTGGCACAAGTCAAGAGAGATTTTAAAAAAAATCCCCAGTGGTTTCATTAGATCACAGCAAAAAATAATATTTCTAGTAATATCTCAATTAGAGAGAACCTGAGCTACTAAATATAGCAGAGCCTTGAAGTGTTATCAGCAACCATATCATTTGTGATGATGCTTTTACTCCATGACAAAAAGAAAACCATAATGAACGCAATACTACTGAAAACACTTATTCACCAGAATCTTTGATTATTCATAAAGACAATCCATTATAACCTAAAGATCAAGCAGATGTTTTTTTTAATTCATTGTACTGTATGCACCAGCAGATCTTTCGTTGTTTTCAAAGATGTTGTGAATGATATATTTCTGATCATTTTCATGGTCTCAATTAGGTTTCAATTATCATTTTTAGCATGTATTCAAAAAAATCTTTGCTCATGCTAAGAAGTGCAGATAAAAAAAAACTCTTTTACCACACTGGCCAAATGCCCTTACATTAATTTAATTTATACAACTGAGCAGTCAAGGTCCAAGCATAAGCAGCTTGGCAGTGTCTTTGTGAATTCATGACTATCTGATCAGAAGTCAAACATCCGCTACTATTAAGTATGGAACATCCACAGATGTGTACAGGTCATTAAGAATGATATAAACTGAAAAAGACATAGGCACATGTTGGTTGGGCCACAAAGGCTCTGTACCATATCCATTAAAAGCTATGTGTGCAGCAGAAGTACATGCCAACAGTACATGTACACTCATTCACATAGTCAGGTCTAGGGGCAGTTTTGCTTAGGGGCATGTTTTTGGAAAGTAAAAGGAAGCTGGAGAATTCAGACGAAAGTCAGGCTAATACAGCAACTTGAGTTTTGAATTTAAGTTTGGACCATCAAACTGTTGAGAAATAAATAGCTCAGAAAAAGTTTTTTTGTCATTTTTATTTCAATCCCATCAGATGAGGGCCACATTCCAGAGTGAAGACTAAATCAAATTTCAATACACCAAACACAATTAAAGATCTGCTCGATAGATTTGAAAAGCAGCAGATTTCACCTATCAGTTCAACATGCTAATAGAATTATTGTGTTGAAAATACAGCAGCATGTGATAATGTTGGATTCCAGTACCGCCTACAAAAATAAAACTCTTTGTGCAGTGACTACCGGTTCTTATACATCTCACCTTTGTCAGTTAAATGCAAGCTCACTACGAACAATTTCATTTCCTTGTTCTTAATGTCACATAACTACAAATGGACCATGTGCATAAAGCACCTGCCTGTGGAAATCTGACCCTGATTAATAAACACCATTAGTGCTTTTAATACATGGATGTTAGATGCATTAGAAAGCGAACAGTACACAAAATCACTAGAGAAATAGAAAAGAGACTAGTGAAAATCATATGGTGTGCATCACTGAAGTCATGGCCTTCCAAAAAAAAAAGTTCAGAAAGCAGAAAAAATGGAGTCAAAGATTTTCAGATTATACATCCTTGACAAGCCTTTAGTAATGTCCTCTGACCCAAAAAAGCCAAAGCCTTTAGTAATGTCCTCTTGACACCAGTACCAGTATAAGGCAAAAGATTGCAATGTTCCCACCCAAAGACAAATTTTTTTGTGTTAAAAAAATATTTTATAAGCCATCAACAATTGCCTTAACTCAATGCAGATTGAGGAAAAGATCAAGAGAAGCTATAAACACTATGATGAAAAACAAGAGTAATCAAATATGAGAACAAGCAGTACTACAGCCCTTCCAATGCATCCATTAATATCATAGAGTAGCTGTGTGTTTAAAATCTAAGAACATTCAGACCCTGACAGACAGATTATACATCATAGAGATTAGTAATATGTATATATACATACATATACATTGACAAGCCTTTAGTCAATGAAAGAAAAAGTCCAATGGTCACAGAAATAATGTCCAAAAGATATATATATATAATCCTATATATATATATTAATAGTAATAATAAATCCTCTGACCCGACATTGTTTTTATGCTTCAACAGAATTATGTAAAAAAAATAAAAGACACCAGTACAAGCAAAAGATTGCAATGTTCCCACCCAAAGACAAATTTTTTTGTGTTAAAAAAATATTTTATAAGCCATCAACAATTGCCTTAACTCAATTTTTTTCTTGAAATTAACAGTTGAAGCAAAATCTATGCAGGAATAACTAGTAACAACTACAGTTCAGTGAGGAAAAGATCAGTAATCAAATACCCTGTGAGCAAAAAGCAGTTGAAGCTGTAAATTTTTTCAAAAGCTATCTGAATGCACTATGAAATTAACAATGAAAGACATTCTTGAGATTTACCAATTGTGGCAGATTCACAATGTCTTTAAACAAGTTTGGAATGCGCAATTCATGAAACAGTCTATGTAATCAAATATGACTGTCTCCCATTAGTCCACAGCTAAAACAACGACTGTTTCAGAACAAGCAGTACTACAGCCCTTCCAATGCATCCATTAATATCATAGAGTAACTGTGTGTTTAACCTGATAGTAACCTTACATGCAGTGTTCTTTTCTTTACAGTCTATAATTTTCTTTCTATCTCTTGAGAAGCTCTGAGCAAACTTCCTTTTCATCCTCAGAGCTCTTTCCTTGCTTCCTCTGGTCCATGTGAGCTTTGTGCTTGTACATTTTGGCACCAGTCTTGCTTTTTTTATCACCAAACAATTCGTTTTCACAGTGTCTCCCATTACCTGGAGCTCAAACAACCATATATATAGGCCCAAATGGTTACCATTCTTATGCGATTACTTAGATTTCAAGTCATCAATTTTCCTTTGCGGCCACGTCCAGGGAGGTTGACAGTAGACACTTCTGCAACTGTATGCTAAGTTGCTTAGTGGCCTTTACTTTAACACTTTAATTTTCTTTCTATCTCTTGCACTGTCTTTCAAGTGTGACAGTCTCCCATCACAGTGATTACCTGGAGCCATATATTTCGAGTGTGGTCCACAGGTATCATGTCCTTTGCATATTCCATGACACCTGCCCAATTTCACAGTCTTTCTTACCATCATTTTTCACATTATTTTTTCTAGGTCCATGTACCATTTTTGTAGGGGTACCATGCCTGTTTCATGAGTTTATTTTTACATAATTCTGTTGAAGTTATTTTTTTACATAATTCTGTTGAAAAACAATGTCTGACTTTCATTGGTTAACATTTATAGAATTTTTATTTATTATTACTTTTGTCAGATTAAAGTTATTTCTGTGACCATTGTGACTTTTTCTTTCATTGACCAAAGGGTACCAACAATTTTGTCCACGTCTGTGGACAAAATTGTTGTATATATATATATATTTGTATATAATTGTTATATATATATAGACTGATATTGATATATAGAGTATATGTTAGCCAAGTGAACATTATGTAAATGAGACTAAAACCCATAATTTTGCAGAAAAGGGAACAACTTTCAGAAATATGCTTCAGCAAACTTATAACATGCTCTCTGGATTTATTAATGTTCTGTTTGCTGCTGTTTGCTGCTGACCAAAGCAATTGGCCTTTCACTGAAAATGACACACATAAACACAGCTAGCAAACAGAGATGCATGATTTTTTTTTAAACCCCATGCTGTGTCTTCCTGATTTGAGATAAAAAGGAAGGTACTTTTGCAGAGGAAGAGGAAGTGCACTTGACTATTTATTACACCTTATAATATAAGAGGTATTCCATAACGCTATAAACTTACCACCTGTTATTCAATACTACATACAGTATGCTATATTATTTTATCCCAACATATGTTAAATTAACATATTAACTAAACATATTAACTATAATTAACATTTAACTAAAAACCACCAACCTGATTAGGCTAGAAAAAGCTGGATTGCACCTTCACCACAATTCAATCAAATGAGCTTCATTTCTACTGAGCCAGAACTTATTTCTACTGGGCTTAGAAACATCCATTTTTGTAGAAACAAACATTTCATTTAATATAATAACCTATACACAACCGAGAAGGCCACGAGTGTAACACAGGGGATCATTCAGTAACAAGAGCATTAATGATGCAGGCACTAATTTTAAATGAGGAGGTCAGGGATGTAGTTGATTGCAACTGTGTTCAGTATTCTTGTGGTCATCACGAGGCTGGAACAGGTTCGAGCTGCTTAGTTCCAGTGAAAGAAAAATTTTATTCTACTGCATACAAAGACATCCTGTTCTATTGTGTGCTTTTAGCTTCTGCAGAAATCCCAAAAGTGTACACTTTTTTCTGGCAATTAAGTGCGTAATTGTAAACATGCAAGGGCTGGTGTGTTTTTGAATCATAAGATGTACCGAGAAAGCAAATTGTAAACATTTATAATATATAACAGTTATAAATATTACAGAATAAAAAAAGCTGAATATTCAGCACATAATTTAACACAAAAAATATTTAACAAAATTTTGGATAAAAAAAAACACTATATCACAAAAATAGCACTGTTTCTGAATACAGGTGAATAATTTAATCCGGAACCGGTTTTCCTTCCTTTATCAGACCTGAGATAGAACATTGCAATGGTTTTTGAAATAGAGCAGGCGCAAGTATGTTAATAATATTTCTAAGTAAATATTTGTATAAGGCAGGAGGTGGCTGGTGAGTTGTGCATTTGCAGTTTTCATCTCTCATCCAGACCATAAAGAACATACCTAGCAGAAGCGAGAGCAGACAGTAATATAACATCATGTACAACAAAAGTGATGTACTAATGCTTTGGATTGGCTTTAAAAATGTTTAATCCGTTGCAGAGTTCCCGCGAACTGATATTAGCCTTACTGAAATTGCATCACCCTTAGAAAGTTTTAATTTCTTTTCAAGTCATCACTAACCACAAAGTTGAGTAAATTTACATACTTTTATGTAAATGCCTTAAAAAGGGGAAGTTTGCATGTTGTGAAATTCTCTCTCTGTCCATTAAAACAAATCAATTTCACAGCCTAAAAAACAAGCTTTCTACCTCTCAGAACCATTCACAAAGAATTATGGTTTTGCTTAAATGCACTGTAATGTAAACCACAGAGATGCGTCGCTCTCCTGCATACAGCGCAGAGAGGAAACTCTAGACAGAGAAGATATCAACCGTGTCTTAAATCTGATACTGATGGAAGCTGGATTGTCTGTTGTGTGTTTTGTGTTTACATTTCTTTCTAGTCTAGCCCAATATGCCAATCCAGCCATAAACAGTATTGTCTGTTCTTCTCCTATTCTGAAAACGCTCAAAGAGAGCAAGTATGGGATATGCTTAGAAAATCTTATATAAATGAAGTGCACTTGGAATTCTGTAAATCGCCTCTTAGCTCTCTTTGCTCCACAGGTGCTGCTGCATCATAGCTGACCCTGCTATCTGACCCCAACTTCCTAACAAGAATAAATGAAATGCTGTAGTGCTATATATATTACAAGTAAAAGCAACTTTCTGGCGAATGGGTTGAAATACCAGCTGCTATTGATGGGCCTTTATCACTCATCTGCTCAGATGTGTACCACAGATGTGTATCACTCAAAGATACTAAGGTGCACAGTGGCACATTTGGTTAGTAGTGTGTTATTGGCAGGGAAACACGAAGTTGTCAGTCAATACCAACAAAGTGATTGATATGTATAGATACAGAGAAAATCATTCCTCTGACCTGAAAACCCCGATGACTGGATTTGGTCTGGTATACTTGGTGGCTCTGCTAGGCTTCTCCATACCAGGCAAAGACAGAAAATACACACTGAAGCAAAACTAACCGAATCCATGCTGATCTGAAAAAAACAAAACACAGGCGAACAAAGATGACTTTGTACTATCTAGGCCCCAGGTTGTTAGAAGTTCAACACGATATCTAACGGTAATGTATGCAAAACAGGATGCTGTTCTTAAATGCAAGTAGTTGGTTACGTGGGTTTAAGCCTTTGGGGTCACAAGTTCCGCATTTCATGTCAGTCTTACAGTATGATTTCCCTCCACTCCTCATAATGCTAGAGAAACATGATAACTACATGAAATCGATCGTTTATAAACATTTAATTTACTATTAAATCTTTTCGTTTTCTTCACTACTCAAAGGAGATGCAAACTTTCAGATGAAGTTACATAGTGAAAAAAAGAACTCATACAGGATGCCGGACACTTACTGTACAGTTTTACATCCGGATGCAAAAATCCTCGTTTCGAAAGCAAAAATGTTACCTTAAAACATATAAACTTGTATAATTTCCCAGTACCTCCTGAAACTTCTTCAACAATCCACCGGAATAGTCGAGTTCAGTGATAAGCGTCCATTCCGTCCGTCAACGCTTCAAACAAAACAAAAATAGCACAATTCCGAATAATTGGTTTTTATAAACTGAACATGAAGATTAAAAAAAAGTCGACGTAACAACCCTATTATAGCGTGAAAGTCGTGTCTACAGCGGCTCTGCCCAAGTCCGACGACATATAGGAAGGAATGTCAGCAGTTCAAGATGAATAGCCTAACATTTCACTTTTGAACAATGCCGCCATCTTGTGCTTATAAATATAGAAACATGTATGTATGTATGTATGTATAAATGGATGTGTGTTTGCATATATGTATAAGTGTGCAATGCATATATATATATATATATATATATATATATATATATATATATTTTTTTTTTATTTATTTAATGTATATCTTATTTACATTAAAGAACGTCTTTATGTTCAATTCTTCATCTACTGCTGCTTCTTCTTCTTCTTCTCCCTTTCCGCTGTTCCCGTCTGAGGTCGCCACAGAGGACCATCATTCTCCATACAACCCTGTCCTCTACCTCTTTTTCACCCCAAGTACCTGCATTTCTTCACTCGCCACATCCATGCTCAGCATTTTTCTCCCTATGTAGACCATGTCCCTCCTCTGTTCATGTCAAAACCATCTCAATTTAGCCTCGCTCGCCTTGTCTCCAAAACATAGAATAGAATAGAATAGAATAGAATAACCTTTATTTGTCACGCATACATTACACAACAGTGAAACGGGTTCTTCGTATATCCCAGTTTATTAATCCTGTTTCTGTTTCTACTCCTGTTCATTCATTCCCAATGAAAATCTTAACAGATATATATATATATATATATATTCACTATATTAGTGAATCTGTTAAGATTTTATATATATATATATATATAAATATATATAATATATATATATATATATATATATATATATATATATATATATACATACATATACAGATCTTTTACGTCATAAGTCACTATAATATAAGAGAAATCTATCACAGTGCAGGTTCTTTTACAGAGCTTAACAGGTCGTGGATTTGCCATTAGTTCGTGTGATTTCGCTCCGGGAAGGTGTTTAGTTGGAGAGCTCTGATCGTTAGAAAAGATGCGGAATTTCTTTTACTTAGTTCAATCTTGTGTGCTGGAGCTTCCGCTTCGCTCCCTGTTGTACACAGCTGGAACTGCAACCGCGACCGCCGTCATTTACTATTTTATTCGAGAAGTTCGGAAGAAAGCAGATGTAAAACCAGAGGAAGCCTCTTCCACCGAAGGTACCCTGTTTCTCATTTTCCTGGTTTCGCAGAACTTTTAGTTTAGTTTAGTTTAGTTATGGTTCAGTAGATATTTCCTAGGATACTCAATCGCATAGAACGTGCACTGTGATATCGTGTTCACTTTTTTTATAGGGTGAAATTAAATGATTAAATAGTTGTTTAAATTGTATCCATATTCTGATAATTAGTTGGTATTTCTTTTTGCATTTAGACTCCGGCTCAACCTCCGAGGTTCCTTGGGGCCAGGCCACGATACCTGTTGCTCCTTGTCCTACTACTGAGGTTAAATTCAACACCTTTTAGTGTACAGTGCCTTTAGACAGTACATTTAATTAAACTATCTTAGTTGATAGCAGTTTTTAACCTGTGTAACTGTTTTGACATGCCAATATTTTTTTTGACAGCGCTAATGAAAAAAAATAGTCTTTTAGCCTGTTTAGTTTGCAAACATGAGGCTTCTCATTTGTATTTATTACTTAAAATTAAATAGTAGCTAAACAAAAGTATTAAACTTGAATACTTTCATATATTAAAGTATATTAAACTCTGGGTGGTAGCTCAAATCCCAGCATCACCAAGCTGCCACTAGTAGGCCCTTGTGCAAGGCCCTTAACCCACACTTTCTCAATTATAAGTCCCCAGCCATAAGGGCTGTGCAATTCAGTGTGTTCCTAGTGCCTGGAAGCACTGATAAATGGGGAGGTTTGTATTGGGAAGGGCATTTTGCATAAAAACGTTTCAAACTAAATATGCAGATCACTATGATACAGTGATCTTCTGTGGTGACCCTTAACAGCCGCAGCTGAAAGAGAAAATGGAAAGTATATTAAACTTAGATTTAAATTCTGATTAAATCTAGGCATTGGTTTCGTGTATGTTTTAGCCATATGGCCCTATACATAGAGCAGATAATTTTTTTAAAATCTGGATGTGTGTGGAAGTGAATAGAGCTAACAAGGACTTTGACCTTTTAGATGCATAAGAATGCAGCAGACAAATATCAGGATGCTCAGCTTGAGAATGAGAACTTGTGGAAGTATGTGCAGACACTAAGAGACACCATTCACTACATGAAGATTCTGATGTACGAGACCCAAAATAAGTATAACCAGGTAATAAATATAAGCGAGCTTTGCTTTAAGCATTTACACAAGCCATTTTGCTAGTCATAAATATACCATCATTTAGAAAGAAAAAAATATAAGCTTGGACTGATACATTCTTATAAATTGTAATGTATTTATATTTTTTGTACATATGAAGCTGTCAAAATTAAGTACATGGTGCAGTTTAGGTTCATACACAAATTTTATATTTTGTAAAAACCAAGCTGTTGCCTATGAAAGGCATACTATACAAGAAACCCAACATAAATACATAAATTAGGACAAGTGAGAGCAGTTATACAGTTAAGAATAGTTCTTTAGAAACAGGACATACTCAGGTGGTCGGTTATAAGTTGGTTGTGATCATGTTGATGATGACTTTGATTTATCAAAAAATCAAATCTTTTATATTTTCCTTTTTATTGAATGCACGTGACCCATTGAAGATGTAAACATAAAGCACTCAAGTTCAAACCTCCTTCTTCACCTCCTTCACACCCGTGTTTCAGGAGCGAGAAAGAGATCAGAAGGCTCACAACACCCTCCAGCTCAAGCATGAAGAGATGACAAAGAAGATAGACCAAATCTTTGTAAGTTTTTCTTCTCATTAATCCACAATTCCTGGAGAAAATTGTATATCATGTTTAAAAGCCATGACCTATCTTTTTACATTTTCTTTTCATTTATGACAAAAATGACATTGACTCACAAGATGCATTCCTATCAATGCACATATCTGATGTAGATAGCTAAAGTAACTACTACTACCAAAAGTGCATCTTTGACATTCTGCCATTATTTCCCTTCAGTGTGCTAGGTTTCACACGATTTGATATGAATATAAGAACTTGAGCTTGAACAAAATTTTCCCATATGATTGTGTATTGATAATGTGAGAGAGAACAAGTGTCCTAACAAAAACTGACTATAGAGCTCAGTGAAAAGAATGGTGTCCGAATGTGTGTAGAAGTAAATGAGGCCAACAAATGTTGATTGTTGAAATTTTAGAGCTCTTTGGATCAAGTGGAAGAGAAACATGAGAAGACTAAGAAGTCCCTTGATCTTCTACAGTTAGAGAAATACAGCCTGATGAAGGGCATGCAGATACTGAAAGGCAGAATTCAGTGCAAGGAAAGCAAAATGTCTGAGACACAGAAGAAGCAAGAAGAGGTAATGAACATGATTATTAACTGCACTAAACATTTACCTCCGAAACAATGGTCTTCATTTAAGATAATGTAAGATAAACCTTTATTTGTCCCACAGTGGGGAAATCAATCGTTTTCTTACTAAATTTTTTAGTAGTTGTCAATTATATACCATAGATGGTTATTAGTAGCATCAAATAAGATAACAAGTCATTTTAATAGATTAAACACAATCACAATTATAATTAAAACCAGGCTTCAGTGTTGTGCTCATTTAGTTGAATGGCCCCATAGATATATAAGAGAGCTAATCATATTAATAATCATATGAATTTGTCAATTAATAAAGTCAATAAAGCTGACCAGCATTGTCATATATCTAAGGTTGAAGCTGAGGTGAAATATCAAGAAGCTCAGTTGGAGCTTGAGAACTTGAAGAAACATGTGGAGACACTTAGAGACACCATTCGGGACATGCAGGTTGTCATGTATGAGACTCAAAACAAACACAATCAGGTAATGAGCATATATAAATATAAGCTTTATAATATAAGCAACCGCTTATATTATAAATAAAGACTAATGAACAGTCATTCAATTAAGAATATTGCTTTAGGGGCAGGACACATGGGGTTGTTGTATAAGTTCTGATCATGTATGAGCTGCTCGATGAATTGGTATTAATAAAAATTCTATTTGTGTAGTCTTTATTATGTTCCTTTTTAAGGAATGGAAATAAACCATTGCAGATGTAAACATAAAGCTCAACCGCCATTTTTACCTAAATTACAGGAGCATGAGAGAGATCAGAAGACTTTCAGTGCCCTTCTGCTCAACCAGGAAGAGATGGCAAAGAAGTTTCAACAACATTCGGCAAGATTCTTCTCATTAAGCAATAAACCCTCCAGTTTATTGTTATAAGTAATGAGTAATAAATAAAAAATATGTATATATGTGTGGAAGTAATAAAGCTAACTAGGTTATTGACCTTTCAGATATCGAAGAATGAAACTCAGCTGAAATTTCAGGAACCTCAGCTGGAGAATGACAATCTGAAGAAGTATGTGGAGACACTTAGAGACACCATTCAGGACATGCAGATCCTCATGTATGAGACTCAAAATAAACATAACCAGGTAATAAATATGCCTATATATAAATATAAGCATTGCATTAATCATTTGAGCATTTAAAAATTCCATTTTGCTAGTCATACAATTTTTAAAAAAAAATCCAGCATTTAGTAAAGCATTTGTATCCTACTGATGCACCTGACTGTGTGCCAATATATTGATAATAGTAATTAACAGAAACCTGGATCTACTTGTTGGACGCACTTGTTAAGCTTCCAAATATAAATACAGAATCAAAGTGAACATAATACACATAATACATAATAATAATAATTATTATAATAATAATAATACATAATACACATAATACTACACACATACTTAAATTTAACTAGACGTTTGGCAAAACCAAAAACAAAAAAATAAAAAATAACCACCAAATTGTAAATGTGAAGAGGATTCTGCAAATTCTGTAATGGTTGCCGTTCTAACTCAACCTCCTTGAACAAGCTAAAGGAACCAGAAAAGAACAAGACCTGCCTGCACACATGTACAGTGATAATAGCCTCCATTTTATGATTTTTTTTTTATTTTGTTCTTTGTATGTGACATGAAATGACAGCCAAATTTAATTTGTGGCGTTTGGAATCTGTCACTCGAACTCCGTTTCAAACTACCACTTCTACCACTTTACCACTTCTCTATTTCAGGAGCGAGAGAGAGATCGCAAAGCTCACAAAACCCTCCAGCTCAAGCATGAAGAGACAATCAAGAAGCTTCAAGACTCTAATGAGCTACTTTCTGTAAGCTTTTCTTTTTATTAAGGCATGGTTGCTGGAGAAAATCGTATATCAGTTATGGGTCGGAGAAATAAGTGTATAATCCCTTGAAATTGAAAGTATTTTTTAAAATTTAAAACCTGCATGTTTAGAGGTAATGTCTCCGGCTTTAATATTGTCTTTTCATACATATTTTATGCCCATAAAGAAAAACAATAACATGCAGCCCTCTTCTTTGTGTTCTTATTTTCTATTGGCCCACATGATGGAAGCTTATAAATACACACGTCTGAGTTCACCTATACCTAAACTAATGTAACCATTAACCTTAAAACTCGTTTTTTCTCCTTGGCTGTTTTAGACGTGTGAGAAAGAGCAAGAGAGCAATAAAAAGGAGTCTCTGAATAACATCAAGGCTTTAATTAAGGTAAACTTACAATAAGTTTATGTATGTCTTTGCTCACATTTAGCAGAAATTGCTACTAGAGTCCTCATTTTGATCAGTGAGCATTTAAAAAATTATGTCTGAATCTGTATCGAAGAAAAATAAAGCCAACAGGCACTGATTGTTGAAATTTTAGGGCTCTTTTGATCAAGTGTGGGAGAAACATCAAAAGGCTATACAATCCTTTATTAACCTGCAGTTTGAGAAGTCCAACATGATGAAGGATGTAGAAACACTGAAAGGCACAATTCAGGACATGGGGAGCCTGATCTATAGGACACAGAAGAAGCAAAACGAGGTAATGAACATGATCATTAACTGCTCTACTCAATTCAAATATTAGGCCTCATATATCCATCCAGTTGAATTGTATATTTTAATAATCCTTTTTTTTCTTCTCCTGTGTTGTAGGAGTATGAGCGAATATTTCAGGCTTACAGCAACCTCCACTTAGAGCGACAACAGATGAAGAAGAGTTTAAATCGTTGCGAAACGTTACTAAAGGTAACTTGTTGGGTTTTATTTCACTGAACCATGAGCAGTGTATTAATGCTCTCTTAAAGATCAAAAGAACGACATACTCTGCTACAAACACATTTAGTTTTAATTGGTCTCACAGATGTTTGCGATCTCCCATAGTGCTGCAGCCAAAAATGTATCTCCTCTGGTTGTTGGTCATAGTTAGGAATCTAAATGAACAAAATCCTGACATGATAATCAGCAACCCAAAAATGATATCCTATTCCTAAAATAGGAAATATCCAGACATATTGCCGTGCATTTAGATGCTATTGCCGTGCATCACTGCAAAAACTGAGAAAAGAAATAAAAACATTTCTAGAAAATGCCTTTTTTTCATGAAAGATATAAAGTCTTAAAAATCACAGTGCACATTAGACTATGAATCTTAAAGTACGAAAATTGTAATTGTTAGGTCTAGGCAAGTACATTTGATCTCATTTTGAGCAAAATGTCACTAGAAACAAAGTGAATATTAAAATAGAATGTTGTGCTGATTTTAAGACTAATAATGCCCTGAAAAAATTCTTATATCAAAAATCTAAAGAAAAATTTTTAAGATCATGAAGTAAGGCAATAGCTCAGTGGTGGCATTTGCCTCTAGACTGGAAGACTGCAGGTTCAAACTGCCACTAGAGGTTAAAAAAGCTTGAAGCTGGGCTTTTTTTTGTCTGTTTATAGCAGGGGTGGCCAACTAGTAGGAGGCTAAGAGCCACTTTTTTTCTGTGTTACTGCAAAGAGCCACATCATACACATGGGTACACATGAACATCATCCCATTCCCATTGACGCATGTTATGTGAAAGCTCCTAAAGAGCCACATGAAACTAGTTAAAGAGCAGCATGAGGCTCGGGAGCCAGGGGTTGGCCAGGCCAGGTTTATAGGATATTGTAGAATTTATTATCAACTAGATATTAATGCTAGTTTCAAGACTTCTTACCAAGTCAGTTGTGCTTACCCCATTGGTGGATTTTTTGCTTGATTTTTGTAAATTTGAACGAGATATAAGTGAATCTTGCTTGTTTCAAGGAGGGCATTTTGTATAGTCCAGTATCGCAACTCAATGCGACATATCGTATCACACCCCCTATATCGTGATGTGTATAGTGTTGCCAGGTACTTTCTAAATCTATAACACCCTAGATTTAATAAAATAACATTATCTTAGTTAAAACTGCAATTTTTTAGTTTAAACTGCAGATATTAATTCGATCACGTTTGCCTTTTTAGGAATATGAGACCGAACAGGAGACTCAATATTACCTCAGATTTGAACACAACGGAATGAAAAAGACATTAGAACAAACTGAGGAGTTACTTAAGGTAACCTTATGTTCTCTACAAACAACAACTGCTGTTGTGATCTGTGTGTGCATATGTGTGTGCTGCATATGATATGATACAAAATACTCAAGATAGATCATGTCAGATCTTTTTGAACTTTATGGCAAATAGGTGATATAGCAACCAACATAAAATGTCAAATACAGTTCTAACAGGAGTATAGACTTTCGATAAAAAAATAAAGCTTGAATGTTGAATGTTTAGGTAACTTTGGCTGAAGTTATGGGGAAACATCGAAGAGCTATGAAGACTATTGCTCAGCTGGAATGCAACCTGATAGAAAAGTCGGAGACACTGCAGGAGACTGTGCAGAAAATAGAAAGTCTAATCGCTGAGTCACAGAAGAAGCTTGAGGAGGTAATGAACATAATCTGAAATGGCTTTGAATTAAGCAGTTCCTTTTAATAATTAGTAAGGACTTTTCATATTCATGCTGTGTGGTGACAATTACTATTCATACATTAAAAAAGCATTTCTGACTTTTTTTTAATTGAATGGAATATATCAAGTGGTTGAAAATTGAATGCTTAAGGTCGGACTTCTTTTCTTTTAGGAGTTCGATCAAGAACGGCAGGCTCATTACATCCTCCAGTCAGTGGTGGAAAAGTTGAAGATGTTTCACCATTGTGAAGACTTATGAAGGGGTACCCTTCTCTTAATGAGCCATGATTGCTATAGTGCAGCAGGCAGAAATGTAAAGTTTTAAAACATGAATATTTGCCTAAGCAAAGTCATACATTTTTGGAAGCATTATTTGTGTTTCATACATTACATATTCAAATATGCTCCCAGCATTCAAGCATTTTTTTGTCCCATGGCTATGTTTTAGAACTGTCTGTGATATTAAGAGTACAAATATCAAATGGGAGATACTGTGTAGAACATGGTCTGCTGTATGAGATTCAGAGGAAGCATAAAAAGGTAAAGAAAATGAGCAAGAAATTAGCACTTTTTATGTTCATGCTGCATGATGATGTGTACCACAGACGTAATTTTGACATCTGTATTTTTTCACAGAAATATGGGGAACACCTTGAAACAGGCAGTTTAAACAGGCAGAATCGTATATTCGTCACCAATGTGAAGATTGTATGAAAGGCAAATAACAAGCAAATATTAACACCAAGAAATAAACACAGGATGTGGCAACCACACTACCTCTGTTCCATGCTTATTAGATTATATATATATGTGTGTGTGTGTGTGTGTGTGTGTGTGTGTGTGTGTGTGTGTGTGTGTGTGTGTGTGTGTGTGTGTGTGTGTGTGTGTGTGTGTGTGTGTGTGTGTGTGTGTGTGTGTGTAAAAGGGTTACGTAATTAATATAATCTCACATTCAGAATTAATGGATTTTAAGATGGATTTACAGTTCTTTGCTGCCTTGAGTGACGTGTTTCTTTGCATCTCTTTGCATCTTATTACAGTAGTTATACAAATTGTTTTCCTAAAGCGCATGCTGACCGCGAACCTTAAATGTTCTTAAATGTTGACAACTTTCAAAACTTATGACTATAAACATTCTTAAATTACCACTGTATTTCAGAATTTGTCTCCTGACCAACAGGAAAGGATAGTAAAAAACAAGCAAAACTTTGGGTTGGTAAAAAATATATTTGATCAAAGTCAGAGATTTCAGAGACATTCCAAATATTTACACTTCACTATACAAATACTCATACAAGTGGTTTCTAAACATGCAAAAGTATATATTGCAAAAGTCTGTTGACACCTGTTCATAAGTATTGTATGTACTGTTTGAACATTGCATTCCATTTTTTAGTCCCAATTTTTTAAAAATGATTTCCACTGTTCACTCATAAATAAGTATATGCAGCTTTCTGTACTGAATTAAATTAAGACATGCTGGTGATTTGAAGGTTCATTACCATACAGCAATGCAAACAAGATAGATCAAAACTTATACATGAATTGAGAATTTGAAATGGAAATTTGTGAAAATAATGCATTAGGATTATACTATATATCTATAGATATTCTGTAATTGAACTGTACTTGTTTTGATCTAATAAGTACAAGACAGAATGTTTGTGTATTGTACATTATATGATATTAGAAAATGGCTGTAGATTTGGATATAGTGTTCAATTCTGTTACTGAGATTTAACCATTTAACTGGTTAAAAATATATAAAACTATTCAGTTCCAAACAACCTAACTTTAACTTTGATTGGGCTAAAAACACGTTTCCCTTGTAAAGAGTCAACACATTAAGCATGCAGATGAGAGCAGTAGAGATTGCTCTCATTCGAGAAATCTCGAATACTCACAGGGTTATAGACTAGGTTTAGTCACGAATGTCTTAGGAGTAAGATTTTTACTCAAAATATATTAAACATTTGAAACTTACTTATGCACACACGGGGCTGCAACTTCACATTTGCTAAGTAGGTTCATGGTTGGCGCCCCTCCACCTCCATTGGGGTGTGATAGGCACTATGATGTAACAGACAAATTACATAGACCATGATCTTATAAAGTGTAAAATGACGCGGATATGTCATTAGTTTGTTTGATTTCGTGCCCGCGTGGCTTTAATGGGTAGATATCTGATCGGTAAAGAAGATGCGGAATTGCTTTAATTTGCTACAAGCGTTTGTGTCGGACATTCCACTGCGCCCCCTGCTGTATACCGCTGGGTACGTAGCCGCCACCGCAAGCATGTACTATTTTGTTTGTAAAGACGAGAAGAACGCTGATGCCGACCCAGAGGAAGAATCTGCCACCGGTAACTTATCCCTTATAGTTTTTTTTTTCAGTCTGCTGTAAACTATTATTGTGTAATAATTCTATAAATAGACTTTTCTTAGCCCTTTATAACACTGTCGCAGAGTGACTGTGTATCTTACGTTGCATTGAACATGTGATATCGTACTCATTTTTTAGTGTAAAATTCAATCTGAGTGAAATAATTAACCTGATGTAAATTTTTGTCCAGATTCTGATAATTAAGTGGTATTTCCTTTTGCATTTAGACTCCGACTCACCAGATACCTCCGAGATACCTCAGGACCAGGCCATGGTCCCTGCTGCTTCTTGTCCTACTTCTGAGGTTAAACTCAACACCCTTAGTGTTGTACATTTATAGTATGTACAAACAGTACATTTATAGTATCTTATTACCAGTATTTAATAAAAGCTAATATGCCTTTATTTGGGAACGAAACTTTGATTCTGTTGAAAATTAGGCTTTGTTGTCATATTTAATTTAATTTAATTAATATGAATCCATAGAGCAGTGAGAGATAAACAGAGGTATGGAAGCATGTGATAGTTTAGAACCAGGACACACTGAGATGGTGTATAAGTTGGTTCTGATCATGATTGTTCTGCACTCTGACATTGTTTTATTCAACATTATTAGTCAGAAAGTCTTTTTTTTGTTTTCCTTTTTACTCTATTGAAGTAAAGCATTTCAGATGTTAATATAAAGCACTCAGACTTTTTCCCCACATCTGTGTTTCAGGAGCGAGAGAGAGAGCAGATGGCTCATGATGCCCTCCAACTCAAGCACGAAGAGATAGCGAAGAAACTACAACTTTGTAAAGAGTTACTCTGTGTAAGCTTTTTTTTCATTTTTCAAGTCGTGATTGCTGGAGGCTGTATATCAGTTATGGGTCAGAGAAGTTTATAACCTATGGATATTGAACTGGTTTTTTTGTTTTGTTTTGTTTTTTTTTACAAAAATATCTGTGCACATTCAAACGCTTGTTACTTTGGTTTTAATCTATTTGGTAAAATGTCGATTCATGTTGTTCATTGCGTGACTTTTTAAATTTACCATTGCCATATTTTCCGGCACAGTCATGGGCTAACCTATGAAGCTAACAAAGATTAGAAGGTAAAAGGCAAAAAGAAATATGGCTTGGGTGAAAGAGGGAAAAATGACTGTGAAATGAGACATTAGTTTGTATCATCATGTCATTGTTTCATCATCTCTGCTTATGTCGTGGTTGCTCAGCCTGGATACATTCATAGATAACAAAATGTAATGTAATGGCTTCTTTTTACTTGAGTAGATGTCTGAGCCCGTATTTCTTTATTTTAATCCGAGTCAAAAAGTATATTCAGTATTTCAACTTTTACTAGAGTCTTTTAAATCATAAGTATCTGTTCTTCTACTTGAGACAAGGGTGTGAGAACTTTTGCCATCTCTGGTTATGACCAAACAAAACAGTGCCTCCTCACTGTTTTTATTTTTTAATGGATTAATGGGTAAAGATGGATAATGTTCCACCTGGGTAATTTGATTTGATGTGAACATTAAGTACTTTAGCTTTAACCTAATTTGTTCCCAAGGTATTTTGTTGGATCGTGAGAGAGCAAATATCTTAACAAAAAACATTGATGCTTTTGCTAATATAAGTGTGTGTGTGTGTTTTAATAAAATCATTTTAACTAAAGTCTGAAGCTGATTAGAAGTAAATGAAATGTAAATTGTTCAAATTTTAGAGCTCTTTGGATCAAGTGTTGGAGAAACATCAGAAGGCTGTGGAGTCTTTTATTAACATGAATTTTGAGAAGTCCGTCCTGATGAAGGATGCGGAGAAATTGAAAGGCAGTTTTCAAGACATGGGAAGCCAGACCTGTGAAACACAGAAGCAAGATGAGGTAATAAACATGATTACTGACTGCACTAAGCATTTCCTTTTGAAATAATTGGACGTTATTTATCAATCTTTTTGAAATGTATGTTTTTATCATTTTTTTTTTCTTGCTGCTGATGTGAAACACTGTTATACAATACAATATACAATATCTTACTAATAGCAATGTTGAAAATATTTTGTTTAGCTTTTAACCTTTTCATGCTTAGCTGTTTTAATATTGTATCATTAGTGCTATAGAAAAATTGTGTTGTCTTTTATCCTGTTTATCCTGCCAACTATATACTCTAGAGTTTTTTTAATAAATAAAAGATAACAAATAGAAGCTAACTAGGCTAGGTTGTTGACCTCTTTTAGATGTCTAAGAATGACTTGAATTATCAGGAGGCTCAACTTGACATTGAGAACCTAAAGAAGTATGTGGAGACACTTAGACGGACCATTCAGGACATTCAGATCCTCATGTACGAGACTCAAATCAAGCATAATCAGGTAATAAATATAAGTGAGCGTATTAAATATAAACATTGTTTTTTAATCATAATTCAATCTGTGTAGACTTATCTATTTTCCCTTTTACTGAATGGAAATAAACCATCGCAGGTGTGAACATAAAGTAATCAAGTTCAAAACATTTTTTATTTTGCATCTGTCTTTCAGGAGCGAGAGAGAGATCGGAAGGTTCACGATGAGCTTCATTACAAGTATGAAGAGACTACAAAGAAGCTGCAACACTGTAATGAGTTACTCTGGGTAAACGTTCCTTCTCATGAAGTCATGACTGCTGTAGAAATTTGTATGTCAGTTATATATAAATCCTCAATTTCATAATATTTGAGACAGTGCAACAAGTAAATAAAAACAGAATGCATTTGTATGTAAATCTCATAAATCTATATTCTATTCACAGTAAAACATAGTATAACATATCAAATATTTAAACTGACAATACATAAAATTTTAAGGAAAAAATAAGGTCATGTTTAATTTAATAGCTGCAACTGTCTTCTTATATGTCTGTCAAGTAAGGAGACCAGCTACAAATGATTTGGTTAAGGAGTGTTATCACATATGTGTCTGATAAAGGATTCTACCTGCTTAACACTACTGGGGGTCCTTTGTTGTATTTTACATTTCAAGTTGAGCCACATTTTTTCTAATGGTGAAAGGTCAAGTCTGGCAGGCAGGCGGACCAGAAATGACGCTATTGAAATAGATGCGGTGAGCATTGCATTGCTCAGATTGATATGTAAGGCATTCCCTAATAAATACATTTTCTGGATGGAAGCGCTAATGCACTCCCATACCAACAGCGAATGGTTTTGTCTGTAGGATGAGGTGTTAATCAATCATCACCTCTTCTGGCTGCTCCCATCAGGGGTCACTGGGTGCCTTCCTAACGCAACCTTCCCCATTTATCCGGGCTTGGGACCAACACTTGGAATGCACTGGCTTGTCCAGTCCTAATGGAGGGAAGAGCTTGGTAAGACTGAGCAGTTTAGCACCTTCCTCAAGGGCCCACTAGTGGTGATCTTGTGGCAGCTTAGTGGTGCTGGGATTTGGACCTGCAACGTTCTAGTCCAGAATCCAATGCTCCCATTTTTAATATATTGTTTTTCCATACACATTTTTATGCCTTATAAATTATAACAGTAAGAAAATCTTGTGGCAAGCGGCTGGTATAAAAGCTACTTAACTTCAGTGTTCTTATTTTCTTATCTTACCTGCTCATGTGATGGAGGCTTATGTATACACAGATGGATAAAGTAGCTAAACCTCGTTTTTCCCCATGGCTGTGTTTTAGGAGTGCGAGAGAGAGCGAGTGGTTTACCGAAACCTGATAATGGAGTTCAACAATGCAAATATAAATGCTTTAATGAAGGTAAATATTATGCTAATGCAGAATAAGCATTTGTGTGTGTCCTTGATGGTCACATTTTGGGGAAATTTAGTGTTCAGTTCTTATTCTGATAGTCATCATTTTTTAAATGGTCTGAATTTGTGTGGAAGTAAATGAAGACAACAAGTTTTGATGGTTGAAATTTTAGAGTTCTTTGGATCAAGTGTGGGAGAAACAGCAGAAGCCTTTGGAGGCGTTTGATCACTTGCAGTTTGAGAATTCCAACCTTATGAAGGAGGTGGAGACACTGAAAAGCACAGTTCAGGACATGGGGAGCCTGATCTATGAGACACAGATGAAGCAAGATGAGGTAATAAATATGACCATTAACTGTATTAGGACTATTAGGACTGCAACATCTATTTGTCGTTGTCAGTGCATTCCGACATTGATTAGTACAGAGAGTACAGGTCAACCAGATTACTGCAGCTTTACTGCATTCAAATGCTTCTTTTCAGTGTTTGGATAGTTAATTTATGCATATATAATTTCATTATTGTACAAAATTAAATTAGATAGTTAATTTATGCATATATAATTTCAAAAGTAATAATAAATAAAAATTATAACCAATGTACAAAATTAAATTAGTTATATGAAACACTCTAGACCCCTAACTTAATATGCGCAACCTTTTGAGGGGTCACCAACAGGTATTTTGGCTCAATGAGTGCTCCAGGTCCAGGGCCCGCTCCTTCCAAAGAGCCAATTGAGGTGGGCTATACGGCCACTTTAGAATGTCCAATTTTTTCCTCTTCACCAGGTAGCCCCCAACTGGACCAAGCACATGAGTAGCTCTCAGGCAGATTCAAGACACCCTGCCAGACGCAGCAAAGAAGCCCCAGAACATAAATGTTTCACAGTAGGGACAGTGTTCTTTTCTTGATATGCTTCATTTTTTCGTCTGTGAACATACAGCTGATGTGCCTTGGCAAAAACTTCGATTTTTGTCTCATCTGTCCACAGGACACAGGACATCTCCCAGAAGCTTTGTGGCTTGTAAATGTATGGCATATTCCAGTCTTGCTTTTTTATGATTCGTTTTCAACAATGGTGTCCTCCTTGGTCGTCTCCCATGTAGTCACTTTGCTCAAACAACGACGGATGGTGCGATCTGACACTGATGTTCCTTGAGTGTATTCACCTTGAATCTCTTTAGAGTCTCTTTTGTTACCATTCGGATTATCCGTCTCTTAGATTTGTCATCAATTTTCCTCCTGCGGCCACGTCCAGGGAGGTTGGCTACAGTCCCATGGATCTTAAATAATAATAATAACTGTATCAGGAACATCTAGTTGCTTGGAGATATCTTATAGCCTTTACCTTTACATGCTTGTCTAAAGGATCTTTCTTGAGAAATTTGTTATTGGTACACACCATATCACCATAACACAGTGATTACCTGGAGCCATATTTCACCAATGGCTGATTACAAGGTTGTAGCCCTGTGATGCTAATTAGTGACACACTCGGACACACCTTCCATTAACATGTCCATGGTCACATTATTTTCTGTGTTTTCTAGGGGTACCATCATTTTTGTCATGCCTGTTTCATGAGTTTATTTTGTTACATAATTCTGTTTATTTTTTTGAACAAAAAGGTTGGTAACATTTATGATCCCTGCTTTTTCTTTAGATGTACCAACAATTTTGTCCACGTCTGTATCTTCACAACTGAGCAAAATCTGTTTATTTTTAAGCAAAAATTGTCAAAGCAATTTTGTGTTTGAATTTATAAGTATGGTTGTCAACTTACTGTCTGCAATTATCATTTAAAAATAATAAACATTTTGATTTACCCAGACTGCACAAATGCATTTTTTTCTTTGCAGAAACAATCCAGCATGAGTGGATTTGTTCAATGAAAAAATCTCCCATGTATGCGTTTTAAAATGTCCAAAATGTCCAACAAATGATTAACTCAATAGTGTAACATTTGCATTTTTGCAAGTACTTTTATACATAAATGCATGTTCTAATACAGGGGCACTTCGTTTGGCAATTTACATTTTAGTAATAATTTTTTTCTTCTGATCCTGTGTTGTAGGAGTATGAGCGACTGTTTCAGGCTTACAGCACCCTCCGCCTGGAGCGAGAACAGATGAAGAAGAGTTTAAATCGATGTGAACAGTTACAAATGGCAAGCTTTTCTTCTCACTCAAACGTAATCGCGCTGAAGTCGAAAGGTATAAACTCTTTAAACCTCTGTTGCCTCGTTTAGGAATATGCGACAGAACAGGAGGCTCACTGTTACCTCACATTTGAACACAGTGGAATAATTACAGCTCTGAAACATACTGAGGAGTTACTAAAGGTAATCTCATCAAACAGCAACTGCTACTGTGAACTGTGTGTGTTTGTGTGTGTGTGTGTGTGTGTGTGTTTGTGTGTGTGTGTGCAGAGCAGTCCTTTTTGTTAATTTTGAGACCACCATTTTATTCCAGTATAAGTCAAAGAGGAATTTAGTGTCATTGAAACCATATAACTGAACATACACAGCGAAATGAAATCTCCCACCCCCTCGTCTCTGCTTACTTAATACTTGGCTGTTGGACTTTTAGGTAGCCCTGGCTGAAGCTATGGGAAAACATCGGCGGGCCATGAAATCTATTGCTATTCTGGAGTGCAGCCTGATAGACAAATCAGAGACACTGAAGGACAAAGTGCAGAAAATGGGAAGTCTGATCTCTGAAACTCAAAAGAAGCATGACGAGGTAATAAGCATAATTGGAAAAGGCTTTGAATTAAGCAGTTCTATTTAATAATCACTAAGGACTATACATTTTCGTGCTGGGTGATGATTGGCACCACAGATTATATGCACATCATGAAAAATGTACTTCCTACTTTTCTTCATTAATGGATTAAACTGAAAATGAAGAATAAACTGAAAAAAATTGATTGATTGAAATGATTTTATGTTAGGAGTTTGATCCAGAACGACAGGCTCATAACATCCTCCAGTCTGTGGTAGAAAGGTTGAAGGATAAGTTTCACCACTGTGAAGAGTTACGAGGGTAAGATTTTCTTATTGATCCATGATTGCTGTAGATCAGCAGTTAAATGTAGGGACATGGATATTTGTGTAAGCAGTAATATTTGGATGCATTATTTGTGTTTCCTACATTATATTTTCAAACAAATGTAGGAAAGTGGCACCCATTATGAGTGTGGAGCATTTGAGCTTGAACCTTTTTTGTCCCCTGCTTTAGAATGGTGAGCGAAATCAAGAGAACCAGCATCCGATTGGAGACACCATGCAAGAACATGGATGGTCTGATTTATGAGATCCATATGAAGCATAACAAGGTAAAGAAAAGGTTTGCAGTTCTTTTACAACAATGTTAATGTTGACGCTGCATGATCTCGTGAGCCATTTTGAAATCTTTTGTCTTTTAACAGAAAGATGGCATACACCTTATGATCTTTTGAAATAGGCATGAGAAGAATTGGATCCGCATCGCTAATGTGAAACGTGTATGAAAGAGAAATAAAAAGAAAAGACAAATCAAGTTTTTTACATGTAAAAACAAAACATTTTTAAAGACAAGTCAAAACAAAAAATTCATACAGAATGTGCCTCTGTCATAGCAACTGAGACTTTATAAAGCTCTTACATAATTTATATACTCACATTAAGATTTCCGATTAGTCCAGAGGGCATTTTGCACCTTGCTTTTTTTTTTTTATGTGTTTACATGTACAAGCATTTATTTTTATATGGACCATTCAATTGGACAAACCTACTTTACTGGTCAGTGATACAGTGTCACTGGGTTCACTCTCGCTGTATTATGTTGTCATTTTTTCTCTTGCAATAAATGTGCACGTTATGTAGTTAGTGTTTAATTTTGTGTAGTTCTGTGTTTCTTTTTGCTAATTTAGGTGAAGCTAAATTTAGCTCTCTAAATGTAAAAATGTGAAAATAAAAAGAATGCCTGTTGCCGTTCTTTACCACCAGGGGGCAGCACAGTCTTCTTCTGAATATATGTTTCGTTCTGAAAATATCAAGTTTTATATATGTAGAAACATTACCGAGATAACTGCACATACTTTTGTTTGTTTATTTGTTTGTTGTTGTATTTTTTAAATACTTTAGTTCGTTAAAGTAAAATGTTTTTGACAATAAACAAAAACAAAAGTTAGATATATGTGGTTTAGCATGTTTTGTAAAACTATGACCATCCGATTGTTGATATACAGCTTCAATTCCTATCCGTTAGCGTTCATGTTAATGATATCTGGAGTATTCAGAACACACTGTTTTGAATTTTATGTGTAAATTTAGAGGTTATGTAGGTTATGAGTGTGCTGACCTTGATTCAGGGAAGGCCTGGCTTTTAAAAGTTGGACGCATGGTTCAAACGGTCTTCCAAATTAGACCCAAATTTGACCCTCTGGCACAAATTTGGTTTGAATAGTTTTTAGACTCTTCCCACTCAGTGTCCTGATTTTACCAGACAGATCTACGGGCCGCTATAGAAATCCTGAAATAATTTATCCTTAATTATAAAATAAGTTGCTTTTTATTTGCCTACCACAAGGGGACCTGCCTGGTACATAAACATTTCTCCAGGATTAGATTCAAGTGTGCTTTATGAAAGTCTATTTTAAAAACCACTGGGCCCCCTGGTGGTCCACGAACCCCAAGCAATGTCTTATTCAACTTAGGAAACATCCCTAAATGAACGATTAAAGGAAGAATGTTGCTTTAATATACAAACAGGAATATTGAATGTTGCGTTAGAGAGTGTTTGATTTGCGTATTCATAAAATCCAGATATTCTGAGTAGGGTGCATGGACATGGCAGACATGTTCAAGTACTATCTATTGTGGATTTATTATTGTTACCTGTTAATAGTTAGTTTGAGTTTGCCAAGGATGATAAAACATCGGGCCATTATCAGTGGTCCTCTACACTGAAATACAATGAAATATGTGGTTAGTAATTTTTTAAGAGAATATATTTTGTATGATTTCAAGTTAATTTAGACAGATTTGAGTAATAAATTAGCTAGTAGATTGAGCATGATCAATCTAAATTAATATGATTAATGTAACCCAGGATGTCAGTACTGACAGGAGTTAGAACTCTAGTATACAGGTAATGGGATTGACATCTGTGTTATAGAATTGTGATGACAATATCACTCAGTTAATTCTAACTGAAATAAATTCAAGTCTACTTGGCATAAAAGTTGCTTTTAAGTGAAACGTTTTAAACTTAAACCCAAGGAAGTAAACAAACACTAATCTTTTTTCACTAATGCTTTCCATTTTTCTAG
The DNA here is from genome assembly GCA_030449085.1 of Kryptopterus vitreolus. NCBI lineage: Eukaryota > Metazoa > Chordata > Actinopteri > Siluriformes > Siluridae > Kryptopterus > Kryptopterus vitreolus. Next base: position 7,978,127 of record JACRUU010000024.1, read on the forward strand.
TGATGATATCTAGACCAGATGATGATATATAAATGTCTGCGGTGCCTCAGAGTTTATAATCTATGCTTTGTGGTGCCAAGTGAAAAAACTTCTTTCTTCTGGTAAAACAATTCTTGTGTGTTTTCTTAGTGACGTTTTAACAATTTGACACGTTTTTTTAGTTCAGTAGGGAGGGGGTAGTTCAGTGGTCCAAGGCACTGGGCTACTGATCAGAAGGTTCGGGTATCGCCAAGCTGACACCCTTGGGTCCTTGAGCAAGGCCCTTAACCCTCTGTTCTCCAGGGGCGGCATATCATAGCTGACCCTACGCTCTGACCCCCAGCTTCCAAACAAGCTGGGATATGCGAAGAAAGATTTTCACTGTGCATTTGACAAATAAAGGCTATTCTATTACATACAGTGCAAATTTTAAAGACATGACGATGCAGTTTAAGGCATAATTGACCTTATGTCGATTTCTTAACATGCATCAGCTACTTTGCACTGCGGTATAATTTGTGTAGGATGTGTATTAATGGGAAGTCAATGGTAACATTTGTGGAAAAATAAAACGGTCCTTAAATACTTTGGATGACCCATGACCCAGGTGATTAATGTTACGGGACTCATCACTTCCACACGCTTCAAGCTCAAGTCAAGTCAAGTGTTTTTTTATTGTCATTTCAACCACATATAGCTGACACAGTACACAGTGAAATGAGACAACGTTTCCCATGAAATTAGATTCCTTGTCCGTGTAAGGCAATGTTTTTCACTTAAATGCACAAAATTGGAATATATGCAGTCGCCTTACGAGGGGGGGGGGGACACACGCTTTCTGAGTTTGAGAGAAATCCGAGAATACCATGCAGTAAGTAAAAAATAAGAATGAAGAAGGCCAAACTTCACACTGGGAATTCCCTGAGCAAAATATATGTGTGTATAAATATATATATATATACACCCACGCGTACATTTTCATGGCCTCACTTCACGGCAAACTTCCTCAAACACGCCGTTAAACTGTACTTCCTCTGCTCGGCGCGCGCTCACTTCCTACATCGTCAAACAAGTCGCCTTTAGAGATCAGCAAGCGGAGTGCGCGCGCTTTGCTCGCTTTTGCAGACGGACCCGCCGCTCGCGCTGGGATTTAACGACCCTACAAAGCGGAGTATGTTCGGTAAGACGCCTTCATTTCCCCCACCAGTATATTGTCATGTGCATATTTCCCATATAATATAGATGAAGGGTAACAGCTTGTCTGTAACGTCGGAGCTTGTAAAAAAATGTTTCCTCCTTTACTCCGGGCGTCGACTCGTTCAGTCGTGTTTGCTGAGAACGACAGGACAAGTCGCGGCTTTATAAACCCCTTTCTGCATTGTATTTACTTTAAACGCTTTCCAACTGGTTTGAGTTTTCACTTTCGAGTATTGAGGTGGAAAGATGGATTGGAGCATTATTTTACAAAGTCCTGTCCTATCACATCCTATCTGAAATGCTATTGTAAATGTCTAGTATATTCCAGGTGTGTGTGTGTGTGTGTGTGTGTGATATATATATATATATATATATATATATATATATATATATATATATATATATATATATATATATATATAATATACCCTTGTATCAGGTATCATGTATGCATACCCCTATAAGAATATAAGAATATACCTACTGTAAGACGACTTGGTGAGTTATTGCAAATAATAATATTAAATGTGTGTTTTAGGGGATGCCATGAAATGTATGTCGTTTTAACTTATTCACATTTGATCCTCAATCAAAACAATCCTGCTCTGAGAAATAAAAGTTCTGTATTTTTGTTTTTTTCTTGGTTGGTGCCTTCAGTATGCAGTTGGGATGGTGCATGTGGTATAGCTCTCGTTTTAATAGTAACATTGAGGAGATACACCAGGGGTCTTTAGAACAGTTCAGTATGTCAAAAGTGAGAAAAGAGACACGTCGAGAAAAGTTTTCTATGTATTTATTGTATTCACATTGCAGATACAGATGAAGATAAAGTTCAGTATAAATCAATAAATAAAGGATCAAATTCAAATTTACTATTATGGAGGTTTTTTTTTTTAAAGAATTGTTATTTTTTGCAAAGGGTACAGAAGATTAACTCATTCTGGATCAGACAAAAATGTTGAAAGAAAAGAGAAGGAGAACATATTTTTTTTCCTCTTATGGAAAAGTGGAACTGTGTGTTAAACGAGACATCCTCATCCTATAATCTTTAAAAGGTGTGTGCCCATATCAGTGTCATAGCTTTGTAAAGGCTTTTCATCTGCACATGTTCACTTCCCTAATGCGGGGCATATCGATTAACATATGTAAAATACGTTTTACATTAACAATAGTCTGCTTTTTTCCTCATCACCTGCAACATATTCAGCTGTGAAGTGACTGCCACGTTCGACAACAAAGAGAACACAGTGTAAAAGAAGATTCTTTGCTCAGCAGTATGCAACACCCTGCTGATGAGATGAAGTGAGAGTTCCTTGTTAATCCTTCCTCTTACTGTATGGCCTGTCTCAACCATCAAAGTTCTAAACTTACAAAAAAAGGGGCAGAGTAACATAGTAGCGCTCCATGGTAAATTGTGACATTGTGAAAGTTGGTATGAGATTAAGTAAGAGAACTCGCATGTACTCGGTATTATTATGACTTAGATTCCTATCAGTGTCTGTTTTATCGAGATTTGTAAAGAATGTGATAGTTAGCAAAATAATTGAACCACTAACACTATTCACTGTGCATAAAACACATCAGCTAAATTAAAGCAGTAGCGTCTGTACCATTCATGCGAACTCAGCAAGTAGGTTTTGTGAAGAACTGAGAGCATATTGCATTTTTTTTTTAAACCACAAACTTCCACTTTTTTATTTCTTTTCTCATACAATCTCAGCCGGATTTAGTTCCCTTTTCCTTCTTTTTTTTTGGCCAAAAAAAGAAGTGTTAATGCAGAGACTTTATCTTACACTTCCTAAACTTTACATTACTTGTTTTTTTATTACATTTTATTAAAAAGTTTTGGGTCGTTTGTTCAGATGGACAATTCGTACACAGACGTTATCGATTTCACGACTTCTTTCTTGGTTCGAAATCTTGCTAGCGTGCAGCGTTGCAGCACATTTTATAAGCAGGCATCGTCTCTATTTTGACACCATCAGTATTGTTTCCTGTCGCAAATCACAAAAGTTTGTTCTTACCTAAGTAAGTCTTACCTAAATAGAGAGGAGGAAATTGTAAATATTGTGATTTGCATTTTTTTGTTCGATAGCTTTTGCACCATTGTTACAGTCCAGTAAGATGTCGGAGAGAAAAACATAAGGATACAGGAAAGGGATTCCACCTCAGTGTTGTTTCGCTAAGTTCTTGGCTTAATAATAACACTAGCTAACGCCTTAAAGCAGAGAGGGCTGGGCTCTGAATAGCCCCCCCATCCCTGGAGATTGGGCAGAGACGGTCTTGCTTCATTATCCTGTGGTAAATTATCTGCTGGACTCTAAACGAGTATGAAAGAATCCAAAAAAAAAAAAAAAAACATTTTGTTCTGACCTTGTATTCATGTCAATTTTCAAGCCACTCTAACTCCAAATGGCCATGGATTCTTCAAAGCTTACATAAAATTTTGCCAAGAAATGAGAAGTGAATAGTATAAGAAAGAAAAGAGAATAAACAAAAAAAAACCCTTAATGCTGTAGACAAATGGCTTTGATGGGTAGATGGTAAAAGGCAGATTTATCACTGATGAGTAATTAGTCTCTAATTAACAGTTTGTCACGGCTCATAGCTATAGCTTTTCTTTGAAACACTTCCAGTAAGTTCTCAAATCTGATTGGTCAGAAGGTGTTGATTACTTGTCTTTAACAGCAGCTCAGAGTGTGTTCGTTTACATGTTAGAATTTCTATAGTAACAGGTCACACAGGGAGTCGCCATTGTCAGTTCTTTTTCACAGTCTGATGTAAAGTCTTCAGCACTCAAGGCTTTGTGGTTGCTGTATTTTTGACAAACTGCATTTTTTTTATTGAAACAGAAACAATTGTAACAAAAAGGAAATGCTGTATTATAACTATTATAATACAAAATTATTACAAAAAATTAATACAAAAGCTAAATGCAACCTGCTTTGAAAAGTTGCTGGCGAATAAACTGAAACAATATTTATATATGTTCTGATTCTTTTACATGATCTCTGAATTTCTCTGTCCTATATTTTATTTTAAAAAATCTTCAGATGTGATGGCTTCACTACTGGTATTTTTAGTTTATAGCCTAATAAAAGGCTATTTAGGACCAATATATAATCTCAATAATTGAAGGTTGTTTCATGCAGCAATACACTGATCTCAACAGAGCTTGTAATGCAAAGAGGGCCATTGCTGAGACAGTAAACTCTTTACACAAATGCCATTCCTGCAGGTAAACAGGGGGAAAAGTGTGTCGATGTAGAGGCCGTAGCTTAAAGCAAACATGGACGCGAGCAGCTTTACTAAACTTTTGTCTGATACTAGTCAGTCTCAGCTCTGTCTAAAGTTCCTATTACGTAACAATCTAAAATCTTTATGACCTAAGATAACCAGCTGCACTAAACGTCTGTCATATGTAAAAAACTTGCTGGCGAATAAGCTGGAACAATATTTATATATGTTCTGATTCTTTTACATGATCTCTGAATTTCTCTGTCCTGCATTTTATTTAAAAAAATCTTCAGATCTGATGGCTTCACTACTGGTATTTTTAGTTTATAGCCTAATAAAAGGCTATTTTTATTAGGCTATAAAGCTCACAGGTTTAAAAGTCTTTTTTTTTAACAGGAAAATGTAAATGTAATGTAATGTGTGTATCTAATCCTCAGTGCTCCACTGTATAATGGCTGACCCTGCTCTGTCTCACCCCACCTCCTGACATTGCTGGGATATGTGAATATTCATTGTGTAAAATACATGTGACAAATATAAATGACCTTTCCTTTATACACACACACACACACACACACACACACACACACACACACACACACACACACACACACAGCCTATAGATTAGAAAAAGCAAAGAAAAGCAGGTTCACTACATTCTGTCCAAACATTTAACCACTTCCTCATCTCCTCTGTTCTCGTTCATGCAGGAATGACCTTATATGATATGTTTGTCTTTTTCTCAGGAGATTGCTGAAGTAAATCCGGTAGACTCGAGTGCTCAATTCCTCCAACATGCAAACCATTAAGTGTGTGGTTGTAGGAGACGGTGCAGTAGGGAAAACCTGCCTGCTTATCTCTTACACCACCGGCGCCTTCCCCAAAGAGTACATCCCAACCGTGTTCGACAACTACAGCTCTCAAGTGAGCGTGGATGGACGGACCATCAGCCTCAACCTCTGGGACACGGCGGGACAAGAGGAATACGACCGCCTGCGCACGCTCTCTTACCCCCAGACCAACGTGTTTGTTATCTGCTTCTCCATCTCCAGCCCGCCGTCCTACGAGAACATCAAGCACAAATGGCATCCTGAGGTGACGCACCACTGCCCCAACGTGCCCATCCTCCTTGTGGGCACCAAGAGCGACCTGCGCAACGACCCTGAGGTGCAGAAGAAGCTGAAAGATCAGAACCAGGCACCCATAACGCCGCAGCAAGGCCAGGCACTTGCCCGACAAATCCACGCCGTCAAGTACATGGAGTGCTCGGCGCTCAGCCAGGAGGGCATCAAGGACGTGTTCACCGAGGGCGTGCGTGCTTTCCTCAACCCACAGCCCACCTCGCCCAAAAAATTCCACTGTGTGCTCCTCTGAAAACCGAACACCTGAGAAATATGCTGAGAATATTATTATTTTTTATTATAACAATAAATGTGTAAAAAGGGAATCAGTCTTTTTAGAAACAGATCGCGGAATGAATCATGAGCCAGTTGGCTGTGAGAATAGATTTTAATACTATACATCTGGACAAACAGACAGGAAGTTATTAACAAAATGTTAAAAAGCACCCACTATATTTTTGCAATTCTTAATTACATAAGGGTTTTTGTTTTTTGCAGGGTACCCCTTTCTGGAGTTTATGTCAGTGAATGGGTTTATGCCTCATTCCAAAAAAATAAATTGATACAGTTTTCCCTTCACCACAAGTGTATAAATAAACGGAAGTCATTGGCGTGTCACAAAAATTAAATTATGACGGAATTGCCATTTCTGGTAACTCTAAACCACCATTCAGCTTAACTGTAATCAAATTATTCACAAATCCAGCAAATCAGATCAGACTCCAACAAATGTCAAAGAGAAAGAGGAAGAAATGTAATTTTAAAGAAAAACACCAATACACTATAGCAGCAATTATTTACATTTTATAAAAGTAATGTGCCGTCATAATCATAATGCAATAAATATTTTTATCTGCAGCATATTTAAACTAAACTTAAATATATAGCTTAACGAATAAAACAAGACAAGGAATGTCAAGGTAGTAAATTTTAAATAATTATGTACCCATTGTTTTCCCATAATAGCACATCCTGAAATGTTTATTTCCTCGTACACCACTATGTATATATTCTACGCTTTAATATATACAACTGTGTCGGTCCTGCAGACACTGGAGACCCCGTCCAAAAATGTGTTCAGTTAAAACATAAAATGTTAAAATGACACAATGTAACACTGTTCTAAAAAGTGTTCTCGTTAAAATAAACAAAATTTAATTATAAAGGAAATACCGTAGCATGTATTGGATGACGGACTACATTTAAAGGGGAAAATGTGTGAATTTGACTTTTGGAGATTCACTACGGGAGTGACGTTCAATTGAATGTACTATTAAGATCTAGGCAGGTAACATTGTTGTGCAATCAGGGGCGTGACTTTACAGCACATACAACACATCTTAGCTGCAGGCACTGCAGTGCAGGGAAACCTCGGTTCTGCACTGACCACACTACTTCCCCATTGCTTCTATGCGATTGGAAGAAACATGCGTCTTGGCAGTCTATTCAGGAAGCAGAGGCTCCGGTAGACATCACACTCCATTCTCATTTACTGTTTCCCAGCAGGATAGGGTGGGGCTTTCGGTGGAAAACAGCACAAAATAGAAAATGTGTCACTTTCAGCACTTGATGACTGAACTGAAATCAGATTGCAATATTTATTATGTCTTAGTTATATTTAATATTTGTAAAACATTAACAACAGTAAGGTTTTAAGAGCCTATTAAGAGGATTTTTTTATCACCCCTGTTGAATAATCCTAGTCTACCTAGTCTAGAGTATGTTAAAACTGAGCCCAATCCAAAAGCTTTCAGTTTCCATGAGTCCCTTGAGATATTTAAATGCATCAGCAAGCTTTAAAGCCTGCACACGAAAGAAATTCAATCAGGTTACTGACAAAACCAAACGTTAGGTCACCTTTTTACCACAAGTGACAGACACAGCTCAGTGTAGAACCACTTCTTATCCATGTACCTTAGTTACAGATACTTCCAGCCATAAGATCCCAGAAGGGCCCAGTATCCTTTGAATTTTGATTTGATTGATATTCCTCAGGTTCACAAAGGACATCAAGCTCAGAGTTTAGGCTACACAAGATGAAACGGCATTATGCACGCACCATACAACTGCTCATGTTTTCAAATGCATTTGTTAAAACAATGTTACTGAGAATTTTTACTTTTCACACGTATATTCCTGATTTCCGACTTTAAATAATGATATATTACAGATACAGATGCAGATGCAGCAGATGCAATGAAGCAGATGCATTAAAATGTTTTTTTTTTTTTTACTTTATGATAATTCAAATTAGATGTGCACGTGGCATAACCTGGCCACAAATTGGTCATGTGAATCTTGGCCAAGTGAAATTCAAGATGCAGGAGAGAGCTCGGTGTCATTGGATCAACAAGAATATTTTGTCCCCTACTCCGTCTCAGAGCACAGCAAGAGCAGCATTTTGTGCTGATCCACGGGAAGTAATGTTCCTCCTGGAAACAGTAGAATTCAGGAAGGGTTTATATATGCAGCCCTGCCACATGCACACATCCCCCACCAAGTCCGTAGCTTTTCCACCACATCCCCCGGCATCTGTCGCCAATCTTTATTCACAACAATGTATACTCAGTTAAGAGTGTCATGAGCGTTTCTCCACAACATTATATCCACCTTTGTGTAAATTGTTTTAGCAGTTTGTAATTTATTTTCCTAAATTCCTGATGATGTATGTGTTCCAAATGTGTTTTAATGCAAATAAACCCAACTTCACAGCTATTGTAAAAGCAATATCTATTACAGTCGTTAGTCCTGAGTAACATTATCCTGACTTTCTCGTTGGTGTTATCTGCTACATCATTTAGGGATATATATATTTTTTGAAAATCTATTGAAATATATTTAAGGATTGTCAGAAACTAAGATTTTGAATGTTGACATGTTAAAGAAATGAAAAATACATTTAAAAAATCCTGTCAATGAAAAAATGTAAATTTAAACTTTGATTATAATTAATAAAATGATTCAACGCTGGAATTTAGATCATTTTAGTATGAAACATTACACATAATTGCGTTTATTGTACATCTTTGATTCAGTGTTGGGACTTTCTGAAATCACAAAAAATTATAGTTGTTAGTTTCAAATAAATTTGTGACTCAAACCTACCATATGTAAAACATCAACCCAGAATATGCTAATTAGCGTTTTTATAACAGCAGCTCAAACACTGGTTCTGCCTGCAAAGCAAATACATTTCATTTGTATGTTTATTATTATATTCATTCATTCATTCATCTTCTACCGCTTTATCCGATCTTCCTCGGGTCACGGGGAGCCTGTGCCTATCTCAGGCGTCTATGGGCATTAAGGCAGGATACACCCTGGATGGAATGCCAACCCATCGCAGGGCACACACACACACACATTCACACTCACATTCATACACTAGGGACAATTTTCCAAGGTGCCAATCAACCTACCGTGCATGTTTTTGGACCGGGGGAAACCGGAGAACCCGGGGAAAAACCCCCTGAGGCACGGGGAGAACATGCAAACTCCACACACACATGCCCGAGACGGGAATCGAACCCGGATCCTGGCGGTGTGAGGCGAACGTGCTAACCACTACGCCACCGTGCCCCCTATTATTATATTATATATTATTATGAATTGTTTCTATGATTAAGTTTAATTTAGGAAATCTTTGATCAGCATTTACAGAAGGAATCTCCAGTGCCAGTACTTTGTACCACAGGTACAGGTACTTTGTTTTACTGTTAATACTGTCATCATCTTTAGATCAAAACATGTTGTCACATGATATATTTAATGTCTCCTTAAAATATAAAAGTAGAAAAAAAAAACAAGGTTTTATAAAGTAAAAAATGTAATATAATTTACACTATAAGGACAAAACTGAGACACTTTCTAACTGTTAACACAAAGTTAAAGGCACACAACTTTATGGGAAGCCTCTGGAGGCGGTAGCAGTAAATTTCCCCTTCACTTGAACCCCGGAGACCTAAACCTGTTTCAGAATGACAATGCCCCTGTGCACAAAGCCAGCTTCATGACGATATGCTTTACATGTGCCTGAATCTCCACAAAAAAATATAGTATAATATTTCTAGAAGAGTGAAGGTTATTGTAACAGCAAATAAAGGTGAAATGGGATATTCAAAAATCAAGCGATAACAGGAACTGCTCATGGATGTTCCACACCGATAGTTAAACAATAAATGGGTAAGTACAATGGGTCTTTTTGAGTACAATGGGTCTTTTTGATGAATACAAAAGTTGTTAGAACCAAATGTAAAGTGAACAAAAATACACCACACAGAAATCAAAATCAGGCGTAAGTTACAGTAATTCTAATTTTAGGCCTTAGCGAATTTGTCATCTTGTGTAACACCACAATAGCCATCTGTTCAATAAAAAAAAACAACTCTCTAAGAGGGAAGTATTAAGAACGTTCAATCAGGTTTAAATATAAATGTTAGAAAAGAGGTTTTGTACTTAATGACTACTTATAGTTCTCTCACTTGGACACGGATGACATTTTATTTATCATTTCACACGTGACTTCGAACCACATTTTACCGACTGAGTCACACAGTGACAGCTTTCTGCCTGTGAATATGCAGACTGAAAAGAGGAAGCGGCTCTGCTATGGTATACTTAAATAGAGAGGCGGCTTTAACATTTCCCTATCTGTGTTAATGGCACAAAGTTGAAGCGCAACGCACATCAACTCTATACATCTTTCGCTTTCTTGCATACTCTCTAAGTATGTCACTCTTTTACTATGAACACTTATCAGCCTTCTTCATCAATATTAAATATACGTACAGTATCTGATGCTGACTTTATACACTAGATTGTGCTATAAAGTTTGCTCTATGGTACTGTAGTTCTCCACTATTTGACCGCATCATAATTTGCTAGTAAAATGAGATTGTTGTACTTCCAAGTGATAACAGGGCCACGCTTTGTCCAAGCAGCTTCAGTCATTTGTTTAGATGCTCGGTTTGTAATGATGGGATTCCTGTAGTAACACATTAGCAGCGGAACAGGCTAGGACTAAAGAACACTAGGAAAAAGTTCACCTGGTCCTGTAGCCCATGTATCTTAAGGGCTGCACCGTGCAACACAGCTTATCAGATGCTTTTCTACTCATCACTGCTTTACACAACTTTACACATAGATGTTTTTATTTAAAATAGATTTAGAGCATTTAGAGAATTGCTGCATGTGAAAATCACCAGTTTCTGAAATACTCGGCCCACCACTCCTTAAATGTTTCCACATTTTGTCATTTTATAACTAAACACTTAAATGTGTTCTTTTGGGATTTTATGTGATAGACAGGAAAAAGTATCGCATAATTGTGAATTGCAAGAAAAATAGTACATGATGTTAAAGATTTTTCATAAATAAATAAAAATCTAAAAAGTCTGCATTTAGCCACATCCATCTTCCCATCAACTCTGACCAGCTTCTGCCAGCAAGTTGGGTTGAGGTATTGCTTAAATGACAATCATCGCTGCCTCTTCCAGACTGATTAAATGATATAAATAACACAACCCACAGTTGATTGCTAAAGACAAAAGTTCAAACGGAGGAAGTTGCTTAAGTTCATTTAATTTCAATTTACATGACAAAAATTGCAAAACTCTTGAAATGAAAGTTGACCATAAACAAAAATCTATTCACAGCCAGCATGTAAGCATTACACTGTACATCCTTTAAAGCTTTTGTTGATTGTCTCAAAAGTTCTAAGCAGACCCAGGCAACTGTGTGCTTTGTAATCACTACTTAAAAAGCCCATCTACGACTTTTGAAATATATCTCCACTGTTTCATTCTGAAGCTATAAACTGCATTTTGTACAGAAGTAACAAAGGCTTATGCACTACATTTACAAATGTATTGAGACACCTGGCTTTACCAAACTGTTAGCACAAAAATAGAGATGTATTCAGATGTGAAAATATTAAATTTCTCTCTCAATTGAACTGAGACCCAGTTCCAGTATGATAATGCCCTTGTACACAAAGCCAGCTCCTTTATATAGGTTGGAGTAGAAGATCTTGAGTGGCCTGTTTTAGGGCATCCAATCTTAACCCTAATAAACACTTTTGGGATGACCTGGAAAACTGACTCCACCCCATGGGAACGGAAATGGACATTCACTGTTTAGTGGACGAGATCATCAAAAATCACATTATTAATCCGACATTCAGGTGTCCACAAACGTTTGTCTAAGGCATGTCCCTACAACTTCAGCACTGTACAAACTGCATGTGTAAAAGTGTCATCAAAAAGTTGATTTCATTTCAGACAGTTTGTTCCAAACACTATTCCTATTTATGTCCACTGACTCTTTTGCTCATAACAGAAAAATAAGGTCTTTAATGCATTCTTGCATCATACCTGAGATTCATTTCTCAAAAAATACTTTTTTTTTAAATAACCGTTTTACCTTTCAGTCCTGTTCACTGAAGATTTACAGCAGATCATCAGGGGGTTATTAATAATTATACAATAATAATCATAATAATTTAAAACTTGGATTAAAAATGATAAACTGTGTAACCTCCTATATAAACTCTGTTTTCAAGAGTTTAAAGTTAAAAGTTTCATGATCTGTGCAAAATCACAAAAAAGTAAACACAAATCACTGATACAGTACAAAGTAGACAACATTTTGTGTGATGTGAAAATGAAAAACATTTTTGCGAATAAATGCCTCACATACACACACAAGCACACGCGCGCACACACTTCAGCGCAGGAATAATGGCTCTATGTATTCAGATGCCCAGTTGGTTTCATAATAATGTGGTTCCACGATCACGTGTTTTTGCTATTTAACAGTCAGATGTGTTTGCTCTCCACTGGCAACGCCACCATCACGGCTCTGCTCCCAAAGTCCCAATAAGCCGTCATATGGAACGCGATGTTGGACAGCACTACCAGGTATTCACATAATGCGAAGAGTGTGTAAACTAGAAAATGGAAGGAAACACAAATTCAGTTATGTCAGACATGTTTTATGCCACTGCTGGTTTGTTGCATGACAGGACAATTGTGTAAATATCATTTTGACCGAAACGCAGTTAATGCATGTTCAAAATATTCATTTATTTCGTTCAGTTATATAGAGCAAAGTGGACTAAACCAGGCACATGCAAAAATGGCCAATAACATATGAAATAATGCAGTCATGGTTCAGTCTTTTTTGTTTACTAAATTTGAACTGTTGCTTCTGTAACAGATCCTCACTTATCTGCACATGGGTGCTTCATGATCCAATGAACTTTCGATTGGATTTTAGTTCATATTTGCTCTTATAAAATTAACCTGGGAAGATGTTCTAGATTTTAGAGCACACTAGGTTGTTCATTTAAACACAGGCCATTAAAGATCTTCTACTCCTTCCCATGTTTAGCATACCTTCAGTGAGTTGGCTTTGTGCACACGGACACGGTCATGATTGATTGTTACAGTTTGGGGAAGTTTGGTTGGAAATTCAGGTGTTCCAATACTTTTGTTTATATGGTATATATGTGCATTATGTAGCTGAGGGCCGTGCATAGGACCGGAAAGACTAGCAATTGGGCCGAGAACAAGTTTGCATCTTTATTATAGATAGTTTCAAATGACTCACTCTATCTGGTCTACTAATGTTTAAATAGGCAAAGTGTGTGTGTTTATTGTTCAGGACCTTCACTAAACATAAAACAGTGCGACATCAAATTGTGTTGCGTTGTATACGAGCATGAACTAATGATTACAATTAAAATATTAAACAATCATATTAGGGTTTATATTACTTAGCATTGCCCTTTTTCATTCATGAAGCTTCAAACATTCAAGCTTCCCTCTGAATTTCTCCCCTTATATGAGCTGTTGCGGTTTCTTTACAAACAGACTGCATGCGAGTGACAAATAGAAAACAGGGCTACGGTGCTGAACTCACTTCCTGGTTCACAATACTTGTTGTGGCGCCTGAAGAAGTAACCAGCAGCCAAGGCTAAGATAATGTTAAAGAGGAAGAGGCGGACCTTGTAGCGGTATGATGTCATCTCCTGTTTTGAGAGACAGATGAGAGAGAAGAAAAATGGATAGAGAGAGAAGAGAATAGAAGGCTGAACGTTAAACATTTCACCACTTCTCCTCCGCAACTAGATGTGGTGCAATTATCTGGTGAGAGGTTCTGTAAACGTTTCACTCGATCTTAACCACTTCCCCTATGCAATACGCACCTTCACAAACTTAAAATAAATAGGCACTGCGGTCTTCGACACATACACTCTCAGTTCACAGCTGCATTTGCACCTCTTGTGATCTCAATGAGACATGATCAAGAAGAAAAATGCACTTTAAATTTCAGCTTTGATCATCTGTAACAATTCATTCAATATTCAATAAGAGTGTTCGTTTGAACTGATTTGCTTATAATTGGTTATGCGTGTTGCATATCGGTTGCGAACAAAAACCGGGAACAAATACACAAATGAAATTATAAACAAACTGAGTAAAACCCCTGCACAAACACACACGCATACACAATAGAGCAGAGCAGATCAGATGGTGATAATGAGAACAATTACACAGACATTAATGACACACAAATGGCAACCGGAGAAGCAGGATGGGTAAATTGTGCCCTCTGGTGATGCACAGAAATATGAACCACAGACATTATATATGCTGGACAAATTAAATACCACTGATCAGGGTTATTAAAACCAAATGATGATAAAATGTTCTTTATTTTTTTTTTTTTTTAAATAGCTGCTTGTTTAAATGTCATAACCTCAGCCTGGAATAGTCCCTACACCTGGAATAGTCATAGCTCGAAAGGCCTATAAAGTAACAATGAATATATTTAAAACATTCTAAAAGTTTTGGGTCCCTGAAGAATACTCTTTCAGACTAAATAGTAAAGGTAATTAGACATACATGTCAGCTGACATCACTTGTGTGTTAGACATGTAGAATCAGGTACAATTTTTGTATAACAGCTATACTATACAAACCAAGTATATTAGTTCATTTAAAGATTTAACAGACATCCTAATCCATAGCAGTTTACAATTATCTCATTCAAACAGCTGATCAGTTGAAGGTTAAGGGCTTTGCCAAAGAGCCGGTCAGTGGAAGCTTAGCGGTGGTGGAATTTGAATGCACAACCTTCAGAACACAAGTCCAACATCTTAACCACTGATCTATCCCTTTACTTCATTGTTGATATTCAACAATACATGTGGTCTGTCAGGTCACAGGAAGTTGACTTATAAGTAGTTCTGCTAGAAAAACACATTAGGGTGTGCCGTTATGTTTTTCCCAGTTGCAAGATGGTTCTAGGTCATTTCCTGCTTTCAAGAGTTTTGACTTGCTTTCAATTTTTATCTGATTAAAGAACAACACCTTTAATGTTTTAGCAAAATTAATACAAAGATTGACCAATCTGAAAATGAGAAAGCAAATACTGTGTGCTACAATTGCCAGCAGCATGAAAGCATAACGCACAATATTAGAGATAAAGGAAGAGAGAGAATACTTTAAATGTGAAATTATATTTCCCACACAAAATATGTTCCCGAACATAGATGTGGCTGTAGTTATGAAATTTGCACTTTAACCATTCACTAGAACTATATTTCAGCTTCCTATATTATACAGTCTGCAATCTAAACACAAAACCCAAGAAAGATAAAGGCCCTTGAGAATATATATAAGCACAAAAACCACAAAAAGTTAAAAAAGCTTTTACATTACCTCAGTACTAAGGGTGTACTTTGTGATCACATACCACAGCCTGCAGGTGCACAAGCATGTGGAGTACAGAGCTGGCAAGGAACGTGATGAAGCCATTTTTATGAAGACCTGAAAATGATAAAGAACGTACTATAAAAATTGTACAATAAAGAACTGTCAACTATAGTGGGGAAAAAAAAACTAAACCTCATTGTATTAAACAATTTTTCCCATATAGAGACAAAAAGTCTGATATAAAAAAGATTTTATTAAAGTGTATATCATTCAGCAGCATAGCAGTGTTTCAGTGAGCAGTGAAACTATCTGGATTTTTCTTCGTTTCTAAAAACTGTTATATATGAAACTTATACTTTCAAGTGCTTGCTTTATATTCTGAGCTACAGAGGTGTATGAAAAAGAACATAGGAGCCAACAGCACTGACTGTAGGTTTCAGTAGAGCAGACATATGTAAGCAGCAGCAGTCCTGCATTCTCGCTGATAGCACAGAGGAGTGTGCAAACATTCAGGATCTGTTCCACAATCTGCCTGGCAAAGCGTCCTCTGTAAAAGTTGAAGTAAGTTGTTGCTATAAGGAAGCGTGGGGCCGAGTGCAGGCCAATGCAGAAACGCCAGATGTAACGCTGTGGTGTGAGGCTAATGGCTGCGCTAATGGAGGGGAGGTAGTTGTTAACCTACAAAAAAAAGAAGAAGAAGAAGAAACTGGGTGTGAAAATGATGTATGATAACAGTCAAAAGTTGGGGAAATTATAGCAAAATTCACAATTATTATTAATCTATTATTGTTCCAGAGTGGACCTGTGCCAGTGCTAACTTTGAAGGTCAGAACATGTTTTTTTGCTTTTATATATAGAGAACCTTAAACGATTGTGCCACTGAGATTTGCATCAATATACTCCAACCGATATGTTAGTAAACATTGGTATATATAAGGAAAATGTTTCACGTAAATGCATTTATACATGTATGTTAAGGTTTTTCTGCGAGAGGATTATTTAGCATTGTTGCAATAACAATGTTGGTACAAAATATTCTCAAAATCAGAAACCCTATTTAACAGCAATGTAAAAGGAGTCATGATATTTTCTCATTTTAAGTGACATTGTTGTAGCATTGCATTGGGTTGGGTGAGTGGGTAAAACTCTCAGAGGAGGGAAGAACTAAACAACCTCACACAACTGATCTGGATGAAAATCATCTCACATGGAATGCCCTATAAATTAGGAAATTACACTAGGACCCTGGTTTATGTTTCATATTGTCCACATTAATCTTTATGTCATTCTCCTGTTGTAAGATTACGTATCCTTCTTTCCTTCCATCAGATGCACCAAGCTAAGGGTCTGTCTAGCCATCCATCCACCCTAATTGCTCTGGCCGTTTGTAAGCGAAACGCATCAATTGTACATTTATTGATCTCGTCGATTCTTGAATATGCAAAATATCCAGTGACGTCACCTCGTAACTTATAGAGACTTTTTAAAGTATATTACTAATTTCCCCTAAAGCTCTTAGCCCAGTCTTTATTCACAGATACACTTCAGCTGTATAACGTGTTTATTTGACACAGTTATAAAGACCTTTAAACTGGATTTACTGGCAGTACTATAGTAACATAGATCTGGTAGATCGCCGTGCAGTGGGTGACATACAGACCTGGCAGTGAGTGTATGTGGCTTCGTTGTAATTGTAGATCAGCGATAGCGCAATGCAGGCGATGAGTCCGAAAAAAGGCAGAAACACGGTGCCTAGGAGGAAAACAGTGAACGGAAGCCGAGCGAGCGGTTTATCGCGCTCAGTACCTCCGTGCGGCCCCTGCAGCATCCCGGCCACTTTTACTCTCCCTCACACTCGCCTACTGTTAACTCCTAAACCAACAGGTCACAGTAATCACTGCTGTCTCTCTACACTCCATGTCATCTCTGAGTGTGAGACACTCTTTTTTCTGTCAGTGGCCTATTTCGTGTTAGCTGCTTTACTGAATACTAGCAAACTTCCTCTTGGGGAATTTTGTTCTTTGGTCTTCTTCTTGACTTTACTATCAAACTGATCCCAAACCCCGTAGTCTAAGAAACAGCTCTCACGAACACAAGAGCCAGAACTTATCTAACCGAAAGTCAAATCTCCGCGAAAGACGGTAATGTAATAGGGTATTCCAACAAACTTCCGCTCAATTCACGTTACGGCATTGAGTTCAGAATAAAAGTCGTCAACACAGCTAACAGTTTACTATCCAGCTACTTTTTCTATTCGTGTTTTAATAACATTTTAAAAATATTAAGGTTTCTTGTGTTACTACAGTTGTTTTCTATTTTTGTGCGTTTATAATCTCACGGTGTCTAATGGTGTATAATCAGCACGGTGTCACGTGATCTCTGCTCCTGCACGATTGTTCTCTATTACAGAGCCAGAGCCATGTTGACGTCACGTGCTAGTGGAATTAAGACAGAGGTTCAGTGTGTTTTTAAAATGAACATCTCAGTCCGTTGTGTTCATCTTATCGGTCAACTTTCCAGAGACATGCTGGCGAAATGTCATGTGATGTTAAAGAATTCCACCTGGAGAATGTATACCAACATAACAAAAGCCGAAAATTTCGTGCTTGACGTTAGTAAAATAGGTTAGTTTATGTTTTAACTTGCGTTGTATTAGGTACAAACAGTTCCCAATTGTTTAATACAGACTAAATATAAAATTACCGACTGTCATCGGTTGTTAGAAACTTTAAACTGAGACTTTATTTGCATATGAAATACAAACCGTTCTGTAAAATGGTAATATAGATAAAAGCACTACGTACACTATGTGCAGAATTATTAGGAAAATAAGTATTTTGACCACATCATCCTTTTCATGCATGTTGTCGTACTCCAAGCTGTATAGGCTACTACCAATGAAGTATATCAGCCAATGTGCATCTGTGTAATATCACCCTTATGACTTCCTTTCCTCTGGCAAAATGGGTCAGAATGGAGATTTTGAAAAGATTAAAATTGTGGGATGTCTTGCAGAGAGATACAACAACCTTGAAATTGCCACGCTTTTGAAGCGGGATCACAGAACAATCATGCGTTTCATGGCAAATAGCCAACAGGGTCGCAAGAAGCGCGTTGAAAAAACAAGGCGCAAAGTAACTACCCAAGAATTGAGGAAAATCAAGCGTGAAGCTGCCAAGATGCCATTTTCCACCAGTTCTGCCATATTTCAGAGCTCCAACGTTACTGGAGTGTCAAAAAACACAAGATGTGCAATACTCAGAGACATGGCCAAGGTAAGGAAGGCTGAAAAACGACCACCACTGAACAAGAGATACAAGATAAAACGTCAAGAAATATCTCAAGACTGATTTTTCTAAAATTTTATAGTCTGATGAAATGAGAGTGAGTCTTGATGGTCCAGATGGATGGGCCCGTGGCTGGATAAGTAAAGGGCAGAAAGCTCCACTCCAACTCAGACGCCAGCAAGGTGGATGAGGGGTACTGGTATGGGCTGGTATAATCAAAGATGAGCTTGTGGGACTTTTTTGGGTTGAAGATGGAGTCAAACTCAACTCCGAGTCCTACTGTCAGTTCCTGGAAGACCCCTTCTTCAAGCAGTGGTACAAGAAGGCATCTTTCAAGAAAAACATGATTTGTCATGCAGGACAATGCTCCGTCACATACCTCCAAATACTCCACAGTGTGGCTAGCCAGTAAAAATATAATAGATGAAAAAAATAATGACATGGCCCCCTTGTTCACCTGATCTGAACCCCATAGAGAACCTGTGGTTCCTCATGAAACGTGAGATCTAAAAGGAGGGAGAACAGTACACCTCTCTGAACAGTGTCTGGGAGGCTGTGGTTGCTGCCGCACACAATGTCAATTGTGAACAGATCAAGAAGCTGACAGAAGTCCATGGATGGAATCTTTTGACTGTCCTTGTAAAGAAAGGTGGCTATATTGGTCACTGATTTGTTTTTGAATGCCAGAAATGTTCATTTGTAAGTTTTGATTTGTTGTATTGGTTCGCCTGGCAAAAATGTGAGATTGGTATATATTTGCTTTTTATTAATTTGCCTAATAATTCTGCACAGCAGTAGTTACCTGCATACACGGATATCCTCCTAAGATAGCCAAAGCTAAAAAAGTCCCACTCCAACTTCCAAAAATATTCAGCTTTGATATTTGTGAGACTTTTGGGTTGATTGAGAATATAGTAGTTGTTCAATAATAAAATGAATCCTCAAAAATACAACTTGCCTAATAATTCTGCACACACTATAAATGGACTCACAGCAGCCCAAACCTTCATTGGTTACTTAACTTGTATTAAGTCTGGAATCCTATGAAAGATAATAAAACATAAAAAGCTTGCCTAATTTTTCCTCACAATTCCGACTTTTAAGTTCTCGTAAACCGGTAACCATGTTATCCACTTACGTATGAACCTGTTTGGTGTACGAGCGCTCCAGAGTGGCACATATTTATTGAAATCCCTGGAATTTTGTGGCGTCCCACCAAAACTGTTTAGTTTGGTCCAGTGATCCAAGTGTAGTTAAATGGACAAAACACCAAAGTAAAAACAATGACATTATGTAAAAAAGATGTTTATTTGCACATACAATATATTTGCTTGCCTGTTAAGCTGATTGACCACATACTGTATGGGAATGTAGACCCCTGCCCGCCCCCCAAAATACAAAAATTCATCGGTTTATAACATGGTGAATCACATTCAGTCTCGATTTTGTACCAAAGCACCAGCACCCATTTCAATTGATGCATCTGGTGCACAGGCCTCGACAAAGATGCACATAGGAAGGTAGTGGTCTGTGGTAATGGAGGGTCAGAATCCAGCCAAAGTTGGTTTTCTCTGACTTAAAAAGTGTAAACAGGAAAACCACCAATGTTCACTGGACTCTGGTGCTCCAGATTGGTTATCTACCCCTGATTTATATGATGTGCACCAGTGAAATGATCTATGCCCACAACAATTCCCCAACAATACTAAAACCTAAACCATTTACAATTTAACTTAATCTTAATGTGAATCACAATTCTTTCATTTATGTTCAGTAACTCTGACCTAGTTAAAGGATATGGTGAATCCAGAGCTTATTCCAGGAATAATGGGCAAGAGTAGAGTATGTCCACTCCTTTACAGGGCACCATGAGCAGACTCAAATGAGCCAATTTGGATTCATCAACCCACCAATAGGGATGTTTTTGAGAAGCAAAATGGAAAACATGAGAAGAAAATACAAATCCCCACAGGTACCCAGTTCAGGATTAAACTGGAGACCATGGAGGAGTGAGATGGCAACACTACATGCTGCGAAATTACTATGTTCTGAAGTCGTCTTTCCTAAAGACAATTCAGTGTTTTGTTTGCTTTAGGTACCAACGTTATGTTCAACCTGGTGCCTCACCAAAAAACCATATATACAGGAGGTCATACCACAGTCTATCCCACTCCATCAAAAATGCAGTTTGTAATTTTTAAATGTTTTTTTCTATTGCTTTGTAAATCATAGTTTAAAAAGATACCTTAGGAGAAAACTTACTTGCAACATTTCCACACAGTGAAAGTGTTTGCTTGTCAGTGTTGTAAGTGAAATCTGATTAAAATTAGCTAAGAATTTTAAAAATTACAAACTGCTCCTCTGAAAAAAGGCCCAAACTATGTTTATTTCTCAATGACCATTCTCTAGGACAAACAAAAGCTTGATTATTTCCACTCATCTGGCAGGGGACTCTATCGGAGTCAAGTCTGTTAGCTGTGTTTAGAGAATGAGGGAGAACAAGAATGGATGTTGGAAGGATCCGTATATGAACTAGGGCTGGAGAGTGAAGCTATCTACTTGTAAGCATCTTTTCAACAAGTTGGCAATATTTTTTTTCTCTTTTCTTCCTTAACCCTCTAATTTTATTTTGTCGTTTGTTTTCAAGAGTCACTGTCGGAGCCATTGCTGCTGTCCCGGCTAATCTCGATCTGCAGTGATGGAAGGTTGTCCAGCCGGCTTTTCTTCATTTTGTTGGACCGCTGTTCCTTTTGTTTGATCATCGCCCCCCACACCTTCTGCAGCTGCGAATCGTCATCTTCGCCCTCAGAATCGTCAACTCCATCGGAGTCTGCTTCATCCTTCTGCCGGCTCCCACGGGAGGACCGACTGCTCCCTAGCCTGCCCGAAAGCTTGCCATCACCTTGGCTATCCTTATTTGACGGACCCAGTCGGCTCCACAGACCACCTAAAAAAAATAAAAGCCATAGTTGTAAAATGACTCAATTTCAATATGTGAAAATAAAGTGAAAATGTGCATGACCATCATGGTTGCACGGTCTGCCATTTTTGTTGTACCTGACTTTTTGTCTTTGGTGGGTTCTGGGTAAAAGCTCCGCGACTGTTTTGTTGTTCCGAGTCTGCTGTGAACATCAGTAAGAGGTTCCTTGCGAGGGGCTGTGTTTCTCAGTGGGACAGGTGAGATAGACCGGTGCCTTTCTGGAGAGTGCTGCCTCTTCCCCAACCTCTGCCTCACGTCTATATATATATATATATATATATATATATATATATATATATATATATATATATATATATATATATATATATATATATATTTTTTTTTTTTTTTTTTTAATTCAATGAATAAGATTAATTGTGTTTTCATAAACGATCACCCACCTGTTTTTCCCGTGGAGGCCACAGGGGGGCATGTCCTCTGTTGTGAAAGGCCCTGTCTTTTCTCCTCAAGTAACTGCCTGACGTCAGTCACTTTTTCTGAGGTAGGTTTGGTCACACTACTTCCAATGCGACTCCTTATACTGCTACTTGATGAACCTGACTCACTCCGAATTGAATTTCTAATAGAGAAAAAAATAAAGCTACTCAATTTAAAAATAAAAACCAACACCACCATTTAAAAGAAAATATTTTCACATACCTGATGGTCTTTAAATTACTCTCAACCTCATCCGCATACATGGTCATCTTCATGCTCTTTTTAGGCGAAGGTGTTGAGATCATTTTTAGCTCTAGGTCATAATCCATTTCATCCGAATCTGAAGATTCTGAGAATGAGCCCCCCAGACGGCTACGGACACCCCCTTCTCCGATCTGTGATCCTCGCTCCCGGTCCTTATACTCGACAATCCTGTCATCTGCATCCATGTCTTCCTCTCCGTCCTCTTCCTCTTCTTCTTCCTCTTCTATCGGCTCCTCTGGGAGATTCACCAGATCAGCTGTTAATACAAAGAGAAATGCTCGTGTCAGGTAGGAGGTTTTAGGCATGGAGGGGAAAAAAGCATGGGATTGATTAATAAAGTGCCAGACTGAACAACTAGGTTCATTCATTTAACAGTCAGCCAGAGGAAATCCAACAGAGATGTCTGAAAATATGACTCATACCTGAATGACGGTGTGTGTAAGGTGGAGTGTGCCCCATACTGTCTCCTATTAAAGGCTTTTTGGTTTTTAGAACATCACGCTGAATTCTCCGTGTATGATAACGACGTTTCCTGATGATATAAATAAAAGTCACAGCAAGTTAAAACTACAAAAACTTTAATGAAAAATAGCATATC
Source organism: Kryptopterus vitreolus (assembly GCA_030449085.1). Taxonomy (NCBI): domain Eukaryota; kingdom Metazoa; phylum Chordata; class Actinopteri; order Siluriformes; family Siluridae; genus Kryptopterus; species Kryptopterus vitreolus. Next base: position 8,000,947 of record JACRUU010000024.1, read on the forward strand.
ATTTCAACATCAACATCCACTGAAGGAAAAAAAAACAGACTTGTCCATCCATTCTGAAATTCTTGAACACAAACTAGTAGTAATTGAGTGAAAGAATTTTCCCCTTTGTTTTCCTTACCAAGAATTGCTCAATATGCCCTTCATGCCGCCATAGTTTGGATTGCCATATTTCATATAGTACCGACTTCGCCTTGCAGCACCCAGCTCCTTTTTATCATCTGTTGAAATTAAAATCAAAGCATTATTGCAATACCTCTGGGATGATTTTAATTATTACATGCTTGACTGATGCATGTGCTCAGAATCAGTGTTTGAATTATAAACTGTAGTCACTTGTGAAGCACTCAAGATGCTGTTTTCTACAGGACTTGTACTCACCCTGCGTGGCGAAACGCAGGAACAGCTTGTTGCCTTTGATGGGTTTGGTTGTGGGGCGCAGGTCATTGCGAAGCAGAGACTCCTGCTCTGCCTGAGAGAGTTGGTCAGTCTGTGGATCACATGAAACATCAGAACCCATAAACTCCCCCTCACAAGCATCACGTTAAACTTGTTTTAATTATACTAATAATACTTTTACCTGGGAACTCCCCTGTGTTGTTTTCTTCTCTGCTTCCTCCTCACTGTCACTGGCCTTTCCTTCACTGTCATCACTGTTTTTGACTGTTTTCACAGCCACATCATCATCATCAACCTCCCCTTCCTCTTTCCTCATCATCCGAGCCCTGATTTCTCCTCACTAATATGAAAGAAAAAGAAGTACGAGGAGAAATGGGAGAGGGGAAAAAGGCAACATTGTCAAAATTTTAGCCAAAAGTAAGTAAAAGCATATGAGGACGAATTATGTTCTGAAGAATGTCCAGAAGACTAACAGGACTAACCTCCTCCCTCTTCTTGGACTGGAAGGTCACTGGTTTTGGTGGCATCAGTATTAGAGTCTTCTTTGTCAGGCATCCGGCTCATGTTAATCAGAGCTCGGGTTGAAGTTATATCATCCAGCCAAACTACATTGCCTAGAAATCCATTTTGTTTCAGTACTCATACATGCACATATACATATACACACACATACATACATACATATACATACATATACACACACACACACACACACAAATAAATAGAACTTACAAGTTGCATCGTCAATCCACTCAATATGTGCTGGAGGATACTCTTGAAAGTAGCTAAATACATCCTGGGTGCTCATGTCATCCACACCACTCAGATGCAAGGCCTCCAGCCGGATCTTTGGAATTGCTAGATGGAGATAAAGGGTTGAATAATTTTTAAACATATTAAAAATCCATCACAATCATTTCATTTATATAGTCAGTTGCCAAAGTAGTGGGTCCAGGTTAATCAATTCACAGCCCATAATCACAGTTTATTGGGTTTACTTCCTATATTTGGGCCAAATCAAGGATGGTTTACATTCTCATTGTTTGTTTAGAATTTATAATCATGGATCCCTAATATCTACTTTATTATGCACAAATAAGAAAATAATTATTATACACACTGGGAACCCAAACATACACCAGAGTGTGTATTCTAGTCTTAATTCCTTTTTTCTTTGACATAATGAAATTTCTGTTACATCAAATGCTTTTTTTTGATAGTGGAGGTTGTACAAACTAACCATGATTCACCTAAATGGACCAGCACAGCAGTGCTTTAATCATTAATCCATCAAGATCTCTCACCTACTCAACTATATATTGTGCTGTACATCAGTTTAGTTGGCTCTAAACCTTGTCCCTTTAACTCATCCCAAGAACACTGTATTAAACATATCCTAGAGTAAATTATTAAAAATTCTAGTAGCATTAAATGTGTAACAAGAAAAAACACCATAATCTATCTAATCTGTATGTGATAAATATTTTGTTACAAATTTGTCTGACACATTACAGCCCCTGGATATAAGGCTTGTCTGCATTCACGTGTTGGGTGATGTGTTGGGCTGAGGCTGGGAGAATGTGGTTTGTGTGAGGTGTTTTCATACAACACACATCACCACAGTACATTTAAATGTCAAGGAATGCATGCGTATAAGTGTGTAGTGCTTTCTGAAAACTGAAAAATATTTTGTGCAAACAGTTTCATTAAAAACTTAATTTTTCATTAGTGAGGGTGGATCCAAAACTCAATATTTCAGTATGTTGAAGGAAAACCAAAAATTTTTCACACATGTACACACACTACAGATGAAGCAGAGATGTATGCAGATAGTAATTGATTAAGGCTGAAATGATTCTTCGAGCAATACAAATACCAAAAAAACAACAAAAGAAAAAACATTTAGTCCATTTAACTACACTTTCACATTTTACTGACGCACCACAGTGCCCTGTACAGGTAAACAAAGAAGTCACTGCAGAATGGAAAAATTGAAGTATTGGGACTAAACAGTGAGGGGAGTCTTAAACAATAAGAAAACATTGAGAAGATTCAATGAAGACTTTTCATTTTTTAATTTAGTGTTAAACAATAATGAAAACATTGTACTATTGTACACAGTGCTTACTATTTTTAGAGCAATGAATTTGACTTTTACATATTTTTTAATTTATGACTTTTATTTATACATTTGTATTTGCATGTTGATGTAATATGGCAATCAAATTCACTAAATTAGTTTAGATGCCAGATAATACAGTAAGTAATTTCACCAATAAAAATGTTTCTAAAAAGGAAACAACAAAATTACTTGTTCATAGCCGCATGTTCAAAACCTAGGAAAAAATAGCGGCTTTTCATATAATCTTATTTCCTCTTGTATATTTAGTATTGCGCTTAAATAAAAAAAGTACTTCTTATCTGATTTCTTGATTAATTAATGAAATAATCCAATAGAATAATCCACTACCAAAATAACCAATATCTGCAGCCTAGTGACAATTCCATCTCAAAGATCAATGACATCATCATAAAATACTCTCTGAATAGCTTGAATACTTAGCATACAGATTACTGCAAGTTTGAAAATGGCATTTTAAATTCTCATCTCTTGCAAATTTTTGATTTATTGCTGAACTTTACCTAAACATCCATTTTGCATTCAATCTCTCTTTAATTTGTTTTTTGGTTAATTTTTTGTTGCTCACATTTTAATTATTTAGCTTCCTAACAAATTGGGATAGGCAAAGTAAAAAAATTACCATTTGGCTGTTGTGTACATGTGACAAATAAAGACTTCTTCCATGCAACAGTTCCAATACATGTGGTTATAATAATCACACTGTGCAATCATAACAGTATTTCAGTGAGATACAGATCGAACAGTCTGCTGTGGAATTATTAAAAGTGACATTGCTGATTTCAGATTAAAATCTTTTTCCGCTTGTTGGTAATGCCAGTCATTCATCACCTAAAGAAAATTTGGAAGGTATTACACATATGATAAGAACTAATATACCTAAATGGTCCAATCTCGATTTCCAATCTCCTCCAATTAAAAATAAACAGTAAATCAATCATACTTGTTGCAGATATCGGTGTGAAAAGTATTCAACACGCCAACCTCAATAGAAGAAATTGGGTGACATCACAGACCTGGATCACACTTCTTTTACCTTTTTTCAGAAGCTCTCTGTCCAGCACCACATTCCTCTGAGAGACATTGTCCTCTGCACGGAAGTGAAAACGCCTGGCTCTCTTTTCCTTTTTCTCAATTGCTTCCTAAGTAAGAGAGTCACAAGGTTAGAAGGAAAACTAATTTTCAAAACAAGCATTCTTTTGACAACAGCAATTATATACACACACACACACACAGGGAGAAAGAGAGAGATACCTTGGATGTCACATCTATGCCAGTAATAAAGGCGCCTGCCTTGTTTTCATATCGCCGACTTGTGTCCTGTGAAAAGGTCAACACAGTGAGGGACTGCTTCAGCAGATGGCTTAGATAGCATCCATAAAATGTTACTTCATCTAAAAAGAATCATCATTAGTGATTGATATTATACAGGTTTTTCGATCTGAATATGAATTCCGACAACGAGCATAAGAGTTGTGATCACGTTCTTACATGGTATGCCATGCAGCTGCCAGACTAACAATTAACTTAGCTAGCTAGCAACTTGCATTTTCTAGCCAGTAATATTTTGTACACAGATACTGGTAACACTGGAAAACTAAAGCTGTTAAACTGGCCTAACTAAGATAGTAAAAGTGATTTGGACAAGCTTTGGCTGGCTGGTTGGTTACTCCCGATGTGAAGGGCTCGTCCTAAACATACTTCTACGTCCATCATGCACCAGGCACCGGCCGCTTTCGATAGGCAACACCGCGGCTCGATGGCCTTTGCCCAAAGCTTCGGTACTCTCCAATTAGTAAGCTAATGCTAACTAGCCAGTGCTAGCAATTACCTTACCGGTAAGAGTTCTTTTAAACTTCTGCGAACATGAATTGATTCCAGTTCAGTTTCTCCCTCTTCGACCTCCATGGGCTCCGCTTCACGAACATTCCGGTCCGAGTCCGAATCAGAGTCGGAGTCCGAACGGTCAGAGGCGCTTTCAGGTTTCACAGAAACCCGCAAACTGCGAACAGCCGCCATGATGTTCCCGGACTAGCTAAGAAGCGACCTAGCTAAAATGCTAAGCCTCTTTTTCATTGAACAAAGTGTACTGAATGAAGAGTAGTCTGGGCTGCTGGATAAGGCGCTTCTCCCAGCGAAAACCCCGCGGTGTGGTGTGATCAGCGCACTGGCTCTGAGACCAGGCCACCTGTTGGCGCTGTGCTACCTTCAAGTGCTATGGAAACGATTGGAATCAAGCGTTTCCATTATAAATTGGTGCCTTCAAGTATAACACGAGTTTGTGTTCACTTTCGACACGAGGAGGCGAACATACAGTACGATCTGGAACCTTCTGGAACCTTTTTTTCTTGGTGAAAGATACATTTTATATATTTTTTTAATTTTATTTTTTTTAATATAATGGCATTTAAAATATAATAACATTCATTATTATTTTAAATGGCACATTTTAAAAATGCATTCGGCAAAATAAATCTAAAAAAAAATTTTAAAAAATATTATAAATACCAAATATTCATGTATACAACACTACAAAACAGCATTTCACTGTTTTCCAGTCCACTATAAGTATAAAAAATAAATTAAAATGTTATACATTTTGTCTCCTTAATATTTATAAATATCTAACTTCTTGTGTTAAAATCCTTTTTTAACATCTCACAGAGCACTATTCAATCCATCATTTGAAAATGCATAGAGTACAGCACAAGGCATGGCTGTCTTAAACTGATACAAGGGGCAGGGGACATTGATACAAGAAGCAGCTAGAAGGCCCTAAAAACTCTAGAGGAGCTGCAGAAATCCACAGATCAGGTGAGAGAGCCTTTACACACAACAATTATTAGTCATCCACTCTACCAATCTTACTGTTAAGGAAGAGTGGCAAGAAGAAAGTCATTGTTGACAAAAAAATGAAGTCTCATTTACAGTTTGACACAAGTCACATAGGGAACACATCAAACATGTGGTGCTGTCATCAGAAGGTGCTGTGGTCAGATGATACCAAAATTGAACTTTTTGGCCCACATGCAAAACGCTATCTGTGGTTGAACCTAACACTGCACATCAGCCTGAACACACCATTCTCCACCATGAAACATGGTGGTGACAGCATCTTGCTCTGAGGTGGCTTTTCTTCAGCAGGGACAGGGAAGCTGGTCAGCGTTGACTGGAAGATGGATGGACCTAAATACATGCCAATCCTTAAAGCAGTGAACTCAAGGAAAGCTCCTGATTCCAATAGTGTGACAGGAAGGGTTTTGAAGAAATACTCAAACCAGCTCACTGCTGTTTTCACCAAGATCTTCAAAATATCCTTGTCCTCATCCAGCATACCACTATGCCTGAAGTCTGCCACTGTCATCCCACTGCCAAAAAAAGGGGGTTGCCTGTTGCCTCTGTGACTACTGGCCTGTCACATTCACTCCAGTTATAACACTGCCCTTGAGAGCAAGGCACTTAACGCTATCTGCTATAGGGTCGCTGTGCCATGGCTGACCCTGAGCCTGACCCCAGCGTACTGTCACCAGTGGCGGCCAAAAATAAGCTGTCAAAGTAACGTCCATATACTTATTAAGTTTTCCCCTTTTTATCAGAATAGTTAAGATATTTATAAAATATTTTTAAAATAGATGACAACTTTTCACTAAGAGTAAACGTTTCGCACGTTCCGCAGCAGGACGTGTATTATCTGGTTCAGTCCAAGTGCATCTAATCGAGAGAACTGGTAAAGACATCGTCTGGATGCGTACAATTAATTCCTGAGCCGTAAATTCGGAAACAATTAGCCGTACACGAGATGATTTTATATTGTGTATGGTGAGAGTTGGAGTGTCACACGCTGTTAAAAACCTCCGCTGTTTGGTTCGTTTTTATGACAAGCGGGGAAGTTAACAGTACGTGTTGGACTTGTCTGATCGGGTAAATTTGTATGTTAATTCTAATAAAAATTTACACTGAAAACTGAATTGTATTAAATTGTAGGGAGTGAAATTAAAGGTTATGAAGGACCATGCTACACCTTTATATAAGATCTGGGGATAATACTGCGAGAACATTTGGAATCGCGAAAAGAAGAGTCTGTGCGGGAGTTGTGATAGTGTGAAGAAAGCGACTAAGCGTACAGTTTAATCGAGTTAGCAAAAGCCAAGAAGTATAAAATAGTAGCCGTATTAAAAAAAATTTTAACGATGTCGTCCGTAATAACGTACCTTTTATATCACTGTAAAAGCCGCTCTTTCATTGTTTTGCATGTATATGCTAGTTTGAAATTTGAGCTTGATTTGAACAGAATAAAAATTAAGGATTTTTACCCAAAATAATAAAGAATGCACAAAAGTTATAATAAAAAGTGGTCTTTATTAATTTACCATTACATTAGAAAAACATTGACTGAGACTCAGTGAATAATTTCTACCACAAAAACTCAATTCATCTTAACTACACCTTGTAAATCTGACAAAATATACAGAATTAAAGTCAAAACAATACAAAATACAATTCTTAATTAAGAAAATCAGTAGTCATAAATATACACCCATATCTACATCTATATGTATAGATATAGTTGTGTGATATATATTATATATTATATATATATATATATATATATATATATATATATATATATATATATATATATATATATATATATATATATATATATATATATATATATATATATATTTAGGAGGACTACTAATAATATAAGAAAGTGAAACATTCCACAATTCATACAATTTCATTCCAGGGATTCATATTTTAGACACACAATGCCATTGCTGTATTGTACTTTATAATTATTAATACTATAAGGATAAAGATTTGACTTAAAAATACCTACAACCTTACACAAATTATTTCAACCAACAGTAGATAAATATAGTTCATTAAGATGGCAAGAATTCTGAGGACTGTTAGACAAAGGCTTATTTTGAGGATAGCAGGTGCCATTCTGTGATGCTCGTCTGGCCATAGCTCTGGTCGAGGAGGCCCACTAAACTGGGGGTTTTTGCTTTCTCAGCTCCATATACAACTTTAAACAGAAGTGGCCATTATTAACGTTTGTCACCATACTGCAGTCCAAATTATTAATCTAATACTATGGCAAAATATATAACTTTGTTGCATTTGATTACTTGCATTTGATCAACAGGATTTTCCTTAAAATGTTGGTGAAAGAAAATCAAAAACTTTAGTCAAAAACTAAATCCAACGTTGATTTATTATTTAAACATTTGTTTAACAATACTCTAATGTCCTAATTAATATCAGTCTAAGTAACTAAATATGTGGTGAATAAATATTGGCAAATTCATATTCAGATCAATGTCAGTCAAGGAATTATGCGTTAAAGGACATGTGGGATAGTCTGTAAAAAAAACAAAGAATGTCACTTTTGCTGAATGGATGAAATATTTAATTTTGACCAAAACACTAATCCTGTTTTTTCACATGACATAGTGAAAAGGTCATTGTTTTAAATGAAAATGTAACCAAAAGGATACAACCGATCGAATTAATCAGTGATTATTTTCTCACAAATGAACAGAGATCATCCGAGTAAAGACCCTTGTGTTCAAATGCAGCAAATTACTTTTACCTCAGACGTTAATGCAGACCATTGCAGATGATACTAATCATCAGAGTAATGACTAGTTTCCATTTTAAATATATAATTCTGTAACAATTTGTAGGAATTAACATTTGAATATTTTACAAATAAAAAGGTAGGTGAAGCATCTTTGGATTTGGAATGGTAAAATCTAAAATCTAATTTTTAAACCTTTTGTTCATTTAAAGTGTGACTTGTGCATATAACTTGTGTGAGGCATATTTCAGTTCCGGAAAGCTTTCTAGTTTACAGAACTGATGTGACCATATCAAGCATCAGGTAATACATGTGGCCATATATTACCTGACTACCATATAATCTTATAATCATATGATCATATAATTTCTTAACAATACAACCAACTCTACAACCAACAAAAAGCGTAGGCGAAACAGACTTAAAAGTGTAGGTGGACACTACAATAACAAAGCTCAGCAAACCAAAAAAAGAAAAAAGTGCTGCCCTGGTAGAGCAAACAAGTGCATTTGCTTCCAATAGAATATCAACTCTCTCTCTCTCAATCTAATATAGATAGATATATATATATTATATATATATATATATATATATATATATATATATATATATATATATATATATATATATATATATATATATATATATATATATATATATATATATATTGGTAATGGTATTATGTAATTTAATTACAAAATAAAAAACAGTAACCTGTTAAGTAATCTGTTAATCTGTCGAAGATTACAAATCCCAAAGACCACTGCCTTAACCCCAGCCCCCCCCTCCCTGCGCCAAAGATTTTCACCCGCAGTCTACCATTTTCCTGTCACAAGTATTACAGCTAGCTACAACTCTCCCTTTTTCTAAATATATGATTTGATAAAGTCTTTCTATTTTTGAATGAAATGTTCTCAGAAATATTGGTTTCTTGGAAATGAAACATACAGTGTAAGTTACTCCCCCATCATTTTCTCCCTTTGAGGAATAAATAAATGTAATTTTCCATTTTTAATGCAATTGCTTTTTCCGATATGCATATCAACACCTGTATTCACCCTTTTTCCTTTTTGAGTTTTATTAGCCAGAAGATGATTAAGTTTTTTTTAACAGAATTTCTGAATGCAGTTCTGGCAGCAAGACAAATCACAGGTTTATATTCATATTCTAATACATTGTCCAGTTTATTTTTTTGAACCTTTATTTAGACATGGTAGTCACTAAGACTAAACTCTCTTTTTCAAGCTATTGTTTCTATAGTAACAGGTCACACCAGGAGTGTATCTTATATAGCAGATTCTCTACCTAAATGGATTTACACTGGTATAATAAAGCTTTCTGTAAGAAGTCTTTTTGAAGGCCAACTGCACATTATTTGCCTTTGATTGATTTATAGCCTTTGTAACATATAACAGAAAGTTATACCTGTGTCTAGGATGTTCTCTAACATTAAAAGTAACTGCAAACAAGTAAATAGAATAATTCTAATAATTAGATTTTTTAGTTGTATACTGTGAGTTTTCTGTGGTGGTGTAGGAATTAAAATTTCAGGACAAGCTGTTACAAGAATGCAATCAGCTCCTAGTTTTAATCCTTGTTTAATAAAGCACTGTGTGATAACACATAGCCCAGCTCCTATATAAGGGGCGAAATATTTTTTTAATGTATTCAAATTGTTAATTATGTGGAATGATTTTAATAAATTATGTAAAAATATTTTAAAATGTGCTTCTAATCATTTTACCGCCAAAGAATCTAAGTGCATATTGCTAAAACAAAGAAATGTAGGGTAATGAGACAATGCTATCAAAAAAACAAATCAAACAAACTCGTATTTTGATAAATAAATAATGATGTCCTGTATTTGGCAAATGTGCTTAATCTTTGTATAATATGATAAGGTCAAACATCATCTTTGGTAAAAGGATAACAGATTCCGAGATTTCTTCAACATGAAAAGGTAGCTGGCTACAAAAAAATGGAGGAATTCTGCAGCAAGGTACTTCATTTACATTTCATATGCTTGTATGGGTTTTACCAGCCATCTTACCATCTTAATAAAGATTTGAGGGACACAAATCACATTCTGTTGAACTTTTAACTGAACAATAAAACACATCAAAATGTAAACTAAAATGATAGATGTCAGGAATACTCTGTTGTTTTAATTTAAATATACTGCAGCTATATTCTGTCAAAAAATTGCTATAAAAAGCTCCAACAGACCTCATCAAAATCTTCAGATCAGTTTTCCAGATCAGCAAGAATCAGTGGTAGGATAAACCTGCTAAGTTTGTTATTTGTGTATATTATGTGTGCAAGTGTGAGATCACATGACCTATGCCATGTTAAAGACTGCTCAAGCTTCAGTAATTTTTAAAAATCCAGTCTCTCTCTTCCTCAGAGTGCTGTCTTGGTCCACAACTCAAGTCTGTCTCACACAGTGCTCCTGGTCTCTTGTCTTTGTTCGGTCACTAATGTCCCTGTGAGGAATAACAACATCCAGTTACATCATAGTCAGGTACAAGGCAGGTGCAATCTACTGATGAATTATTAATTATTAAGTTGATGAATTATTATTGAATTATTAACTTACAGGCGCAGAGTGAGTCAATTTGTCAAAACGGAACCTCAGACTGGATCTGGGAGAACTCTTGTTCCTGAATTCTTTTGTTAGTGACACAAGGAAGTGATTATATATATATATATATATATATATATATATATATATATATATATATATATATATATGAAACAATCTCTTTAAGGTCACTTTAAGGAAATATTTGCGCTTTATTACCTGTGGGACTGCGGCACATGATAACAGGAGTTCCAGCGTTCTGATTGTCCACACAAAGAGTCGAGCTGCACACTGGTGACAAACTGGGAGAAACCTGGACATTGCTCTGGAGAGAAAAAAGGAAAACAACCTACTAATAAGATCACTAATCCAGCCTATTTACATTTTACTACTTCCTGCATGTCCTTAATAAAGTAACTAATTATCATTAAATTAATGAATGGAGACACTGTTACATACCAGCTTTACATATACTTTGATGTAAAAAGAATACCACTGCAAGGCAATATTAAAACATATAAATACTGTATATATTATTAATTAATTCATTATCTAATTTTTTTTTTTTTTAAACGGATTGTCTAATGTTAATCGGATTGTGTGGTTCAGATGGCCATCTGAAGATAATTTGTTATGCGTCAACAACCACAACATAGCACAAAAGTTTAGATTAACGTAATTAAAAGCACTGCCCAAACACACGCACACACACACACACGCATACACTCACAGGATCTCCTTCCTCAAGTGTGTCCGTATCGCCAGCCACACTACTGAAGCTGCTTGTGCTGGAAGGAGAACGAGATATTTCCGGGCTTTGAATGCACTCCTGCAGCTTCAGAGTTGGTCTACAGTAAGATAGGAGAGACAGTTAAAGAAAGATGACAGGCATAGGTGTTTTACAGATGGATAAATGTTAACATTTTGCTTAATTAGAAAGAATAAAAATCATAGAAATGCCACACTGCCACCATTTTGATTGTTTTCTAAAACAGCATGAAAAATGTTCTATTCGGATTGTGTTATATTAGGTTATTACATGTGAATAATACACTATATAAAAGTATTAGGACGACTAAATAGACCAAAACAACATGACAATTCCCCTGCACACAAAGCAATTTTACAATGGTTTATGTGGAAGCTTATGCGTAGCCTGCAATAGAACTCAGACTTCAACTCTAACGAATATATATATATATATATATATATATATATATATATATATATATATATATATATATAATAGTATGATAACATATACAATATACAATATGATATATGCCGCCTTGCAAGTCATAGCACAGCTTGAGGCGAAAATCTAGGACAAGGGTGTATTTCATAATGGCTTATGACAGTACCTCTCTTTATTCAAGCAGATCTCTGGAGAACTGGGGTTTGATGAGTTCTCTGATTTAACCTCTTGTGAATGGTGACCGTTGTCTAGACTCCTCTGATCACAAAGCATACTGGAGTAAAGCGAGGACAAACAGAGGGAATAACTCTCAGTGTGAGTGCAAGGCTGTTTGTACGCAGTCATTTTTCACTGCACAGTTTGATAATATCTCAGTACACTGCGGGGATGATTTATAGCTTTTGTGCATCCGAGGAAGGTTATTTTGCTGAACCGTCCCCATTTCCTTTTCATTCCCCAGGAAAGCATTTATGAAACTTTGCAACATTACAGTATGTGGGAGCTTGTGTGTCTTGTGAAAATGTTGTCATAAACTGGGAAAGCCCTTCGTTTGCAGACATTTTCTAGTATATAGGGTATATAACTATTTATATTTTTTTCCTCTTTTGTCTACAACTCAACTACAACTATAAATTGTATCATTGTTAATCCTCTGCCCCAGAAAGGAAGGAAATGACATCAAAAGATTAAATTATTTCTGCATTGCAGGAGCATCACAGACATTTCCACAGCTAGCGTTTGATTACAAACATAATTAATTAGGCTTAAGTCTGTTTTGATACAATATGTAGCTATCTATAAACTGTGTGAGGAAATCCGGCTTATCTAGCAAGGTTTAAGACGCTTTTAGCATGAAAGACTAAAAGCCAGCATGATTTTGAAGAGAACAGAGGCAAGTTGTGATGTTAAAATATGCTATAAACAAAGTATTTTTTTAAGCAAATCAAGCATATAAGATATTATTATAAAATATTTGTTTGATAAAAAGTACAATCCTAAATAAGATTATCAAAACAAAGTTATTATTTTGGCTGAATAGAGTTTATTGGCGATTATTTAGTGTGGATTTGGGTGTCATTGTGACTGACCTGCGTGTTAGACGCTCAGTCTGCCCATCCATGCTGTGCAGCCGGGGGAATAGACACGAACGCCTCTTCACCGGGCTCTTTAGAGGTGACTTAGCTGTAGATGATATAGGGCACTACAAAAAAAGTTAAAAGAGCAGTTAAAACATCAGACACATTCACAAGAGGTGTTCCAAAAGTTTATAAGTAATCCATCTGATTTGATTTTATTTACATGATGATCATTTATTTTAGTTTTCTGTACTGAATGAAAGAAGCATACAACACAAAAGGGTTTTCTAAACAGCTAAATAGGTAGTACAGGGATATTGCATTTATAGTTCAATTAGATATTTTCAAACTGTCTTTGGTTCTTGGTTGCTGCTGTATCTTAAGGACGAAGAACTGCTGTGTGTAATAAAATGACGGGGATTGTGCATTACATTGCAGCTTATCAAAGACAAGAAATGTAAGCAAAAGCCCACATCTCATCTTAGCTGCTAGCTAGCTACTATAATTTGATGCATACAAGCCAAGGGAACCCTGTAATAAGATATAGCAAATTGATTGGTTTGTTGTGTTAGTCTGGCCTAGCTAGAAATCATACCTTTTCTGTGTAGAAATAGTCTTATTTATAACTTATAAAAAAGCCAATGAACATCTGACAATGAATGCTGAATAGATCTCATTTGGGTCTGCTGTAACAAGGCTAACTGGTGCTTTAGACATAATTGAGGTTATTAATAATAAGAATAAGAATATTTATAATAATAAGAATAAAGAAGAATAAAACTTTATTATTATTATTATTATTATTATTATTATTATTATTATTATTATTATTATTATAATGGTTAATAAAATTTAATCTCACCCACGTCTTTGGTGACCCCATTTGGAGTCTCAGTCAAACAAGCAAGCATGTGTTTATGAATGTACTGAGATTGTACTAAAGCTTGTACTCACTGAGTTCCTATTGCACTCGGGGCTGCTGTGAGTGAGACCAGCTCCACTCAGACTAGTGGGCACTCCTCCCCCTCCTCCTCCGCCTGCACAGCGCCCATGCTTCTGAGAAGCCATAGTCTCCATTGAGTGGCTACGCACACGCATTGCTCGCTGAGGCAGAAACAGAGGCAAAAAGGCAAGAGGAAGATATTTCTGTCTGCTTTTCTTGCAGGAACAGTGTCGCACCTTAGTTTTAATGAAGTAATTTCTATTTTCTTTGGCACCTTGAATAGATTCCAGTATTCCCCCATGGCTTCCATTCTCCTCATCACCGCTGATCGGCTGACCCAGAAGCACCTGAGTCTGTCTGTGCAACTCATTATGGAGGGTGTCCAGCAATGCTGTTCGCGTTCTCTCCTAACACGCACATTTATGAAAATATTAGAAACCTACAAATTATATGAATTAACGTATGGATATGAACGAACTTCTGCATAACACAAAATACACATCTAACTATGAAATTGCTACCTCTAATTGTAGAAAACATATACTAACCAACTCTAGCATACTAACCATTTCACCAAACAATACTAATGAAAATCAAGCAAATAGCCAAAACCAGTGAAAACAAGCAACAATTTTCAGCAGATTTGTTTTTTGGTAACAGTGAAATTAATTTTTTTTTGTTTGCCAAAAAATACAAATGGTCATAAAAATATATAATGAACTATACAAGCATAATTCTCAACTGGATAAAGGTGTGAAGGTAATCCTGGTCTGGAGTGCATTAGGCCTGATTTCGCACACACACACACACACACACACACACACACACACACAAAATCATACACTCTTATTATGATTTTTTTTGTCCATTTTGGACTTACCTCAAGCTTGGCAAATCGATCAGAGCGATAGCAGGCCAATTCTGCATTGATCAGCTTAGTTAGCAAGAACTCTCTAAATTCTGGGCCCTGGCAGATGGACAGAATAAGATAGCAAATACAATGACATGCAGAAAGTCTTTTCAAATTTATAAGTAGCTATTATGAGTGCAGACATTTACCTTCCTGAAGACTGGTGGGTTTGGGAGCGGGGGACCAAAGTGTGGTACATCATCTCTTGCTGTGACAGAGACCTGCAACAAATCATTCATGATTAGCCAGGACATAAAGATATATTATTAAGTTTAGGAATGACAACTCAGATAGGTGAACTGTCCTTCTTTATCTCCATGGCTGTCCATCCTTATGAAAGCAAGTGTATTTTGGTTTACTTGAAAATAACCTCATGTTAACAGATGTATGTTAGTATGTGTGCATTCCCATAAAGAGATTAGATATTTTCACATGAACATTGAGAGATGTCTCATATATGGCATGATTGCCGTGAGTTAACTCAAGATTAATCACATTTTTTAATCGCACATATACCATAAATTAATACTTTTCAGATTTCTTATACTCTATTTCTAACAGATGTTATAAATGTATACATTTCACAAAAGGTCTCTTCCTTTAATAAAATGATTACTTATTTAATGTTTATTTCAAATTGGAAATTATTCTTTTAATATTAATTTCTTGTTCATTTCACTGTTAATTTTAGTGGTTGTTTTAATTGTTAAATATGGCACATGGCTCCATAATAGGAATTATGTTCTGTTTTTGTTGCTTTTCATATAAACTGGTGATATGTTTAGATTACATATGATAATATAGTGAGTAGCTCATACTTGTTGTGAATATGAAGCTGGTAGGCGTAATTCGGGGAAATTTAGGAAGCGTAAGTGAATGCATATTGCTGGTGTTTCTTGTTAATAAAGCACATCTATCATCTCTTTTATATTCTATCCTAACATTAAAAGCAGTAAGCACAGCTGAGGAAAGGTCAGTGCTGAAATTATCTGAGATGGAGACAGTCTGACTACTGACTACTAACATGGAAATCACATGTGTAAATCGTGTGAAAATAAAATCGGTGTTAATAAATTTGGTTATTAATGAGTTTTACCTTGTATGTGGTGTCGTCTGTACATGGTTTATCCACCTGAACCAGGATATAGGCATGAAGAAAGTTGGACGCGATCATGTCAGGCACAAATGGTGTAGCTTCTTCTTGGAAAACTGTTGCCACTATGTCATTCCCTATATGTCTTTTCCTTTGAAGCTTTGTATGAGTGAAAAAAAATATTTGAAATTGAGACGAGCCAGCAAAATGTAATACTTGAATAAAAAAACTTTATGACCTTTAATAAACAGTAAAAATGGTAATTCTCAGGTTGAACATGTACCTGCTGTGTGTCCCCTTCTGTGAATGGTAATTTGGTAGATACATGGAACATGAGCTCTTGCCCTTTGAACACAGTGTAGACTGACTGAGATCCTGTCTGCCCATTACAGACATCCAGACCACCACGGAAACTGGCAGGTGGAAAGATCAGTTAAGCCTTGGCTTATTATTAAATCATTTTTATATTTTTAAAAATAGTTTTTTTTTTTACCTCTGCATTTTTAGCCACTGTGTTTAAATAAGCATTGATTTAAAAAATTCTTTTAAATTACCCTTTAAAATCTTGCAGCTCCACGCAATCTCCCAGAACTTGGAGAAACTCTGTAAAAGCCGGGGTTTCCTCACTATTTCCAAATAGCTGCTCTTCTGACATCTGGTTTACACATAGAGGGGAATTCTACAGTAATTAAATGATCAGATCAAGTAATTTTAACTTCAGAAGGAAGTGTTAAAGGCAACTGCAAACAGTCAGAAGAAGAAAACACAAATTACTCAGCATCTCATAAATGAAGTGAGTTAAAAGATTTTCATGCATTGCACATCAAACCTGAGATCTGAATGTACATACATTACAGTATGTGGACAAAAGTATTGGGACAACTGACAATTCAACTGACATGTGTGTGACTGACCTGACCCAACTTCTGGTAGATAACACCAAACTTGAACGTGTTGTTGAGCTCGTGCTCATCGTAGTCCAGTATTAAGTGAGATCCCTGTAAAAGCAATAGATTATATAGAGTCTGAAAATATAACAAGTCAGAAATGAATAATCCAACCCCGTCATTGGGTGAATATCATTCACAGAGAATCTATCCCCTGAAGCATGTGTGTTTATTAAAGGCAAGTTTTATTTCATTTCTGAGAAAAGACATTGTGAGAAACAGGATTATCCAATCAGAATAATGCTTTTTATCCTTCTACCTAAATGCCCACTAGCTATATTCATAGACTTGATGAAGTGCAAAAAGTCCAGAAAAGTCCAGAAATGTCCTTTTCTCTTTATTAGTATCATGTAAATTTAATATGATGGTAAGATTGTATAATGATGAATCATGTCTTAAATAATTCGGTGACATTCTGAAATTTTTTGTCTGCATTCTGCCTGTCACACTTATTCATTTTCTTCAACAGATTTAAACCTCAGTTGTTCAGCTGTATCTTGTCTAAATGATCAAATGTAAATGTGAACATGGACATGTAATTCAGAGCTCTACAGTCTAAACCACTCTCAGTTCTGAGTGACATGCTTTAACTTCCACTTTTAAAACTAAAAGTGTTGTAATAACTAAGGTTATAATTCACAGTGTTGTAATCAGAACTCACCCTAGGGTACAACACAGGACTGAACTTCAAACAAGCAATATCTTCACAAAGGAGCTATAGAAAGAGAGTAGGGGGGGAAAAAGACTTGATAATTAAAATCTAATGCAGGTTCACTGATCTCACTTGAAGCTTTTAGATACAATATTATTATCTCATGCAATTAAATGCTACAATAAGAGCGACCCAAAAGGTTGTGGTTTAAAAGCAATACACATTGTTGAAAGAAAATGCCCAAAAGGCTGCATGAGTTCAAAGCTCACTCAGTGAAAATGAAAAACCCTGCGTCATCACCTTGGCCAACTGTGGGACACTGGGGAGTTCAAGCAAACCTGTGACCAAAATTCTGTCATAGATTGTCTTTGATGGAGTCCTGGGAGGAGGGGCGAGAGCACCAGAGCATTAAATAAATGAAACCAATTTGCTAAAAAAGCAACTGACATAAAAATAATTGCATATTGCCTAACAGCATATGAAACCTGTCCCAAAGCAGTTATTACCGTAAAATGATGTGCAGATGTTCCTGATCCTTTGTTTCTTCATGCCGGAGGGACAGGATGAGGTTGCCATGGTTGCTGGCCGTGCAGTAAAAGTCAAGGTGTTCCTGTGAAGTGAGGTGTTTTAGAGTCAAGCACAGAGATTGCAGAGGGACATTCCTCATTTAATTCAAAATTCTCTCTCTCTCTCTCTCTCTCTCTATCTCTCTCTCTCTCTCTCTCTCTATATATCTATATATATATATATATATATATATATATATATATATATATATATATATATATATATAATACATGGAGCTTAATAAATCTTAGTTCATTATATATTCAGTGAAAAGTATGCTTAAGATGATTAATAATTATGGGCAATGAATAATAAATGATTAACTACGTAACTACTAATTGTTCATTGTAAAAAGCCCCTAACATAATTAAATTACATAGTCCATTTAGTTTTTCAATTTTGGTGCCATACATAAAATGAATTTTGATTTTGTACTATTGTCTGTTCTTGACAATATAAACAGTTGTTCCATTGTTGGTCTCATTTTCTCATTTTTTTTAATGAATAACTGGAACAGTTATATCACTGACAGTTATGGGTATTTCTGACCCAGGAAGCTTCACCATATTAAAATGTACACACATTTTACTTGCTTAGTTTTGATCTTTTTAAATATGCTACACAAATCCGCCATTTCTGATTGTGTATTAGAATGTGAGCATTAATACAAATACTCAGTTTGCTTAGCTATTATCTGAATTTCTGTTACTGAAATGATTAAATTAACAATGCATAAATTTAAATTATAATCTCTCCTCTGTGTTATTATATTTCCCCAGATGCTTACCCTGCCCAGAAAGTGCTTGCGGTAGGCTTGTATGCCATAGTTACTCTCCAGATGATAACCAAAGCCTCTTACTGGGTTTGTACCCCCTTCATCTTCCTCATCATACCAACTGTTTTCCGCAGAATTTGGTGTGACGGCTTGAGTCTCGGGTTCTTCGATCCAGTAACCTCCAGACTGCGGATGGATCACCTGAGGGTAAGGCGGACCATCCTGTAGTACCTAATACACAGAATAATATATCATAGTTAAGGAATTACAACATGGTTTCAGTGTTTCTCAGTTTAAACGGTTTGTATTATTTGATTGGCTGTGTGAGAAAATCAGCTCACCTTTTCTATACTTGGGTAGGGAAGAAAATCATCCTGATGGGAATAATAATTATGTTAGAAAGTTTGATCTGGCAAAACTTTACAATTTTCAACTCCCAGGCTGACATTATACCATTACAAACAATAACCATTACAAACATACAGAATACAGAAATGAGATGATAATACAATCATATACAATACTGCAAGCTGATGGCAGAGAATGCCTATACTATAAATATCCTGAAAACAGGAAAACAATCATGCACCTATCCATTCTCAAGATAAAACGTTATGAGAAGGTACAAGTGTTAATATCTTGAATATTATCAAGTTTATTGTTTTGTTGATTAGGCCAGGGGTTAAGCCATGGAACTTTAATACACGTTGTCAAGAGTTCAATTCCCAGCACAACCAAATTGCCACTGCTGGGCCCTGTATTGCCTTGAAGTTACTCTGGATAAGAACAGCTGTGAATGTATGTCTATTTTCAAACATCTTGTTGCGATGTTTACCTTGCAATGTCATTATTCAAATATTTTGCACCTTTTAAAATCAATGGTGGAAATGTAATTATAAAATCATATTGAGAAACTATTTAAGTAATGCAGCTATATTCAAGATATGTTCACTAACACTTCTTAACACTAACCCTGTGAGGTGACACTGTAATGGGACACTGTGATGAGACAATGATGGGACACTATCCCAAAATAACACCTCAGGTCAGGCAGTATGAATCTCTGGGAATATTAGTAACTAATATCTAGCTATCTGTTTGGTTACACTTAGTGTACTTTTATTGGGAAACTGGTCAATTTTTCCCAGTATTTTTATCTCTTGTCTGAAACAAAAACTCCAGGTATTCAAAAACAGTCAAATTGATTTATTATTCTTTCCCAGAGATTGATTTAACCTTTATAAAAGTTCCTGGTTGTAAGTCCTTTGTAACAGTCAAAGCTTTCAACTGTTTATCGCAACTACAAGACATGTGAGAACCTGGACTAAATTGATTCTCAGGTAGTCCAGGAAAGCTAGGTAACTAATTGTGAACCATTAAAATGCATATTGTGTTGAAAAGTAATAATTTAAACATAGTTTAATATTGTAATTGTAGTGGCATAACATAACTTCATCTTAGTCCTTATATAACAGCAACTCCAGATGACAATATGCCTAATAATTACTCTTTGTCAATAAATAATGTTTCTGAGTGGTAGCGACTGTTGGCTTGCATCAAACCACTCCATTGTTGATTATTTTCCTAAAACAGCATTTGATTTTGGACTTCAGTCTTACTTGAAACATAATGACACCGCCTTTGACCTGAAGTGTAACATTGAGCTTATTATTTGTGCTCTGCAGACCTTTAATCTCTGTGGGCTTGGTCTCATCTCATCCACCTCAGACACCTGCTATGGTTCAAGGTCAAAAGGGCAGGAGGTCACTGACTAGTTGAGATGACAATATGTTTTTTATTCAAAACTATTTATGCTCCAAGGAAAACCTGCTGGATGCCAGCTTCATATAAACAGACAAAAATGTAATGTAAGATTCTTACCTCCATCTTTTCTAGTGAGTCAAAAAATGGTGCAGACTGTAGGAATAAAATATCAATCAACTTTTAATCATGGTAAAATAATTTTAAAAAAATTAAAAATTAAAAAAATTCATGCCTTAGTACTTTTCCCAATATGTAAACAAAGCTGTATAGAGAAGTTTGGCATCAGGTTTTGGTGCATGTTTAATTGTTGGTTAAATTTAAAAATTCTTTTCTGTCCAAAAACTGAAAAAAAATAATAATAAAATGGGTCTAGGGACTGGCTGAGTCATGGTCCACCAATCAAGCAGGACACTATTCTGCAACATGATAAACTCTTTCTGCTGGATAGAAGACAAAGCAGGTGCTATTTATTTCCCATAGTGGCATTAGCAAATTACCGCCTGTTCTCCCCAGGCCCTGGTTCTCATCATGTCAGGGAACAGTAAAAGTGGTAGTCCACCAAATATTTAGTCTGTTAAGGAAAATTATCTGTTTTCTCTAGGTAAGTAGTTAGTCTCTTAACATGAGTGTTTTGTTTCACATTTGCTTCACATTTATGTATTTTTTTCCCGATGTGACAAAGCATGCATTACTGCAATCCATCATGCATCAGTATATGCAGCATAGACTCTTTTTTTGATACACTGTTATAGACTTTAGTGTGCTTCTACATCAACTCTATAAAAACCTTGCAATGCAAAGAGCAAAAATATTTTGTTATTATCTGCTATTGTAACCATCTCTAGCTTCTTTACAGGACGTCTGTTGTACCCCTGAGTCAGATGATTTAAAAAAAAAACATCTAACCTTTAAGGCTGCAGGAGCAGTTCTTGGTGGAGATGGAGGGCAGTCATCCGCAGGAACACTGGAGATGGTCAGCATCTCCTGCTTCCTGCAATAAAGCATTGTTGAGTATAAAAAATGTTATACCAATATAATTTCAATATTACTGGTATTATAAACTATAGTTAAATCATTTGCATTAAAAGAATCAGGTCCCTCTGTATCATCGTTATAAAGTTTGTCCATCTGTAGAACTCTCCTGCTTCACATCCTCCACATTTCTCAAGTTTGCAATTTTCATAGCTTGAAGAATGGTATAGTATAAGATGGAATATGTGTGTGTTAGAGAAAGAGAGACAAAAAGATGAACATGCCTAAAAATATCCAGCCAATAATTTATAAAGCCTGTCTAGAACTTAAGAATAGATTTTAAGGATCCATCATCAGACATGCCTCCATACTTCCAGTGCCATATCATCCATTATACGTAATATAATTGCCATAACTCCATCCTCGGATATTACTTGCAAAGATTTTTCGAACAAAGAGACATTTTTTTGCACAATAAAACCGTCCATTACAATATAATTTTATTAAAAACAAAAGAACAATAATAAACCAGTGACACTTCACATGATCTCAACTTTCAGTTTCTTAATTTTAATGGTTATACCAGCTAATCCAAAGATTTGCCTTATAAAGTGATCCATACTGTGTCATAATCCCTGTCCTTCACGCCCCAAAAATATACAGATTAGGGGGAAAATCTGGATTGACGTTTTTATCGGTTACAGTTCCATGCTGTTGCTGGGGTAACCAATGATTTTCCACCCATCTCGTCACTTTCGGAGAAATGTGTAGACAAAACTGTCTTGTTCTACAAGGGGCTTTAGGCACCCCGGCACAAAAACTTTGAACTATGTTTCATAGTTTGGCATATGTTCTCTACAAAGCTAATCACAACTCACAAGTCTTTGGTTTAGCTGATACAATTATTTAATTCTTATGTTATACTGATTCTGCAATAAATTTAGACTAAGACACAAACAAGTTTTTAATTTAAAGAAAACTAGTGGCTATTTAACTATGTTAATTAGAAATGCCCCTTCTTGTGGAAAGCCTGTGTTTAAATGTATTTAGACTTTATTTAAATTTAGATTTATGGCATTTTGGCAGACACCCTCATCCAGAGTGACTTACAACTGAGCAATTGAGGGCCTTGCTCAAGGGCCCACTGGTGTTAGGTTGGTGGTGGTGAGATTTGAACCTGCAATCTAAAGGTCCATAAGACAACACCTTAATCACTGAGCAACCACCACCTTATTTGCATGATGGAAAGTTTATGATGTAATTAGAAAAAATCTCCAATAATCCAATTCGTATGTTAATTCTCAAGAATAGAAATAAACGCATAAAAGAAATTTGACTAATGGGTACAAACACTCCACAATTTCCACTCTGTCATGATATTAGATGCATTGTCTGGCTTATTATTTGTTGATTTGCTAGCTAAGCATATCCCTAACTACAGCACTCCGCGCACTTCAATTTGCACTCTAAGATGCTGGTAATAGTTTAGACGTTATTAAACGCTTGTTTGAAGAACAAACATGCCCCTGGCACAAACAATAACAACAATAACACAAACAAGAGTTTAACAAATGAACAAATAATAGAGTGAGCAACTAAATGACTGAATATGGAGAGTGAAAGAAATTGGGGGGGGGGGGGGGGGGGGGTGTTAGTAAAATGACAGAGCAGACGGTTGCGAACAGTAATTTGATCACATTTGTGCATGAAGCAAATGTCTAAGAAATGTACTTCTCCATTGCAGGCAGCCAAAAGACTAGTCCTACCCAGCAGTAACCACTTATCTCTCACTATTCACACCTGAGAAGGAACAGATGTGAACACACGCGGGAACACACACACACACACACACACACACACACACACACACACACACACACACACACATCACACAGACGTACACACACTCACACACACACACACACACACACACACACACACGCTCACCCACCGCTGGCTGCCTCTGCTTCGGAGTATCTCTCTTTCCCGCTGTTTGCGTGAGCGGTGCAGGAGTCCGATGAGAGCCACGGCTGCACGTATTCCTGCTCTCCTGCAGCGCACCCTCGATCTGAGCTCAGACATGTCTCCTGATACAGGCTCTAATGACAGACTCGCACCTGGATTCTGTTTCAGTCTGCCTACATTACTGGAGCACTGTGCTTCGGCGGATGCTATTCCACTATTTCCCCGAGAGCGAGTGTCTTTGTGTATGAGCATCCTTCATCATCTGTCTGTCTGCATCTCTCTCCCCCTCGCTACTCTCTCTCTCTCTCTCTCTCCCGCTCTCTCTCTTTCTCACTTATTCTGGGTCTGTCTTTCTCATGCTTCTCCAACAGCCCCCCCTTTCAGCTGGTATTTCACAGCATAATCTTCTTCGCTATCTGTCTGTCCTTGCCTCATTAACCTCTGTGATCCTTTTAAAAATATGTATAGTATATCAATGTGCTGTGTCGACATATGTAACATGCTACTCTGATACGCGCACACCTCTCCTGCCTCTCCTGCATTACAGTCTAAACCAAATCCCCTTTGTCCTTTGCCATAGAATGGGAACAGATCGTACCACTTCACATTCCTGTTCCCGTCTGGATTTTCTGATTACACTGCGTGTCTTAGACTTTAGTCCTCTGCTCACTGACTAATACAAGCTTCTCTGCCTCTCCTACATGACACTTCATGGTGCAATCTCAGACACAGCTCATTTTTATTATTATTATTCTTTTAATGTTTATAATACATTTTACAAATTAATTTTCAGTAAGCCAATGCAGAATTAGGAGCAAATGAAGAATTACCAGCCATCGCCTGTAGGAACTATCCTTTATTTGACAATGTGATTAAGATTAAAGAAAATTATTTCTGAAAATGATCAGTCATTTTGGTGAGATTCACGATAGTATAACTAATAGCACATAGAATATAATGGCATTTATTTATTACATTTACATTACAGCACAGTCAGACTCTCTCTTTGCATATACCAGCTTGTTTGCAAGCTCAAGAAAGTACACGGCTCCTGGTGCACAAGGGGTTAAAGGGTTTTTGCTCAAGGACCCAGGAATGGTAGCTTCCCAACTTGGCTTAAACCCCCAACCTTTGCCTGTGCGCCTTAACCGCTGAGCTACATCTCTTATAAATAAATTAACATAAAAAGCTACATGAGCCTACAAGTTGCTAGCAATCAAGGCAGCCTTAATTTAGTCAGTAGCAACTTTTTTACTGTGGGTGGCAAAAAAATTATATTTATAGCAGTAACATGAGGTTTAAGGGCCTTGACTCAGGGCTCTCCACCTGTAACTGGGTGTTACTTGGACTTAAACTTTCAATCAGAAATGCAAAATCTAACCTAGAAAGCCATTACTACTAAAAAAGTTTTAGAAAAAAGTGTTGTTTTTTAAAGTTAAAAAACAAGGGCATTTTGGTGAGAGGAACTCTTTAAATGGTTTACAGCAGTAGTAGTTGGGTCAAAAATGCAAAAAGCTCCTTAAGGAACAATGAGCTTTTAGGAGGAAAGAAAGTTTCAGATGATGTTCTCTGAAGGGCTAGCAGTGTGAAATAGTCTGAAATGATATCATTTGAAAAAGAATACATAACTTGGTTGAATGGCTATCTCTTAAAATCACATGGCAGTGAGTCTTTATCCCACCTAGAAGAATGGTCAGCAATGAAATGCTGGCAGCATGCAAATTTGCTCTGTCCCTGTGAATCTAGCTTCCACACAGCACCTTGCATTTGCCAATGCTTATTCAGGAGAAGATGATAATGTATTCTGAGGCCAATGTAAAAATAGCCCTCCCTGAAAATGCACAAAATGTATTTGGCACACACAGAGTTTGTGCAGGGATATTAAATTACAGATTCAATTAAATTCCAGTGAATTATAACTTTTAACCCTAAATGAATAAAAAGCATGTTGTATTGTTGTGGAGATAAAAGTGTTAACACTTTCAATCCCAGAGAATGCACAAAAACACTAAATAGTGTTATTCTCTAACCAGGTGACAGCCCATGCTGTCATTCAGTCTATTTGAAAACAGGTCCCCTTTGGGAACTGGTGTCCATAAGTTCTTTTATGTAATCCATTTTTTGATCATGATGAAGCTGAGGTTGTGGAATTGTCAGTGACAGAATTCACCTTTTTTAAGTGATTAGAATAGACCCCCCCCCAAACAAATAAACAAAAACAAAAAAAGTAGGTAGATCATGACCACTATAGAAAATGTATGTATGTATATGTATTGTATTGTATATATATATATATATATATATATATATATATATATATAATATATATATATATATATATATATATAGATATATATATATATATATATATATATATATGATCTATATATATATATATATATATATATATATATCTATATATATCAAAATATATATATATATGTCAAATATATATGTCAAATATTGGTTAATTGACATTGCTCTTTTAGTAAAGCAGAAAATGAGAATTCTGTAGACACCTGTTGTCTGCAAGGTGGTGACAAAGTCAGAGAAAAAATCAATGGCGGTGGGGGCTGGAGGTTAAATGAAGTGCACAGTGCTGTATAGACTCAGAATGCTTCATTAAGACTATTCATTCCAGCAAGCGGGCAAAGAAAGACAGACTCTTGCGATAAGTGTTCACAGCTGATGAGATGGAAGACATACTCAGGGATAATTTTTTTATGCCATGGTCTTTTTCACCATGGCATAGATGCTTAAAGCATTTGCAACTGGATTGGATTTAAAAAAAATACTGTATTTGAGTATGAATTTGTATTATTTATACAGAGGCACAATAATCACTTCCAATTTTTTTTACATACATCTGTACATCCCTTTCATGCCACTGTTCAAACAGCCACCTCATGGTGAGGCATTGCAGTACATATAATCATGCACATACAGGTGAAGAGCTTCAGTGAATATTTACATTAAATATCAGAATCGGGAGAAATGTGCTTTCAGTCATTTGGACCATGGCATGGTTGTTGGTGCCAGATGGGCTGGTGTGAGTGTTTCAGAAACTGCTGATCTCCTGAGATTTTCAGGCACACAATCAGCCAAAAACATGAATCTCAGGCTAAGCTGGGCACAGCCTAAGCAAAGCTGGACGGTTAAACACTGGATAAAAGATTTCTTGTTTTTTAAAGGCTCAGTTTTTATGAATTTGGTATGCATGAATGTCCATAAAGGTGTTTCCTAAGAACATTGAGACAGGAGAGAAAATCACGCATTTTGCATGTTTTCTTGAATATGCACGCTCCCAGACAGGTAGAGCTAGAGTGGACACCAATTATGCTTGACACCAGACATGTGGGGACACAGAGACAGGTTTACCCAACTTTCTATTTTGATAAAAAAACCCTCCCACTTTCACGTTTCCAATGGCCCATAGCCTCTGTCACAAAATCAATATGATGTGGCCCGACAACACTGTTGAACACAGCTAAAATACTAGCGAACAAAAAAAGAAATATTATATTTCGCCAGTAGATGGCAGTAGACCTGTTGTCGCAATGCTTATTGCCAAGCACTTCAAGCGTTTCACTGAGGGTCTATTTCACAAAAGCTCTGTGATGAAAATGAGGGAGAAAATTTGTCCAGAGAAGAAACAAGAAATCGGCAAAGTAATTTGTATTTATATATTCATTCATTCATTCATCTTCTACCGCTATATCCGATCTTCCCTCGGGTCACGGGGAGCCTGTGCCTATCTTAGGCGTCTAAGGGCATTAAGGCAGGATACACCCTGGATGGAATTCCAACCCATCGCAGGGCACACACACACTCACATTCACACACACTCATACACTAGGGACGATTTTCCAAGGTGCCAATCAACCTACGGTGCATGTTTTTGGACTGGGAGGAAACCAGAGAACCCGGAGAAAAACCCCCCGAGGCACAGGGAGAACATGCAAACTCCACACACACATGACCGAGACAGGAATCAAACCAGGACCCTGGCGGTGTGAGGCGAATGTGCTAACCACTAAGCCACCATGCCCCTTGTATTTATATAAATTAATTATAATTTATTTGGGTTCTGTGTGAAGAAATGAAAATAAATAATTCATTAAAATAAAAATTCATTAGAACGTTCATTTGCATTTAATGTTAATAGTTCAAATAATGGCAGGCTGAAAAGTCGGCCCTCACATATTCTCACCTCATAAAAGTCTGGCCCTTCTTGCAAAACATTTGGATACCCCTGGTGTATTCTGTATGGAAGCTATGATGTCGGCCCCCTGACCACATCACTGCTCATTGCTCATACTTTCTTTTCTTTGCACAGCCTTTCAATTTGCTCCCAGAGCAAGTGAAACATTGCTGACCTATACTCTCTCCTTTTCTCGGTTCGGCATCCTGTGTCCATTCTCTGTTATTCACCTGTACTTTCTCTGACCTTTTATGGTGTATAATTGTCTCTCTTTCTCTGGGCTTTCTCTGGGTTAGAGGTCTGACAGTTTTAGCAGCACATTTAGATACATAATGGATAATGTCAGAAACACCACTGCTTTCTTCTTCTCATCTAATCTGTAACCATCAAGGCAGGAGTGCTGCATTTTTGCCAAAATGTCAGCTTTTAAATTGCTTCCAAAATACCTTTGCATTGCACTAAAGGTAAAGGCCAAAGCCTGTCCGACACTGCATAGAAAAAGAGAGAGAGGAAAGTAAAAAGGGAGTAAGGATAAGAGAAGCTAGTGGATGCAAAAGTATTCATACCCCTTGAATATTTCCACTTTTTGTCAAGTTATAACTACAAACTTAAAGGTATTTTTTGGGGATTTTATGCCTGAGTCAATAATTTGTCAAAACACCTGTCTCTACAAGCTTTGCACAACTAGAGACTGTCATTTTTGCCCATTCTTCTTTGCAATTAGCTCCAGTTGAATGAACTTGGGTGCAGAACATCCGTGAACAGCAATTTTCAAGTCTTGCCAAAGATTCTCAATAGGATTTAGGTATGGACTTTCTCTGGAACGTTATAACACATGAATGTGCTTTGATCTCAACCATTCCATTGTAGCACTGGCTGTATTTTTAGGGTTGTTGTCCTGCTGGAAGGTGAACCACCACCCCAGTCTTTTCAAGTTCTTTGCAGTCTATAATAGATTTTCTTCCAGAATTACCCTGTATTTAGCTCCATTCATATTCCTGTCAACTCTGACCAAATTCCCTTTTCCTACTGAAGAAAAGCATCCCCACAGGTAGACTCTACTAATTCAGTGATTTCAGAAGTTTCTGGATTATTACATGACAAAATGTTGAAATATTCAAGGCTGATGAAGACTTTTCCAATGCAATGTATTATATATTTATATATGATAGCTATATATTGATTCTAATAACACATGCAGACACACACCCACAAACATAAATACGACTGCCATATGATGGTGATGGAATGTCCTGATGATGACATGGAACTATTTTTTTTAGCTAAACATAGATGCTTAAAATAGAATTAAGATTTTTTGTATGGCAGCAATACATACTTAGGCAGCGGCAATATGTAAAAAAAACGTTTGTGGGCATTTTTCAACATAAAATCTCTAATATTTATTAAACAATTATAATATTTTAAACAGTGACAACAAGGTTTAAAGCAGACAATAAACATATTTTATGCGTGCGTGCGTGCGTGCGTGTGTGTGTGTGTGTGTGTGTGTGTGTGTGTGTGTGTTGTGTGTGTGTGGGTGAAGAGTGTGTGACGCTAGCTCCCTCTACTGGTATAATGTTGGTAGGGAAAGTTCTTCATTACACTATATGTAATACTAGGGATGGATGTGACACGTCTGCACTATAAAGTGTAACGCGTGCACTAGTATTTGATGCAGAGGCACTTATCGCAATCAGATTTCTAAGTTTTGATCTAAAAGAGAAATATCTTTAAATGTAATATAAAAACATTATTTAGCAGAACAATCATGACAAAGCATGTTGCTGGAAACCACTTAGGTGCGAATATATATATATATATATATATATATATATATATATATATATATATATATACATATATATACTAATTAAAACAATGAATATTTGAAAGTCTGAACTTCTGCCAAAACCTCTAGCAAAGAACAAGAATCCTCGATTAAAATGACTTCAGTCAAATAATTACATTTCTTCCCAGCCAGCTAAAAACAAACCTGACGTGTCCAGCGTAAGCAAATCTCCTTCAACATCAATTTCAATTCCCTGGTTAGTTTATAGCATCAGGGAAGAGAAAATGCTCAATACACAGTTCTGTTCACAGAATCAGCATACAGCATTAGGTTTCACTGTCCTCAGTGTTCACACTGAACCTGTTTTGAGAGGCTTACTGAAAAATGGAAGTTAAGTTTCTACTGCGGTTTTGCACAACATCGTGGAAGTGGTCAGTTACTGGTGTACACTGATAAAAACATTCTATTTAGAGCATTGTACTATAGGGACTCATTGCCATTTGATGTGAGGTAATAAACCATTTTCATTATTTTACACATTTACTCACTATGTATTCTTGAAAATTGGTTATCCATTTTTATAGCTGCATTAATGACATAGACAGTGCAAGGCAAAAAGCAAATATGCACCAATAAATTGTCTGTATTTTGTTAGAAGAAAAACAGAGAAACTACAATGCAGCTGTATAAGGCTGATTCTGTTATAAGTGTTCAAAACTGGTTGTATAACAATTTTCTCCATGACTGAGCACCTTTGACTTGAAGCTACACATGTATTTTTCATCAGACAAAAGCTCCACTACCAGCACACTGTAGAGTAGAGAGAGATAGAGCATGAGCGATGCTGGTGGTGAACTAGAGTGAAAGAGCAGGGGCTGAGTTGTGGAGTGGAAGAGAAGTGGTCACTGCTGAGGCACAAAACTCCAGGAAAAAGAAAATGCATGCAAACAATCCTAAAAGGGGATGAATAACTCTCTTGAGAAATGGGGACATAAGAAATATATAAACGTATTGTGAATTGGTACTTTTTCCATATTAAATACAATTTTAAATATGACCAAATTAGATAATATTCAACTGTACACTGTACAGAGCCAATGAAATGCAGTTAGCATCTAAGCAGAAGTGTATAAGTGTCTTATTTACAATAAATAGCAGTATGATAAATAAGGGTATTTGGTTCATAATTACAGAGGTAAAAGTGAATAAAGGTGCAGGAGAAGATATATAAAAGGGTGTATATGTGGTATGATACATATATAGCTGTACAAAGAACACATAGCTGAATGATTGTATGGTGCAGTATTTGCAGAATGGATATGAATGGAAGCTATGGTAATGCATGATAGATAGCTATGGATGGTGCAAAGATGAAAAAGCTGTTTTTCAGTCTGTTTGTGCGGATTCTGAGGCATCGGTAGCGTCTGCCTGATGGGAGAAGTGTAAACAGTGAAGTGGTGTTTTATAATTAACACTATAAATCCAGGACTCTTTGCCTGGGGAGCAGATTTTTAAATTCTAATGAAACCTACTTGACAAGATTTGCAACCTTTTCCCTGGTCATAGATGACTTTTTGATTATTTGGACCGATGAAGGCCTGACATTAGGGCACTGAAGAAGGGCAAAGTCATTTTGCTTGTACACAGCAATCACAGCAATCTGCCAGCTCTAATAAATAAAATCTTATATTTCCTATCCAACAAGGGCTACCATATTAACAAAAACACATTTTTAATCCCCCTTTACATGTGTCTTGCAGACACATTCATGTGAATTAAATGTTAAAAGTAAAATTACTTAGATAGAGTATTAGATTTTAATTGACAGAAAGACTTTTGCTGGGTTTTTTTTCTCTCAGATTGCTTAAAGGAACATATAAGACATATATCTTTTGCTCTGTTAATTTAAAGCAAGCCACATCATTTAAGCAAATACTTATACCGAAAAACTGAAAAAACATTGCTGTAGAATTATTTCGTGAATCTTTCAGTCTCAAAATATTTGTTCTGTTTTTCAAGTTCTTCATCGATAACTTTAATGATATTGTATGTATATATATATATATATATAGTTTTTAAATTCATCACCAGCAAGAAACATACATGCACAATTTATGTGGTGTAATCATATATGTGCATATAAATATTGGTTATATATACATATATGTTCACACAGACACACACACGCGCACATACATATCACATCGCATGTTAAACTTACCACAGTTTGCGTGGCATGTTCACTGTGCTATGTCTTGTCTGGTTGTTCAATTTGCAATTTTCTTGTACAGAATAGAGCAAGAGATACCCGTGCAATGGCTACTTATTAGTCTGTCCTAGGATGAATATGAAGCACTTCACTTTGTTGTGTCTGTAAGGGGTGGGAGCAGAGTGAGAAAGAGAGAGGGAGAGAGAGAGGAAGTGCTTCTGTCCTCACAGAAACCCAGTTAGCCCTGTGTACCAGCTCTGTCAAGCTTGGTTTGATAAATAACACACACGGATGGACAGGAAGGCTGTAAAAAAGGGGTAGGAAGAAATTACAGTGGATGATGCCACCAGGATGCATAATATATACTTAGAATTATCCATACACTGGAAAAGGTGTACAGTTAATTTTAAGTGTATAATATTGTTCTTTTAACATTTAGAATACCCTTATTTATCACATATACATTACAGCACAATGGAATTCTTTCTTTGCATAACCCAGGCAGCTTTTGGAAGCCGGGGTCAGAGTGCAGGGTCAGCCTCTGGAGCACAGAGGCTTAAGGGCCTTGCTCAAGGACCTGATAGTGGCAGCTTGGCAATACCAGGGCTCAAACCCCCAACCTTCCTTTCAGCATCCCAACGCCTTAACCACTGAACTACCTTTTATGTAAAGTCAAGGTATACAGTCTATTAAAAAAACATCATACATGCATTTTTCAGATAAATATGCTCAAACATAGATAAAACCTATAGAAAAAGCCATACAGAAGAACAGAATTCTTCCAAGCCCAATGCATTATAATTACACATTACTGTCGAGTACAGTCATTTAATTATTAGCATTCATGTGTGAATCTGTTTAACATCCACTTAATAATTATCATTCACACTCACCGATTCCTGCTACCCAAGCACATGTCTAAGTTATTGCAATGTTGATTAAAGCAGTCACTTTACAAGTGAAAATCTGTTTACCCTAAATAATACATCATAAGTTGGAATTTAGACTGTTTTAGCAGATAAATGCCACTGCATTGATGAAATCACACATACAGCCATCCACTTCCTTTCAAAACCATAGCCTCTTGACATGTTTGGTCATCTACTTATATGCCTAGCCAAGCAGAAACAACCTGGATATCAGACTGATGCCAGCTGTGATACAAAAAAACCCTAAAAGACATCCCTGAAGTATTTGAAGCAGCACATTACAACCAGTTGAAATATTTCCAATTAGCATCCAGGCAAGGGCTGACCTTCTCATATCATGAGTATACAGCATAACCTTTACCAGTCCAGTCCTCTCAGATCAGGCCCAAATGTATGAAGCATTACTAAGCAGCACATGAGAGAAACAGCATATGGCAGAATCGTATCATGAGAATTCTATTTAGGCACTTGGAAATTTGTTGGGCGTACCCAAGCACACTGTATTATAGTGTTATATAAACGTTCTGCTCATAGACATCCTGCCAGCCAATGTGCCTGGCAGACAGAGTGGTGCACTCTGTTGTCAGGGAGACTGAACAGCAGGTGAAGACAAAGATGTGGAGCTACCACCTGTTATCACTGTAACTGCTCGCCAAAGCAAAAATCACTGGATTCCAGTTACACAACACCGGCTATTATTTTTAGATATAAATCCACTCTAATATTCAAACCCTGATGTACACATAAAAATCAGTCATTCATTGGCAGTGATTCGTAATGGTAACTTGTGTAGTTCATTAAAAATTGTATACATTAGTCTGTTTGGTTAAAACTAGATAATTAAATTTTTCTAACGGCAACTGTGGCATTGGTGTAGGCTGCATGGCTTGTGATCCTGCATTTCTTCTAATATGTTATTGTTTCTATAGCAACAACCTACATATGGACTTGTCTGCTGCTTATAAACTGATGTGCCAACTGAGACGTTATTTAGCTGTTTTTGGGTGTAATGCCTACTGTTGTTTTCTCTCAGTTGCGGATGTACCTTCAATTATAATCATTGTCAATTTTCGCTTACTAATAGTCAAGTCCATTTTTGCTTTAGAGCAGATCACACCACCCTGTTGCTCATCATTTTCCCATTTCTGTGAACAATTTATTCTGTACCCATCATATCATTTGTGACTGAAAAACTAATACCAAAAACTCAATCTGTTCAGTAGGGTTGAGGTCAGAGCTTTAGATCAGGTCACTCAAGATTTTTCACTTTAACACAATAACCATATTTTTATTGATCTGATCCTGCAAAGGGCAATTATTAGTCATGCACTCCACCATACTGTCTATTATGAAAGAAGAAAGCCATTGTTGATTCCCATTTTCAGACACAGCAAAAATGTGGATACAGCAAAAATGTGCAAGAACTTTTTGGCCTACATGCAAATATGTGCCAGAAACTTAATATTGCACATCAGCCTGAAAAAAACACCCACACACACGTATCATGCTGTGGAGATGCTTTTCTTGCAGCAGAGACAGGGAAGCTGGTCAGAGTTGATGGGATGATGGATGCAGTTAAATACAAGGTAATCCTGGAAGAAAACCTATTAGAGGCTGCAAAGGACATTAGACTGGGGTGGAGATTCACCTTAAACATACAGCCAGAACTACAACAGAATGGTTGAGATCAAAGCATATTCATGTGTTTGAATGGCTGAGTCAAAGTTCATACCTAAATCCTATTGAGAATCTTTAGCAAGACTTGAAAATTGTCTATCTAATCTGATTCAATCTGTTTTGCAAAGAAGAATGGGCAAAAATAACAGTCTCTAGATGTGCAAAGCTGGTAGAGACATGCCCAAAACAACTTGTGGCTGTAACTGCAGTGAAAGATGGTTCGACAAAATATTGACTGGGGGGAGGGGCATTGTGAATACATATTTTTCAGATTTTTCTTCATTAAAAAATCATTACATCATGTATGATTTTACTTGGACTTCACAATCATGATCCTTTGTTTTGATCTATCACAGAAAATCAGAAACATTTAAGTTTGTAGTTATAACATAACAAAATGTGGAAATATTCAAGGGGTATGAATACTTCTGCAATGCAGAGTATATATACTATATGCTGTATACATGTGTAAATAACTATCAACCACATAATGGCAGATTATTGAAAGACTAAGAGAATCAAAACAAATATCTAAATATGCTCAATAAAGATATCTGTTCTATCACATAATGTAATATACTGGATAAGTTAGACATTGTATAAGTTCTTGTTTATATTTAGTCAATGGACTTCTGCTTATTCTCTTTTTATTAATTACTATACCCGTTTCACATGGTGAACTGAAGAATGTTGCACATCTAATCAGTAGAGGATAATAGCTCAAGGCTTAATTGCATGCTGGTTCATGGGCAACACAAGCACACAGGACATCAGAGCTTCCAGAGCCACTACAGATTCAAAGTATTAACCTTGCAAATGGGGAAACTATAAATAAAATGCACTTTGCTTTTTTGTGGGCATGTGAACCAATATGAGCATACACTCCAGCGGGAAATATTAAAATTTCTTTTCATCGTGCCTGTGGTTTTATACGTGGTGGCTAATGTGAAGTGAGGATAAACAGTGGATCATTTCCATGTGTATGAGAGCAAATGGATGAGCGATATCAGTGTAGTCACAACCTCATTCAGCCAGTTCATCTTCACTTTTTCCCTGCTGAAAAACAGCACTTTAGCAGTCCTTCAGAATTTCCCATGAGAGAGGAGGGGAAGAGAGAACGAGAGTGATGGGGAGAGAAAGCAAGAGCTGATAAATCACTAAATAAGGAATATAACATCGCAGGTTGGGCTTGCATATAAAATTAATCATCTGATAAAATATCAATGTTCCCAACTATAGATATATATATATATATAATAAATATATATATATGATATATATATATATATATATATATAGTAATCAAAAGCACACGAAAAAGCACACTGTTCTGTTTGTGTTTCTTGCTCAAATTATGTGATTGCTGAATGGAAATCTGATTGCGATAAGTGCCTCTGCATGTGCAGTCCCAAATGATAGACGTAGACCTTTTTAACATGTAGCTTTCTAGGGCCTTTTTGTAGCTAGGAATAATGATAATTACACACTGATCATCCTTGCGACTGTCCATTAATCCATGCCTATACAAATACATGGATAAACTATAACACTCAGTGTGTGTGTGTGTGCGTGTGTCTGAATGTGTGTGTCTTTGTCTCTGTGTGTCTCTGCGTGTTGTGTTTAAAGATGGAAGATAACTTACCGAGTTCGTAGCACACTAATAGAAGATTTGTCAATCCTGAATTTGGGAGAAAAAAAACAATGTTTAAGTTTGTCATCAGATCTAAAAAAAAAAAAAAAAGAAAAGAAAACAGTAACCCATAATTATTAGCCAGTTTCGGGCGATTTAATTTTTGTTGGCATGGAAGACAAACTGTACAGGGTGTAATAGTTTCATTTTTTGTGGCCAAACATGATTCAGCAGATCAAAATGTATTGACATTTAGTCAGAGTTGTAAATGCTTCACATGCATAAAAGCCCTGATATTAGATATGAATCAAAATCACATTTTAGTCCAAATTGCATGTTTATTGTTAGATAACAAAGGAAGGTAAAGTTGTTAAAGGCATATCCACACACAGAAACATGTAGTGCTCAGTAATCTCAACACATGACAAACTTCAACTAAAAAAAGAGGCAACTGAGAAAAGTGTGTGTGTGTGTGTGTGTGTGTGTGTGTGTGTGTGTGTGTGTATAATAAAATATAATATAATATATTGGACAGCTAGCATGAACTAGCCAAATAAGCGAACTAAATTTGTACTAGGTAGGCAAAAGTAGCAATAGACTATGCACCAATATGAAATACAGTGCATTAAAATATGAAACTGCTTTTTCTTAGACACAACTTAAGAATACTCTTTTGGTGAATGTTTTGTTTCTGTACTCAGAGCCATGCAGCTGTTTCTGCACACTTGCTGCAACAGTAATTTATGTGTTATTCTTGTAATGCTAATCCATGTGTTGGTCTGTTTTAGTATAATGCTAATTCAAGGATTAGCCCTTTTCCACTAATGTTAATTTGTGAATTGGTCTGTCTTCTGTAATGCTAATCTTTGGTTCACGTTTGAAAGACCTTCATTTAAGGTACACTTAAAGGTATAATAGACGTCCAATTCTTCCGGATTGCGTCACAAATTAGAAGGAAGTTACAGAAATAGAGCGACCGCCAGAAAAACCTTGTTAACAAAATATATTCATTGTTTAACTCATTACTTACACCAATAGAATATATTAGCATCCACTGGTGGATTCAGGCTAGATTTACTTTATATTTACTACATTTAAAGCAAATGAGAAGCAACCGATATGGAAAAAAACTAGTAAGAGTTTATAATTCCCCCTTCCTTTCCGTTCACACGGTCTGTCCATGTGTTAATTTGTTGTCAGTTCCAGTTAGGGTGAGGCAGATTCAATGCTATTCACACTGACATGCAAGAAAGGTCATCCACTAAAACTGTGTCCTTCTGAACACCATTACACAGAAATGCCACAGTGAGAGATATCATACCATAACATTAATGCCTTCATTGGGGCATAACCCATCATTTTTGGTTATTATATAATGAGCATTTCGCTATACAAAATTCAAACTGTTGATACATGTAGCGCTAAGGTCATTCTGCAGGTAGCTAAATAAGCTAGCTATCATTTTGTGTTTACTTGAAACAGGAAACCCAAATTTCCTTTGGCATGACATGATTTTTCACATGTTGGGTAAATCATTAACTACCTAGCTAGAAATGATGTAATAATTAACCTGATGGAGCTATCATTCTTTTGATTATATGATGTTGATAATGCACAATAATAATAATGTGTATTTAGTCTAATATTGTCTTTAAAAGTCATTTTGAATCAAATTACTATTCTAAGGTTTTCACAGTGTAACTTATTGGCACGTATTTACTTATGTAATTTTCAGGTTTTACTTATGTGACTCGTTGCTACATTGCTACTGAGGCGTTAATTTAACAAGAGCAAGTGGACCAGGCAAGAGTGGAGACACCTGCTTGATCAAGATGAAAAGTGAAACAGCACATTTTCTTACTTCTCATTTTGAAACATGTGAATGAATGCAAGCTTAGTGCGTAATGTGTGTGTGTGTGTGTGTGTGTGTGTGTGTGTGTGTGTGTGTGTGTGTGTGTGTGTGTGTGTGTGTGAGCCTGTGTGTATGTTTCACCGGTAGTGTGTTTTTGGGGCTTGCAGCTTGCTTGGGTGTGGTGGGGATGTGGGTGACAAGAGAGGAAGGGTGTGTATACGTGTGACAAAATTTCCCACAAATAAAAAAGCTGATGCACAGAAACAAACAGATGATCTGTACAAATGACCTGTGGGTACTAATGCAAACACAGTATTTTTTACAGGTGGTGTAGATTTTGTTTCGAAGGCCACAGCATGCAATTCTTTTGTTGTATATTATATATATATAATATATATATTTATTCGAGATTATATATATATATATATATATATAAGAGAGAGAGATATATATATAGTAATATATATTCATTATATTTATTCATTCATTCACCTTCTACCGCTATATTCGAACCGGTGTCTGGACTTACCCTGGACGGAATGAATCCACACACCAGCTCGAATTCATTGCAATCCAGGGTCATCATTGGGGTCCCATCACAGAAATAACTTTATCTGACAAAAGGTTAACCTAAGCCACAGCATCCTGTACCCCCCCAATGGTACCCCAGAAAACACGCAAAGGGAAAGTCAGCTATCTCATGTACACATCGACATGAGGTATGCGTCATGTTATGGGCATTCAAGGCAGGCACATATCACTGTGTTGTTTGGTGAAGTTTAAGACATGGGACATTGCAGACCTCCCTGGACACCCTGTGGAAAATTGGAATAAGAGACGGATAATCCATGGTAACCCTAGAAAGATCTAAAGAGCAGGGCACACAACTCACACTCGTTGTTTGACATTCACTCACACTGAATATGCCAAACTCATGTTACACTAGGGACAAAATCGAAGTTTTTGCCAAGGCCAAGGTATTTTACAGACGAAAAAATGCATGAAAAGAACACTGTCCCTATCAACCTATGTTCTGGGGCTGCTTTGCCGTGCATGTTTGCAGGGTTGAATTCTCAAGACTAGGGGAAAGAAAGCCAGGAGAACCCGGAGAAAAAACCCCTGAGGCACGGGAAGAACATGCAAACTCCACACACACATGGCCGAGACGGGAATCGAACCCGGACCCAAAGGTTGGCAACAGTGTACCATCATTTTTGAGCCTGTTTCGAATTCGTTGAAGCTGAAAAACAAACCACTAAGCCTGTGACATAGGGTACCAACAATTTTGTCCACGTCTATATATATATATATATATACTCACATATAATATAAACATAATCATATAAAAAATGTTGTGTTCCCAAAGCTATCTTAACCCTTCATACCCATAGGTTCACAAATCTGTTGCCTAGAAGCTGGAAAGCTGAGTTGCATAGGATATCTTTGCATTCTGTGGCATTTGAAACTTCCCTTTCATGGAACTAAGAGACCCAGAGCTGTTTCATAATGGCAAGGCCAGTGTGCACAAAGTGAGGTTCAATGAAGACATAAGTCTGTTGTTACAGTAATCACTTTGAAACCCTTTGTTATGTAAGAAATTAAACTGCTGTTACAACCCTAAAGTACAGGTAGTCCCTAAATATTGATGGAGATGCCTTCTGATGACCCCATTGTAAGACTTTGCGTGCTTTCAGAGTGTTAATGCAGCTTTACGTGTTTTTCACACATGACTGTGTGAAGGAAATTACACAGTATTATACAGTATTATACAGTATTATCCACATATGAATGTACTTTTTCTAAAAATATCATAAGCCGTATAATGGCCTAGCTTGCCCAGAAGTTTTAAAGAATGATGATCAATATGTGAGGAGTATAACTTAGCAAAACAGACCAATATACAATACAATACTATACACAACCTAATTAGTCTCGATCTGATTCAAATTCAGATAAGCCTATTTTATTCAGATAACCCTTACTCTAACCTTTGTCCCCCATCCTTAACCAATCAGAAAAAAGCAAACACACTTCTGCAGCTACAAGCAACTCCATTGTTTTCATCTAACATATATTTGCTAAAAATCCATACTAGCATTTATTAAAAACTCACGTGACCCAATCAGATTGTAGAATTGAATAGTTCTGAGGACTAGTGCTATGTAAGTGTTATTTATGATTTAATGCTGACGCTATTACCTCCAAGTCGCCATGTCATGAAACACTTTTTTTTT
Source organism: Kryptopterus vitreolus (assembly GCA_030449085.1). Taxonomy (NCBI): domain Eukaryota; kingdom Metazoa; phylum Chordata; class Actinopteri; order Siluriformes; family Siluridae; genus Kryptopterus; species Kryptopterus vitreolus. The sequence goes on from JACRUU010000024.1 coordinate 8,041,037, forward strand.
TTTTTTTTTACAAATGTAGGCTGTCACATTATTTACAATATGTAACTGACATATCAGAAGACATATGGTAATGAGGAACACAACATGGCATGAAAACCAGAAGTGTCAACTTCATAACTGTTTGTGTTCATGCATGTTTATGCTGGTTGTTATAATAGGTTTTTGCACAGCCCTAAGTTAAGCATAAAATCTAAAATGCACATGTATTACTTTGCACACAAAGATAATGGTTATGTTCACAGAAATAGAATAGTTTGGGCCAAATTATATGAACAAGCAAATGAGGTGCTTTCACAGTGTTAATGCAGACTTACATATTTTTCACACATGACTGTGTGAAGGAAATTATGACCACATATGAAATGTACGTTTCTACTTTTCTACTTCGAAGATGACTGTAAAAAGGCTTTATTCATTTGGGTTCACTGTAAAAGTTTCAGAAAAGGGAAATAGAGCAGGTTGTGTGAAGCCATAAACAAGCTTGAGCCATAAAAAAGAGATACTGTATGTGCAGTAGAAATAGAGAGAGAGAGAGAGAGAGAGAGAGATGTGCACGCATCCACCTTTTGATAATTTTCCAAAACAGCTGCCTCCATAATGCTAATAGCTAACATTGACATGTCAATTAAGCATTTAAAAGTGCTTCTGCATCTTGAAACTAACATTGAAAAACAAACATGTATATGTATATGTATATGTATATATATATAGATATATATATATATATATATATATATATATATATATATTCCAAGAGAATATTTTAAAAAGAAACTGGCTTATGGTTTAAAAAATGTCTGCCTTAAACCATGTCAAAATAGACACGGTTGAAGACAGATGTTTTACTGTAAATGTGTGGCTGTGTATACCCCAAGTACTTGTCTACTGACACACAAGCCTTGGCTGGAAAATTGTGTAGGGTTCATTCTTACAGTGTACAAACTGACAAAGGCACCATTATTGAATCCAATTGAAAAGTCCATCCCATATACCACATATTTTCATATCTATTAGAAATAGTGAAATTCACATAGAGATCTTAAGAGGCATATGCCAGGAAGCATAGTGTAATGCTAATATGCCTTTTGATGTTTCTCTTACATTATTAACAACGCTGGCGGCTCTAAGAAAGACATGAAGCAAAACAGTAGGCATTCCAAACTGAACAGAATGTGTGGTACACTGTTAGTCACCGTGTGATACTGTACATTGTTTCTGTCATATTCTGGCACTAAACGCTCAGTTGCCATTAAAGAGTGATATTTATCAAATTGTGTAATTTGATGAGGTTTCTTTCTGAGGTTGGCAGTTCTAGTTTTCTACGGATTCTAATTTGAAATTTTACTGAAATCTTCTACCTTAATATTTACCTTAAATATCTGCTTTAGTCTGAAACTTGTATAGAATGATAGCCAGTTTATAAGATAAACAGTATATAAGATACTGAACAGTGCCTGATTATGGAATGCTCGTTTTAAAAAGCTTTAGGACAGCAATCATCATTACAGTTATTGTCATTTGTATTGTAAGGCCACAACAATTGGCCACAAAAGGCTAATTCTACTACAGATTAAAGAAACTCTTACATTTATTTTGTTTCAATATTTCACATGCTTAGTATTACAAATTGGTCAGTATTGCACGGATTTGTGTGCATGCAAGAGAAAAGGTGAAAACCCCGTAACTGTAGTGTTAGGCTCCACCAGCATAAATAGTCAGGGGCTGAAGTGCTAGACAGCAGCGTTTTATAGTCAGAGCACTGAAATGCTTGAGCAGACAGAACAGCAAGATAAGACTAAAATATTAATACACTTGCTAAAAGCATGTCATAGCTGTTGTAGCTTTAGAATCATTGCATCATATTCAGTATATTCAGTATTTGTTTCTTTAAACTGGGTTGTATTTCTGGAGAGTTCTTTAACAATGGTGAATTTCTCTATAATAAAATTTCGGAGACTTTTATGAATTTATTACCAAGATTCACAATGCTAGTGCATAAAAAAAATATTTGGGATGTTAGGGATGTTACTCTCTGACCCTCCAAACATCCCAAATATTTTTGGGATGTTTGTTATGTTTGTTTATTCATAAACAAATGACTTGTCTATTTAATACATTTATGTGTGTAAAACTGTTATTAGGTTACTGTAATATGGCATTAAAACTAATATTTAATATGGATTATTATAGTTACAGGATCCAGGATACTTTAGAAAACACCTAGTTCCAAAATATCATGAACTTAATGCAGATGTTTCCTTGAGATACCTTGCAATTTGATTTTTAATTCATTTTCAATTTGGTAATACATTTTCATGTAGCATAAAATCTCATACAAAACATTCACACAGATTCTGTCATACCTTTACAAACACCTTTACATACACACACACACCCTGTATGGTAACATCTGATCCTACTGCATGTGAGGAACCTACCATCCAAATCCGCCGAAGGACAAACTCCTCTTCCTCCTCAGCATGGTTCCCTTCTTCCCACTGTTTCTTCAGCTCCAACTCTCCCTCTCTCTCTCTCTCTGCTGTCTTTCACACACATACATACACACACACATACACACAAACACAGTGGATGCTTACTCTCTCGTTTCTCTATGGTGTGGTGTGTAGAACTCTTTCTGTTCCTCCACTATTTTCACATCAGCATCCGCCCTCTCTCTCTCTCTCTCTCTCTCTCTCTGTGACAGTTTTAAAATCTACACTTGCTATATGTTGCCACTCCCTCATGTTAGCACTCAATTCCACACATGCTGAGAGTGAGCGAGGCATTGAGAGAGGCATAGAGGGAGGAAGGAAGGGTGGGAGAGGTGGGGCTGGATGCAGTCATTGCTCTCGATTTCATTTTCTCTTACCACTTTCTCTGTCTGTTCTTGGTCCTCTCCTGGTCTCATCCAAGTCAGTATATGAGTGTTGTTAGTAATCAGATAAAGATTACATTCTGTATGATTGATGGGATTCAGTATTTAAGATTCATTGTTTTAGTAGTTATTCATGGAAGATACAAATTTTATAACCAAACCCTTGTTCCTGGTATTAAAAGATGTCTCAGTGATCTAATCATTAATGAACAGTTATAGCCATTCATACCTGGCATTATGAATTTTCTTCAGGAGCAAATGTCCCATCCAACACACATTTTGTATCCCTGTAGGTGTTTATAAATCTTTTTATATGACTTTCATAGGCAGAATGAAAATCAGATTTGTTGGACAATTTCATTCAATGCGCCAAGTCTGTTATGAGATTAATCCGGACATGTTTGGTTTTCTCTATGTATAGTATCATGACCCTGCTGGAGAACAGGGTGATATGATATTGGAGGGATGTGAGGCTCTTGCTGACCAAACAATTTCCACCTCTCCACAATAACACTGAGATAAAACAGACCACACAACTAAAGGTTTCTCTGAGCAGAAGTGAGTGAGAGTACACTTTCATGAGTTTTGGTTAGTTTCAACCAGGAAGAATGTTAGTAGTGTTTGGGAGCAAAAATTACCCATCCATAATACATGTTGTGGTATTTTAGCAATATGATTCGGGAAGGAGCTAATAGTTTTAAGTAACAACTTATTTGTCCAGTTATCATAACATCTCATCTGGGATGGACAAAGCTCTTTGCTTTGAGGATTGGAAGAAATATTTCGTAGTGCCTTGGCAATTTTGACAAGATAGTTTAATTAGTAAGGGGATGGAGTGAGCAAGATGCTAAATGAGTGTATCAGTAATGACATTTTTGGACCATGGACAATATAGATATCTAAATGACTATGATGAAACTTGGAACCACAAACAAAATTTACATTTTGGTTGATTCAGCAAACATGCAATTTACAATAAACAATGTGGTTTCAGAGCATGTTCTCCTTGTATCAGTGACATTCAAATAAACTAGGTGTGAATGATGCATGTGCGTGTGCATGATGTACTGCGATATACTCATTTTTCATCTAAGGTGTAACTGATCACTGTTTGGGTGAGGCAAGTGTGTGAACGCATAACCTTCAACGATGAAGAGATGAGGTAAATGTGTCATTTCATTTTGACCAAATAACATCTATAGTGCCCCCTTCTGACTAAAAGATAAAAATGCAAAGCAATTAATTGTAGCACGACTAGCGATTTTTATTTTTCTGCTGACAAAATTAAACTCTGGTGCAGTACGTCTGGTAAATGCGAGTTTGTCAATCTTTCTCCAGTGTTGCTCGGCCAGTGGCAACACTTTGTCCATATATTCTCCATCTTTGCCCGGCCAATCGCTCGACTTATCTTAACATTTTATCCGCGGGACGCATAGTCTCTAGAATTAAACTCAGGTAAACACAAATTAATAATACATTACCATTTGTCTAACCCTTTTAGTATGTTTTTGTGCATCATGTTTTTTTTCGCGAGCTCGGTGTGCTACACGAGTCTATTGTAGTTTTGAACACCGGAAGAGTGAAAATGAAGATAAGCCTTGCGATTGGCCAAAGAAAGATGAAGACCGATGAACAAAGTGTTGCAATTGGCCGAGCAATGATCGTCTCGGAAAGATGGAGAACGCTCGCTTTCTAATCATTTGCCTCATTTGCGCACATATTCAAACAGGCATAATATAGATCCAAACACGTGATCAAGCCCATACGGCGTCAACCTATTAAACGAATTTTAGTGCTCATTTGGTCAGCTGGTTCCATAGTGTAGCGGTTATCACGTCTGCTTTACACGCAGAAGGTCCTGGGTTCGAGCCCCAGTGGAACCACGAGTCGTTTTGTTTAACTTACTGCAAATAGTTTTGTATATAATATTTTAAAATAAGGTATAGATGCACATATACCATAAATTGAGACAATTTTAACAAATTCATCTGTACATTTCTTACAATTACAGGTAAAAAAAAAACAATCTGTAGTAAAATTAATGGGCGATTAAGGGACGGATGTTAGACGCATTCATTTTATACACGTTTACCAATTTGTAAAAACAAAACAGATGAAAAAACAATAGATCAGAAAAACAATAAAATCCATACAACAACTACACAAAGCTCCGTTCAGCAGAAAGTGATAGGTCGTTGGCAGTTGATTGTGGAAGGCTTTGTGGAAAACAGAGTACAAATAGCCAAACTACAAAATAATAAAATTCATATTCCGCAAATTTTAACTCGACTTCAAGATGGGCTGGGTATTGGGGAAGGAAAACAGTGGAGATGCCGGGGATTGAACCCGGGACCTCATACATGCGAAGCATGCGCTCTACCACTGAGCTACATCCCCACGTGACAATCAAGGATTGGTGAGAGGTTATGATCAAAAGGACGGGATAAAAATTATAAACTAAAAGATAAAAATGAACTAAAAGAAATAAAGGGATGCACCGGAAAATATAAATGATTAAATAAGCACAATAAAACGCTGTAATTATTTATTGTATCACCGGTGCGAGACTAGGACAGACCACTAGATGGGGATATTGTGTTTAAAAATACAAGAACAGTTTATTGTTGAAAAAGCACAATGTATGAGGAAGTCTCTGAGCGCCCCCTTGTGGTGTGATATAATTATTTAAGCACACACACGCACACACTCGGACAAGTTGTACGATTGAATAAGTGACATAATACACAATTGTCTGCGGACCTTTGACGGACATTTATTTACTAAATAGTTTTTAAAGACCCGGCGCTTCATGCTGCGATGGCCGAGTGGTTAAGGCGTTGGACTTGAAATCCAATGGGGTCTCCCCGCGCAGGTTCGAACCCTGCTCGCAGCGCTGCAATTTCGCTACACCGGTGTTTTTTTATATGGCACCTAAGCATTTTTTTTACATTACATACACTGGCAAGTGGTAAAGCCTTTTTGGCTTTTGATTGTGTTTGAAACGTCCTTGTTTCACAAACAAATTCTGCTTGAAGTTCATGAAACCGTATATGTTTAAGCTTTATTGGCGCCAGCCTCTAATTAACTTCCTTATCAAACCCTCTTCTCATGAACTGACGAGTCAGTTCGCTATCTCGATCTGAAACGGTTAGCTTTCATACTGCACCTCTTTCGCTAAACGCAAGATGGCTTCAGGTGCAATGTCAGAAACATGCAGATATTAATATCTGCTATTTAATGATTCACGTGAACACATGACTGCTCAGTGTAGTTATGTAATTACTTAGAAACCAGTTTCGACAGGAAAGAAAATGCCGTTTATTCTACGATCATTAATATTGTATGTATGAAAAAAAACTCTGGTCACGTGTGTGCCGAACTGTGACTCGGATTCGGGACATCCTTCCGCAGTGGTGTGTAGAGCAGGTAGTGGAGCACGTTTAAAAAAGAAAAAAAAGCAAGCGATAAATACACGGATTTAGTCATTTTGAGACAAGAATATCACATCACTATACTGTGGAAGATTTAATAAATAAATACACGAGTGTGAATAATGATGAGTTTAATTTAGGTTGTCTATAAGGTAGGCTAAGGCTCTGGATAAGGGCGTCTGCTAAATAAATGTAAATTAAACAAGGAATTTGCCCAAGACTTACTCTATACCAGGGGTGTCAAACTCATTATCCTTCGAAGGGCCAGTTGTAACTATAAGACAGTATAGTTACAGTGTATATATATATATATATATATATATATATATATATATATATATATATATATATACTATATATATATGTATATATAAGACTCTTTGATAATCCACATCAACTCATAACATAAAATTTACTTTAGTTTGACACGTTCTGACTGCAGAAGTGCTTTTTGAACTCACTGTATTTGCATTTTGATGTAATATGGCAATTAAATACACTAAATGGGTTTTAATTTGTACAGAAATACTTGTATGTGATTTCAGCCATAAAATGCACATTTTTACAAAAAGAAAAACAAATTACTTCATTTTAATAGACTTGCCTTAATTTCCTCTCTCTTGTTTAGTATTGCCCTTTAGCAAAGGAAAGTTTTATCTGATTACTTGCCTAATCAATGGAATAATAATCGATGTTTAATTGATTGCTCTGTTAAGGAGCTGCAGAAGAGTTCATCACCAGCCCTGAAAAACAGGATGCTGATACAATGCGCAACCGGCTTGGCTTGGGGGCGGTGTAAATATGGCGGAGCACAATGAAACGGTTTAATCCTTGACATGACAAAAATATCGGGTATCGGCTACGAAGAGAAAACAAAAGACGGAACGCAAAATTATGGTGCTGCTTTTTTTTCTTCCTCGTGTGAAGCTTGCGTGACAACCCCGACTTGCGTGTAGCATGTTTTGCATTCATTAGGCTGTAAATGGATCTCTCTGTGCTAGTATCTCCCTGTACGGACTACTCAATGACTTTTCTGAAACGTTATTTATAGGCAGGACCTTGATGGACTTGCAGTAGCCATATAACCAATAAAACACTTGAGAAGAATGGGATACAAGGTAAGCGCACTGAATTTATTTTCTCTCACGTGCATAAAACGGGCGTCTGGACATTTCATACAATGTAAATAAATATCATGCTCCGGTGCATTCAAAAGCAAACATGCATGTTTTTGGACAAAGCACACAACGTAACCACAAACGTTTCTGCTGTTGTAAATTATTAAAGTGGATCACTTAAAAAAAAGAATGTAAAAATCCCAAGGTTTGATACGTATGTTAATGACACGCATGCTTGGCTGTCTAATCATCCGGGCCTTGTGACTGTAAACTGCTCCTCATTTCAGCAGATTCACTTTTTTTTCTCCAAACAAGCTATCTGTAAATCATATTTAATCAATAACGAGGGTGTTCATTAATTTGCAATGGTATTACAAATCATATCTTCAAATCCTATTTTTAAATATTTATTTATACTGTATATAAATGTTTATAGTGTTTGATGTTTAAAAATACAGCCACATGCTTGTTCATCCGCCTAAAAACACATGTGCCAGTGTGTACACAGTTGAATGTTATTTTTGGTGGCAGTTTCTGAGTCACCTTTTTTAAAGAGTAGGACTTAATAACAGTGGCAAGCCTATTTAATGATTGATTCTACCTATTGATTCATGCAGACTGCCTGCTGGAGTTTTACAGCAGATGACAAGGGCATGACACAAATGGTTGCACGGTTTTCACAAGACTGGGGTAAAACAGAAGTGTCTTCAAATGTAAAACTTTTTTTGGACGTTCAAAGAATGCAGAACACACATTGCACCATAAACAGGAAATATTTCAGTGATTTTTCTAGCTATTGTTCATTTCCAGTGTGAAAATATTGTCCACGGTTTGGAGCAGGACTTACTGATCTAATTAGCATTTCTTTAAGAACCATGTATTAATTCATGGCTATTTATAAACATTTGATGTGTTTTGTGAATTATACCACAGTGGCTGTAACATCCAAAAATAAATAATAAATGTAGCTTTTGTAAAAACATCTCACAATAAATGCTGCTTATAGTATTTGGAAAATGCAGCTGCAAACATTTGATATAAGCTTTTGCATTTTATTGCGAATGCCCCATGATAGATACTTTTCCGTGTGTGTGTGTGTGTGTGTGTGTGTGTGTGTGTGTGTGTGTGTGTGTGTGTGTGAGTATCAAAAAACAGTTTACTCTCGTGGTTATTAATTTTGAGCTTAGGTTATTTTGGGGGCCCCCTTCCCCCCATATATATATATATATATATATATATTATTTGTTTTTTTTTTTTTTTTATAATGAAAGAGAGCTAAAGTATAATCAATTGACCATGTTCTCATATCTCAGATACAAATATGCTGATATAACTTTGTAATTTTATATGCCTCAAACAAGAGAAGTTGTTTTTCAACAAGGACAAAATGTTGTTCAACAGAAACGGGACTTGACATCAGATAAGAATGTCTTTTGGTTTTACTTGGTACATGTAATGCACTTTATTTGCTAAAATAGGACTTTAGATTAGCGAATATCAGTAAGTGAATTTGTTGAATGAATACCTACCTAACTGTATACCAAAAACTGTCAGCTGATGATTTAGACAAAATGTTCACATAGAAAAAGCAAATAAATCAGATTCAGATACTTAAATAATAAAAAAATAATTAAAGGAAAAACTAATTTAATACCAGCCAAATTGTTGAATAAAAAGATGTGATCTGTGCCTAAGCTTATGTTAATTAAAACTCCCAAGTAAACACGGAAGGGGCATGGTGGCTTAGTGGTTAACACATTCGCCTCACACCTCCATGATCCAGGTTCAGTTCCCGTCTTGGCCATGTGTGTGTGGAGTTTGCAGGTTCTCCCCGTGTCTCAGGGGTTTTTTCTCCGGGTTTTTCTGGTTTCCCCTGGTCCAAAAACATGCATGGTAGGTTGATTGAAAAATTTGGAAGGTTGGAAAATTGCCCCCACTGGGTTGGCATTCCATCCAGGGTGTATCCTGCCTTAATGCCCATAGACGTCTGAGATAGGGACAGGCTCCCCGTGACTTAAGGGAAGATCGGATATAGTGGCAGAAGATGAATGAAGGAAGTAAGCAAGGAAAACTTGTGTTTTAAAAGGCTTCTCGTTACCATGTATCCAAACAGAAACACTTTTTGCTATTTGGATAATAATGCTGTTTATGTCAGTTTTCTGCATGTCATGGTGGACAATAAGAGGAAATTTCAATAAGGGGAAATCTGAATCTGGGTGATTCATTTCAATATACCATGGAGGAAGTAAAGCTTGTCAGTTTGTTTTTCATTTGAAGTGTTTAGCACAAATACCTGTTATAGTTCCTTATATTGTCTATATTGTCTGTCAGACAAAAAACAGCTGACATTTACAATAAACATTCCTACACCCGGAATTGTGAAATTTCTACAAATTATCCCAAAATGTCCAGGAAACCAAAAATTGATTCAGATGGAAGGCGGGAAGAAAAAAGACGGGAAAGTGAATATATGTTTGTTCTTCAAGGAGAAAAAGCGGTATGTCTTTTTGAGTAATCAAAGAGTATATACTGTCTTAGGATGTAATTACAACTGGCTCTTTGAGGGCAACTATGATACAGATGTGACCCACGATGGAAATTAGTTTCACAACCCTGCTCTAGAGCAAGCAAATAACCATAAAATTGTTAAACTAAAATTTGGTTTAAAAATTTCTCATGTCGTTAATTTGTATGAGCATATAGCTGGAGATGAGAAATGTGTGTACAGATAGCACCCTGTTCCTGTTCTACTGCAACAAGAAATTTTGATGCAAATTTTTGAATTTAGCTAAAACATATTTGCCATTTGTAATCTTCAACATTTTCAATAGTAACTGTAATTTAAGTAAACCTTTTTTTTGCATTAACTGTAACGGATTACTGTTACTTTTATTTTGTAATTAAATTACTTAACGCTGTTACATGTAACTAGTTACACCCAACACTGTATAGAACCCATAAGTGAGGGAGGGTGTAGCTCAGTGGTCTAAGGCGCTGGGCTACTGATCGGAAGATCCGGGTTCGAGCCCCGGTATGGCCAAGCATGCCGCCTTTGGGACCTTGAGCAAGACCCTTAACCCTCTGTGCTCCAGGGGCGCCGTGTCATGGCTGACCCTGCGCTCTGACCCCAGCTACCAACATCAAGCTGGGATATGCGAAGAAAAGAATTTCACTGTGCTGTAATGTATATGTGACCAATAAAGGATATTATTATTATATATGGATATTATTAAAGTACCATTACCATTAGTAGCTTGCAAAAGAGCAAATTGCAGTGTTGAAATATGAACACATCTCTGCCTTGCAGTGTTGAAATATCAACTGTTTGTAGGAGGCCATGGCAGGGTGTCCTTATCGAAGAAATAGTAGCCAAAAAGAGCTTTGGGATATTTGGATAGATCATTATTAATGTTGGAGCAAACATGTTGGAGCACAACATTCTAAAAAAATCTTCTTGGCCACGCCACATTATTCCAAGATCCTGATGCATAAGGATCCTCATGCCTTAATACTGCTCTTCACTGTCATTTTTGTGCCCTTCAGCCAAACTCGCACTTTTTTAATTGCATTCTCTGCCTTCTCAAACATGCCACATAATTGAAAATGATTTTCCTGAAAATAACTGCTATGACTGTGATGATATATCACTTATTTAATTTAGGATGCTGTGTAAAATGTAAATAAAAATAAAATGCAATGATTATCATGAACGGTGTCATGTTAAATAAGGTTATACAGTGTATATTATTCAGATCAGGATGTGTCTTGTTTGTGGATGGCATGTAGTTGGTGGAGTGTGGTTGAATGTTGAGTGTTGAGGTGATCAGGCAATGTAAGGGCAGGGTATATATATCGGTGTACAGTGTACATAATATGAAACGATCTTCAGTATATCATCTAAAAACTGCAGCGAATCTGGAGAAACCTATTTAATCAAGAAACAAGAGTAAATATCAATATAGGATGTCTGTGATCTTTGTGCCTGTAAGGTATCTGGACTATGCTTCATAGGACTGCGGTTCCGTGTGTGTGTGTGTGTGTGTGTGTGTGTGTGTGTGTGTGTGTGTGTGTGTGTGTGTGCGAAAGAGAGAGATAATGTCTAGTATATAGTCCTCCTGCATGAAACCGGGAATAGTCTGTAATTGGTTCTCAGGCAATGGCTTCTGGGAACCCTAGTCCTGTGAGGCATAGTCTAGATACATTAAAGTGCCCCAGCCAGTTTAATGTAATGCCCTGGGTAGAAAAGTGTTCTGTGGTCAAATGAATAGATTAGAATTTTCTAAATCCACTGACACATGTCCCTGTCCCAACTTTTCTGAGAAATCAATCAAATTCATGTTGTTTAAAATGGTTGTTAAAAGTTTAGAGTAATTCTTTTATATTCTGTTTGGAAGAAAAATATGGGTTTGCGATTTGCAAATTATTGCATTCTGTTTTCTATAACATTTTACATTTCTTCCAACAATTTTAGTAAAGTAAATGTCTGAGCATTTGTCTTATTTTAGTCAGAATTATCCATGACTATTTTAGTCTAGTTTTAGTCCACGAAAACTCGCATTTCGACTAGTTTTAGTACACAAAAATGGTATTTTAGTCTCTTTTTAGTAATACAATTCTATTTAACAGAGTCAATATAATAAAAGTACTTATAGAAAAGTATTATAAAAGTATTATTGATGAAACCAAAACTTAATTTTAGCCACAACGATTTCAAAAAAGGTCCTCTTATAGACTCAAGAAGACATCGTAAATGAAGACATTTTAGCATAGTTTTTATTTTGAAAACCATATATAGTCTAAGTTTTTTATTCAACAATAGTGCATTATACATTTATCATTATCGTCACGTCACGAATATCATTGTGTTGTGCCTAGTTTTGTTTTTGTCACGTGATAAAGGTTCCTTGCAAACAATATTTAGTGATCATTTTTGTTGACGAAAGAAACACTAGTGTGAGGAAAATGCTTCCAAATTTTCCAAACAAGGCCATTGTGATATTCTAACAACAACAAAAAAGAAACAAACAGGGTTGTTGGCAAAGAACATTCCATTCTTTGCCTGTTTTCTTTGCTCTCTCCCTTCTAGAATCTGGCAGGAGAATTCAAAACCCCTAGCTATACATTCAATCCATCTGTTCTCATGCTCTCCAAACGACGTAATCACTCCAGTTGGTCATTATTCTTGTTCTTGAGGTTTGGCATAATGGGACATTCTTTATGAAGTACATTATCAGCATTGATCAGCTGATTTAAATCTTTATCAGTCTCATACAGAAAAGCTAGATATTTGTTTTCTTTTGTATAATACTGATAACTATTTAAATCTTAAAAAAAAGAATTAGTTTTTTTATATTGAGTAAGATTTAATTGAGAGTATTTATCTGATATTTTGTACTTTTAAATCAGCAGAAATGTTAAATTTAATTTGAATTTAAATTATATGGTTTGCATAAAACACTTTACTTTCCACCAATGGTCATAAAATAAATAAATAAATACATGCATAAATAATCCACATATTAGCAATGCACATAGTAAATTATTTACCACAAAGTGTTGCAGTTTAATGTTCTAAAAATTCTTGCTATAACCTTTTGAGATTTCTGTATAGTTTCTCAGCAGAACCAGATGTCTTGAAGATCATGTTACATAAACTGTTATACACTCAACCTCAAATTGCACCCCTTGTTCTCATGGTAACCAATTCCTATCCGATGAGTGGTTAAGACAGAAAATCGAATTATTCTTTTGCTTTATATTTCCATTTGATAAAGTGAGAGTGTGAGAGTATAGCCATCTGTTTTGCATCATGATACAGTTAATTCAGCCATAACTGGTCAGAGTTTCAATGTAATTTTGATATCTACACAAACACGATACAGACACCAAGATTCTCCTGATTAAGATTATACATCCATCATTTTTTAACTATCTACTATGGCCCTCTTTAAATGTGGCCCTCTTTAAATTTCTTAGAATTTTTAGACTTTGAGCTATCACACACAAATGTTACTGGAAAGTAAATGATTAACATAAAGCTGAATTTGGAAAAAATGTTAAACCAAAGTTTTCAGCGTCACACCAGCAAGCCCTCTGATTGGATTGGTTGGAAGTTTACTTGCTGTAAATCATCAGCTACTGTTCAAGGTATTCAGTCAGAGTTAAGTACAGTGTGACATGCTACTGGTACCCAGGTAAGAGACATGCTACTGGTGCAAAAGGATTATTAGCAGCTATTTGTGTCTGTGTCGGTGTGTGTCTGTGTGTGGGATGGGGATTTTGGAAAGGATGGTAATAGAGGCTATAGCTCTGGGGAAATCTCAGTTCCTCAGTCTGGTTTTGTGTGTCTTGATTGTCCTATATCTTTTTCCCGATAAGAGGGGAGCCCAATAGGTTTAATCCTTAATGTTTATGATGAATGTCATGTGTAGATGGCTAGCATAGACCGTCTTCAGTTTGACAAGCTTGGTTACTATAATTCTTAAAATATAAACGGTCGAACAAGTATTGTCTAGCTTTTACCTCATTTTGGGCTACCTACAGCTTTGTTTGGCTATAGACAGTGAACGCTAATGCCTAGATCGTTAAATATCATATCCTAATTTGAAATCAGATGTGATGAGAATCCTCAGTGCCTCTCAATACAATGACCATAAAGTAAACTATATAAGGTTTATATATTCTCTGAATATTTTTAACATACTGTATAATATTTGGGGGATGGGGTAGCTCAGTGGTCTAAGGCGCTGGGCTGCTGATCGGAAGATCCGGGTTCGAGCCCCGGTATGGCCAAGCTGCCGCCCTTGGGTCCTTGAGCAAGACCCTTAACCCTCTGTGCTCCAGGGGAGCCGTATCATGGCTGACCCTGCGCTCTGACCCCAGCTACCAACATCAAGCTGGGCATGCAGCTGAGATGGGATATGCGAAAGAAGAAAAGAATTTCACTGTGCTGTAATGTATATGTGACCAATAAAGGATATTATTATTATTATTATTATATTATTATTATTATGAGAAATAATGGAAAATTGTGCTTACGTGTGTGCCTGTGCATGCGTGCTTGCCTGTGTGTGTGTGTGTGTGTGTGTGTGTGTGTGTGTGTGTGTGTGTGTGTGTGTGTGTGTGTGTGTGTGTGTGTGTGTGTGTGTGTGTGTGTGTGTGTGTGTGTGTGTGTGCGCGCCAACAAAAGCTTATGGAATGAATTAAAAATTCCTACAGGTTCATCACAGCTCAATAATAAATGAGTACGTCGATCTGTAATGGACCTAATTTAACACCTGGGAAGTCACATTGGTGTTTTAAAATTATTCTTCTATTAATGCTCCACTTTCTCCTTCCTGCTGTTCTGAGAATTTAACATCCAGCATGTATGTCCTAGATGTAAAATCACTTGATGATGACTTTGCATGTCTTTCCTAGATCCCAGGAGCTGCAATGGATCGTGTCAGCCTTCTTTGGCGTTTGAGGCGTCGAGCCCGCCGAGGTGTTTTTTGCATGATGCTGTTTTGCGTGACTATGGCTGTACTGTATACTTTATGTGCTGAAAACAGTGTACCTGTTACTGATGCCATTTTTGGGGTGAGGGCAAGGACTCGGGCACAGCCGAGGGCACACTCCATCGTAAAGGTATATGTATTTAATATTAAAAACACGTTTACAGCTTATCTTTAAGAGACATCACAGCGAAAGGTAACTTACTTTACTTTCGTGGATTTTTCAATATAGGTGATTCGGGGAGCAGGTGGATCAAAACCAATGTATGTTGACCCTCAAAAACTTCCAGGGGTTATTCCTGGAGATCCTCAAAAACCTATTCCTGTCCTCTCATCTTTAAACCACTCAATGCTGGCAAGTCAAAAGGACCAGCACTCAGGGAGCAAAGAAAAGGAGCGACATGGGCTTCTCGCCTGGTTATTGGGCAGACCATTAAGGCATGCACTTGACACTATTATAGGAGGTCGAAAGAGAGCCGATACAGCCAGCCAAAAAATGGAAGATTTCTTTATTGCCAAGGGAGTGATCTGGAATGATCAGATGTCAAGTAGCATGCTGGGAAAAAGGCTGAAGAAGGTGGTGCAAAACTATCAGGTCGGGTAAATTTGAGCATAAAGAAAACTTGCATGCCAGATGCAGGATGACTGAATTGCCATAAACAATTTTTAAGCAGTAATAGAAAAGTCAATTACGTGTTATAGTTTCGAATTTAATTTGATGGCTTCAAGAACCTAAATTTTAAATTTGTCAAATATTTGTAAATATATTCAAAATACATATTGGATTAACATGAGCTAGTCTTGTGTTCTAAAACATTAAAGTTTACAGAAAAAATAATTTGGCATACAATTATGGGTTGGATTGGATGACTGGGATATCTTGTATTTTTTTTTATACACATACTCTATAATATATAGTAAAAATATATATTAATACTATTTAGAATTTTTCATTTATAAATAGTCATTCTCCTGTAATATGTATGATGATTAATGTTTTCCCTCAATTATCCATTCATTTATAGCCATTAAAGATTAAAAACCGCTGCATATTGTGTGTGCGCTACTAATATGATTTCACTCTTTGGATTAACTAAATGCTATGTCAACACAGGACCTAATTGCCTTTTCTTTTGTAGGCGATGAATAAATATGGCGTGAGTCTCTCCGGTTTAGGAGCTGGAAAAACACAACAAAAACGGAGCGGCCCAGATCTCCTGTGTCAACTCAAAGAGATGGTGAAAATTACCACATTAACACCAGAGATGGAGCCATTTTCTAAATTTCTCTGGGCCTCCCAGCTGCCTGCACAACCCCTGACCACTGCACTTGGCCCATTTAAAACATGTGCTGTTGTGTCATCTGCAGGTTCTCTGCGAAACTCCAAGCTAGGCAAAGAGATAGGTGTGTACGATTTTCAACATAATTATGATGATTTATTAAAACATCTTTTCTTTCGCCTTTTCAGCAA
The DNA here is from genome assembly GCA_030449085.1 of Kryptopterus vitreolus. Classification (NCBI taxonomy): domain Eukaryota; kingdom Metazoa; phylum Chordata; class Actinopteri; order Siluriformes; family Siluridae; genus Kryptopterus; species Kryptopterus vitreolus. The sequence goes on from JACRUU010000024.1 coordinate 8,057,425, forward strand.
TAAAATGCTACACACGATTTAGTAAAACTAAAGAGCAAAGCCACATTTTGCTTTTTTTCTTTTTCAAATAATCATGAAATTTGGACCGTTGCATCCCAAAGAACCCTTGATTCAGATTTTTGACTATGACTGTTGATATTTTGTCTGTAATGTACAGGACATTTGAATATTTTAGCAATGTTTTGCAGACAAGTCTTGTCCTATGTTCAGCAACATGATTTGAGGTTATTTAAATGAACAAACCTGGAGTTTTAATTTAGATGTTATGGAGCTACAGAAGACAATGACTGGAGCCAAAAAGTGTTGGTTCTCTTAAGCACTGGTTGTATCATATTTTCCTGTTTCTATTTCGGCAATCATAAATGTGTGTTGTGTAAATATTGAAGTAAACTGTGTTCATTGTAAATAAAAGCTCGTTTGTATATTACCACATTGATTGGTGACAAACAGGAAAATAAATATCACCACAGCTTTTATCCATCTTAAGTAATGCTGTGTTTGTTTCCAGATGCCCATGACGCTGTGGTACGATTCAATGCTGCACCCACTGCTGGCTTTGAGAAAGACGTTGGCTCTAAGACTACAGTGCGCCTGATCAATTCTCAGGTATATCTAAAACCTCAAAAAGAAAAAAAAATAAGGATTTTATATTGGATGATGTGTCTAAAGATAAATATTTACTTCAAGGTGATGTCATCAGAGGATCACCACTTTCTGTCCAGTTCTTTATACAGCAGTGGAATTTTAGTGGCCTGGGATCCTGCCCCTTTTTCCGCTGACCTAAACGAGGTATACATTATACTTCCTTCTCATTTGTAAACCATTAAATGTCTGACAGAGCGTCACTTAGAAAGAAACCCAACATTGTGTAATATCTATGATGTTGATTTATTGATTGAAAGAGATTTTCAGAAATTAGTTAAAATAATTCCCAAACTTCCTGAGAAATGGCTCATCACAATTTCAAGATATCCCAAGCAACATCCTGGAGATCAAAATGTCAGTTTGATTCCCTGCAAGCAGTAATCATTCATTTGAGTTACTGTTAAGTAAATTGGACTTAGAACGGAATGGTATTTTACTTAAATACTTGATTTTAGACTCCAAAATTCTATGACTAGGTTTCAATATTAAGAATATAAACAACATGCATAACTCTGACAACACTCTGTGTATGAATGCAGTGAGCAATGACCAAACGTTCTGCATTTCCTATTGATTTATAGTGGTACAACAAGACAGATTATCCGATATTTAAACAATATCAGCGTTACAGACGACTGCACCCACAACAGCAGTTTTATATCTTACATCCCAGCATGGAATGGCAGTTATGGAAGCGGCTACAAGACAACATGGCTGAGCCGATCCAGAAGAACCCACCTTCCTCAGGCCTACTAGGTATTCAGTGTTGTATTTCTCAGCTACTTGCAGTACTAATGACACAAGGAAAAGCATCTCTTTTGGTATTTTTTTTGATGATGCATTCTAAATCCGCCAACTTGTAAGTACTTGTGTTAGAGACAAAAAAAATCCAACTTCTAAACAAAATGTTTTATATTTCATTTATTCCTTATTTTAGGAGGCTACAGATTTAAAATCTAAATTGGTCAAGCATTGATATGTATGCATGTCCCTTGTATTTCAGGGACAGTACTCATGATGTCAATATGCGACGTGGTCCATGTGTACGAGTTCCTGCCGTCACAGCGCAGAACGGAGCTCTGCCACTACTATCAGAACTTTAAAGATGCAGCATGCACCATGGGGGCTTACCACCCTCTGCTCTATGAGAAGAACTTGGTGAAGAGGATGAACCAGGGATCTGATCAAGACATCTACAATCATGGCAAGGTGACCCTGCCTGGATTCAAAACTTTTAACTGCTCACAGACTGCCAACTCCTTGACTTCATCGAAAGCATAAATTCAAGGCTGTATTTGTTCAACTTTGCATTTGGAATGTAACTGTATTATTTATTGCATGACTAATTGTATGACTATTACAGGATTTAGGAAAAATAAGCTAATGTGTTGGAAAAAGCTGGCTCTTTCCCCATAAGCTGTACATATTTTTGTTTATAGATTATTTGTTAATGATATTGCTTGAATAGCTAAAGAGCACTTAATTGCCATTACCAGAAAAAAGGTCATTTTGAGCAACACAATGACATGGATATGCATGGCCAGAGTAGGCAGTTTGGTAGTCTACCAAGTCTACCAAGTATATAAAATGTGCTTTGTGCCTATATTATCGACTGTAGCTCATTTGTTGCTATGCAGAATTTGCCTATCCATCATTGAAAAGAGGACCAATTTATTTGGCCTAATATTATTTGGATGTTTGTCCATTTTGTTTAGCATGGCAGATCGGTCAAAATGTGTTATGTTGGTATATTGCTCTTCCCTTTTTTCCAGCCTTTAAAAGGGGTCTTTAATATAATGCCTTTTCTCTGAAGTATGGAGGATTTACCTTAAATTGGCCAAATCAAAAGGTTTAACATATTGCAAAGTTTAAAAATAACACAAACTCAGTTTGGTGTTCAGTTTGTGGCAGGTGTCCAAAGAGAATTACGTAGGCCAATAAAGAAGTAATTATATTTTGTTCAAATATATTTGAATATGCAATACTGTGCAACAGTTAAAAACTATTAATTTGTTTTCTGTCAGATGGCCTTAAAAGTGTTAATTATAATTAGTTTGTAGTAAACAATAATTATAAATTATTAAGAAATGAATGAAGAGAGTGGGGCACAGTGGTAAGCACATTTGTCTCATACCTCCAGGGTTGGGGGTTTGATTCCCACCTTGTTATGTATGGAGTTTGCATGTTCTCCCCAGGGGGTTTTTCTCCGTGTTCTCTGGTAACCCCCCCCTCGGCAAAAACATGCATGGTAGGTTGGTTGACACCTTGGAAAAATTGTCCCTAGTCCCTAGTGTGTGTGAGCAATGGGTTAGCACCCAATACAGAGTACATTCTGCCTTGATGCCCCAAGACACACAAGCTATCCGTGAGGGACGATCTGCTAAAACGATAGAAGATGAATGAATGAAGAAAAATCAGTTTCTTTTGTTGTACCTATGCTACCAAACATATTTATTTTTTAATATAAGTTGGAAGCAAACAATTCTATGGAATATATTTGTACAGAATAATAACCACATTCCAATGTCTTGTGAAAGGTTTTCCCATAAGAGTGAACATGAATAAAGACTGAACCAAAACTGGAGTGGAATTTCACCATGCACATACGAGTGTAATATTTATTTTATATAGTGTAGGTTTGTTAGATATTTTCCACTTCTGTGTTTGTAATGGTCATCATTATGATTTACCACAAATTAATTAACAATAAGCCCTTGCTGTTTGATGGAAAACAACTGACTTTTGCATAGTACTGTATAGGACAATCTAGCATGAATTTTGACTGCAATTAAGAATGTGCATTCCATATACAGTGGAGGCAGCATTAAAAATGTAGAGAGCACTGATCTCCACTTTCTATAACTGCCATTCAGTTGAAACACAGAGGCTATTACGTCAATTGTTAATATGCATACAATCTACTATGATGTCTCTTTAAAATGCCCAAGGTGACAATTTAATGTATATATGCATTCGTTCATTGCACTGTGATTACTTTATACCAACAGAAATACTGTACATTATTCTTTACCGAATGTTCCTGCATGCTTGAATTGCACTGTACCCTAGCATTAAGCTTGTTTTGTTCTATGTGTTATTCTTACCAAAAGGATGTTTGCTGAGAATGCATGAAAGTTTAGTATTCGTTGCCACAAAGAAGATATTGCTCATTTGTTCTTATTTGATCATGGTTTCTAGTTAATGGATTTTTCCTGAGGTTGCATTCATCATCTGCATTCCCATTAACTGTTTTCAGATGTGTCAGAAGAGTCCTACTACATGATCAATGTTTAATAGAGCTATGCACATTTCATTCTAATTAAAAACAATGAAAGCAGTATATTTATGTATACTAAGTATATTTTCGCATATTTATAGGATGAGAATCTGTGATTTTTTTCCCTCTCTCTCTCTCTTTGTACAGTGCTAAGTTATTTAAATATTCTCTCAGCAGAACAAGTAGATATTCAAATACCAAAGTTGTTATGCATGTGACCCTGTTCTTATGGGGCCATGGACCCGATGCTGAAGGGGGGAAAAATTGGCATGTACACCAGAAGTAAAGCTCTATTTGGGTTCAAGAGATGCTTCTTGTTGTTTTTTATGTCATGTCATTTTTGTTCATTTGCTGTTGTCGTATTTGTGTCTGGGTTGTTCTTCAAACATGATTTCAGTTTTCTTTCTGTTCACTGCATAGTGTATAGTGTTTGACATAGGAGGTCATGTTGAGGAAAAGCACAATCTATAACATTATCAAATTAAATATTGGCTGTAGTCCTACTTCTGATTGCATTTCCAAACGCACTAGTAAAGTGCATGACATCAATTGATAGCAATTCAGAAAATGCAGAAGAAATTATTCCGAACACTAATCTGACCATCTACTTAAAACACAGTGCAGTGTGTATTTCATTTAAATAACAGTTCATCTAAATCACAGTAACTTGTACTAATATACACTCTAGTTCATATATAATCACATTTGACCACTTGTCTGTGAACAAGTCCATTTTAGCCAGCTTCTTACCCCACAGCCCATTATAGAAAAATTCCAAGCTTTCTGTACTCATAGTGTTAAATCATTTTCTTTTTACCCTGTATTATTCTGTTGCCATTAATGATTAACTATGCCATGTATCACTGTATAACATAGTACTACTGTGTATGTGTGATTTAATAAATATAAAATATCTTAATTTATGTTTGTGGATTCTGAAACAGCTTATAAATATGCAGTGTTGATTATATTGGGGGACAGAGCTGATCAGAGGATTATGTCACATGATATGACATGAGATTTGTTTTTTAAATGTAACATTTTAAGTTTCAATACTTGGTGGCCAATTATTTTGATGCTACTATTTAGTATGCAGTATATTAAATATTTTGAATATAGTGTTTATATTGCAATAATTTGTGTATAGTGATCAATAGGAAGTACTTAAAATATTTTTAGTTCCTAGCTGTGTTTTATAGTGGTTAATGTCTCAGTATCAAGACTGCTGTAGTGGTTTTGTAGTATTTCATTGATTACAAATCACCAAAGTAGAGGCAGAATTGCAATCCAAATAAAAAAGAAATTGAGACGCATTTCCTCTATGAATAAAAAAATATATAATCACATGCTAATTCACCAAACCAAGAAATATCGTATATTCATATATCGTATATATGTATTTACTCTATACGTATTTACTCGTTTACGTATATATGTATTTATTCATATATCGTATATATGTATGTAGTTTCTCAATGATTCTAAGAAACTGCTCCACCTATAGGGGAAAATAAAAAATGCACCGAGTGACCATGGTAATTACCTCTGTGTGTGTTTGTGTGCGTGCGCTTGTGCGTGCGTGCATATATCATATGTCAATCTCAATATATCATATGTCAATCTCACAGTTCCAAAGAATTTTGTTGTAGTGTTTGTGGTTCAGTGATTACAAATTATAGATTTGGCAAATATCCAGAAAAGAGACAGCATTGCAGTTTAAATAAAAATAAAATTGAGCTCCTATATGAACATACAACGTATAACCACATACAGTTAGAATTCTTCACCAAAATCATAATATGACCTCCACAGTTACACTATATGATTCTGAGAAATTGCTCCACCTACCGATAAAACAACAACAACAAAAACACTATAGACCATGTTATCAAATTCTCTCATGCAAGAAGTGAACACTGACATGCATTCAAGAAACTATGATACATTCAGCAGGAGACTTTTTATGCAAATATGTGCTTTGCATGTTGGCATGATGCTTTTGCCACATTACATCCATCTTGCATAGCATGAAAGCCAGAAGGATATTTAGTATTATTATTTAGCTAGAAGGGCCTTAATATAACACAGAAAATTCGAGTTGGCATTAAAATTTTATTTGACTGGAGCTAAGGGAGTTGATACATGTTCCAGCAAGTTTATGCTCCTATGTACAGTGTGACTCATAGAGATACAGACGTGGACAAAATTGTTGGTACCCTTTGGTCAATGAAAGAAAAAGTCACAATGGTCACAGAAATAACTTTAATCTGACAAAAGTAATAATAAATAAAAATTCTATAAATGTTAACCAATGAAAGTCAGACATTGTTTTTCAACCATGCTTCAACAGAATTATGTAAAAAAATAAACTCATGAAACAGGCATGGACAAAAATGATGGTACCCCTAGAAAACACAGAAAATAATGTGACCAAAGGGACATGTTAATTGAAGGTGTGTCCACTAATTAGCATCACAGGTGTCTACAACCTTGTAATCAGCCATTGGGCCTATATATATGGCTCCAGGTAATCACTGTGTTGTTTGGTGATATGGTGTGTACCACACTCGACATGGACCAGAGGAAGCAAAGGAAAGAGCTGTCTCAAGAGATCAGAAAGAAAATTATAGACAAGCATGTTAAAGGTAAAGGCTATAAGACCATCTCCAAGCAACTAGATGTTCCTGTGAGTACAGTTGCACATATTATTCAGAAGTTTAAGATCCATGGGACTGTAGCCAACCTCCCTGGACGTGGCCGCAGGAGGAAAATTGATGACAAATCTAAGAGACGGATAATCCGAATGGTAACAAAAGAGCCTAGAAAGACTTCTAAAGAGATTCAAGGTGAACTTCATGCTCAAGGAACATCAGTGTCAGATCGCACCATCCGTCGTTGTTTGAGCCAAAGTGGACTACATGGGAGACGACCAAGGAGGACACCATTGTTGAAAACGAATCATAAAAAAGCAAGACTGGAATATGCCAAACTACATGTTGACAAGCCACAAAGCTTCTGGGAGAATGTCCTGTGGACAGATGAGACAAAAATCGAAGTTTTTGCCAAGGCACATCAGCTGTATGTTCACAGACGAAAAAATGAAGCATATCAAGAAAAGAACACTGTCCCTACTGTGAAACATGGAGGAGGCTCTGTTATGTTCTGGGGCTGCTTTGCTGCGTCTGGCACAGGGTGTCTTGAATCTGTGCAGGGTACAATGAAATCTCAAGACTATCAAGGAATTCTAGAGAGAAATGTACTAGCCAGTGTCAGAAAGCTTGGTCTCAGTCGCAGGTCATGGGTCTTGCAACAGGACAATGACCCAAAATTCGAATCACACAGCTAAAAACACCCAAGAATGGCTAAGAGGAAAAAATTGGACTATTCTAAAGTGGCCGTCTATGAGCCCTGACCTCAATCCTATTGAGCATCTTTGGAAGGAGCTGAAACATGCAGTCTGGAAAAGGCACCCTTCAAACCGGACACAACTGGAGCAGTTTGCTCATGAGGATTGGGCCAAAATACCTGCTGAGAGGTGCAGATGTCTCATTGACAGTTACAGGAAGCGTTTGATTGCAGTGATTGCCTCAAAAGGTTGCGCAACAAAATATTAAGTTAGGGGTACCATCATTTTTGTCCATTGCCTGTTTCATGAGTTTATTTTTTTACATAATTCTGTTGAAGCATGGTTGAAAAACAATGTCTGACTTTCATTGGTTAACATTTATAGAATTTTTATTTATTATTACTTTTGTCAGATTAAAGTTATTTCTGTGACCATTGTGACTTTTTCTTTCATTGACCAAAGGGTACCAACAATTTTGTCCACGTCCACGTCTATGTTTTGTCAAGGCTGATTAGAAAGAAGTCCTGAACTCAGTCTCGCTGAACATCTTTGGGATAAAGTGGAAAATCACATTTAGAATCCCCACTGGTGCTATATAGCTACAAATCTTCACAGAGACAAAGCTATGTACTTTTTTGGATTTCATAGTGGATCAGTACTTTTAAATGAATACTAGCGTTTGTCATTATCATATTAATGTGTGATCCATCAGCTGATTACTGGACTTCTATTGAACTCTATTCAACTCTATTGAACCTCAACCCAAATCCCCATTTTTTTTTTTGGATTAGGGATTAGTTAAACCAGGGATCACCAACCTTTTTGTAACTGAGAGCTACTACATGGACACCGAGTCATATAAAGGGCTACCAGTTTGAAATACTCCTCTGAAATAACAAATTTACCTTTAGTTATTATAGTATATTATTATTATTATTATTAATGATACTCGTTTATTATATATACTATGTATCTAATGAACTCTACAACTTGACAGTGACTATCAACAACGAATTAACTACATTTTACATTATAGACGCATCTCACTGATGAGTTGTGCACTTTTTATAGCAAGCCTGAGAGCTACTCATGTGCTCCTTGGGGGCTACCTGGTGCCCACGGGCACCACGTTGGTGACCCCTGGTTTAAACACTGTAGCACAAATCTCTGCAACCAATCTAGTGGAACATGTTCTTGAAAGAATGGAAGATAAAATAACAGCAAACAGGGACTACATATAGAATGGAAAATTCAAGATTCTTTTAAATCATATTGTCAGATGTTTACAAACTTTTGTCTATATGGTGTAGGTATCTCTATTTCTAAGCTAGATACAAAGTCTGGCTGGTGGTATTCTAACAGGGATAAAGTGTAGGTTGCTCAGGTGAAGGGTAAAATGCCAGTAACCCATTTTGTTAAGTACTACTACTAAGTAAAAGCTACTTTTTCTATTTAAACTGTTCTATTTAAACTACTGACAGATAATGAAGCACTGCCAAATGGAACATTGGTCTTACCCAGAATTTTGGCCTGGTTAATCTAACTAGAGAGTGTGACCCCACGCTGTACCAACCAAAGAGCATCAGCAGACTGGATCAGAATACTTTGAATATTTTCTCCCTTATGGAAAGGCCAAATTTGCTTAGAATTTTCTTATTCAACTGTATCCTGCTTTATATCCAACAGGAATCAAATATGTGAACATAGAAGACACAGCATGTAGTGTATTTGTTAACAAATACAGATCACGGTGGAATTAAGACAATGAAAATGATGCAATGCTAGCTTTTTATACTTTTCAATTTAGTTACACATCTGTGTGCAATAAAAAAAAACAAGACAAGTATAACTGTCTAAAATCCTTTAATTAGATTTCTGATCTAACAAGAAAAAGTTCTTTGCGTGATGTTTGTTTTGCTATGGTACTAAATTAATGTGATTAAATTTTTTTTAGATAGCCACACTGTTTTCAATGTTGTCTGGGCAAAGGTAGGGATATCCTAGTTCCAGTTTGTTGTTTCTCGTGATGATGTCATCAGTGATGGCCTTTAGGTCTTTCTGTGCCAATTTGACAAGCTTATGAAGAGCCTCACTGTTGAAGTACCAATCACGGTACTGACACAAAGGCACCTAAAAGCACAACCACATGCATTACACATCATCCTATATTACTTCATTTCATGGTCAGAGGATCTAGGATACTAAGTGGATTACTCGTGCAGCATATTTACACAATTCGATCACCACTAACAAAATGCAAGGATATCAGTTACAGTGCTATGACAGGTTTGACCTTAGGCTTTTGATAACTCAGACTGCCTCTGACTGGTCAAAAAACCTTGCATAATGGCTTATTGTTTGAGCATAAATGCACACAATATAGGCTACATGTTTTAATACATAATAGAGTTTAGGCCAATTTCAGACCAATTTCTTTTACATCACAAATCTAAAAGCATGGGGGAAACTGTTAATTACTGTCATATAAGTAGTTAAGTAATTACGAATGTTTTGATATTTGAATGATATTTCTTGCTGCTGTTATTACTGTGGTGAACAATGGAGAAGTCCATTGTACAGCATTATTTACAAAAGTCTTGCAATGACTACATCAGGGGTCACCAACCTTTTTGAACCTGAGAGCTAGTTCATGGTTAGGGGTTCATACAAAGGGCTACCAGTTTGACATACTCCTCAAATTTGCCATTTATCTATATGAAGATACTGACCATGTTAATGAATTCTATAATAATTATCAACAATGACTTAACAAATGATGAGTTAGAACAGACCTGCTGGAGACTCATATGGCCCTTGGGAGTGACCAGGTTCCTGAGGTCATCGTGTTGGTGACCCCTGGACTACATGTTGTACAGCAAAGATGCAGTCAAGTAAGCAGCACTTTGGTGGTGGCCATTGAGAATCTCATTCTCACTTTTCTCATTCTCTTTGTCATCTTTATTTTAAACAGAGGTTGTACTTTTGTCATTGACAACTATACTCACATAATCCAGAGCAGGCTGTGACAGCAGGGACAGTACAATGAGTACACTGCAGGTGCTGTTAACATCAGGGAGAAAGGACAAAAGCTCTTCCTCCGTCACTGATCCTTTCACCTGAGGAGGGGGCCGTGCCATTGCAGCTGGACTGTTTGGCATCCATAAGTTGAAATCCATCTGAATTTAAATCAAATAGGTTCTATCTGAATTTTAGACCATTGAAATTAATCAAAATTATATATTAGTATTTATTATCCAATTCACTTTTTCCTCATTTGCCTCCACATTTATTTAAAGGCCCTTAAACAGAGAAAAGTCTTGAATAGTCTTAAACAGAGCATTAACTCTTGACTCTAATCTTTTCTGAGTTTCTGAATGACGAATGGCAATGTCAGCATTCAGACTGCAATTTATCATCTCTGAATTATACGGTTCATCTAACCTCAGGGAAAGGCGCACACCATGTTAGGTTGCTAGTTTAAGTGAGCAGGTGTAAACTTACCTGAGAAAAATTGACAGCTGAATGCAGAGCTGAAGAGGTGAAGATAATCATGGTAATGTACTTAATCAATTCTGCAGTGGTCTGAAATGACTGTGGAAAGCCTGGGGTAAAAGAGGAGTATGTAAGAATACCATCACAAATATGATAATAGTAAGTGCATGTAATAGCTGCTAAAATGAAATAGTGTGAGAATAAAAGGATTAGGGTTTAATCAAATTGCAATATCATCAATAATAAATGGAGTAATGTAATTTGCTACTTTTAGTTTTTCCTTTAGGCTAGCCTATTTCTATGGTGCCAGTAAATTATACACCAATGGTAGGTTGAATAAGCAATGCAATGACAAGAAATAGGTTTATGGGCTGAAAATATAACTGACTAAGAGGAAAAATATTATGTCACCAAATATAAAGTATATATTTTCTGAGAGAAAACGAAAAGCTGTCCGAAACATAAATAGCGAAAGTAAATACTGATAACAAAAATATATTAATGTACAGTGACAAATCTTTTTTACTTCTTTACTTCCCATCTCCGAATAAAAGTCATATCTGGTAAATATGGCACATCAGAAAGTCACACATTACAGATAGATTCACCTGTGTGTGTGAAACCAAGAAATCCCTCAATGTGAATTTCTTGGATCCAGCTCTGTAGTTCTGAGTCACTCTGGACCTCCTGGTCATTGTGGTAATATAAATCCACCCAGCTTGACACAAACCTACAACAAACATTAAGGCAACCACAAAATCCAAATGAGTGTTTCTGGGTTTTAGTGTATATCAAGATATTAGACATTAGTCACTTCTGAGACAATAAATATCCTGAATATATTGGGGCAAAATACATGTATCATGTGAGAAACCATTATATAATTAATCTTCTTTTTTCTGATTTAAAAATATTGACATTAGAATCTCAAACTGAGATTTAAGATGTATTTATAAAGTATGTATAAAATATGTATTTTAAATCACCTGTGAAGTGCATTCCACACCCTTAGCGCATCCTTTGCATAGTAACAATTGGGCAGTTTGTCCAGTCCCCGCTCTTTTAGGTCTTCCGGGACACAGAGTGACATGTAGTGTAGTTGGTGAGAGCCTCGACCAAGCATAAGGGGCACTGCCTTAATGCCACAGGCTATAGCCTGGTTGGGAAATAAAGAATTCCTTGGTAAAAGAATCAGTAACTTCTTTTTTTTTTCATTTCTTCATACATAAAATACAAAGCAGTCGTGTCTGAATAGTTTGACTGTCATCATAAAAAATTTGTAACAAATCACATACTCATAGTTGTAATCCAAGATATGATAATGCTAACCTTATCAAATACACCATTAGCAGCCAGAAGAGAGCCTCGAGCTTGAATATTGATCTGAAGAGAATTCTTTACATGTGGCATCAGAAGCTGTAAAAAGCAATTGTCAACTTTTCAGTCAATATCAAAATATTTTCAAGTAAAAAATAAAGAACATTCAACTTCAGAGCATGTACAACAGTCGAAGGCCAGTCCATAGACACCTAGTAAATATCTTACTAATCTTACTTATGGCAGCTTTTGGGTGTATGATTTGTAGTATAAAGATTCTTAATTTCAGTATTTTTTCCAACAAACCTGATGTAGAGGGTGTATTTCTGGAAGTTTCCGAAGCGTGGCGATACAGCACACTTCTCCTATCAAGTGAGAGCGCAGAAAATGGGACAATAGCTGGTGAACCTGGAAATCGGCATTACGGACCCATATCTTTGCCAGCAGCCAGTCGGGTGCAGAGTCAGATGGCAGGAAGATGGGGTTTTGAGGCCCAGCTGTTTTCTGAAGCTAAAGGTATATTTAGAAATGTGCATTATTCCAAAACATCAAATTATTGTTTTGTTTTTTTTTTAAATATGAATCTACCCTAATAATAGAAATCAAAATATATCAAGAACCCTGAACTTTTCTTTGGTGTTTCAGTAGTGACTATTCTGACTACAGGAGTAATAATATGACAAACACCTGAATGGCAATAGGCTTCAGCTCCCCATGATGGTTGTAATGTAGGAGGCACAGTGGAGCAGCCAGGTATGACTGTTTGCCGTTGATAACATTGGCAGGTATCTGATCAAGTACCTCATAATCCAGCAGGTATATGGTTCCTTTCTACAATTTATAAAATAAAACCATTCACAGTAACATATCATTTAAGAAAGAAAAGACAACTGGAGGTGCAATACAACCAAAGTGTTTTATTCCTAAGATTATACTTTTATCAGTTTAAAATAATGGCACCCCCTTTTTTTTTATTTCATTAACAGATTAGTTCCACATATTGATATGATTTAGGAGTTATACAAAACGATCATAATTCCATGTGCCATTAAACTCGGATTATTGTGGGATTGTCTGATTATTATTTAAAATTATATATGTCCAGGTGAAATATTTAATTATATAAGAATTATATCATATAATCTCAAAATATAATATATTCGATTAGTTTAATGTTGTCACTGAGGTTTCCTTTGCAGTAAGTAATAATGGCTAATAGAGCAGCTGGTTCCATAGTGTAGTGGTTATCACATCTGCTTTACACGCAGAAGGTCCTGGGTTCGAGCCCCAGTGGAACCATGAGCATTAAATTTTTTTGGTTTGTAGCTTAAGCTGCCACTGTTTTTGCCACTGAATTTCACAGTATTATTTATATACCATAACATTTTTAAATTATCTGATTTTATTAGTTTTTCAAGATTTTTATCTCATATACACATACACAAACCTCTAACTCCTTCTCTAGTGAAGAATCCTCTGGCAGAAAATTCTTGAGCATCTCAGAAGTGACAGGTAAATTCGGTGGGAGGCAGTGGATCTGTTTGATTATTAGAGGATTACATCCATTCAGGCACTGATAACCAAAAAACGCATCCTCTTTCCAGTGAGCCTGGACATACCCTTTAATCAACAGAAAAAAAAGGTAAGCAAATAAGTCCACAGATGAAATTGCATTAGAGATATTATGAATGACATATACTTTCAAACCATTTGTATTATTACTAAGGTTAAACATAAAGATTATCAGTGACGTACTGGCGACTGTGTTATCTTTTCCATTGTGGAGGAATAGCATCTCCAGTTCCTCCATGCTTCTCCATGGTTCAGCTCTATCAGTAAAGCCCCTAAGGTAGTGCACATTGATGCCTGGGCTGTGAGACAGAGATTGATTTGTACTTATTTCGTCACGGGCACTGACCCCTTTTCTTGTATCAGAAATTTGGTAGATTAGACCAATCTAATCTAATTAAATTAGTGACTATGAGTGAGGCATACTCAATGAGTGTACAGTGAGAAAATCCACATACATCTAACAACTTCCACATGGAGTGGTACTAATCCGGTCACTACTGTATTAAAAAAATTCTAGTCTGATTCTAGCTCAAATTATCCATCTATATTAGTCTTCTTTAAAAATCATGCAAATTTGAATATGTACCTTTGTCGGGTAAAACACAAGTTGGGACCCAGGTCCTTTACACTGGACATGTCAATGCACCGGATGCTACCTTCAGCAAAAGTCCTCCATCTGTAAAGAAAGAATGATCTTCTTGACTTATTTCAATATAAAGTTAATGATTCATTATTTTATTGCGAGGAATATGAATGATTGACCATCAAAACTCTGAGTGTGAGAGATGATTTCTGAATTGAAGTCACACCTAATATGTTTTTGTTTATTCTGGACATCCCTGGCCCTCTGCTCTTGAAGAATCTGCAATGGCTCAGAATTCAGCAGACACACTAAAGATTCAAAAACAAAGCACACCACCTTAATACACCTCCATGCATATTCTATAATACAGAGTTTTTTGTGAGCTCAGTCTCAAGCTAACTTCAAACTATCATTTAAATTAGACAAAAATATCAGGTTTGAAAACAACATGGTGCACATGCCTCTATTGTTGCGGAGCTCCACATCACCATCTGTAGTTCTGATCCACCTGTGGCATGGAAAGCACTCTGCATCTGCTTCAGTGCTCAGTTTCAGTTGCACGTCCAGACAGTGCCATTCTAAATTAGGGAAGCCTGGACGAGTCTCAAGCCGCAAACGAACGAGAACCACACTGCCTATATCTTTATCAGGCTTGATCAGAATACTGCAACTCTACATCAAAATAAAGTGCCAAACCACACACAGAAACGACTGCTGATCTTGAAGTTTTTAAATGCATATTTTTTAAGAAAATGAAATCAAATCCTTACCGAACCAGGAAGAAGACACTGTGCATCTGTTAAAGCCCTAACTGGTGGCCAATCACTTTGAGAACCGACCAGAGACACCCACAGAATATTGTATGATCCTGAGAGAGGGGTTAACGATGTTCGGATTGTCACATAAATGCCCTCCATTTGCCTGTCTTGAAATAAATCCACATTAAAAATTAGTGCACATAATCATAAAAACTGTGAAAGAAATACATTTTAAAATGTTGTACATATTGTCATTTTATCGCAACGACAATTAAATAATAATTTGTTGTTGCAACATTTGTAAGATGAATTTTTAAACCACTTTCTCCTAAACAACAGTTACATAATTTACATATAGCACTAACAAGCCACATCTGTATTTGAATTGCAAATAACACAAGCGTCATTTCATCAAAATCAGATGTACAATGCAAATATGCTAAAATAATAGGCTAAAGGGAGTAAATGTGTCATAATTTCTACATTTTTCAAGTTCTAATAGAAAAGTGACAATTTCTTTTCAAATAATTTAAATATTTCTATTTAAAATATTTTATATTGTCCCTAGTATATGTAAAACAGCTTAAACAAACATGACATCCATACTGATATAGGTTTGGTTCTGGTTTGTGCTAAAAAGTACAAGCAAACCGAATGATCAGCAAAACCTTCCAAATAAATCTTTATTACATGAACACATCATGCATCATGCAGCACCTTTTCAACAGTAACATCTTATGGTAAATTATATTATTTATATTAAGAACAGTATTTTCTTTAACAAACCGAAATTATATAGTTATGCTTTTATGTTAATCTATTTTTTGATTTTCCAAATAATGTTATATACTTTAATTTAAACCTAGGATAAGGGGCAAAAGTTTGCTATCCTACCTTTTCCTCGTGCACAGAGACACAATGCTGATACCTGGTGTGCTGTGTCGATGGCTGTTTGTGAAGTGCGTGGGATGTTGATAAGACGAATGCTTCCTTTGTTACAAGTTAAGTGTAGTCAGCTTCATGGAAAAAGCTGGGAAACAAAAGTCTGTTTCTGGTAAGGAAGTTGGGTCTTTATGGAAATTGATATCAAAACCTAGCTTGATTATGGACGGTGACAAGATATAAAAACGACGTTCCCTGACCGGGAATCGAACCCGGGCCGCGGCGGTGAGAGCGCCGAATCCTAACCACTAGACCACCAGGGAAAGACAAGGAAGTCTTCATGTTATTTGTAGGTGAAGGTGATATTTGCTGATCTATCAGCAAAAGGAGTATGGGGGCAATATTGCAGGATTAATAATTCTCGCGTTGACAAATATTGCGTACAACAACTACATTGTATTACATTAACATTAATGCGAATAAACCACCGTAAACATAAGAAACACAATATGCGCGTTAGCATGTTGCGAAATTATTCGACAGACAAACCCAGAACCACTGAATTACGTTTTGATGCAAGCCTAAACTAAATATATTATTGAATGAACTCAGACTGCTGAGAGTAGACCTCGTGGCGCAACGGTAGCGCGTCTGACTCCAGATCAGAAGGTTGCGTGTTCAAATCACGTCGGGGTCATTCTTTTTATTCCGCCGTTTACCTTTTTGACGCAGAATTCGAAATATAGGAAATACAATATTCGTTTTTGTTTGGTTGATTTTTGTTTTTCTTTTCCAACATAATTTAAATGCATTCATGTTCCTATGTGAACGCCTTTAAGCTGTTATTTCCATTTCCATGTTTCACCACTAGAGGGAAACACATACTAGCCACAGTCTCGCAAACGTCATACCATTCAATTTTACATTCATTTTTCACACTGTAGGTAAAAGTCACTTTACTGGAGTAATTGTTTTAATTTTACTCTTTCAAGCAACTATCTGTTCTTTCTACTGCTTATATTTTACAAATATTTTCCTTACGCCTATTTAATTTCGGCTTGTTTTCATCAGTGAAAGCCATGAGTTAAAAGTAGATACACTAAATAAAGTGGAAATGCACCATCTACTACCTACAAATGGCGTAAATAAAGCCACAGTGTCGTAGCAGGATGGAGTCAGGTCTTTTCACATCATTTACTACTCTCAAAATGATACTTACCATTAAACTAATGCTAAACTGTATTTTTTTCTGCTAAGATACCACCAAGCAGCAATCAAAACAAGTTTAAAACATTAAAGACCAATTCAGGAAAAAAAGAGTAAAGAAGAAGAGGCGAAACCTACGAAAGGTAAAGGTATATAGTAGATTTAATTTAATAGGCAAATAAGTGTATATTACTTGGATTATGCCATGTTGCTTGCTATTCTGTTACACACAGGCTAACGATATTTAATTTGCTATTAACTGGCTTACATAACATTATGATTTATTGCAGATTATAATAATGTAGCTTGCAACAAAATAATCACAACCTAACTAGTTTAGGCAGTATCTAGTTAAAATCCAGTTAATTTGACTCACCATAACGCACTGGATGGAATCCTTCTAGACAGCATTTGCTGTGCAAAAAGCCACCTCAAGATACTTGATCTTCCGATAAATAATGACCGACAAATAAAGGTCAAGTTTGGATGATTATATAATTTCAGTTTGCCAAATGGAATGATATGACTGCACTCTGAAACAAATGTGATTCAATAATGAAATCAAAAAGTGAAATTTCATACTATTTACTGTTTTCAGGATAACAGACATCAATTTTCATGTAAGACGGGTTGAGTGGGGATTGTATAACACTATGTGAAAATAGAACCAATAAGCAGAAGTTTTTTAGAATCTATACCACGAAACCTTTTATTACATTTTGAACATGTGCACCCTTACAGAGCTGCAATTTACATATTAACACCATAAAGTTGACCTGCTTTATACTGTAGACTACGGTATAAAATACACTCGGACAAAAAAAGCTTTTTTAAAAAGCTATTTTATATTTCGTCAGTAGATGGCAGTAGACCTGTGGCCCCACTCTCGCCGCACAGCAGCGCTTTTTCACAAGAGCCCAAAAAGTCAAATGAAATTGTCGACCCCCTCATATTTTCACCTCACCAAACCTGGCCCTCTTTGCAATAAGTTTGGATACCCTTGCTTTCAGAAGTGGTAGGCTCAGAAACTGTTTTCATCAACCTGATGGCTAGTAGTTATTTACTCTTTTTCCCACTTACCTGATATGAACCCAGTCTATAACATGTGGTAGAAATCCAGATGTGTTTCGTAAATTAGCAAAATTGCATCGTCAATTTTATGAGCATGGCCAAAAACTTAAGAGGATTAATAATAGCTATTAACATCGAAATATTAAGAGGTAAGGGGGGGAAAAAAAGCACAGTTCCCTGACCGGGAATCGAACCCGGGCCGCGGCGGTGAGAGCGCCGAATCCTAACCACTAGACCACCAGGGAAGTGATTTATTCACTTGCATATACATACACTGAAATGTTTCTGACAAAACTGTAACGGGAACCACCATATATGAAAATGGACTGTCCTCCCCTCGTGACCTCGTGGCGCAACGGTAGCGCGTCTGACTCCAGATCAGAAGGTTGCGTGTTCAAATCACGTCGGGGTCATTCCTTTTCATTGTGACCCGAGTAGTTTCACGTAAAATGTTATTAGGTTCTTGCACGCGATCGTAGAACAAACACAACTGTACTAAATCGTTGTAATGGCAAATTAAACGAGTGACTATATTGAAAAATCCTCCGAATAGGGTGTTTTTCATTAGAAAAATTTTACTGGTTCAAAGCAAATTTGTTGTATGTTTATAATGACAAAGCGAAAGTGTAAAATCCCACATGGTAAACATGTACATTTCTAGAATGTAGGGGCTATGTCCGTTAAGATTCACGTTTAGCGAGAGGCAAAGGAGAACTGTAAAAGCGGTAAAAGGTAAAGAAGCATCATATACATTTTCAAGCAAACTAATAAAATTAAAGTCTGAGAATAAAACCTGTAGAATAAAACACAAATGTAAACATTCCTCTGTGTTCTTTTTAGTTCTTTAACATCTACATGAAATAACCCTAATTAATAGAAGATTTGCATTTGTGCCATCATGAGCATGTTGTTATCTCCTTCATCTTCTCCTTTTGCAGTAGGCAAAATACCAATAAAAATAGTTTCACTAAACACAGATGCACTCACAAAATATGCAAAGGCAAATGAAAGTATTTGCTTTATTTACCCTGTTTCAGTTTTGTTGTTTTCTAGTTTATTCATCTATGACTTTTTTAGTATGTTGGCTTACTATGTTTAGTAAGTTCTTTCATGTTTGTCTACAATGTACAGAATTTTCCTTTAGAGATGTGTGGGCACGATGGTTAATTTGTTTAAAAAGGAAAGATTAAGGAAAAGAAGAACAAGAATAAAAAACACCCCACATTTCAAGTGTTAATTCATTTCAAGGTGTTCAGTAGGTTTACAGTCAGAGCTCTAGCGCAAATCTTCCACTTCAAATTATATAAAGCTCGTCTTCATGAAACTTGCGCTGTGCATGAGAACGGAAAACTTAATGGTTCTACATCCAAAGACACCCTATACAGTTGTGTCCTTCCGTCTTATTGGTAAAAGTTAAAACACAGATTGCTTGGAAAGTCAGGTGTCAATAAAAGTATATCTTGAACTAATTTTTCAGAAGGTAAAGGTGCATTCGAGTAATGATGGGGTGAAGTTCTGTGTTAGCAACACAGTTAATGCTAACGTTTAAATTCCTAAGGATTACACGAAATTGGTAAAATCACATGATATGGATTATGAGTGAAATCAAAATAATAATCAAAATGACTTTATTGGTTTCACGGCAACAGGCAAAATGTTTGAAAAAAAACAAACAAACAAGGAATACAAAACAGTTTCGCTGAACACAGAAGCACTCCCTAAATGTGCAAAGGAAAATGACAGACTGAAGCTTCATGTTCTATTGTTTACTTTGTTAGTTTTGTTGTTTTACAGTTTACTGACGCTTTTTTTTTTTTTTTTTTTTTTTTTTTTTTTGCATCACCTACTGTTTTTAAGGGCAAATGCAGAATTTACTTATGTAGATTCATATGCGTCTATCATTCAGCAGTGTTTTGAGAGGTTTATTCACAAATGAAGACAAATCACAGGTATGGAGTATTTAGTACACTTTTATATTGCATATTGAAAAGGATACTTTAATCTACATAAATAAAAGTATTAGGACTTCCTGTGATATGTGGTGATTACACCCCAGGGTTCCTCACCCTGCACCAGTTGTCTGATTTACCAACACCATTGTGTCTGAAAAACACACATTTTAACAAGTGTACTCAAAACGAGTGTAGCATCTTTCCAGAATAGTAGAGGTTATTATAACCATACATGTGGACTAAATATGGAATCAGATGTTTAGAAAGTACTCAACAACGATAATTAATAAGGGTCGTAACCGACCCAACAAGAAGGAAACAAACAAACCATCCAGAACACACAGCTGTGATTAAGGTCATCCCAAAATTGTGGTGTGTACAGGTCCTTTTATGTCTACAAGCATTTGTCCATGTAGTTTATCTTAACATTTTGATCATTATCAGTTTCTAATAAACAGTTTATACTATATCCTGTTTATATATACTAAGCAGTACAAACAAGAAAAGAAAAAAGACCTAGCTACTCTGCGCTTTTAACAAAAATATATCAGGAAGTGGTGTAAAGTAAACCAAACTACGTGTGTTGCGCAATGTATGATTTCCTTTTACAACACAACACAACACTTCACTCACACGGAAAACCGGAAGAACAGTCAACTTGTGCACCTAGGCAGCAAAAGAAGAATTGCAAGAGAGAGAGCTGCCGCGTCTGAAATGCGCCTGTCCATAACTTTTATGGTAGCTCCAGGGCGGATCCAATTTTCCAGCGGAAATCCACGCGACAAGAATCTCCAGCTAAATCAGCTGCCGCGTCCGCCTGTCCTCTTTTATGGTAGTCAGCGGTTTGGACCTCGGTGTCAGCCGCTCCCACCAGCGGTGTCGCGCCCGGCAGTGTGCCCAGTGTCGCGCCCGGCAGCACCTTCAAGACTGCCAAACAAAGCCCTGTACGTGTGTGGTGTGTGTGTGTGTGTGTGTGTGTGTGTGTGTAGTGCTAGACTTAGTAGACTGATACTGATGAAATCAGCTCACACGTTATTTTTTAAATAAATATTTATTTTCTCTTACAGACGCTAACAAATGTATAATTGATTCTTTTCACAAATACAACAAACAACATCCATTTTACATATCAGAGCTGGTGACTGTGAGGCATTAGTCAGAAAAGTCCGTTTCAGCATGTTGCGTTCAAACCGCCTGCAGGTTTCACCAACACACACACACACACACACACACACACACACACACACACACACACACACACACACACACACATATATATGAACATATGAAGATTTGATGAAACAATAATCATGATGCTCCATTTTGGATTAACCAAGATGATACACCTCTGTATTTTCTTTAGCTTCTTTATGCTGTGAAAATAAGAAAGAAAAAAAAAGGGTTAGACTCTGGTGGTGTCTTTTCCACAAACGGCCAGTGTTGGTGAAGATTTTCATTCCAACCAATCAAAGGCCACATCTGATGGTCACTGAAAATCATTAGATTTAAACAAGTAGTATTTGGTGTGGATTTGCTTAGGTTGGAATGAAAACCTCCACCTACACAAGCACTTTGTGGAAAAGACTGGACACCCCATAGACAATGTATCATAAGTCAAATATTCCCAAATACAAGACCAGAAATACTATTGGTAAGCCTTTTGTTGTATAATATATTGAGAGATGGAAAGGGAAGTGATGTGCTGCAAATCTGAAATGCATGCACACAAAACTTGGCCTACTGTCAGGTCTTTATGGGCAGATATAAAAAGTACTTTTTGTCTTGTCCGTTTAAAAAATTGTTCTCCTTACCTGATAGTTGGTGTGCAGGTGTAAGAGCTCAGACTTGCTGTAGTCAGGAGGGTTAGCCTCAGGGTCGTAACCCAGTTGCTTCAGCATAGGAGCGATGTTGGCCATTTCCTTTACTACACTATCAGGAATGTGTCCCACCCACTGCGACAAGGCTTTTGTGTTCACTGGGTTGAAAACTTGATCAGTTGATCGTTCCATTCTGTAGCAGAAGAGCGGAGAGATCACTAATTCAGAACCGGTTCATAATGATCATGCTTTATAGCCTTATGAATCAACCTACAGCAATCCTGCCACATATTACTGTTAGAGAGAAAAGTGCTGATGTGTATTTAACAACAGTATACCCTACATATAGCAAAATCCGAAACAATGCATGGACACAATGTGTTATATACAGTCCCACAATTACACTTTTCATATATTGTTCACAGACATCATTTATAAATGACAGCATTAAGTGAACTGTCTTAATTTTCAATGCAACTAAACGTGTTGGTAAAATAAAAAATCAGATTTATGCTACATATAGAATGTATTTGAAAATTATAAGAACACTATTTATTTGAAAGTTTAATCAAATTCTGTTTCATATAATAATGGAAATACTGTTAATGTTTGTCTTAGGAGTAGATCATGAGGTGGATAAAGAATTTAGCAAGTTTGTCCAATGTACATAACCACATGCAAATGCAGAATTTGTTGTAACTTCTGGAGGTAAATCATACAGGCCGCATGGCATATCCATTTACAATTAAACAAAATCCAATTTACTGTTTAATATATATTTTTTTAAATTTCCAGTGCAGGTATTAAAACCTGAACACATGTCTCTGTTAAAAATACGGCCATATTTGTTTTATTTGTCACTATTGCCAAGAATTACATTATTACCAATAAACCTAATTTGGGTTATCTAAATGAATTTACCTTACAGTTAAAGACTTATATGGCTTGTTGGATAACTTTTTTTGTTGCATTTTGTGTGTTAAATCCCTCAGACTATTCTTACTTAGACAGAGACACCCCTCCGACTTTCCCAATAAGCTGTTCATGGTGCAGAACGGCCTGGTCCCAGGGTAGTTCCAGGAATTGAAGAAGCTTTCGCATCACTTCCTCTGGATTTAATACCAGCTGCTCGTAGTGCACAGGCAGACAGCTCCCATCTGCAGCAGCCTGGCATTGTTCATACATGAGCTCCAGTGCCCGGTTCCATTTCACCAGACAGTCCCGGTAACTCGTCAGGTCAAATCCAGCGATGGTCACTTTGCGCGATATCATGGAATGAACTGTGGCCCGGCCATCACGCAGCATCAGAACAAATTTGGCACGCGGAAAGAGTTTGGTGAGGTACACAAGAGACTTCAGAGCAAAAGGGTCCTTGTTACAGAGGCGTGGAGCTGGTTCACCATGACCCACGATGATCTCTAGGAGAAAAGAACGGACAGCGGAGTCCAGGACCTCGTCGGTGACGCCAGCCTCAATCAAGCGAGCCCTCTCACGAGATGAACGGCTCCAGCTAGCCTGCATGGCTAACAACCGGGGGATGACACGAGTCTCCTCTCCACAGCGTACCTCAGGGTGGGCATCCAGCATGGCCCTCATTAGTGTAGTGCCACTACGAGGGACACCACCAACAAAAATCAGTGGAGTGTCTTCACTGTATTCTATAGGAATAGATGACGTGTAACTGAGGTTCTTGCTCAGGCGCTGGTTAGCGGCCCATACAGCCCAAGCACTGGCACTAGAATGAGAGTTTGGGCATTCGATGGTACTGAGGCTGAGATAAAAGATTGTGATGAAGATGAAGACCACACAGGCCAGGAAAACGTGCCGTGTCTGTTTCCTCATGGTGAAATTCCAGAATCTAGAATCTGGGTTTGGGTGATATATGGAGAAAAGAGAAAAAAGGTGAGATAAAAAAGCCTCGAGATGAAATTGCGAGACAAAAATAGGAGGGAGAAAGAAGAATAAAGGGTGGAGGTCAGGTAGAGGGGGAGGAAAAAAACAATCTGGAGAGAAAAGCCTCTTATAACCTTGCTTAAGGGTTGACTAAATCGAGTCTTTGGCTGCTGATCTGCTCCATTGTCTCTGGAAAATGGCAACAAAGAAGGCAGACATTTAGGAAATGGCAAAATTATTTGTGATCAATTATTTGTGATACTATACTTCAAATGCAACCAAACAATATTTCATCCTCTAATTCTCACTTATATCCAAAGCAAATTTACTCATAACTTATTACTCATAAACCACACAAGATCCGGATTTCAGCTTTAACAATACCACTAAAGCGAATATAAAAGTTTGAAGCACATTTATTATTTAACATTTTTATATTTACTGTCCACATTCACAAAGACACATATACCATTTCTTTTTTTATCTGTTCTGTGCCAATAATTTAATCCTGTAAATGATATCCTGGTGAAAGATGCCCAATTACTTTACCATTAGCAAATATACTATTTTCCATCCATCAGAGTTGAATTCAGCTGTATGCAACAGCCTGAAATGTTTTTTAGAACAACTATACAAACTATATCTGGAAATAGTGGAATTATATCTGGAACATATATTACAAAGTATGATGTAGACCGAAATACAAAAGCAGTAGATTTTATATGATCTGAACAAATCAACCAACAAAAGGGCTTTTGTTTATATACAGTTAATCCCTGTGGATAATCAGGATAGTAAAGTAAATAAAATATCTGGAGAAGAAAATGTTTAATGGAGAGTGTGATTAATCACTAGTATACCTCCCATCTATGTTTCAGTTGAACGTGTCGCAGAAATGTTATCATTAGGGTTGTCAAAATTACGCATTAATAACGCGTTATATGTCTCAGATCATTGCATTTAGCACATATTAAAGTTAGGGTTATATTTATCTAAGAGCAAAGTGATGTCAATGGAAAGATCCTCATACAACTCACACACACACACACACACACACACACACACACACGTAGTCGCACATTCGCGTGCGTCAGAAAGGGGGCGTCGGGGCTTTAATTGTTGGCAGATGTGAGGCAGTCTAAGGGGAAGAAACGACGGCGTGAAAGACACCGCGTTAAAAAAAAACCGCTGGGAGCCATGTGTACACGATTGCGCCTTTCAAATACAGTCGGCGTAATTCCGCTATATCCCTTTAATAAATAGCGCATTGTGTCATTATACTTTAGTGAACGCATCTCACCAAATGCACGAAAACTGGGACAGGGCTGCAACACAGGTCATTGAACCAGACATAAACACCATTAACAGAAAATAAAACTAGATAGAAAAGCGTGTATTCTTCATACAATTCCAAAAAAAATAATAATAATCCAACACATCTGCACACACGCTACTGGTGCAAAGGCTAAAACGTTAGCTTAGCTGTGTGAACCTGAAGCAGTCTGCGATGAGAAAAATGTTCAGCCTGAGCTACAGATTCCACATCAAACACTGAAAACAAGTACATGGTCTGATTTCATGTCCAAAAGCACTGAAAATAAAACCGTGCCAACCTATAGCTAAGCTTACTATCAAAAAAGGATTAAGACAAGAGCTCCCTAGTGTAGTCACTGGTTGCTTCGTTCATCAGAAAACAGGTCTGGATCTCGTCTTACCGCAGAAACACGGCTCCATTCTTCCTTCTTTCATACCCACCTAGGGCACTTCAGTGATTTCGGAAGTGAGGGAGAGAGAAGCGTGTAAGGATCCGCTGCTGTGGACGCGAGGACAGCAAAACAAAACATTCACCGATCATCGTTTCCACCTCTGTTCATAACCTCATTACTGTAACTGCAGCCGTAGTGCTAAAAAAAAAGAGCTGGAGAGATCACCGGTGAACACCAAACACACACTGGAAGTCTGAAATAATTGTCAAAGCCCCGTTCCTCCTTCCTTCTTTTATATTCACCCACGCGCGCGCGCGCACACACACTGGAACTCTTTCTTGGACAACTTACATACTTTGTCCCACCTACAAACATGCCATAGCTTCTTATATTTAAGTTATAAATCTTTTAAAGATTAGGAGTAACAAAAAGGAGCATAGCCTTAATAATAGTTCACAGTGACATTCCTTACATCAATAAAAACGGTACATTTAGTGCATCTAAAATGATCACTACCAGCGCATATCGTGTTGGTACTCTATAATGTCCAGGGATGTGCAAGTGATTTATCCGTCATCCAGCGCGGTCAGTAAACAAATCTCCAATCAAGAACAACAAATGCCAATCTTGTTGAATGGGGAAGAAAGTCTAAGAAGCCGTTTAAAAAACAGTAAACGAGCAGGTAGTGAAACAACAGGCTTAGCAATAAAAGCATCACAGGCTTGCACAAAAACTTCCTGTGTGAAAGGCAGTATATAGAAAGATGACTCAAGCCCTAGAAAAATATGAACACAAACTGTGACCTTTTTGGTTTAGCAACTACTAAACAGAACAGATCAAACTGACAGGCATATACATTTTACATATCAACATTAAGTGCAGGAAACGTGGGAGAGGAAGTTCACCTTAGCAGCTTCATGTGAGAACATCCTCCTTTTTTCCCCCTGACCTGATTTAACAACCTGAGTACTGCTGAAAATGTTTCGACAAAACCGCAGTTGCATGTTGAGAAAAATGTAACCACCAAACACATTTCTCAAAAACACTACTAATGAGCAATCATGATCCTGCTTTATTCACTTTAATGTGCATAATCAACACAAACGTTCATTAATGTAATGAAGCTAAAATAAAAAAAGATTCAAAAACTCAATTTTGCAGTCGTCTCTTTAAAGCAAATTAGTGTACAGTTTTGCATTGAAGCTAGCCAAAGGGAACTTATTTGATGTTCAAAACAACAAATTTGTACTGTACAAACTGCATACTTGTCTCAAAGGATATATAATCTGATTTAGACTGGCAAGGTATAACTGCTTCTTTTTTTTTCATTTTCAGTTCAATATGATAAGCAAGTTCAAAAGGTCCGAGACAACAACTTGTCCCTAGTGCACGTACAAACATCCTGCGGAACTCAGTTGCAAAATATTATGCAAAAAGTGAAGGCTAAATGTGGCAGACATTAAAGCAATATGCAATCACAGTTCAAGCGAAAGACCTTTAACACATCTGCTACAATTGTTTAATTTCACTTTAATATCGAGCAAAATGACACTTTCTATCAATTTCAGAATTTCTCCTTAATAGCTTAATTCAGTGCAAAATTACAAAATTAGTGGAACCTCAGACATCCAATACCTAATATTACTTCCAATTTCATTGTGGATAAAAGTTGTCAAACTATTTTTTTCATAACGATGTAAAGAATCCAATGATTTTGTTTCATGTTCAAATCACTGTTGTGTGCTTGCATCCATTTCGGCATCTTCTGTAGCACCACCTTCCTGCTGGGGATCACCAGGTAGAATGTTTGTGACAGTCTGAATTAACTCATCTATTTGTTCTTCTGTCAAACGTTCTTCACTCTCTTCTACCATCTGAGTAGAAAAAAAATGAAACAATATATTTACCCGAATGGAGAAAAATACCTCCAAATATATTGTCAGAAACAACGTGCATTACAGGTAAAGACACACATTCTAAATTCTGCATCAATAAGTACTTGTATTTAGAAGACATAGTAGACATGGTATTATAGGAAAATTAGTGTGGGGGTAGTGTTATAGGATCTGTTCCAAAAATACTCCCAAAAGGGAAGTAATAAAACCTGAAAGTAATTTCCATTAACAACAAGTCCTGAAGTGTTAAACAAGTGTTAGATGTTTATTTAAAAACAAACACCATGAGAGAATATAATGTTGAATTCATTTACTTGCTGCTTGTGCTCTTAGGTGTAAATTCACGTCATCTCTTACTAATGTTACAGTGATCAGAAGATACTAGTTAATCTTTGACTGGGAACATCCAAGGCCTTTTCTATAATCTGGATGTTTATTTTCTGATTTTTCCGAGAATGTTTTAATTACATTGAATATTATCATTAGGCAGCACTCTGACATTCTGCTCAGCATGCATAATATTCTGATGGTATATATATTTCCGCAGATGATGTAATAAATTGGATTGGTGATGAACTCTAATTAGCGTGTTCATTGCAATCTCCAGGCACAAGCTCCTCTCACGCATTACCTGAACTGCCTAAGAGCCACAGCTGACCAACAATTATAATTCCAACACACTATAATTATATATGCAAAAACTGTAAAACATTCCAGTTATTATTATGTTATAACTGATGTAATGATTTAAACATTTCTTATCAATGGAATCCTCCCAAATATACATCTCTTTGAAATGGCTTAACCATACAAGTAATAACCCTTTACAATCTGAAACTGTCACTTTACTGTGTCCAGTAAAAACTGTAACAGCTGCTATAGAAAAGTAATCAGCCCATTCTGACCAATAAGACTTGTGGCTTGGACCCTTCCATTCTGCCAGAGTATTCACTTTTCAGTTAAACAACCAAATTCTACAAGTTAAAACCTTTCAAATAGCTGATGTTCATGTAGCAGATATGTTTAATGTCTTTCTATATAAACGAAAACACCCAGGAAGTTTTTTCATCTGAAAAAAACAAAACACAACAAAACCCCAAAAGTCTAGCAAAAACAGTACATAGAACATAACTGCCTATGCTAAAGCTGAGTCAGAAAAGGAAAATTATAAGGCGCAGATTAAATCACAGCCTGACCAGTTGGATTTCAACAGCCGTCTGTGGTCTGTGGTTCAGCAATTGCAGTTTCTCTGCTCTGCAAAAAAAGATGTAGAACAAGACAGCATGGTTAAATGTTCGAGGAAGGAAAAAATCTGATTATGAGCTCAAAATCAAAAAGGGGGTTGCCCAGTCATACAGTGAGTTTCATTTTAACAACATGCCACATAAAAATAGGACTGAAACAATTAAATGAGTTGTATTGAATATGAAATATGTTGCACACTTTTAAAAAATTAAGTGGCACATGGAACAACATCAGAATTTTTAAGAGTGCAAAAAAAAGACTACAGTTTTACTACAGTGACAAAAATTCAGAAATGAAAGAGAAACTACATAAACAAAACCACCTCTTTAAAAGTTATGAAACAGAATATTTACAGTTATTAAATAAAGGGACATTATTAAATATATAAATGAGCATTTATAAAAGGCTATATTAAATCTCAGATGTAAATCTAAAAATACATCCTGTTCAGTAATATAGTGAAATAACATTCAATGAAATTTTCTCATATAAAACAGTTTTTCATAAATAATAATAAAACATACATACAGTTGCATATTATGACATCTGCCGGATAATGCAGATTTGCCAAATAAGTGCATATTAAAAGCTCAACAGTAGAGGGCAGTCAATTCACCCAATAATAAGTGATTAGATGCAGATAAATTGCACCGTGGTGGACTTCTGAACCTACAATTTCCAATTAAAATCCAAGTACAGCGAGTAGAAAATAGTGTGAAATATGTGTTAAAGCACATATGGTGTGAACACAATGACCCAATATACTCACTTAGTGAGTTTGTGTGGAAGCATCGCAGTAAGGAAGTCTTTCACTATCTCAGGACTCTGGTGAGAACATGGTGTCTTGGAAAGATACTTAAGAGTCTATTTAGGAAAAAAAGAAGCAAAGCAACAAACCTGTTAAACATGTTTATTTTATAGTAAGCATATACAATCTTCATTGCACACACTGACATCTTGATTTTCTTAATTCCAACAACTAAAATCAATTGAAAGAAAGTCAAAAGTCACTTGTTAGTATCCATTCTATTTAGTTGTGACATTAGTCTTCAAATTAAAATAAGAAAAACAAGTAAAAGGATTTTTTAAAATAACACTAGCCCATTCTTCAGTAAGTATTTCTTCTTTATGTTTGTGACTTTGACTTAAGGAAGTATGGTGGGGCTAGCCAGGCACAATTCAATAACTTTGAAATGGCCAATTCCTTTTTAATACAGGACAGTCGTAAAAATTTGTTGATGAGAGGTCAGAGAACAGCCAGGATTGAGAAGACAGAAAAGTAACTCAACATAAAAACTCTTTATAACCCATCTACAACATAAATCCAGTTACAGAACCTGCCTTGTGTCAACATTTATGGCCGCTACTGGTGTAATGATGTAGAAAATGGTTTCTTATCACACACTATGATGCTTAAACGTGGTCCACAATTTCCGGTATTGTTCCCGGCATTGTGTCCTACATAGTATTATTATGATGGTGAATGACTGGTTAGTGTATGTGTAATGTATGCTTGACTATGCTTCACTAAAAATCTGATTTTTAACAATTATTATGCAATATAAAGTGTTCAACAACACAAAATCAAACACTGGAAATCAAACAAAAATTTAGGTTGATTATCTGATTATTTATAGTTAGTTAAACGTACCTAGCTATTCAATAAACTGCTATTGAGGCACCAATAGTAAAAATAATCAATAGAATTTGACCAGAAATTACACCACTGACCTCATACATTATGGTGTTAAGGTTCTGCTGCCCAGTGCTGTGCTTGTTTTTAACACTCTCTTTCCTCTTCTCTTTCAGCTCCATCAGTAGCTGATGTACCTAATATGATCGAAATGCAAATCACAAACACACATATGGCCAGCGTGCATGAGTAATATTCAGTTTACGTAGGATTAAAGACATTTACATAGCATTATGTATCCTGCTTGACAGAATATGGTATAAATATGGATCAAATAATATTTACTGACCTCATAATTGCTGAGCATAGCAGCATTTGCGTCTCTTCTGCAATGCAGCCATAATATAATTAAAATTATTCTTCTATGGGATTAATAATTCTGATACATTAACAGCTCAAGTCAATTCTCTGCATGAACTAAATATCTGCATTTTTCTTTTTAATCGTATGGGAAACAGAGATATACACATGTCTAACGTCCCCACAGTTACAAAATAACAGCACACCATAGCTAAATTAAACGTATTACAACTTAAAAGGTAAATGACAGTGAACACTACAACATGTACGAATTCAAAGCAATATGAGGTAACTAAAAAGGTAAAATAATGAATACGCATGATCGAGTATACTGTCAATTACAGAAAAACAAGTAGCATAATAATTGCCATGTAATAAAGCACCACAAAATATCCCAAAAGCAAAATCGGCACGTTGGGACTTTCACGATGATGGGCTTGGGGACAAAATCGACATAAAGGAACATATGATCTTCCACCGGTGTTGTCAACGTATCTTTCCACTGCTTTAACATATGTAACATATTACCAATTCTCCTGTGTATGAAACGAGCTGTACAACATCAGCAAAAAAGAAACAACTTTGTCTAAATCGCTCATTTATAATTATACAAAACACAAACGAACATAATTATACTATAATATAATATCGTTTCTCACACTTCCATCTTGCTTGTCTTCACCGGCCCACTTCTGTAAAGTCGCCGGGTGGAAACATTACCTTAAAGCTGTACGTTCCTACACATCTAAATGAATTGACGTTGGGTAATATTTGTTATTTTTACATAATTTATTAACGTTAACTATTTCAAATATAGTTCATAAAATAAATCCCAGTGGTAATTATTGTTTTTAATGCTAAACCTGTTGTTTTCACTACCTGCTTGTCATTATTAATAAAATGTATTTCCAAAATTCTAAAAGAGAGAGAAAAAAAGTCAATACATGTATAATGTATGAATGTTGCAGTAAATTAGTCAAGTTATACTTTTTCAAATATATCTCGTTTATAATGATAATATTAAATGAACGCATTAGTGTTCAGTTACTGAAATTCACCACATAAATTCACACCAATAGTTATAATAATAATAATAATAATAATAATAATAATAATAATAATAATAATAATAATAATGATGGTGACAAATGGGTTTACACATCACTATTTGAACATTCATTATAGATGCTTCCTGTTATCTTCCTTCTGATTTCGTTTCCATTAATTTTCTGTCGAGTGTAGCGATTCCGAATCGACTCTTGAATGAGTCGATTGTCAGTGTTTGTGTTTGCGGAATCGACTCATTTTCTGTTTTCTCCTTTTCTTCACGTGTGTGAGCGGTTGTGCTTTCGCCAGATAGTTGAACGGGTTTCCTCTAATTTCTAGAAATACCAGTTTAAGATCTTTTTTGGCTCGAAGGTAGTTGTAGACGAAACACGTCTTCCTGCAGGTGAACGCCGAATAGCACATTCCTTATTTCAAAAGAAGAAGGATCCTGAAGGAGGAACCATGGCAGCTGCTGAGGTAAAGCCCCCTTTGCTTTCTGCGAATTTAAAGGAATAGTTGGTGGTAGTTAGAATATAAATTCGCACACATTTCTCCTTAAACCTAAAAGTAATATTGTCCAACTAAATCGCATTTGCTGTACATCTTTTAACTTTTACACGAGATCTTAATGAGAGTAATGAAGTTCATATAGACTGATCTGTCGTCCAACACCTGAAACATCTGACTTTTGTCTTTAATTTGAATTAATTAATTAGTTTTTTCCCGCTGTATGTATTACTGTAATATTTAGAAATGTAATTTGTTGAGTTGATTAAATTTGTTGAGTTGATAAATTTGTAAATGTTGACATTAACATAAAAGAACAACAACGTCATACACATGAAGGACTTTACATGTTCTTGCGTGTTTAGTTTTTTTTTTGTCCTGTTACCTTTAAATTAGAGAGAGAAAAAAACAACTTTAAGAGTGAGCAAATGGTTGTAGCTGCTATAAATAATCTGAAGAGGAATTAACTTGCCTGGAGTCTCATAATTTTAGTGATCCTGTCCATCTTTTTCCATGCAGGGAAACAAGTTGTGGGGAGGTAGATTTGTAGGGAGCACCGATCCCATCATGGAAAAATTAAATGCCTCAATGTCATATGATCAGCGCATGTGGAGTGCAGACATCATGGGCAGTAAAGCCTATGTGAAGGCATTGCACAAAGCCAAGCTGGTCTCTCAGGAGGAAATGGTACAGATTCAAAATGGCCTAGATCAGGTAAGCTGGATTGAATGTGTGTTTCCTTCTGGGAAACCCTTTCATGGTTTGTGGCCTAACAAGTATTGTGAGATTTGTATGTGGAAACACTTAAGGAAATTCAAGCTGTTTTTTTTTTTTTTTTACCTTGTATTGAACATTTTTGTTGAATTGAATTTCCTAATATTGTTATGAATACACATACCTAGACCTGTCTGTTAATAGAAATGCAAACCAATAGTGGTGTGGTACATATACCTGATGGCCCACCAAGGAAGGTGTGTGTATGTGTGTGTGTGTGTGTGTGTGTGTGTGTGTGTGTGTGTGTGTGTGTGTGTGACTGATTGGTCATTGAATGTAGTGATTTAAATACACCAACAGCACTTGTTACATATATCCAAGCACTGCACATGCTACCATGTCAGTGTCACTGACATACCCAACAGATGGACTACAGTGTGTAACAGAATATTACAAGGTCATATACCAATTGATCATCAACTGTCAGGTTGCCATATGGGCGGGGACCTAAGAAAGAATTTCACTGGAGAAATGTAAAAATCCCCATTTTGTTCTACGTTCAATTTTTTAACATGAACCAGAAAAGTATATTTCTGAAGGCAGATTATAAGGACAGAGACTTGCAGTAAGGCGAGGGTCGTTAAGTAAGAAAGTGTTTGCAAATCTTTCATAGACTTAAGAAGAAAGACAAAGCGGAAATAGAATGTTTAAAGATTATTTTGGGTGTGAAAAAGTTTGTGTAAAGTAATAATATTTTAATTTGTTTTGAGTCTATGCCACTAATACTGGGGATTGCTATTCCAAAAAAATAATATTGACATAAATAATTATTACAAGTAGAGCAAAAAATATATAATCATTGTGGCCATTCAGGTGTGTTTGTTGCTTATTTGGGCAGTTTTAAATAAGCATTTAACACACATACACAATGGTATGGTAGGTGGACTTGACTTGCCTGAGAGTTACATGACTCTCTTGATAGAGGTCATTATGCACCATACTAGGCCAGAAATGTACATGCACTTGTTTATTGTTTCCCCACAGTGTGGAAAGGTCTATCTCTTTTGTGCTCAAACAGGTTTTGGGTGAATGGTCTAGTGGTACGTTCCAGGTCGAGCCAGGAGATGAGGATATTCACACAGCCAATGAGCGTAGACTAAAGGTAAGCTTCATTTGACTGTCAAATTACAATTTACAGAACAGAAATAATAAACTTACTACTAATGTGGCTTTACTGTATTAGCAACTGTTGTGTATAAAATAGACGAATCAATGTTGTCAGAAATAGTTTGTGAAACTTTAAAAATAAAACATCATTTCATAAATCTCAAGTACATAGTTTGTAGAGACACTTCTCCATGTAATTTATATATGCATTTCAGTCATTGGAATGGAATGCATACAATTCATATACAAACCGGATTCCAAAAAAGTTGGGACACTATACAAATCGTGAATAAAAACTGAATGCAATGATGTGTAGGTGCCAACTTCTAATATTTTATTCAGAATAGAACATAACACACGAAACAAAAGTTTAAACTGAGAAAATGTACCATTTTAAGGGAAAAATATGTTGATTCAGAATTTCATTTTCAACAAATCCCAAAAAAGTTGGGACAAGGACATTTTCACCACTGTGTGGCATCTCCCCTTCTTTTTACAACACTCAACAGACGTCTGGGGACAGAGGAGACCAGTTTCTCCAGTTTAGAAATAGGAATGCTCTCCCATTCTTGTCTAATACAGGCCTCTAACTGTTCAATCGTCTTGGGCCTTCTTTGTCGCACCTTCCTCTTTATGATGCGCTAAATGTTCTCTATAGGTGAAAGATCTGGACTGCAGACTGGCCATTTCAGTACCCGGATCCTTCTCCTACGCAGCCATGATGCTGTGATTGATGCAGAATGTGGTCTGGCATTATCTTGTTGGAAAATGCAGGGTCTTCCCTGAAAAAGATGACGTCTGGATGGGAGATTTTAATTTTTTCATATGTTGTTCTAGAACCTGAATATATTTTTCTGGGACCCGCTGCTTAGATGCGATCCCGGATGGATGGATGGATGGATGCATTGATGGTGCCTTTCCAGACATGCAAGCTGCCCATGCCACACGCACTCATGCAACCCCATACCATCAGAGATGCAGGCTTCTGAACCGAGCGTTGATAACAACTTGGGTTGTCCTTGTCCTCTTTGGTCCGGATGACATGGCGTCCCAGATTTCCAAAAAGAACTTCGAATCGTGACTCGTCTGACCACAGAACAGTCTTCCATTTCCGCCACACTCCATTTTAAATGATCCCTGGCCCAGTGTAAACGCCTGAGCTTGTGGATCTTGCTTAGAAATGGCTTCTTCTTTGCACTGTAGAGTTTCAGCTGGCAACGGCGGATGGCACGGTGGATTGTGTTCACTGACAATGGTTTCTGGAAGTATTCCTGAGCCCATTCTGTGATTTCCTTTACAGTAGCATTCCTGTTTGTGGTGCAGTGTCGTTTAAGGGCCCGGAGATCACGGGCATCCAGTATGGTTTTACGGCCTTGACCCTTTCTCACAGAGATTGTTCCAGATTCTCTGAATCTTTGGATGATGTTATGCACAGTTGATGATGATAGATGCAAAGTCTTTGCAATTTTTCGCTGGGTAACACCTTTCTGATATTGCTCCACTATCTTTCTGCGCAACATTGTGGGAATTGGTGATCCTCTACCCATCTTGGCTTCTGAGAGACACTGCCACTCTGAGAAGCTCTTTTTATACCCAATCATGTTGCCAATTGACCTAATTTGTGTTAATTGGTCTTCCAGCTCCTCGTTATGCTTAAATTTACTTTTTCCAGCCTCTTACTGCTACTTTCCCAACTTTTTTGGGATTTGTTGACACCATGAAATTCTGAATCAACATATTTTTCCCTTAAAATGGTACATTTTCTCAGTTTAAACTTTTGTTTCGTGTGTTATGTTCTATTCTGAATAAAATATTAGAAGTTGGCACCTACACATCATTGCATTCAGTTTTTATTCACGATTTGTATAGTGTCCCAACTTTTTTGGAATCCGGTTTGTAATAATGCATGTCACCATAGTTTCATAAGAGCAAAATATCAAGATTTCTGATCTTATTTTGTGTGATTCAGCTGTACTGATTGTTCACTGAGGAGTAGTGCTAGTTCAAATGAGTGAACTTGCTTCTGACAGGAAAGAGAGGGTTAACTTGCTTTGTATTGTAAGGAACCTGAGCTGTTTTGCCGTTTTAATGTTGTATGTCTGTTTTAAAGGAACTGATTGGAGGGGCAGCTGGAAAGCTACATACCGGCAGGAGCAGGAATGATCAAGTACGTCTTGCGTTTTTAATTAATTAATTTATTATTTCAACAGTCTGTCTTACAATAGTGCTGGCAGTTATTCAAATATTTTTTATGGTAGACAATCAACATATTCAATAATACACCATTTAGACATGTTGGTATTTAACACAAAAATGTATTTATAAAAAGTATATGAATGTAGGATGAATTCGTAATTGATAGGATTAAGCTTTCTGAACGGGATAGAAGTGTGAGGTAAAAATGTAGCAGGCAGTTTGCACCATGGGTAACCCTGGGACAGAGGACCAGCTTTTTTTGGTAAAAAAAAAAAAAGTGATAGGTGAGAGGGTTTTGAGAGAGAAACAGTTTATAGCTGCTCTAATGTAAGAAATCACAGGAACTTCACTATGTGTCATCAGGACACAATACTCAAAGTAATTCTAACTATAAACTGCTAAACTGTAAAAGAAGTTGGCAAATTGATCTATAGGTTCATTGCTTATTTATAATAGGTCGTATGCATTTGAAATGTTTAGGTTTCTCTTTGTTACTTCTATAGGTTGTGACAGACATGAGGCTTTGGTTACGGGATGCTATCGCCACCCTGAAAGGAAATACCATTCAACTTATAACTACCATGGTGGAAAGAGCAGCAGTGTAAGAATATAAAACTAATATGAATTTACATTCTATATTTTTATGCATATTGGAAATAATTTAATTTTTTCCTGACCTTCTTTGCACAAAAGAGAAATCAACATCCTTTTTCCTGGATACACTCACATGCAGAGAGCACAGCCAATCAGGTGGAGCCATTGGATTCTCAGGTACATTATGCACAGTGTACACTGTATGAACTAAAGTTTGTGAATACCTCATTATAAGATTTGTATGTGCCTTTTGAACGTCCTGTTTCACATTTAGTAACTTTTGGCTGTTATAATACCCTCCATGTTTCTGGGAAGATTCACTGGGAATATTTTTGGGCGGTTTGTGCTCACTAAACCACGACAGCATTTAGTTTTGTCAGGTACTGATGAAGGGTGGAGGAGGCTTCCAGTTCATCCAAAGGTGTTTAATAATGTTGAGGTCAATCCATGTAAACCATATCTTCATGGAGCTGGCTTTGTGCACAGCGGCATTGTCATGCTGGAACAGCTTTGGGTCTCCTAGTTCATGTGAAGGGAAAATTTTATTCTACCACATCCAAAGACATCCTGTATAACTGTATGTCTCAGAATTCTGTGGTGTTATTTTGGGGAAGACTTGCATCTGGCTAGAAAAGTCAGGTATCCCCATAGTTTTGTACATTTAGTGTATGCATAATTATGTTGTTATTTAAAAAAAAAAATTTTTTTTGTGGAGTAAAATGCACCGTGGTTATTCAGTGTAATGTAACTAAAGCTACATATTTACTCTAGTTTACTTTGGATAGATTAAACATTGACCTTGAAACTTTTGTATTTCTGATGTTGTAGTCACACAGTGGCACTAAGCAGAGATGTGGAGCAGTTGGAGGAAATCAAGAAACGGGTCAATGTTCTACCTTTGGGAAGGTGTGTGTATATGTTGCACTATTTTCAATTGTATTTAATCCACTATATTCATCACTCTTCGCTTAATTTTAGTCCTCTGTCCATAAATCTACCCAGCTGGCAGACTAAAAAGGCTAAGGTTAAAAGTGGTAGCTAATTTAATGTAATAAAGTATGATAAGATAGGTAATATATTACAATTATACAGACTAAGGAAAATGCCAAATGCCATAAACGCAATCAAGCTTATAATTATTGTGCTCTTTTTACGAAGGTTCAAAGGCACACTGTATTTGCACTCTTGACAGAAAGTCTACATAATAGTTATATAATTCTGAATAGATTATATGTAATTATTTTAAATGTTGTTTTACAGTGGTGCCATCGCTGGGAACCCCTTTAATATTGATAGAGAGCTTCTTCGGAAAGGTTGATTTCTTCTTAGTGATTAGTGATTGAAAATTTGTGATTTTTTTGCCTTATGATAATTCATAATAATAATATTTCAGAAAACATTTATTTATCTCAGTTGTGCATTATGCAAAATGATGAATAATAAGGTAGTTCAAATTCATGTTCAATAAAAAATAATTTGTTCTTTCTCTGCAGAGCTCAACTTTGAAGGGATCAGCATAAACAGTATGGATGCAACTGGGCAGAGAGATTTTGTTGGTATGTTTCTGGGTTAAATTCGCATAGAAATGCAAAATCAAAATTCGCTCCACACATTGATGGCTGCTCATGGTAATTTAATAAGAACAATAAAAAAAATACAATTTTAATAAAGGAAAGGATGCTTTCGAATGCTCGTTGCTTTAGGCTCTGGTTCTGCCCACTTTACAAGTGTTACAATGTCAAGTAGATATGTAGATATTAAAAATTACTCTTTTTAATTTGATATTTAGTGCATCATGTTGTACAGAATAACATTAAACCTATTTTTAGGTCATGGTAAATTTAATTAAGTTAATTCAGCTAAAAATAAATTTTCTATATTTAATTTAGCTGAGTTCCTCTTCTGGGGATCGATGTGTCTCATGCACCTTAGTAAGATGGCAGAGGATTTGCTCCTCTACAGCACCAAAGAATTCTCTTTTATAACTCTATCCGATGCATATAGGTGAGTATATATTCTCATTTAAAGCATACTTATTATATCACCTTTTCAATTCATTACATAACATTAGTTTTAAATAAACTATATAAATAAAATGTCACAACATACTTGATAACTAGAATCCTCAATCCTAGAGATTATATTCTCTTAATGATCGTAACAAAAATCAGAATCTGTTTTGTTCATTTGGGAAATTTAATATGCTTTTATTTGTTTGCATTTTGTAAAGTGCTGCATTTGTTAAGTGCTTGCTTTTGTGTTTGGTGCAAACAGTACAGGGAGCAGTCTGATGCCTCAGAAGAAGAATGCTGACAGTCTGGAGCTCATCCGTAGCAAAGCAGGGCGAGTGTTTGGCCGGGTAAGACCTGGCACTATTGAGATTCACTGAAAAATCCATCCGTATTTACCATATTTAATCTGTTTCTGTGGTTCAGTGTGCAGGTTTTATGATGGTACTCAAAGGCCTCCCCAGCACATACAACAAAGATCTACAGGTAAACCGACATTAATTTATTATTTATTTTTTAAAAGAGAAACCAGCTTACGAAACAACTTGTTCGGATTTACTCAGGCATTAATCACCTGTCTGTGTTTTGTAGGAGGATAAAGAGGCCATGTTTGACACCTATGATTCATTGCATGCTGTCCTGCAGGTGGCTACTGGTGTCATGTCCACACTGGAGGTGAAGTTTATCACAATTTCAACCCTTTGTTTTTATTTCAGCCACATTGGGAGTTGAAAAATGACACATGAGGGAATAAACATCACATGTTGCCATTTTCTATCAGAGCCTGATACTGGCCAGAAATTATTTTAAAAAATATATTTTACATGTATGTCAGGATTGCCAACCTATAGAAATATAAAACAGTAATAAAATTACATAAATTTTACGCAGCACACTACACTGAAACCTCACCAAAAGCTCATTTGATATACTAGTGAACAGAACGGTTAACAATAAACATACTGATAAATTCTGACTCTTTAAAATTGATACAGTTTTATATAGAGGATACGGTGTCTCATCTGAGAATATTAAGACAGATGCTTTCCCGAAAAAAAAACTGGTACAATATTGTAAGTTTGAGACCCACTGTCATACAATGACTATTAGCTGTTGGCTAAAATAGTCAGGTGCAAGCCATCATCTTTTTTACAAATTCCATAAGGAAAGTACATAGATAAACTGCTTAGTAACAGTTTGTAATCTAATGCAGGTGAATCAGAAAGCCATGGAGGCAGCTCTCAGTCCAGACATGCTGGCTACTGATTTGGCCTACTACCTCGTCAGGAAAGGAGTGAGTAAATTGTCTTCTCACAGCTGTTCTTTAGTAAATTTAAGCTATTAAGGACATAAAATTATTCCTTTTGTTGTTGTTGTTGTAGATGCCTTTTAGAGAAGCTCATAGCTGCTCAGGAAAAGCTGTCTTTCAAGCTGAGTCTAAAGGTGTCCCACTAAACCAGCTTACTGTGGAAGAACTCCAGACTGCCAGGTCAGCAAAACATGACACATACACACATGAAAACATGCACACACACACACATGTACACAAAGCTACACTTATTGGTGAACTATAATATGCTTTCCCAAGTGAATAAGCAAGAATAATCTCTCATCCACTGCAGACGTATGCTTTTTTCAATTTTTACTACATTCATTTAGGTCACAACAATAGTATGGTTTTGTATTATTAAGGAATTACGTATTTTTATGCATGAGATGGGAACTAATGGGCAGTGGAACAGAAAGAAAGCACAATCATATATTGGAATAACTGACACTGATTCCCTTCCCTGTTCTTTTCTCTAGTCCCCTGTTTGACAGTGATGTGTCTGCAGTGTGGGACTACACAAGCAGCGTGGAGCAGTACAGCGCCGCTGGTGGCACGTCACGGAGTAGCGTTACAAGCACAGATAGAACAAATAAGAACCTGGCTAAAGAAGCACAGTGTTTAAATGGTCTTCCTCCTAATGTACAAGCAAACATAGTTAGCAAATAAAAACATTCAGATATTTTCAAACTAATTATGCTAATTTTTTTCCCCACACCTCCAATTGAACATTTTTAAGTAATTTACTTAAAATTTACAATTGACTGTCGGCCAACATACAGCCTACAGATACTCTAACTTTACCCCAAATCCACATTAACCATGAATGACCACAACTCAAAGCATTCTGTCAAGTTTCAGATATAATTCTGGTACGAGAATTCGAGAAGCATTCTTTTAATGTGACATTTATAGCTTTTAATAATAACGAAGTACAAAAACACAAATTTTACACAGCATTGCTTCCCATGTTACCAACCAATGGAATAAAATACCATTTAGGTTTATTAAATGCGCTAAAACCCTTTTACATTACAATAGTATTTATATTTGTGCATTACCGACAAAAATATTTGCATTGTTCTTTTGGATTTGTATCCTGAAATTATAGACAATAGATTATGTGAATATACCCTCTATCAACCCAAATACACAGAGAAAACACAGACACAGAATGATTGGTCTCCATGACCTATTGCAGCTTGCTGTAGATTTGTACACTATGCGCCCGTTTAGCTTCTGCACTGGGCGGAAGGTTTCAATCATGGGATGTCCTGTCTTGAACCACAGCTGCTTTGTTACATCCACTAACTGTAGAACACAAACAAAAATAGCAGTCACAAGGTTTAAATGATCTTCTTGGACCAATAATGCTTCCAAGCTATCCTTAAATGTCTCACTGTACAAATCTTTTAGTGATTTGTACAGTGGTACAAAAGTGGTTCAATAGGTATCGTTGCTAGATTAAAGATCAACAGGTCTTGGTTTGATCCTGTGCTTGGTTTACTCTCAGTGTAGAGGTATACATATTGTTAGTGTCTATGCATAATTTTCTCAGAGTTCATATCTATGTGTTCATGTCCATGCATGCCTAGTGTGTGCTGTGATTGAATCAGATCTGGCATGAATTCCTGTCGTACCGCCAGCATTACTGGTATATGAATCGGACGAACCCTTTCCAGGATAAAGTGGGTACTGAAGGTGAATGAACATAAATGTCTTATCACATGATCCCTTAAAAACTTGAATAAGACAAATTATTTCAGTTCCATAAAGAATGAACTGAATATATAGCAAAAAAAACTACTATGATAGCTCAGTGGTTAAGGTCTATTTCTGATCTGAAGGCCATGTGTTCAAATACCTGCAACATTACACTGCCCCTGCTGCTTAGCTTGAGTAATGCTCTTAACCTTTAGCTGCTCAGTTGTATTATAATTCAAAATGCAAAATTCCATAAATGATTTTTTTTTTTACATTTTTGAGTCAATTGCAAATGCACAACCAATATAAAAGAGCCAATATCATATAACATATTAAATTATGTAACTGAATTCTGAAGCAGTTAACTGAAGTCTCAGCAGTTTGGAATTTTGGGAAAATGTCACCAGATTACCTGTTGTTGGCTGATGTAAAAAAACTCCTGGAAGATGGTCCAGATGATGGCCTCATTACAGCCTGGAATGGTCAGAGAGCCTGAGTAACGGTAGTAACTGGAAAGCTTCTCCAGTGAAGGCAAGATATCAGTCAATCGGAAATTCTGGAGAGTACTGGTGTTTCCTTTGTAAATAGGATGATTACAAATATTTTATTTGTGAGATATGGATTATTTAGCTTTCTTCACAGTTTAAATTTTTTTATATTTAATCTTATTGCCAAAGTCCTCCTTTGTATATAAAGCTTCCTCTATTGCATGGTAAAATGGGAAATGAGAGCTACTGGTCTATATAAGGAAATGATGATAAAAGTGAGAGTAGAAATGAAAAATAATAAGCAATTGAAATAAAAATGCAGAAATTGGTCAGATCGTTTGTAACTTCAGACAGTGGAGCTCACCATTATATGGAACTCTACCCATAGCCTCAATGACTTCATTGAATTTCTGGTTTTCTTCAGTGGAAACCTAAGTCAGGGAATAAGGAGATAATAATTAATGGAATAGTTAAATACTGGGAAAACCGTGAAGAAATAATATCAACTGAGATGCCCCAAACTTTATTACCTCGTAGAAGAAAGCAAGACCAGCTACCCCTACTGAATCATTCATGGCTTCTTTCAGGAGAGTTGTACTGTTCTTTGATATGTACAATATGGAGCTTTGGGATAGAACAAACATCAAAAAAACATAGCATTCAGTATAGAACACACACACACACACACACAAAAAGGATCTTGCTATCAAACCAGATATCTGACAAGGATTTGTGAAATCTTACTTCCATGGGATACTGCTCCCCATCTATGGTGTGTTCTGAGCCTGGCCCATCTTCAATTCCCCAGTGTAGATGCAGCTGAACGGCCTTGTAGGTAGCTGGCAGATACCCACCTCGGATCCGCAGAGTTGGTGGAAGTTCAATCACAGCTATAGAATTGGAAGCGCAAACACAGCTGTAAAGCACAGCTTTCCGATTGCAAAATGTTACAAACTAGAAGGCCGACCATTTGCAAATATCAAATAATCGGTAGCTCTTCACTGTAATGAAAATGGACAAAATACTACTCTGAGGTCGCTTTATCGAAGCTGTCTGAAATGAGAAACTTGAAGAGATGACATTGCAAACTTACCACTATATCCAACATTCTGCATTGTGACATTCAAAGTTTGTGCGTATCCTTCAAAGATGATCGGGGTTAGCCGAGGGTCCTGAGTTGCCTTTTGTGTGACAATGTTAATGGGCGATTGTGTCTGGCCACCACATTCTGGAAAGGCTTTGTCCCACTGACTTGGATCTGACACATCATCAAAATGCACATTGAATAAACTGGTACAATTGAATTATGGCACAAAAAAAGAACCATTCATACATCAGACCTCTCTAAGACCTTATACATTTACACACTTTTTCACTTTATGGGTAGCCAATATTCTAGTAGTCCACCACCTAATTGGCATGTTTTGTGAGTCGAGACAGGACTGAAGATCCCAATAATACCATGAACAAACAGTGGAATCATCTTTTAAATACCAATTATACTCACTCAAGCACATCCTAGGGACTCACTGTGCCACTATAGCAAATAAATAAAAGGTAGAAAGTTAAAAGTTGACAGTGCTTACCTCTGCAATCTACATCACATGAGTATTGGCTCTGGTAGCACCACTGAACTGGAACAGAGAAAACAAGCTGTTGGGTTCCTCAAAAGCACTTTGAGAACTCATTGGTGTATTATTGTGTATTATTACGGAATCTTGTCTTCCTGAAATGCGCTATTTGTTTTAGATGTTCCTACTATAATTATAATTGGAGAGATATATTTTCTTAAGAGTTTAAGAGGTTATAGCTCAAACGATACACAAGAAACCAGAATGTTTGGGTCAATGGTCTAGTTGTATAGGCTTTGGCACAATGGACTCACAATGGACCAACATTGTACTGTTTGCACTTGGAATGGAGAGAGTAGTTTTTATTCATGATTTGCACATTATATATATTGAATTGAGGCAACATTGGAAAAACTCTTGAGAAATGAAGTTATAATAAAAACTTTGTGAATATTTTTACCATTGATATATTTCATCTATTAAATAGTGCTAAATATCATTTTTACAATTTGAGTAATTTTCCTGAAATTTTACAATCACAATATACAATTATCATTTGAGTGCTTTCTCTGCTCTCACGCAACCACCTTCAACCCAGGTTCCTGTTTAATTGAATAAGAAATATTAGAACCAGAGATGACG
The DNA here is from genome assembly GCA_030449085.1 of Kryptopterus vitreolus. Lineage (NCBI taxonomy): Eukaryota > Metazoa > Chordata > Actinopteri > Siluriformes > Siluridae > Kryptopterus > Kryptopterus vitreolus. Next base: position 8,102,041 of record JACRUU010000024.1, read on the forward strand.
GTGATGATAACTTCTACAACAGCAAGTACATTATAGAGTCGTTACCTCAAAAGTGGATTTTTTTTCATCTAACTTAAAGTTAATAAGACTAGTTTCTCACGTTACCACAATCCTGCTAAGTGCAAAGTCCTGTGTCCTGAATACTGTCTTGTGTCAGAAAATTCTTTCACAATGCTGATACAAATGTTAATATTAATGTATTCAGTTTAACTACATATTTCATCAGCACTTTCATTCCTATGATAAACGTGTTTTATTCTGTTTATCATTCTGTTTATCAGGTTAAAAACTAGAGCATCTATTTAAAGGAGAAATATGCAGAATATAGCCAAAAGGTACAACCATCACACCCATATGTTCTTGGTGAGCATCCAATTCCAAATTTGTTTCTCAGTATACTGTTATAAAGATGAGCACTCTTCTTGGAAGGCTTTTCACTAGATTTTGAATAGTGGTTGGTGAAATCTCTACCCAGTCAACCATAAAAACGTGAAGTTTCTGTAAAGGCCGTTTAAGATCATACATATTGGCAAAGGCTCTATTTGTGCACAGAGACAGTGTAGTTCTGCAGCATAACCTGCAGTTTATTTTGCAGAGGTCCCTATTTGTATAAAAGTGAATAATTTCTGGTTAATAATATTTATGAAATGATTTAACAATTAGTGGATGGTTACATCAGGTTGATATTGCTACTAGACTCCAATTAATGTTAATGTGTGTGTGTTTATGAGAAAAACACTCCCCTACCCTAATGCCTACCCTTGTCTATGCTGTTTCCTCCTGCCAAGGGTTGAAATTAATAATCTTAGTGGTGGTACATTAACTGAACTTGAACTGAATAGGCCCTAAAAAAACATGTCAAAACCGGACAATGAAAAACACAATAGCATGAAGGGAAGTACGTACACGGCCATTATAAAGGTCAGTGGGAAAACATCTACTGTGTAGGTCTTTTTGAGGAAAGACAATACCATAATATTCTGGTTCAGAATAAATTCTGTACATACAGTTCAGAAAAACAGTCCATTATACAACAGCCCAGCTGACTTGATTTCATGTGAAAGCAGGTCAAATCAAACAGAATGTAAATAATGGCTATCAGGTGAAAACCAGTCATTAAGGGTGCATGGAGAAATCCAGAGGTGATCATTAAGTCTCACAATAGACATTTTTGTAGGGGTTTTCACAGCGATATTAAATGTGGGTCCTGACCTTATCATGCTTTCTCACAGCTTTGTACAATGATAGAGCTTAATGAAGTGCAACAATTTCTAAACTATTGTACATCATTTGTTATAAGATTAGTTTGTATAAGGTAGACATTAACACTTCTTAAAAAGCAAAAATGGCGATTGGAAAAAAAACGAAACAGCAGTAATCAGAGCAAAGGAAATTAACATTATTTATAATGTACTTGTCGGTACACATACATTCATTTATGATATTTCATACCTGAGATTGAATTTTGATTTGGTAATGTAAAAATGCATATATGGAACTGCATGATTAATGGAGGATGCAAAAATCAATTCAGTACAAGGCTGATTGTATTTACCTCAACATATTGGTGCTGATATTAACAAAATAACAGCTTTCTTACTCATTAATCCTATCAAAATGCAAAATTGTTACAAAATTATTATTATGATTATTATTATTATATTTCTCGGCTGATAAATGAATAACAAAATGAGTATATAATTGAATTCATTAAATGGACAGCAAAACTCAAAGAGCAGTAGCAATCTCATTTACAGCATTTAGCATCACTAAACAAATATTTGATTATGCTACTTTTAATTTAAAAGTGCCATTTAAAAAGTTTTCTAATCATGAAAAAACCTTACCAGAGTGGATACATGGAGCAAGAAGAAGGCCGGACACAATAAGAGTGGACCACATGACTGCAACAGCAACAAACTCAACCTCAGTCTGGCATTGAGGGCAGAAGAGCACTTTTAAGGATGGTATAGCAGGAGGGAGGGAGAGAAAAAGAATGTGTGTGTATGTGTATGTGTGTGTGAGTGTGAAACAAAGTGAGAGAATTTTTACTCAAGCTGTATACCAGCTCAAAATATTAGAAGAATATTAGTGTACATTATATTAATATAATGCATACAATGTAATCTGAATTATTTTTGTCATCAAAAAATTGGGCATTGATTTTGAAATCTAATGAACTAAATGTGACAAGGAAAATCTCAGCATGAGATATAACATCAGGAAATGAAACTCATCGCTTTCAAGGTAACACCATATAAAGATCATTTGCAATCATCTTACAAACATGTACAATAAACCTGACATATTTACCTGTAAATAAACTCTAATTCGAGGTTGAAGATATTTTGTCTTACAGATGAATTGATTGTGTAAGTCATGAGAACTTAATATCCATTTATTGCAGTGTGTTTTTTTTTTTGGCATGTCAGTAAGCAAGATGGTATTTAGGGAGGAATTAGGAGCTATTTTGTTGCTAATGATTATATTAATGATAGTAGTTGAAAATTACAAATGACTATATTATTGGATTCTTCTTTTCCCTTATGAAATACATCTCAATGTATCTCATTTGATAAATGAAAGAAAGCTCTGTACGACAAACTCCTGTATGGCAAACTCCTACATTTACACTTACAATTGTTGATTTCAAATTTTACTCTACTTTGTTCCAAGAAATGCAAAAATACAAAGATCATTTAATTTTATGGAGGTAATAATATAATATAATTACAATGTAAGGTAACACCATCACTGGTTGTCTTTTCACATTTGTTAACAACACCAAAATGATAAATAAATAAATTAAAGGTGGAGCTGCAGAACACATGACCAATTGTACAACTATTTAATAATTTGTTACTGCTGTAATCCAGTGGAAAACCGTTGTTATAAATAGAATGAATATAATGAATAAATGATATTTGGGGACCTTTGGGGTGACAACGATTCAAAACATTAGAGTGTTGATTGTTTTCTTATTAAGTGTAGAACAGGATGAAATAAACAGTACTTTATGGTCCTCATATTTTCCTGGACAGTTTTGCTATCTTCCTTTTTGACCAAGCTAGTGAGGCTCCTTTGCTTTTTCTCTTTTTGACGTGGAAATAACGCCCCCTGGTGATTTTTCTTTAGAAAAGACTTGGGACTGCTGCTGTTAGTTCCACAGCCATGAGAGGATGGATGGCGAAAGAGTAATCTTTTACATTTCCAAATCTCCCTGAAGACGCATCACAACTCAAAACCTTAAACAATAATCTGTTAGGGAACGGTATTAACATAATAAACATATATTTATTATTTGCAGATAAAATAAGTCGTTTGTATCTATGCTGATGAGATCAGTGTTGGGTGAGGAACTAGTTACATGTAACGGCGTTACGTAATTTAATTACAAAATAAAAGTAACAGTAATCCGTTACAGTTACAGCGAAAAAAACGTGTAATTAAATTACAGTTACATTAGAAAATGTTGAAGATTACAAATCCCAAAGATCTCATCCACCCCCTCTTCCCACGAGAAGCTTTTCAACTACCACCGATGTCCCCAATTGAATTGCCTCTGCTTCCTCACCTAATCAAAGTATTCCTTCCACCGTCCTGCTGAATGATCCCCACCTCCAGCTGAATGAAAGTAATCAAAAAGTAATTCAATGTAATCAGTTACTTTACTTTTATAAAGTTATTCAAAAATTGCACTACTTATTACATCTTGAATAGGGTCTTTTGTAACCTGTAAACTATTACATTTCCAAATTAACCTTCCCAATTAACCTTCCCAAAACTGGATGAGATCCTGTATTTACTCATGCATCACAACTCAAAACCTTAAACTCAAAATAGTGATTATCGAGGAAATGTATATTAATACAGAGCCCAGACTATGGAAGTTTATTTGTGATATTAAAGCTCTGTGGTATTAACATAATAAACATGAGCCCGGCCGGGCCCCATGGAGGCCCGACCACCAGGCGGCTCATTCATTAGAAGATTTGGAAGAATATTCATAAATAAATGTTGCTTTCTTTCCCTTATGAAAGCAAATTCTATTTATGAATATTTCCACTGATTAAGCCTATTTCCTTTATTATAAACAAAATGTACTAATTACAAAAATAAATCATAGCTGTTTTGTTTATGTTTACCCAATTATGCATCTCCTTTGTGGATTACACGTGACAGGAGTTTGTTCCTGTTTTCAAAAATAATTTCACCCAATTCTCTCCTCACCTCTCTTTTGTTTTTTATTCACTTGAACTTAATGAGAAGTCAGAGGGCTGCCCTGACTTATGTACTAAAATCTAAATAAGGAAGATAAAATCGCTCCAAAAAGAGCTTTTGTTGAAACCCAAACAAACCCAAAGATGAATCCAGCCATATTAAGTTTCAATTCAATTCAATTCAATTTTATTTATAAATTATATTTATAAATTATTATTTATAAATTATAATTTATTTATAAATTTACTATGTAATCATAGTAAATATGCTTTAATGTTTTGTTATATTGTATTTAATTTATTTTGTCTTATGCAGCACCTTGGTCCTGGTTGTTTTATTTCACTGTGCAATATACTTCACATGGATAGAATGAAAATAAAAGCTGTCTTGACTTGACTTGATTGAATTAGCAGGTCATGGCAAAAGAAAATGTGTTGTGTGAGAACTGGCTGTACGGGGCACTTTATTTCCAGTTCAATGGTTCATTCATAGAAAACAACTCCTCCTATGACTTTGTAGGACCTGGTGAAGTTCGGTTGTTTTACTACGAGGAGAAAAAAAAGGGAGAGGTATGGGCAACATTTCCTGTAGCAGCAATCTTGCAAGTTCATTCTTTTTCAGCCAATCACAACTCAGCAAACAGAGATTGAGACAAGCACACGCCCATGGTTAAAGCATGGTGTGTGAGTGAGTGAGTGCATAACAGAGAAGAGGAGGAGAAGGAGAAAAGAGTTACTCTTCCAAGGAAAATGAAAGTGTCAAACTACATTCATTACTAAAACAGTCACCTTATATAGGAGAATAGAGGACTAAAAAAGGGAAATAAATAAGGGAAAGGCAATAGAAAGAATTTGAGTCAGGTAAGTAATAGAGCAGGGGTGGAGAATGGATGGCTGGTTGAGGGAAAGTGCAGCGTCGGCCAGTCCTCTGTGTATTATGCAGCTCTCTGGCCTTCAGCCTGATCCACGCGCTGCTGAAGTTTTTACCAAGACCTCATACTGTTAGCCGTGATCCATGGAAGAGCTATAGATGGAGGAATCTCTCTGTGTCACTCTTCCACTCGCTCCTGACTGGCACCTGGGCCATTTTCTGGTGAGTCTTGTTTAATACAATATTCTGGCTCAGAAAGACATACTTTCTAATACTGCTAATACTGAATGAAATGAACATGGTTCAATATGGTACATTCTCAATGCATTTTGCCAGGGCGAATAGTTAATTCTGTTTGTTAAGTATGCAGTTGTAGATTGCACCAAATATAAAACTAGTAAAACGTGTCAGGCAGGCAGCACTTTTTACAAGAAGCAGTGAGAAACTGGAGCTGTTGAGTGTTTGGCCGTGTAGCACGGCAACTGTTTCGGCACAATGTTAAACTAAATGAAGACATTTGCATGAGATCGAAAAAAGAATAAATTGTAATCAAATTTCTTTTAACTAGGGCCATTCTAAATGAGAAAAACATACAAACCTGATGGTATCTTAATGAAAAAGGAGACTGAAAATAGATATACTTTTAGAAACCATAAACTATCCATCAAGTTTTGACAGTATTAATGTGAAACTGTTAATCATATCATACTTGAAATGAATGGTTTCTTCCTCTCTTTTTCTCTACCTAATTTTCAGTTCATTAAATTCTTTTAAATGCATGTAATATGGCCAACCTAACCAACACCATATATGGGCTCCTCCAAATGGGAAGTTCCTTAAAATTGGAAGATTGGAAGTAGGAAGATTGTCTGTGTATACTGTAATATTACTATTTCAAATCATTGGAACTACTTTAAAGATCGGAGTGGAATAACTATAAGAGTCCTGACCTCAAATGTGCAGGGGGGCCTGACTTCACACTATACAAACTCTGACTCTTATTCCAGCTTGCATTTCAAAACGGATTGGCACAATTCCCAGAAGACGAGGGGTTCCCTTTTGAATCATTCTATCTTGTTCTACCTCAGGGAACTTTCTTTGCCACTTTCACCACTGGTTGCTCATTAAGGATAAAATTACAGACCAAATTGCACATTTATTATTTCAATTTGTAATCTATTTATATGTAATTTTCTATTTATATTTCAGGACAAGGTCCATGACTAGAAGCACAATACAAAATAAATTAAACTGAAATCCCCAAGGCCATAATGCAAAATCTGTGGAAAGTCTGTGCTCAACTGCATGTAGTCAGGCATCCCCAACTTTTGGCCATATAATATAATTCTGGGACGGAATATATTCCTTACCTGTGCTCCTCACAATGTAAATCAAAAACAGTCCCTTGTTCAAATGATGTGCAAAAGAGGACTGAGTGATTTGTTATTCACTGAAGCACCATTGTATTATTTATCATTACTGTTTGTTTGTGTCTTCTTCTTGGTCTGCTTAGTATTTTTCAGTATCCAGCTATGGTGTATGATATTCAAACGTCCTTCACTCCCATCTCGTATCTGCTCATCGTCATCTCAACAGGTGAGTCATCTTCTCTTTTTTTAATACGTTACACAAAGCTGATCTGTAATACAAATGAGCAATAATACTCAGTACAGAAGTCTGTTTTGTGTGAAAAGTCACTAAAGATACATAGTAAAGTCATTGGCCTAAAACATCTGTTTGACATTGGAAATTTGGTTTTAGGTTTTAAAGGTACACTGTTTACTTCACTAAACATTCTACTCACCAGTATATCTGCATATATCTAAGCAAGATATGAATTAGAAAAAAACAAACATACAGAGTCCAACCAAAAGCTGGTTCTTCAGTACCTAGTTGAAAAGCATTTTAAAAAACTAGCTTGTAATGGCAAATCCTGTTTACTTTGTCCTAAGCATTGACTTTAGTGCCAGACATGTTTGGTACATTGTGATCATGTAGTTTACTTTCCTGTCCCATGGATATAAACTTGACAAAGTTTTGTCTCATTCAAGGGATTGTCTTCCTACAACTTTCCCAGTTACCTCAATTTTTTTCAAACCACCACATCTTGAAAATCCAGTTTGGTGGGGTGACAGATTGTTGATAGAAGACTATGATAAATGTCACATTCAGTCACACGAAAGTTGATCTGAACATTGACTGGCGCCACAACCTGTTGGAAGCTCTGCTCCACCAACTTAAATTTTAAGAAGCCTGGTGGCATGCAACATCCTAGATGATATCTATGACAACCTCTTTAATTAAACTTTATCCAGTCTGATTCACAGTCTATTATATTAATTATGGTTTACATTAGAAATGTTAAAATACATGAACGAAAAATTTGGGGACAAAAAAAAAAAAACTCTGTATAATGCGTCCTGCATAAAGATATCACCACCTACAAACCCATCTACACTATTTTGATATTCAACATTTTTATTAAGAAATGGGAATAGATTTCGGACCATGAGTTAAATGTTCAAAAGTACAAAATATAATAAAGGATAGCCGATAGCTCACGGAAATAGTCAGCTGTGAATACAACATAAATGGGTGAGCTGAAACCATTAAATGCTTATGAACTATAGCACACAGATTATAAATTCTTTGTTCCAAACAAAAGAGGATTATATGAAGTTAGTTTCACAAGAGGCTCTCTCTCTCTCTCTCTCTCTCTACTTCTCTTTCTCTGGCAGTTGCAATTAACATTCTTCAGTAACTATTATATTTTATTAATAGTTAAGAGTAATACAGAGCCTTTTACAAGAACATTTGGAACTAAACCTGAACACCCTGGAGCTGTGAGAGTACCTGTTTTACCATCATACTATCTAAAACAGCAACAATACAAGGGAATTCCTTAACTGCGCCTATTTTGGTACAGAAAGAACCTAGCCGACAGATGTCAGTGCTGAATATTGTTCTATTAAAAGTGATATAACTGTGATATGAACATTGGCACATGAATTAGATGATATACACAAGTGCTCCATTTAAACTTGCAGTTGATTGAAAGGACAAAAGTATTTGCCTTCAAATATACTTAAGTTTCCAAAGTACTATGATGTTTTGTCTATAATGCACTATTATCATTTTTTTTTATCACATAACTCTTGCCTGATCAATTCAGTTTATATGAAAAGACTGATGTTGCTCTTAGCACACCAATGAGGAGGAGTTTCTGTGGCACAAAACACGTACAAAACATACGTGTCATAAATTAAAAGGAACGAGTGATTTCACAAAATTTCAGTTGAGTAGAAATTAATTCATTCATTCATCTTCTACCGATATATCTGATCTTCCCTCGGGTCACGGGGAAGCCTGTGCCTATCTCAGGTGTCTATGGGTATTAAGACAGGATACACCCTGGATGGAATGCCAACCCATCATGCCAACCCAACCCAGACACACACACTCACATTCATACACTAGGGACAATTTTCCAAGGTGCCAATCAACCTACCGTGCATGTTTTTGGACCGGGGGAACTGGAGAACCCGGAGAAAAAAAAACCCTGATGTACAGGGAGAACATGCAAACTCCATTCGCCTCACACCGTGCTATGTGCTAACAATGTGCTAACCACTAAGGCACCATGCCCCTTTAGTAAAAGTACAGATATGTGAAAAAACTACTTAAGTACGCCACTGCTATTTGCATAGTGATAGTTGAGGTTCGGACTGGGAAGCTGTCTTACAAAACTAAAAATAATCATAATTAATTAACTAAGATTAAAAATCAGATCACTATCCAAATCACATCACTTCTAGTTAACATCCAGTCCTATCCCACTGTTCCAGGAACTCTGCAATATTCACCATAAATAATAAACGATCATTAACCCCACATATTACTACAGTCAGACCCAAATGGTTGTCTGTGAATGCTGTAGCATGTAAACATGTGGTGCTGTGGTTGGAGATGAAGAGCACAAGAGACCTGATCGGAGTATCACAGAGGTAAATCTCAAACACCAACAAAGCTACAGACCTGCACTTACACCCAAATAGGCTCATAACCACACGGTCATACTCCAAAATCTAGTGGAAAGCTTTCGCATTAAAATGAATTTTATAGTAGACTATACTATACTATAGTAAACTAAAACTTATGTAATATATTTCTAGGTGGGAATATATTATTTAACCATGTTTCTCTCAACGCCTACATGTTTATAAAAGATGCACTATATTATTAATAACTGTCAACTTGTTGATTTTGTGTTTTTTCAGGGTATTTCATTCAGGATGCTAAAGACATCATGTTCAGTGGTTATGCACGAGATTCATGGGAATTTCTGCTTCATCATTTTCTGGTAAATCTTTTGCTTCTACGGCAATCAACATGTGTTACAACTATACAGAATAGATTTGCCATTGTCTTGTGATGAAGGTGCACTCTACATGACCTGACCATTACACCCATATTTGCTTTTTGAACCATATTTAGTCTCCCTCTTTGCTATTCGCTCCTCTAGGAAGATATTGAAACATATGGCAGGAGGATTTATGTTTGTTCCGTCAGGGATCTGTGCAAGTCTATTTACTAACGCCTCAGCAAACCATGTCTTCGTGGACCTCAATTTGGATTTTAATTTTTTTTTGTTCCATTGAAAGAATTTTGCATTGTATGCCTCAATATTCAGTCATGTGTAGTGGTGGTTTTGTAGAAGTAGTTTGGACAAGGCCGACATTTAGTCAAGTGTAAAGATTAACCACATAATTGACTTCTTTCCCCTTTAGGTGATCTGGACTTTCCTGTATGCTGTTCTAACAAGTCGCTATGTGGCCGGCGCTGTGGTGGCTCTGCTTGTCGAAGTAAACAGTGTGTTTCTGCATTCACGGCTTATGTTCAAATTGGCTGAAGTGCCTAAAGACTCGCTCCTCTACATCACCAATAAGGTTCTCAATGTCACAACGTACGTCAGCTTTCGTCTGGGAGCACAGTTTTACCTGACGATGTACATCATTGTGAACTACTCTCAACTGGACCATGCTGCATATTTCCTGGCATCTATGATGCTCATGAACATCATGATCCTCATTTATTTCTACCGTCTACTACGTGCAGATTTCTGCAGCCAATCAAATGGCACCCGTAAATTTGCTCAGGATTAAGTTACAAAAATAATCTCCAAATTTCACCCTGGAGCCTAGTTGAAGGCTTTAACACAGATGTAAAATCAATATTAGAAAACTTCAGATGTGAATTTTACATATTGTGTGGAATTTTCAGACAGATCAGGTTTTTTTTAATCATGACGACCCTTATCTCAGGTTACTATTTAATTGGGTTTCTGCATTTCTCCCAACAAATCTGATTAGAAACATACAGGTGAAACTCAAGATATCGTGCAAAATTTAATTTCAGTAATGGCAAGTGAAAGATGTGACACGAGAACGAACAACACAGAAGGCCCTGTGTTGGCCGCTGAAGGCCACTATTCAAACATCCTGGTCTTCCGTACAACCTCAGCAGTGCCCCAGATTGAAAGCTTCCATGCCACACCGCATTGAGGTAATTGCTGCAAAAGGGGCCCAAAACAAGAACCGAGTACATAGACATGCTTATACTTTGAGGTCCGTTATTGTTCTATGTACAATTTTGAGCTGCAATATATAATTTCAATTAAGAGAAATTACACCTTGAACTTGCATTGTATGGAATGAGTCTGATTAGTTTCACCTTTTAAGATGCATTACTGACAAATCAACCTTTGCACAATATTCTAATTTTTCAAGTTTCACCTGAATCCTAGGGTGAATTCCCAGACCAGGATTCGATGGCTTATGACGACATTATGTAATGTTAACGGAATATGTGTTCAATTTAATGCATATAAATTTTTAAAGTGCAATTTATTTTTCTACACTGATTTTTTGTGAAACATTAATTGCTTTTTAATTAAATTGTAAATAATTTGAACAACTAAATCTGGCCTTCACCATTTCATATTCAGCAGTAAAACAGGTCATTACAGCCTACTAATAATCCTGACTACAAACAAAACATACCTTAGACATGTGATGGTTTCCATATCCTATTTTTTTTAACAAACCAAACTTTTTCAAAAATTTGCCATCTGCCCTCATGTGAAATAGTTAAAGTATAACCACATAAAAAAAGGGAGAGAATCTACTTGTGCACAAGGCTAAAATAGAATTGGTTATACACGTTTTCCACCATCACAGATCACAGGCAGATAAGTTAAATTAATTCATTTTGGTTTTAGTCTTAAGTATTGGTATGTACATTTTAATATAGACCCCAATATTTAACTGATGACATTGTGCCAAGCCTATTTTTCCCTTTAAACACTTACTCTCATTCATACACACACACACACACGGTGGAATGAATATATAAGTTGATGTTTGCTAAACTTGCACTACTGATTTGATTAAAAGGATCAACTTGTCACAATATACGCATGAAGGAATTGTGCCTATTTTAATCAAATTAATCCAAAATGCCAGATTAAAGAAAAAATATAAAATACATGTATTAATAAACCACAGAAGTCAACCAAGAGCCTTGTATGTTTTTACAAACATTTATTCTTCTGTACACATCGCCAAGAGCAGTTTAGATGATGCCGATCTGAAAGAGGAAGAGAGATCGCACATGAACATTGGTGTAAAATGTAGCAACCAGGAACAGGAATATATATGAACCAGGCTGGAGCATCAGTGGTTCCTTTGAATGCATCAAAAAAAAAAAAAACATTCAGCCAGAAATGTTGACATCACGCGCTCAAGCCACTTAGTACGTGACTATTGTGGAATAATTACAGTCAAACCATTAATAGATAAACCCAAGTATCCTTGTTTTGTTTACCATTTATTTCCTTCATATCCAATGACAGTTTAATATCCCTCCTGTCTAAACAATTTAAAGAACTTACTTTGTTGGCAACATCCAGCGCATCATAATCTGGTGCCAGACGAACGTACGCCTTCTTTTCACCGTCGGGCCTAAAAAGCACAAAGACAGTACAAATTAGAACGTTTTACTCATCACAAACCCAGAAATACAAGCCTTCGTGTGTTTCAGTGGTTCCTTTGAGAACATCAGAGATCAGAGTTATTCAACAGTTTACATCATTACACAGACAGAAGCAGAATGAAACCGAATCGGTTGAAGTTGCACCTGATGAGCGTGTTCACTTTGGCCACATCGATGTCGTACAGTTTCTTGACTGCGTGCTTGATCTGATGCTTGTTGGCCTTGACGTCAACAATGAAGACCAGGGTGTTGTTGTCCTCAATCTTTTTCATGGCTGACTCGGTGGTTAGGGGGAACTTGATGATGGCGTAGTGGTCCATCCTGAATGTTTATAAAGGCAATGGAAAGAAGACCGTTATAGACATGCTGCTGGGGAACATTGTGCTTTGTACTAGATTATGATGATGCATCAGTATTCAGAAAGTTGTAATCACATGATATCATGCTTTGATCGCAATTCCCATCATTTGCATCCGAAATGGGTGGAAAAGGCTCTTTTCTTGGTGTTAGGAGTTATTATACTCATTATGCTAAACTTTGTATAGACTTAATTTTAGACATGTTACTACCATATTTTTGTCCAGTATAAATTTCTTGAACAGAGGAAGAGGAAAAGCAGATTTATGACTTCCACTTCTGATCAAGCCAAATGCAATGACCAGATCACCCATGCTGGTGAACTCACTTGTTCCTGCGTGGTGCGCTCTTCCTGGGGTACTTGGGCTGCCTCCTCAGGCGCAGAGTCTTGGGCCTGCGGAAAGTAGGACTGGTCCTAATCTTCTTCTTCCTGTGGCTGTGTACTCCCTTCAGCACAGCCTTCTTGGCCTTTAGGGCCTTAGATTTGGCCTCAGTTTTGACTGGGACAACTGAGATAAAAACAAGATTACAAAAGTGGAAAGAAACCCAGATATACATTTGATAAGCACTAAAACTGAAGACCTTTATCTTACAATTGACCCACAAAATTTTGGCAAAGCAGCATTCTAAGGCATGCAAAAATATCCAACACATTTATAAAGGTCTGGATATGGGGTCATGCGAAGCAAAACACAATCCTGATCAAAGGTGTACAAACTTTAGGAATACAGATGGATACTCCGTTTCAACGTCCAAGTGTATAACAAACCACAGTAAAACTGTTCCTAAACGTCCTAAAGGCGTACACACCTCACATACGTACTTGACGTCACAATAAACCAGTTACAAATAAATGAAACATTAAAGGAGAAATACACCAGATGTATTATGCTAAACGTGTTTTCCTGCTCAGTAACACTAACGTGTTTCAATGAACACACGATTCACCCGGACTCTCATTCCCATGTGATTAACTCCGAGCAGTATCCGGCCAGCCAAAGCAACCTCAAGTGTTCCATCGAAAGCGCCTAGTGTATTAAATCTAATACTATTTATACATTAAACCGAAACAAAACACATTATATTTTCCCCCTAACATTTTGATGGTCACTATCCACCATGATGGGTCAAGAGCATGACGTGCCTGGAGCCTGCCATTCAGAAGCTAATCATGAGCTAGCAATGCTAACGTGTGCCTCTCGACTGGGAATGTTTTACCCGTGCGACATTTCATAGCATTATAAACAGCATTACAGCTGTCTAAATGACCCGAAACAAATCAATTCCGAACAAATACCACTCCAATAACCATTCCGGTAAATCTTAAAATAAACGTCGCAGGATTAACACTTATTTTTATAAAATAATTCATGAAAACTCGCGTACCTTCCTTCTTCGCCTTCGGGCCCATGTTGAGAAAGGAAGAACAGAGGGGTTTCCGCGTCTATTTTGCAGGGGTCCAGTGGCGCTCACTTATCGCGAGAGGCTTCGGGGATAATGGGTAATGTAGTTTAATTTTGAAGTACTATTTATGACCAACAGGAGGCAGGTTTACAGGATAAGATCAGAGCTCACTTCGAGGAATCTGTGGGGATATTGCTGTTTAAGTTACATTCGAATTTTATCATTTTAAAAGGAACATCTTTAAATATATGACTTGTTTGTTTCACTGGGAGAGGAGAGAGAGCATTATGGACGATTGTGGACTGTTCTAAATTCACAAATCTTGCAATAGGATTATTATTTACTCTGGTATGTATAAATTGTCTTTATATGGCATTCGGATTATTGTATGAAGAATATGGTTAGATTTTTGCCTGTTTTTTTTTCTATTTATTTCTTTATTATTGTATTTCTTCTATTTTATTAGTAAAGAAAACATGGAAGATATTTTTTTCATGTAAGGTTGAATTTGAATATAAATACAGGTTACAACCAGAAATTCTTTAAAATGTGAAAAAAATAAATCACAGATATTTTGTGGAAATATGAACTTTATTAACTGGTTGAAAGATTAGACACATATTAGAATATTAATATTTAGGTGTACAAGAGTATTTTCAGTCAGAGCTCACATTTCTGAGCTTGAAATAATAAAAAACTATGCCTCAATTTTGCATTAATTATGGCCACAATAACTACACCACCACCAATAATAATAAAAATAATAATTAAAAAAATAAAATAATAATAATAATAATAATAATAATAATAGACTAAAATAGTCTATTTTCATGTGAAATACAGTGGCCTAGAATAAGTATCACACAATAATGCTTAATAGCTATTTTATAGAATATTTTAAATATCTTATATTATTATTATTATTATTATTATTAATATTATTATTATTATCTTATAATTGTGTAAATCTTTACTTAGGTTCAAGTAGAGACATGGCTTGACAATTCCAATAACTGATTGTTTATTTTATTTTGTCAAACAGCAATTTGTTTAATTATATGGAGGTGCACTATATGGACAACATAAAGTACTGTGACTTTTCAAGCCATATGTGTTTTTTCCCCAACTGTTACCACAAAGTTATAGGCACACAATTGTATAGAATGTCTTTGGATATATGGATGGATATAGTAGCATTCAACTTTCCTTTCACTTGAATTAGGAGACCCAATCATCTTCCAGCATGATAATATCTATGTACAAAAATATATCAGTGAAGATATCATTCCTTCTTCGGGATGAATAGTAACTTGCCCCTTACATCAGTACCTGCCTTTACTAATGTCATTGTGACCTAGTGAAACAGTGGAGGGTATTATAATAGCAAATAATGAGTAAATGTAGAATAAAATGTTTAATGTTTTTTATAGTCTTCAGGCTAGTTAAAGTTGCACTTTTTTTATCAACTGTTATGTTATATCTGCTGTGATGTAAGAGAAAACCAGAAATAACATTTGAATGGCCTGGTTTGTAATTCTGAATGGATTAAGAACATAAAGCATTTGAATTGAATTGCTGTGGTATAAGAGGAATACGTTGGAAAGTGCTTCAGGAGGACTTGTGGTCAAACAAGTGTAGAAATAATTCAAATAAATGAGAATTTGTATCATTTTGTGCATTACGTTACTCTGTAATCTCTATATAGTGGCATTTATTTTGGAATAAATTGTTAGTCATAGTGGTTATTTTAAATTATATATTATTATGATATTTGAAGTGCATTTTATTTTGTTGTCATCTAGTCCAGTCATGAATTCCTTACCGGCTATAAAAGAAGACCGGGTCATCCATGAACTCCCACCGGTAATCCATCCAATGATTAAGTTCAATATGTGCAGTCATTTGTGCTACATTTTCAATAACCAAATGTTTATATAATACTGAATATCTCACTTTGAATAGTAATAATTATGTGAGAAATAAAACACTACAATGTTCTAGGAAGTTCATTTCCAATGAAGTGGTGCCAACGAATTTGGAGTTAGTGTTTATTCATGTAGTTATTTACTTTTATTGATTTTATTTGTTTTTCTCTCCTTATGTCATGAACAAATTTTAATTTTGAACTTCTTCCATAACTTTTAACAAAGATAGTGTGTTATCTTTTAGGAAGGGGTTTAGCTCAGTGGTTATGGCGCTGGGCTACTGCCTTTGGGTCCTTGAACAGGGGTGCCGTATCATGGCTGACCCTGCTCTGACCCCAGCTTCTAAACAATCTGGGATATGCCAAGAAATACAAACCGGATTCCAAAAAAGTTGGGACACTATACAAATCGTGAATAAAAACTGAATGCAATGATGTGTAGGTGCCAACTTCTAATATTTTATTCAGAATAGAACATAACACACAAAACAAAAGTTTAAACTGAGAAAATGTACCATTTTAAGGGAAAAATATGTTGATTCAGAATTTCATTTTCAACAAATCCCAAAAAAGTTGGGACAAGGACATTTTCACCACTGTGTGGCATCTCCCCTTCTTTTTACAACACTCAACAGACGTCTGGGGACAGAGGAGACCAGTTTCTCCAGTTTAGAAATAGGAATGCTCTCCCATTCTTGTCTAATACAGGCCTCTAACTGTTCAATCGTCTTGGGCCTTCTTTGTCGCACCTTCCTCTTTATGATGCGCTAAATGTTATCTATAGGTGAAAGATCTGGACTGCAGACTGGCCATTTCAGTACCCGGATCCTTCTCCTACGCAGCCATGATGCTGTGATTGATGCAGAATGTGGTCTGGCATTATCTTGTTGGAAAATGCAGGGTCTTCCCTGAAAAAGATGACGTCTGGATGGGAGCATATGTTGTTCTAGAACCTGAATATATTTTTCTGCATTGATGGTGCCTTTCCAGACATGCAAGCTGCCCATGCCACACGCACTCATGCAACCCCATACCATCAGAGATGCAGGCTTCTGAACCGAGCGTTGATAACTACTTGGGCTGTCCTTGTCCTCTTTGGTCCGGATGACATGGTGTCCCAGATTTCCAAAAAGAACTTCGAATCGTGACTCGTCTGACCACAGAACAGTCTTCCATTTCGCCACACTCCATTTTAAATGATCCCTGGCCCAGTGTAAACGCCTGAGCTTGTGGATCTTGCTTAGAAATGGCTTCTTCTTTGCACTGTAGAGTTTCAGCTGGCAACGGTGGTTGGCACGGTGGATTGTGTTCACTGACAATGGTTTCTGGAAGTATTCCTGAGCCCATTCTGTGATTTCCTTTACAGTAGCATTCCTGTTTGTGGTGCAGTGTCGTTTAAGGGCCCGGAGATCACGGGCATCCAGTATGGTTTTACGGCCTTGACCCTTTCTCACAGAGATTGTTCCAGATTCTCTGAATCTTTGGATGATGTTATGCACAGTTGATGATGATAGATGCAAAGTCTTTGAAATTTTTCGCTGGGTAAGACCTTTCTGATATTGCTCCACTATCTTTCTGCGCAACATTGTGGGAATTGGTGATCCTCTACCCATCTTGGCTTCTGAGAGACACTGCCACTCTGAGAAGCTCTTTTTATACCCAATCATGTTGCCAATTGACCTAATTTGTGTTAATTGGTCTTCCAGCTCCTCGTTATGCTTACATTTACTTTTTCCAGCCTCTTACTGCTACTTGTCCCAACTTTTTTGGGATTTGTTGACACCATGAAATTCTGAATCAACATATTTTTCCCTTAAAATGGTACATTTTCTCAGTTTAAACTTGTTTCGTGTGTTATGTTCTATTCTGAATAAAATATTAGAAGTTGGCACCTACACATCATTGCATTTAGTTTTTATTCACGATTTGTATAGTGTCCCAACTTTTTTGGAATCCGGTTTGTAATTTCACTTTTTTGTAATCTTTATGTGACAAAGAATATTCTATTATTCTTCTATAACATCTTCCCAGACAAGTGGAGTTTATTAAAACAGCAAATAAGAACTAATAAGGTGTTTAAAAGAAACCACAAACTGTTGTCTATATAATGTATTATGTTTAATATATATATATTTATTACATTTTATTACTCTTTTTCTAATGAAACCATTTTCTATTCTCTGCTATTCTGTATTGGTTGTGTTGTTTAGTATTTCACAAGCGATGCTGCAGTCCACACCAAAGAGGATTTCCATGTTACTGTGCAAAACGCATGTCAGAGTTCAGACTCATTGAGGTAAGTCCCATGACAAACTTCTCTCTGTTTAAAATAGGGCTTTTCATGAGATATACAGAAGTCCCATAAATCTGTAAAAATTCTGTCATTGTGTCGAAAGATTCACCGTGGCCAAGGTGATAGTTGTGGGTGATGTGGCTGTGGGGAAAACAAGTTTGATCAACAGGTAAATGGTGCTCTTTCATACAGGTAAAAAGAACTCTTTCATACTGTATAATTTGTAGAAATAGTGTAAAACACATTTGATCAGATTTGAAGAAATTATTTCTAATTGTTAGTTATAAAAAAAGCATTGTATTGTATATTAGATGCAGATGGTATAAGCTTGAAGGACATCTGAGATGAACATTCAAACTCTTTTTGGCTTTAAGATTTTGCAGGGACAAGTATGAGAAAGGCTACAAAGCCACCATCGGTGTGGACTTTGAGATGGAGAGGTTTGAAATCCTGGGAGTGCCTTTTAGTCTGCAGCTGTGAGTCATGAGTCAGTGTGGAGAGACTCAGAAATATGTAGACATACAAAGCACACACGAAAACACACAGATCCTATTGAGTACTTAACGTCCGGGGTGGACACACACACACACACACACACACACACACACACACACACCAGATATTGAATTTAGCTGAATCACAAATATCATGATGTGTTAGAAGCAAGTTAAACAAATGCAGCAGTAATTTCTGTCCTTTACCTGCTTTGATCAAGTTGTTATTTGTCTATAGCATGTTCTATAGCAAAACAATGCATATCATTAATCTGAACTGTTTTGAGTTTCCGCATGCAAATCTCAGTCTTAAATTTGAACACCATATTAAGTGTAATACATTTTATAAAACTGTAATACAATTGATTCAGAAAATGTCTTATAAACAAATAAAAAAGTATACAGATATGTCCGATAAGTGATAATATAATAAAAAAAACACATGTGGCTTAGGTGGGATACTGCAGGTCAGGAAAGATTCAAATGTGTTGCTTCGACATACTACAGAGGAGCTCAAGGTAATAACAGATCTAACAGATATAATGCTTGGTCCACTATTAGTTTCAGAGCTAAATATGCCTGCTTTTGAATGCTCTTCAGCCATCATAGTGGTGTTTGACTTGAGCAACTATTATTCCCTGGACAATGCAAGGTAAAGTCAAATTATATCACATTTATTTGACTCAATAAACACCTGCTGTTTAAACAAGGTGCTGAGATGTGGGATGTTTTTACTTCAGGCAGTGGCTTGAAGATGCCATGATAGACAACGATCCTTCCAGTGTGCTGCTTTTTCTCATAGGGACTAAAAAAGACCTGAGTGTGAGTTAATAATACGACGAATCGTAGGGAAACCATTTCTCAACAATGCAGTGATATTCTCCGTCCTCTCTCTGTCAGCATCCAGATATTTTGGCTCAAATGGAGCAAGAAGCAATCAACTTATCAAAGGAGATAAGAGCCGAGTACTGGGCGGTGTCTGCTCTATCCGGTAGGGAATGTCACTATAGGGATTATGCATGATGTCTAAACTTCTGATTTTTTACATTTTTTAATTTTAATTTTATTTTTTAATAGTGATTCCATTTGTCTTATTTTATAGGAGAAAGTGTGAAGGAATTTTTCCTCCGCGTTGCATCACTGACCTTTGAGGCACGAGTGTTAGCTGAACTGGAGAGGAACAATAATAAACAAGCGGACGGTATTGTTAGTAAGTGTCCTTTTATTAATCAGACTCATAGCCTGTTAAAGGGATTTAGTTTTAGTTTATGGATTTGAGATTTAGTTTATGGTGATTTAGTAAATGTGAAGATGCAACCAAACCATACAGCTGAGAAAAACATTGACATGCACTTAAGCAATTAAATCAACTCATGCACAAATGTAGGTGCTGCATTCAAGTCTTCACGATCCATATATTATATTATTTTATATTATCCCGAATCCAGATACATTTTCCACAACATGATGCTGTCAGCAACCCCCAGCACCCCCAAAAATGCCCTACATTTGAAGAAAAAAAATCAATTGTTGTTTAAAGACAAACAGCTCAACAATAATCGTCTGGCTGCAGACAAGAAATGTCTAATTTGATTTTTATTCAATTATGGGTTAATTTGTTTAGTTAGATTTCAGTAATACACTGATAACCTTATTCATCCATCTTCATTAAGTCTTTCTCTTGGTCAGGGTTGAGCTGGACTTATAGACTACCCCAGGTACACATCATGAGATGCAAATACACTCGAAACGGGAGCTTTCTCTTCGTCCTCCACAAATTAAGCTGCACTAGGTAGTTCAGCAGAGAGACGTTTGAATGAATTAAAAATTTCAATTGGCGCGGCCTAAGCGTTTGTCCTTAATGGCATTTTATTCGTCTTACATTACTTTTACTTTTATACTGTAAGCAGTTTTAAAACCAGTACTTTTAAACTTTTAACATACAAACTCTACAGCTGTAACAATACTCTCTGTGTCATTCCTCATCATATAAAAATATATATATATATATATATATATATATATATATATATATATATATATATAAAATATATATATCAGCTGTGTTTTTATATGATGAGGAATGTATATGGTTTCATCTAGTTAAAAAAATAGTTTCATTCATAAGTATTGTTATTAAAACTGGGATTTTTATAACTGTTATACAATATAATTGTTTTTTTTTTGTTGTTTTTTTACAGAAATCACAGATCATAATGTTGACAAAACGTCAATGAGGAAGCATGCAAACTGCTGTAGCTAAACTAACGGAGAAGCAGGACCCACGTGTATCCATGAACAGCTCGGGCCAGAGACAGACACAGTCAGCAGTGTGACAACAGATTGCAGCAATCTCTTCACAATTCCTTATTCATTTGCAAACGCTGAAGCTGCAGAGTACGAGCACAGGGTTAGGCATCGCTTACCACAGAAAGGGAACTTGCCAAGATAATCATATGGAGCATTTTGATGAATTTTACCGCACAGCTGAACAATTTGATTTTGTTTTTATGTAATCGACAATTATATTTAAATAAATCCTAATTGTTACTGAGATTTGAAACGAGTCCTTTATCTGCACCTGCTCTGTTTCCTATCTTGATGAGCAGCTACATTTATATAGTGCTGATTTTATTCATGGAGAAAAAGAAAAAAAAAGTATCAGAATATTGTGTGCACATATTGTGTGGATATCACATCGTCAGCCCTCAGTGGATTTTGTATTGCGGATTTGAAGTGAAGTCTTTGTTTTCTTCACTGCATCATGTGCTTCTTGGGCTAATATGAGACACACGCTCGTTCCCGTGACCAGAGACGGCAGATCACTGAATTCTCAGCATGAACAAATGGATAGTTATTTTTTTCTAAGGGAATGTAATTACACAAAACAGAGTGACAAGAATGTTCATTCAGAAATATATTTTCCGAGTTTCGTTTATAATGTGATATGAATGAAATGTAACATTATGCCATTTTGTAGGCTACAGGAGTTTATACCTACAGTGTGGGCTGGCCTTTGCGCTTTGCTTTGAAAACTTGCAGTAATGTCAGTAATAAAAATGTCAAAGCTCAATGCACATCACCTAAAAATGATGACAACCAGCAATGCCTCAAGTACTGAGACAAACACATCTTTTGTTCTGCTGTTATATATGAAAAATAAGTTAGTCAGGATGGGCATGCTCTCTCACTCTCTCATCCATTACTGAAGGTTGATAGTACATAGATAGTACTCTGCCCTGCTATGTAAAAGTTCACAAAAGGTATGATGAAATGTAGCATCTTAACACTTTAGCCCCGCCTCTTTCTTATTGGTGGCAATTCTCTAATTGTAAAGAGCTCACTGATCGGTGGTTATTAGGTGCTGAATAAGTAAAAACGTATAAACCACACTAGCTAGTGTGGAAATACATCAAATCACATTTATTTCATTTTTTTTCCTGAAAATTGCTCACAAGTAGCAATCTCATCTTATTGATCACTCATTCACATTTTCCATGCATGCCTATTTAGTTTGTGTTATTACACATGTATTTGTCTAATTGTTAGATTTAGGACAAAACTTATGCTTGTGTATTTACAATGAAATTGATTTGAACATTATCCAAATACATTTTTGGTTTCATAATAGAATGAAAATGTACAGGTTTGTTTTTTTTAAATACTGTTAAGAATATCTGTACGGATTGATCGTTATATCGAAAACATTTTCCTTCTTCACCTTTCGTGTCTTTAATTAAACATCGTCTAACACTAATAACACAACAGATTCACAATGCAACATCTGGTCCTTTCATTGACACACAACCCTCACTCACTCAGGATGGTCTGTTGCTTTTAAGATTTTTTTTTGTATAAAAACACAAAACAAAACACATTAAGGTCACAAACATTACCCAACCCCTGACAAAACACACAGTAGAATAGGATAAAGGATAATAGGCAGCTTCAGGGGGGAAAAACACAAACTATTTAAAAAGTCTTTTAATGAATTGAAAAAAAATAAAACTAAAATGAACAGTACTAAGTATAACATTATGATTCCACATGGTCACAGTATATAAGGAAATTGTCACATCAGGACACATCTGACTTATGATTAATAGTTGGATTTAAGATTTGTCTGTATTGTGTTAGGCATGAGGAGACACAAAATTCCAAAGAAAAATGTGTCTAGTCTTCAAATTAAAGTCACAAAATATGCTCATGAAGCACAGCAAAGTCAACCATATTTGTGTGACAAAAATGATTCAATTCAAAAGGAACTACGGCAAAACTTGGGGAGAAGACAATTTCATTTCAGAAACATATGTTAACACATACTTATAAGTATCAAAGTACCACAGAAGCGGTAAATCCAACATTGCCCATTATACATATGCGTTATGCAGCAAAACTTGCAGAAAAGTGGACACGGGTATCAAGACATTCTAGATTTGTCTCTTTTTAATGCTGTCTTAGACAACATAAAATATTAACACTGGTTTAAGTGCATCTGGTAACTGAACACCTCTACCCTATCATACAGGGGTGTAACTTCTTTCCGACGTCCCTGTTCAAGAACGCAGGTCAGTTTTATTGATACGGATGCATTATATAAAAGTGAACAGCTCTCCATTTAGTGAAGCAGACCTGAAACAGCCAGCGGCCACAACTCGACAGAAGCAGCAATGCCATAGAGCTCGCACAGCACGAGTTTTTATTCATAGTCTTAACTTTTAGATTTTGTTAAAACCTCAACAAAAAAAAAATCGGAATAACAGGCAAATACTTGTGCTCCTTTCTAAAATAAAGGGAAAAAAAAGAAACTTTATTTACAGGTCCATTTCCTGATTAAGTGTCATTTCTGTAGAGTTTGTCTCAATAGCTTTATATGAATTATTCAAAATGAAACACTTAAGCTGTGTAAGACCGAGTAATTCTTAAAGCACATGATGAGAAAAAGACTTTAAGATTAAATGAAGGTGGAGGTTTCAGTTTCCCGGTGAGGACGCATTTGCATCTATCGGTCCATCTCATCCAGCAGTGGGGTGGCGTCTCCGGCGATGGACATTGGCGTGCTCTCGATCATGGGGCTTGGCGACGGCCGTGGAGTCATGCGAGATGCCTTCTTGCGTCTCTCAGCTTCCTTCTCCTGAAGCCACTGTTCAGCCATTTTACCCCAATCCACAGCAGTGTGAGAGGTTGGTCTGGAAAATAACGGAGTTTCTCGATATCAGTACACATTTTTTTCAGACAATAGCATTAATCTAGGATCACTTAAAAGTAGCTTAGTTTTATAAAGCAACATAACAAATAATGACGTGATTTTGGCACGAATACTAGTTCAGCTATAATACTTATAAGTTCTTGGATGACTGGGTCACACCCAAAAATAAATATTCCTTTTCAATCACAGAAACCACTCAATGGTTTGAGCAAAAATAAATTTGATTCCAAATCTTAGTATTATACTCCTCTATCTACAGTGAAACATCTGCTTTCAGAAGAAGTGTAATGTCATGCATTTTGCCTGAATTATTCCATTACAGAAGGCTCTAAAACAATAGGATTCTGCTCACTTTGGTTGTGGTGTCCGAACCCTCGATGACGACGATGACGACGAGGGTGTGGATGAAGGGTGTTGGTGGTGACTGTGAGAGGACTGCGGCGTGCTGCTGGGATACTGTGGCGTACTCATGGTCTGCTGTTGGCCTGGGGTTGTGTATGAGTAGCTGGGAGTCATCAAGGGTGTTGCCATAGGCTGCTGCGGTGTTGCAAACACCTGCATGTGCACAAAAGAGGGAAAGAAAAAAAAAACCCATAAGATTGTATGCTTAGTGGTGATTGTATGCTTAGCGATTAAGCAAATATTGCTAGAGGGTGTAAGAGGCTTACATGATAAGCACTGCTGCTGCCTCCTCCTCCACTGCTGCCTCCGCTGTAACCATACTGGCTCGAAGCCCATTGTGCAGGAGTTGTGTTGGGATTTTGACCCTGCCCTGTTACTGCGGCTATAGCGTTAAACATCTGAGACGTCACATTCCTCGGCAGAGAGTTCACAGCCCGAGTTAAATCTGAAATGGTAAAAAAAGAGGGGGTAAATGTCAGGTTTAATCCAGCGTTGTTGGAAAAACAAACAAACATGAATAATTCATATATTTTCCCTTTTTGTTATTCCGGCAGTATACTGCACGACTGACGCAAGTAAAAGTGTAAATAAAGTGACAAATTTCACAAAGTCCACACTGACCTGCAAAGTTAATGTTGGCTGGAGTTGCATTCACAGATGCTGGTGTGCGCATTCTGCTGCTACTGCTAGGTGTTACACCTTTGAGACAGAAACAGAATATAATGTTGGAAGCGCATATTTATCTACTGAATATTAAAAAACGGTAGACATTCCAACAGCTGATAATGTTGGACAACAAAAATCATTCCAGATTAAGGGGGCAAGCACTGACCAGGCACAGGCTCCTGGTAGTGGTCCTTAAACCAGCGGAAGAGTCCATTCACCGTCGGAAATATTTGGGAACGATACCTAAACCCATCTGGAGTGATGGTCACATATTCTATCCTGTGAGAGAAAAGTGTTTCACTGGTTTGTAAGTATTTCCTTTAGCTTATAAAAAGTAATTCATATACTGATGTATATTTATATATAGATATAGAAGAATCTATATGAATGAATTACCTTGGCTTCCCCCTAGGCTGGTATCCTAGGAGGAACTTTCCAGGCAGGTCTCTGCAGGCTGAGACAAAGTAAGGGATGAAAGTGGGCTTTTCTTTCTTTGCTTTTATTAAGCTCTCCTCCATTTTCTGGAAAAACATAATAGATACACGTCAAAACCTTTAACGGAAACAGCCGAACACCAATTAAACTAAAATAATAATGTCACTTATAATCACACCTTTCTATCTCCCCCATTGCAGTCTTGGAAGTATTTGTGGCTGAGAAGGATCGCGGGCAAATGCTGCCATGGGCTGCACGTAACGTGCTGTGATTTCATCAAGATCTTCAAACTCCTGCATGCAAGACAATGATTAATCAGTTAAATTTCTAAAAACTAAATATTAACTGGTACTTATTCACAAGTTTAAAAACACAATTTTGAAAAGTCCTCTAGACAACACCTGATAAAGTCTGTGCTTAAAGGAATAGCAATCTAGTCGTGTGTTCACCTCATTGTTGATCCACAGTGTGTGACCCAGGCTAAAAGCGTTCTCCTTTCCCTCCTCCCGTATGTCCACATGCTGGTAGATCCCATCTGCGACCTTCCAGGTGACGGTCAGGTGGTTCTCTCCTTTACTACTTGGCCTGATCACCACATCACCCTGGTCCATTGTCTCCATCATCTTCTCCGCTTGTTTGAAGTTAATATTGTGGAACGATGGGTGAGCAATGACACGCTTGATATATGCTATGAATAAGATAAAAAAAAAAAAAAGATTTAAGTGCATTTGAGATATATTTTTCTGGAAAAACAACCACTTTACTTTTTTAAGCATGACAAAAATATTATCCAAATGAGTCTTACTGGTCCGTTGTTGCTTCTTCTTCTGTTCTTCATCCTGCTTAATATCCTCAGTTTCTGCATCAAAGTCATAGTAGGTATCCTTGGGGAGCTTCCACTCATTGTTCTTGTCAGTGAGATCAGATGTTCTACATGTAAGGTCCACGTTGAACTTCTCAATGTCAATCTTCATGATGCGACAGTGAACAGTCATGCCAACCTAAACACACAGAACCAAGAGTTTACTCTGAGCAGAATAAGAATGAACATTCAAGTTACTAACATTTAACCCAGCCAATTAAACCAATTTAAGTTTAGGATTAGGAATACCTCACCTTGACCCTTTCCTCTGGATGCTTAACAACCTTGTCTGAAAGGAACTTGGTAGGAATAAAACCCATGACACCATTATCTAGACGAGTTCTCACACCAATAGCTTGTCCAGGACAGGAACCGCTGTCAAAGTGATTCCAGACCTGAAGAAAAGGGAAATAAAAAAAAGGGAAATTTGCCATAAAAAAGTGCTAGTTACAAAATTAGCATTATATGTACATTCTATATACATTATTGAATTTTTTTTTTTTACAAAATCACAACTACGTTCTTACGGACAGGGACTTTTTCTAGAAATGTATTTCGTAGGTCAAAAAGCACACAAGAAAACCAATTTATAGAAATTATGCTGGAAACTCATCCTTTTAGGGCAAACATTCCTAAAGTGAAGATAATCCAATAAAATGAATCATTTTTCAAACTCCTAAAAATTATATTCAGTAAATTGCCAAAATATACCAGGAAAAATGTTCCTTACCTCACTAAGCTCAGGAAAGTTGTCCTGCTGACAAAAGGGACACTGCCATAATCCAGTCTCATCATTACGTATAGCCTGGTCATAACTTTCCCCTTGAGGTCGTCTGTGAGCGATGCCAGTTACGACACTGGTGATAAGCTTGCCTATGTACGTATGGGAAAAAAATTATTAAATGATATAAATAAATGATTAATAAGAATTACTTCAAATAATGTAACACTGAAAACAGAGGTTTTCTAAAATATCAATTCAAGACTATAAATGGCACCACATTGGTTAGAATTATAGTGCCTACCAATATAGAAGGTCTCGGGGGTCTCCTTAGTGAGCAGGTTAAAGACTTCTTCTGTGTTTGGGGGCCTGTAAGGAGCTCGAAGATCTTTGTATCTACAGCTGAGTTCAGCACGAATATCATACAGTGTGATGCCTTTGTTGCCATAGCCCTGTAGTGAATTAAAAAAAAAAATCATTTGACAGTTATAAAAAAAAGAAAACATGGTGTGTGTGTGTGTGTGTGTGTGTGTGTATGTATATATGTGTAATATATATATATATATATATATATATATATATATATATATATATATATATATATATATATATATATATATATCGATGATAATTGCATTAATTATTAGTTTTGTGGATATTGGATTCGTGCGAACTCGCATGCACGATGTATGATAACTTACCTGTCGCTCCAACTCCTCAGCAAATGCATCAAGATCCAGATCCTTTAGCCTTTCTGGGTTTTCCAGGATCTCCTCTAATGCTCCTGCAGGATTTGCATCTTCTGCTGACTCATCATACTCCAGGGCATCCACTGCCATTTTACGAGCCCACTCGTATGTCTCAGGATGAACACGAGAGCCATCTAGAACTTCGATGTAGGAGTCGGTGCTAGAAAGAAAAAAAAGTAACACACCTCACATCTATTTTACATTTTTAAAGATGGAAGGAGAGGAATGTTGTATATAAACACATTATTAATGTTACCTGTCTCCAAGTGAATGCTGTGTCAATTTTAATAAAACCAGCGCAGTTGATGAACACTTTAGGTCCCATATGGCACATTGTGACCAACTGCGTCCGATTTTCCAAACGAGTGTTGTTTTGTTTAAGAATCTGTACATAAAAATAAAGAATGGATAAAAGCTTATCTAGCCACACATAGAAGGCTAAAGATTCAATATACTATAGCACATATTTCATACTAGACACTACGGAGAATGATTACCTTGAGTAGATGTGATCCTTTTCTTGGTCCTAAGCCACAGACATATTGAACCAGGCTCTGCATGTAAGGATGAGCAATGGCCCTGTTCACGTCAACACCAACTTCGTTCACACGGTTGATAAACTCACAGTAAAGTGCACTGAGCAGTTCCTCCTTTACAACATGCTCCTGAAAATAAAAGCAACACCAATTTAGGAAAACACTTAAATCTTTGCAGTATTACAATTATCTACCTTTTCTCTCACCTACCACTTGGCAATCATGACACATAATATAGAAGAAAAATACAATTAAATGCAAGTTCAATGTTTTGACCTTTATGATCATTTTAATCATGACTATAGATGTATGTGAAATGGTAAAGCTTTTAAAGTAAGATTTCACTTGTAAATCAAGGTTAATCAACACTTTAGATTTTTCATTTTTGTGCCATTGTTCGTTGCTGCACTTAGAAGGAACAACTAATTTTGGATCCAGCAGCAAAACACTCATCAGTTGAGATGCAAGGTGGCTGACAGTTCAGATTCATTAAATGTAACAGGATAGCATTATATTTTCAGCATCTGTGTGTTTAAGCACCATACCTGTAGCGGATGCAGTTTAAGGCACAGTATGTCCTCGTCACTGCTGCACACCTGAGCAAACTCCACCAGTGGGTCCTGAATCTTGCGAGCCACTGACACAGCCTGGCGAAGAAGTGGAGGGTAGTCCCTAAAGTCCGCCTATGAGAGAATAACAAATGGACAATGGATTCGCCAAATCCACAAAGAATCCCTGAAATTCTTTTACAATGGAAATTTAAATTATAAAAGGAGGAGCAAAATCATTTATAGACAATAACGATTGTGTGTCTCTCCCTCTCTCACTGATCTGAAATCTAGGCTAAGGCACTGTTAGCCTAAAAGTGCAAGTAAAAGCATCTTTTTGGTGAAGTGTTCTTGGATATTACAGATTGCTGCTTGTAGCTATATCTGTTATGCTGCAGGAGTCTTGGTTAAAACTACATGAGAATACTTTGTCATATCTCAAGGCTTTTATTATATTGTAGTGGTTTTGATTTAGAATTTCAATTACGTACTTTAAATAATAATGTTTTGACCTTCATTTGTTCATCATATATAATATATGGTATGTCAAGAGAAAAACATTTTTTTAATCACCTCAGACTTTCTGCTATTCATATACAATGTTGCTAATTCATTGTCCACCAGCTCGACTCCCACTGCGGGCAGAGATGAGTCTTGTTCCAACTCACTGACCGTACGTTTGATGTCCTCTATTAGCATGTGAGCATCACTGGGAAGGATGAGAAAGAACAGATTTACACAGTAACAATCATTGAACGCAGCAACGCCACTCAACTGTACAATGCACATTTAATTCATACAAGTAGAGAGCAAGTAATTATTAGATTATTGTACAAGAGGCAGTACCGATTTTCACCAGCAACAGCCACAACATGGGGTTTCTTGCTGAGAAGAAACTTCTTCAGGTTTTCAATGTCTTGAAGCTGTTGAAGGGAATGTTTTATTTAATTCAAGGATATAGTCTGCATAAACTAGTAAACAATAACCATCACCTTTATAGAACCTCACCTTTTTCTCTCGCTCCTCCTCCCTCCATGCATTCCGCCTTTTTAAGAAGTTAGGAAGTCTCAAAAAGTCCACAACCTCCCCTTCGCCATTGATCAAAGCACAGAACACAGGTGTGTCTCTGTAATAATTCACACACACCCCCCCCCATATGCAAAAAAAGTTAAACAAACTGAAATTTGAATATGCTGACAAACGACAGCCAAGATTTTAGTGACACGACCACAGAAAGACAGATTTTTTTCAGAGACTAATAAATATGAGTGGAAAGTACCTGCCAGAAGCATAGGCCACTCCTAAGACACGGATGCCTTTGCCTTGAGCATCATCCATTAGGTCATCATCCTCCTCCACCTGCTGGTCTGGTCTATATGGCGCCACCTTCAGCCAGTTATACAGTTTCCTGCAGCATGACTGAGTAAACAAGCAGAAAAATGGTTCAAAAATACAACTGCCTTGTAACAAAAAAGTAATATCTAAAAACATTAATAAGACAGAAAAAGGAAAAAAATGGTTGCGCTAATCTATTGAAAAAATTGGCCGAGTAAAAGAGCAAATAGTGGTTTTGCCTTAGGATTTGAGAAGTACATATGTTCCCGTATGTTTAAATCTCTTAGGTGAGGGGATTTTAAACATACAAAGCATTTGCCACAGACCTTGATGATATTTTCCTTGGCCTCAGAAACAAGTTTATTCTTCAGCTCTTTGGCCATCTGAGGATAAAGGAACTGCTGAAGGGAACGCTCAATGGCAAGGGTTCTCTGTTTATTCCACTCCTGCACCTGGTGGCTGAACTCATCTCTGTAGTAGAACTGCTTTATCTCGTCAAAGTATGTCTGATCACCACCATAACTGTAACACAATGACCAAAAAAATCAGTTCTAGATTAAAATGCGTAAGAAATTTAATTATACTAGTCTTAAAGAAGTGGATAGGATTTAGTGTGTGTGTAGATTTTACCCTTTAACTCCAACCAAATCAATGTTGATGTCTATAGAGAGTAGTCCCTCATCTTCTGCCATGCACATCTTCAGGAACTGGTCTCCATTCAGCTCCTTCACTGCCTTGTTCTTTAAGTATTTGAAGGAATATGCATAGTGGGCCTCATCTACATCCTAAAAAATAAAAATGGAACAATAATTTCTCTCTCTCTCACCAAAGATTGTGAGAAATTATTTACTGAATAAATAAATTCAGCATTATAAACAAACAGATAAACTAGATGCCTCTCTCATTCTGGGTCTATAAGTCATAATGCTTTGCTCTTATATAACTTACAACTCTATGCATTCTGGTGACTATGAACTAATAGCATGTATGGCAGATGGTATCTCTAGACTTTTACCTTCTTTCCCTTCTTAGTGGGCTTGATGTTTATCTTGGCCCTTTCCTGGAAGGTCTGTCTCAGTACGTGTCTGACGAGAGGCTCACGGGCAATTTGCATAGCTACCATGTAGCGCGTGCCTTCGAGAACGGTTTCTGGAGTGTTAAACTGGCTGAAAAGATTAAAATCAATACTCAATTATTACTTTGATATTACAAGCAAAGATGGACCACTAAAATGTAAAAGCAGTATTAAATTTTGTAAAGAACGATGACTTAGAGTCAGTTGGTAAATTACCTGCAAACATAGTCCTTGGCCAGCTCCAGTGGCTCTGCAGGGAACTGCTCGGTCTCATGTCTCTGGTAACTGTCACGCAAGTTTTCACCGAACTGCTCAGGAGTAAGACCAAACTTCTTTGCTAATCCATCTGGAAAAAAGATAACCAGGGAGTTTATTTTACATTTTATGGATGGTTTAATATTTTAAAACCAATTAAGAGCTTCATGCACATCTCTTGACAATATGGACACGGATACCAATAGAACAGCATTTGTCAAATATTAATAAAATCTCTCTCTCATTTAATATAATATAATCACACACCAAGTCCTGCAGCCTGGCAGATGCTGTACATATCTCTACGTGAGGCTTGCTTAAGATCTGGGCCCTTCTGCTCCTCTTCCTCTTCTTCCTCCTCCTCTTCCACCTCAGCTTCTTCACCTGGTATAAAAAGACAGTTTCACACAATCTGGTCACTTATTCTAAAGGCCTGAATGGAATTTATGTTTTGTCATAACATGGCAGTACCATCTTCCTCTGAAACTTCCTTGATCTTTTTCAGTTTTTTCTTTGTGACTTTGGTTGCATTCTGCATCCTGGGAATATCTCGACCATAATAGAGCAAGAAGTGGTTGTACACGTCACTTAGTTCTTCCATAGCCTGGACATCTTTTAGCCTGATATTTGAGAAATATAGTGTCAAATAAATCTTCTGTGAAAAAATACATCCATACATTGTATCTGTTCACACTAAATGTACTTGATTGGCTTACCTTTCCATGTCAGCTGTGTCCAGTGGACGAATGGCATCAGCCAATGGCTTATCAGGGTCAGCAGAGATCTGTTCAAACTGATATGACTGCATTCTCTGAAAAAGTCTGGTTAGGTTCCTCTTTCGAGTCCTCAGCTGCGTCCACTGAGGGGGAAGGAAAAAAATTCAAATGTTATTTATTTGAACAATATAATTAATAATTCTGCAACAAAATGGGTTTATATACAATGTGGTGAGTTTACCTTTTCATCCCACTGCCACACTTTCCACAGATCATTAATGTTGAGCTCCGGTTCCACATATTCCTTCCTGTAGAAGGCAATAAAGGGAACCTACAAGATAGAAAAAGAAATTATATTCAATTCAATGCTAATTTTAGAGCCTACAATTACTGATCCCTTTACAACACCCACTGGAACAAAGGAAATGTCCGGACTGTGGATGAATGGACAATATGATTTTATTAAAGGAGCATAAAATTAAAGCAGCATTAACAAGAGAAATCTTAAATCCAAAACATTAAAGATGAAATGTCTCAACAATTTGCTATATGATATGATTTTGCTTGTACCATTCAATTCTCATTTCAGGAACATCAAGATTTAAAAAAAAAAAAAATACCTCAAAGTGCTGGTTCCTCATAAAATTAAGGGCCTCTTTGATCTTTGCAATGGTACTGGGTCCTCTCCTGCTAAAGTTAGTGGTTCCACGGTCAAGGTAGTCAGTGCTCTCCTAAAATGTAACCAATAGGTATCATGACCATGTAGGATTTCTAAATGTAAATGAGCATTCAGAAACACAAAAAGCTTGAAAAATACCTGCATGGATATAGTAGGTGTGGAAAAAGCATTTCTGTATATCCATTCAGCTTCTTCTTCCAGTTCATCGTCCTCAGCGGGCTTTACAGGTATAGAGCGCAACTGGAGACCACAATTGCACAAAAACAAAAATTACATTAAAGTCAGATTTTCCTCTGACTTTATACAAATACCTGACAAACAGAACATCAATCAAAAAGGTCTTTTTTATCCAAACTATTTATCATTTATATTAATTCTTATCTATTTAAAGTTTATTATTAATTTACTTGATAGTGCTTTTTTTTTTTTTTTACAACTATGACTTTTAAATCTGTTATGCAGAAATGCTGACCGGTGTCTATGCAAATATGAATCAAATCTCAATGACCCCATGCTCAAAAAGCATTATAAACCAACATTATAACGCTGATCTACCAAATGGCATTTAACTATTACATAAACCCCACCTGAAACCTCTCGGGCATATCTGTGGAACGTATTTCGTTGTCTTGATCAGTCATGTGGCTGCTCTCCAGCTCACTCGGCTCATAGATCTCAAAGATGCTGCGACGGCCCACTCTCCTCTTTGTCTGCTTCTTTGGTCGATCCCATGCTTCATCATCCTGATCCTCCTCTTCCTCCTCAGCACGATCGTATGCCTCAGGGTCAAAGTCAGCAAAGTCAAATTCACCACCAAAAATTTCCTGGGCCTCTTGTAAAGCACTACAAGCCAAAAAAAAACTACTGTCAATTTATAGAACACTGATATGGAAAAAACAACAACACTCAAAAACTCAAAAAAACAAACAAACCGCATTTTACTGAGTGCAGCAGGGTGACTTACGCATCTGTATATCCAGTAAACTTTTTTCCTTTCTTTTTGGTGATGGGCTGCCCATCATCATCCACAATGAAATCATCTATGTCTGTATAGATCAAAGAAATATAATCCCAATCAACAAAAGATCATAAACAGCATAAATGTCGTCATGACATTCAATCACAAACACCACAAACTGCACCTTCATGCAAATATACCTGATTCCTCTCCCTCCTCTTCCTCTTCATCGTCCCCTGGGTGCAATGCTTCGCCACCTTCCCCAATTTCTTCCCCATCTCCATCTCCATCCCTGGTGAAGATCTCATCTGCAATCTGGTCTTTCTCATCATCTTCACCATCGTCGTCCATTGTCCTCACACGCGAGTACTTTTTTTTCTGTAAAGATGATTACGGTTTACATAGTGAATAAGTGACAGAATGTGAGTATTGTCAATTTGAAAGCATGGAATGTTTTTTTTTGTAAACTCACTCTTTTCACTTTAACCCCCAAATTTTCTTCAATAAGGTCCAGATCATCATCATCCAGAAGGTCATCATAATCTGGAATAAAGAGAAAAGGTTTGCACAATGAGTTCATTTTAGACAATGTGCAAAAACTATTATTCTTATATTTACAGTTGAGCACGCTCTAAAAGAGCAAATCAAAATTCTAAATATAAGCTTATCTATTAGATTGATGAAAACCAACACAGATATTTGAACACTTACCACGCTTCCGGCGACGATGTCGGACCTCCTCTCCAGAATCACTGTCCTCTCCTCTACTCCTATTCTCCTCCTCCTCCTCCTCTTCCACATTGTCATCATCAATAAGTCCTCTCAAGTTCCCATGTTCATCTTGATCTTCTGTGTTCTCTTCTTCTTCTTTTAATACATAAATAAAAACACAGCTAGATAATTAAACTTCATAATGACTTTGGTGGAAAGATCATGTGCGTTTTTATCAATATATTTATCTATATTAACATGCAGACATCAAATTCTATCTCCATTGAACTCTCACCGTCATCATCATCTTCCATAAATCTCTGAGTTTTCTTGGGCTTCAGATCTTTCTCTTCAAACTCCTCCTCAGACTCCTCTGCCTCGCTGTCGATGAAGTCCGACATGTCTGCAAGGACTGTTGGAAGATCTGCATACAAAACAACTTCACGTCACTGGATTTTAAAGCAATATCCAGCTAAAGATATCCAACTTTATACAGATAGAAAGACTTCTTAGATCATTTTGACCCAGTAAGACAGACCTGTTAATCGCTTGAGGTTATCACTGCACAGCTGGTTTATGCAAAACAATAAATCTACACCAGGACATATTAGATCAGGTATTAATGATAATTAGTAGTACAATGCCTTAAAAATAAGAATACAGCGTTAGTAGGCGACACCGTGTAACCTTTTTTACAAGTAATATCGAGCTATCGATGATAATCACGGACACAAACAACCTGAACAGCACTGCCATTAGCCGTGCTAGAGAGCGAACCGGTATCCCAAAATCGCACAATAAAAAAAAGATGTTTTAATAAACTATTAACATTGTAACACTTGGTTACAAAACCTAAGTTTTATCGCACGACCATCCCTGTATTGCCCAAAGCAGAGATTTTCCTGCGCAGTGCGACAGAAGAGAGGAAATGTTAGCATGTGCTAGCTAGAAAACAAGGCCTTCAGCAGCACAGCTATCAGTAACAGACAGGTGAAAACAAACAGGTGTATTAACATTTAACCTCAACCACTTGTTTTATGATTTTAAAATATATTTCGATAGCCTACTTACGTTTCTCTGCGGTGTGGGCGGTCTAAAAAATGGAAAAAATATCCTAAGGGTAAAAAGGAACAGAGCGTTTCGAGCAGCTAACAACAAAAATGGCCGAACAAACGCTACGGGAATCTACTTCCGCTCTGGGTTATGTAACGTCCGGACCTCTCTAACAACTGGCTAAAAGCGAAGTTAGATTGATAAATTAATTGATGGTCGAGGCCACAAAATCATATAAATATAAAGAAATGATACGGGAATTGTCTGAATGTGTGGTATAGACATTCTCTACTGCGATAGGAAAAGCGTCCCCATTAAGCTAAATCAGACAGGTCAACGGCGCCGCCATCTTGGAGAGGGCAAAATCAAAACGGTTTTTAAACGAACGTTTTTTAACTATCTAATAAATTATTTAAACATCCCCAGTTGAGCTTTAATAGTCTACATGGCCGGCAAGTATAAATGTCAATTAAAAAAAAGTCCAAATGTACGGAATACTAAAGTGCACATACTCTTCAATGCAGTAGTTTAGGAAATACTGAGAATGAATCAAAAGACTGGTTGCACCACCTAGATGTTCTAATGACACTCTAACGGTTCCAAAATATTTATTAGTGAAGGGCCAACAATTTAATTTGATCGAGAACTATGGACCGAAATTAAAGATTGCATTAAGACGCGGTGTATCTAGCCGTCAGTCCGCTCCAGAACACAAGGGGCGCGCCGTGTCACAGCACGAGTATTGTCGCTTTCTCGTGATGATGACGTTGCTCTCTCATTCGGGAATTAGTGCTGTATGGAATTTACAGCAATGGCAGAATATTGGGTTGCCGCGGCGTTTTTGTGGCTCTCGGTTTTGCTGTCAGGTGTATGTAGCTTCGGCTCAGAGATCAGCTTTGTTACGTGCGGCTCGGTGGTGAAGCTTTTGAATGTTAAACACAACGTCAGGCTGCATTCTCACGACGTGCGCTACGGCTCCGGTAAGTCCTGTTTACTCGTGAAGTGCACGCGTTTGCGTTTAATAGGATTGTATATTCTAGACATAAAGTGGCTTAGTGTGGTTAATGTTTCTTTTATAGTGGCTCTGAAATCTGATTGGTCAGAAAATGATTAATTGTTGAGTCGCAAGTAGGTATGGATGCAAGACTTGTCACAGCCTTAGACAGTGCGCTGTTTGACGAAGGCGCACGTTCTATAGACCTTTTTCATTTTTATTGTATTGACTATTGTTATTGTCGTGATAATAATAATAATCATCATTTATTATGATTATTATTGTTATTAATTTTATTATTATTATTCTTATTATTATTATTATTATTATTATTATGCCCTAAAAGTTATCGTGCAGACCAAATCATAAGTCCTAGAGACTTGAAATTTGCAGTCCTGAATCCTTGGTCAAATCCAAAAAAATTGCGTAGTTTCGTCAATTAACGGCTCTAAACGAAGAAAAAAAAACCTTTTTTATTTCTCTTTATATAGCGCCACCTTGCGATAGCCCGGGTGAGATTCATGCAGCCTGCATGGTGGCAAAGTGATAAGACTTGCGGTCCTCCACTAAATATGTTGCCATGGGATCTCTGATTTGTTCGGAACTATGTTTAGCACCTAAAAAGGATTGCATTTGGTATACATGTGCACCGAACCTAAAGGCCTGTACTGAAAGATTTCGTAACAAATAAGTGTACCGTCAATACTCTACATTGCATATGGACAATATACAACAGGTAATCAGCAATTAAAATTGTAGGCAATGAGATAAAATAAGAATGTTGAAATATTTGCTTTATCGAATGTGAAATTATTATAAGAAATACAATGAGATTCCCTCCTTATAAAGTATATTTTAGACTGTACATACTAAACAAACTCAAAGCACTCCACTCTTCAAAAATAGCAAACATTCGCAATGTACGTTTCCATACATAGGAAATGTATTTTTTTTTTATTCAATTACGTTACGCCGTTACATGTAACTAGTTAATCCCCTATGTTTTTCCTATGTCTGGAAACTTGTGGCCCAAATCTTAGTTTTAACGATACCTAAACGACTTGCTAAAATTTCTTTGTAAATAGACAGATCCAAGAAGAGATGTACAGCGGTTTTAGAGATAATATAATGACTTGCAGGCTAGAACTTCCGAATTATTATGCAAGAAATCTTCTTTACTTTGTATTTAACAAATACGTATGGGGGAGCGTCCACACTTTTTCCTGTATATGTTAGCGATAACGAGATGTTTACAGCTGGCAAGATCTAGGTAAGTAATATTCTTCGAAATAATTAGCGGATTATCATGTTATTATTTTGCTATATAGAGTAAACGATAACAAACAGGTTGCGATTATACCGTGCGTTTTTAGTTTTTATAAATTTCTTAACTATTCTTTATAGCTAGCCTTGCGTGCTAATAGAAGTGCTTTTTAAGTTTAGCTAAAACGGCTAAAATTTTATGATAACGTGATAATTACCCGGGTGTTCATTAAATTACCGGGCCCTAGGTAATCATTAAAAGTTTACCTGTAGTACTGTATCCTGGTGTATATTATTTTATCGTTTAGACCAGTTGTGTCCACACGACAGAAGGGATAAAAAAAATGTGTCTCCAATGTCTTTCTTCGTGGAAAGGTCGGGAGAATACGGGAGGCAGACTGGTATTGACGAAGTCAAGCGTTATAGACCTTGGTCTATAGGTTTGATATGTTTGTAGGTTGATGACCGAGGTTACTTAAGGTCTTATGTAACACCGTTAGTTGGGTTCGTTGCTATGGCAACCGTGGAGGCGACATAGCGCATAACAGCACGTGCTTTATTGTTTTTATTTAAAATCCAATTCATCATGTATTTTTGCTTTTATTTAAAAGTCCTGGTCTAAAATAGCATGAACAACTTTTTCCTAGTTTTTACATTTTAATAGGAGAAATAAATAAAAAATTTACATTTAACATGTGGCAAACTAAATGCCCCCCCAATTTGCAGTTTTCAAACATTACCCTTTTGTGCATCTCAGGTAGCGGCCAGCAGTCGGTGACTGGAGTGACCACAGTAGAAGACAGCAACAGTTACTGGAGTGTTCGTGGCACCAGTGGGATGGGTTGTCATCGAGGGACTCCGGTCAGGTGTGGTCAGAATATTAGGCTCACCCACGTGAACACAGGCCGAAATCTGCACAGCCACTACTTTGCATCGCCACTGTCATCCAACCAGGTCTATAAGCACTGCAGACTTTTCACTGCTTTTAATAAATGTAGACTAATTCAACAGTTAATTTATATGCACATGGGCAAAGTTATCATGTGGATGTTTATTGGCAAGGAGTTTTTAAACTAAGTTATAAATGTTATAACTGAAACAAGGTATCTTTGTGCAAAAATGTCTTTACAATATATAACCAACTAGAATATTTATGCTGTTAAAAAATACGACCCTAGAATCCAACATTTCCTTCCTTCACTACTTTGCCCTTGATACATGATTGTTTCCTAAATTTTAGCTTCCTCTGTTTCTTGACTCTTTAGGAAGTCAGTGCGTTCGGGGAAGATGGTGAAGGCGACCATCTAGATGAGTGGACTGTGCTCTGTGGGGGTTCTGTTTGGCAGCGTGACGATTCGGTGCGTTTCCAGCACACGTCCACAGAAGCACTACTGTCAGTGACTGGAGAGCAGTACGGCCGACCAATCCACGGCCAGAGAGAAGTGCACGCGATGACCAGCAGCAGCCAGCACAGCTACTGGAAAGCCATGGAGGGCGTTTTCATGAAACCCAGTGAAACGGGACCCAAAGACTTCAGCAGTCCGACACACACTGAGTTCTGACTGCTTTGACTCCAAAAGTCAAAGGCGCAGTGCATCCTTCATGTTCTGTCCTGTCATTTTTGTTACAGAAAATATGCAAAAGGATCAACGCTTATACAGTGTGAGAAACTGCATTACTCTGACTGCACAGTGAATTGAAGACCCTTCATACAAAATGTTTTTTTCTTATTTAAAATCAAAATATGCACAGCAGTAACTATTGTGAGCAACTTGTAAATGAATGTATTTGCCTTGTATATAGTCAAGTGCAAAAGTTTGCATACCTTTTATACACGATGAGTACTCTCCAGGAAAAACCCCTTTAGTTTTGACCAAAAGTGACTAAGAAATACACCACAATTTCATAGAAATTTATTTTGTGGATAATTTATCTAATAAACATACTGAAACCATGCTTGGAGGATGCAAACATTTGCACACAACGGTTTATAGCTTCTTATGTAAAAACCATGTTTTTACCGATATTCATGCACACCGAACAAACAAAGCTTTTTACCATGCCTCACACAAGCTGCAGTTTCGGAGTCCCAGTTCTTTAGGTATCATAATTTGGCACTTGTCAAACTCACTCAAATCTTTACGCTCACCCACTTCTCTGCTTTTAACACCTTTGAGCACAAATTGAAACTGCGTAGTATATCCTCCACTCTAATGGGTGCCATGATGAAGAGATAATCAGTGTTATTCACTCACTGGTCATAATGTTATGCCTAGTCGGTGTATTTTCCATTTATAGAAACGGCAATGCAGCTGCATTATACTGTGTTATCACTACAGTATTCATTTTATCGTCAAATCTGTTACTCAGTGTTAATGATATTTCTTTTTTTTTTTATTTATGGGCTACTAGTTTGTCCAGTCCACACTATTCAGTATTATAATGAGTGCATGTGAGGAGGAAAAGCAAGTTGAGCACGTCTATATATATTTAAATATATAAATATTTGTATCCTCTCTGTATTTAGCTTGTGATTGCACAAATTCTACCCCCTACAAAAACCATTGGGATATGAATAAAAAAGAAATGAGGACAGCACTGCTCTGCTTAGTACTGTATGCATTGTTCATCTCCTTTCAAACATTAGAAATTAGGAACTGCATATGTGAACATGGGACATAACACTAAAACTTTCAGATATGCACATTGTTACTATAAGGTCATTTTTAAAATAAATATGCACTAAAGGTATGACAATAATTCTCCTGTAGTTGAAAAATCTGCAAATCTTTCCATAATAAAAATGGTTTTACCAGCCTGGGCTAGATTGAGGTTTTTAAATAATGTCTAACATACATGGCTACTTGCCTTAGAGGCCAATATTTACGGCCTGTTATTAAAAGTCCTCCCGTGCAATGTTTATTGCAGAATGAATCCATGAAAACACATCATCTTCTCAGTGATCTTCTC
Source organism: Kryptopterus vitreolus (assembly GCA_030449085.1). Classification (NCBI taxonomy): domain Eukaryota; kingdom Metazoa; phylum Chordata; class Actinopteri; order Siluriformes; family Siluridae; genus Kryptopterus; species Kryptopterus vitreolus. The sequence goes on from JACRUU010000024.1 coordinate 8,142,791, forward strand.
TCATCTTGTCATGTGAATGTATGCTAAGCAACCTACATTTTGTTAAAGCATATTTTCTACATTTTTGTAGCAATTCTTTGTACATTTATATTGCATTTTCAAAACCCAGCAAGAGTGCCGATCTTTCTGGAGCTGACTGTAATTTGGACAAACTACAGGTTGTAATACATATTGCTGGATTTACACATGGTGCTATCAATACCTTTAAAACAGTTTTGAAATAAAGTTTGCTGAATTTTAATATCCGCGTCTTGTGCGTGAATGAGGGGGAAGGAGTTTAAATATCTGTGCATTTAAAATCAATGGAGAGTGTGTTAGAGAAGTGAAGAGAAGAGTGCAGACAGGAGACTGAGGTGTGATCTGTGGTAGAAGGGTATTTATAAAAGTGAAAGCTTATAAAACGAGGTTGAGACCTGTTCTATGATGTATGATTTCGATCCAGTGGCACTGAAAAAAAAAAACATAGGAGGTGGCAGAGTTGAATATATCAGTATAAAATGCAGAAGGAAAAGAGAAAGGCCAGGATGTTTATAGATGTGGTGAGGGGAAACGTGGTACATTTAGCACGTGGTTTAAAATATAATTTTTCATAGCAGACAGGAGAGTGGCTAAAGGGATAGAAGAGGAAAAGCAACAAATTAAACTAAAACATTGATTGCTTCATTATGATTTATTTCCTTAAATCTTTCACACTAGACTTTTCTAAATATTCAGATTTAATAATAGTTGAAAAACACTTAGTTTATTAAAATAGATTAGGGAAATGCCTCATTGAAGTCTATATTATATTCCAGAATTACAAGTATAAACTAATTTCTTCTCTTTTGGTCTTCCTTTTGTAAAGTTTGGCTTTGAATAATGAGGTTAAGGCTGATAGAGATTAGCTGATCACTCTTAATTAAGAGTGAGTGAACATCTGCACGTTCAAGCAAAAGCAGCAGAAAACCATTCTGATCACCATGAAATCCATCTCAGTTTTCATGTACTGATTGAAAAATATGAACAAAGATGGTTATTAATACCAGTATAGCAAACTGGAAAAAACATTTTTTTCCTATATTTTATAGATATTCGTAAAAATGGGAGTGGTCGTCTTCTTTGTTTTCGTTGTGTTTTGCTTTGAATTTACATTTTATCCTGCTCTGTTTTCTCTGTTTGTTCCGTCTCCTTTTCCTTTTCAGCTTTCATGGCAGCTCCTACTTCATCAATTGCATTCTTAAGCCTGAAAAAAGGAAAGCAAGAGAAAAGAAAACACGATAAGGTAGTGCTATTTAAAAAGTGAAGGAAGTGAAATGTAGGAAGTGTGATGAAATGTTACATATGTTTATTGCAAAGCCCAAACTGCATGTACTGAGTAATTGCCACTATACGCATTCAATCCCGGTTGGTGAATTTCCCCCTGGGATGAATAAAGTGATTTATTCATGTATCTTGAGTATTCTCAGCACAACAATAACACTGACATGAGATAAAGCACTGTTGCAGGTTTTATTTTAAATGAGATGAACAGAAATAGACTCAGAAAATTTTTTTTATTGGTGACTGGTGAGAATGGTTACTGGAAAAACAGACAGAAAAGCCTTAACCATTGATAGAATCTCCATCTGCCATTCATTGCCAGTCTTTCTGGGCTAAACTAAAAAAAAACTAAACGTCAAATGTTTTAAGATTTTTATTCGATTCACTAAAATGGGTAATGAATGTACTCTAGAATACATACAAATATGCACAGATAACAGGAGGACATTACCGTTCCACTGTAACTTTCTCCTCAAGCAGGTTAGAGAAGAGGTACAGATGATCCATTGCAGACCGATACTGAAAATTCAACAAATTCATCATGAAAATAAGCAAAATGATGTGGTCACATTACACATGTCTACACATGGCACACAAAAGTGAAAGATTTTCCACCTTTGTTTCGTGCCAGTTAAAGCACTTTTCTTTGTAGTGCTGGGAAACCTCCTTATATTCCTTGGTCGTGTATGCTTGGCTTCTTTTATCCTGAATTCTTTTGACTTCTTCACTGGAGTCTGTGCACAGTGCCAGTATTTGTTGCATAGATTTTATGACTTGCTCGTTTCCCTAAGGAAAGAAACATCACAAAAAGTATATGTGAAATGAATTTGAGTGAATTTGAATATACAATAAAATATAGAATATTGATAGAAAAAGTATGATATTCTTTTTGTTCTATTATGTCCTGGGAAGGACAATAAGGGAAGGACCACAAATGGCTTGAAAAGTCAGGTGTCTCAAAACCTTTGTCTATATACAGTATATGTGTGTCATTTCATATACTTTTTAGTTTTAGTCATTTCAACTAAAACGGTATTATAAGCATCGTAAATACCTTTTAGTCGTATAAAAACACAAAAAAACAATTCTTGTCTAATGCAAATATTATATATTTAGTTTGATAACTTAGCTGTATCTATCTAGTCTATCTAGCTAAACATACACTAGTATTGCAGGAAATTAAGTTTCTGTTTTGTTCCTGCTAGATAACTAGTTAGTAGAGCTCAATCACAGGTTACCTGCAGGAGCTCGAACTTTTCCTTCTCGAATCTTTCTCTTTCCTCAGGAGTTTTTGCATTCTCTATCTTCCTCTGTAAAATCGCCACCGGGACATCTTTACTCGCAATAACGTCTTTAACCTCCATTGCTTATCTGAGAAACACAGTATCAGAGAAAAGGAAAGTTTTTTTTAAATTCGCCAATTTTCCATTCTGGGCAGGCAAACAATACAGGCAAACAACTAGAATTACATGAATCTATGTGTTTCTGTCCACCAGTATGACCTTGTTTCCGTTTTGCTAACACAAAGCCGATACACTAGTCACATGCCGTGCTTGATCTGCAACACAGAGTAAGCACATTACTGTTCTATTGTGATATTATATAATATATTATATATATATATATATATATATATATATATATATATATATATATATATATATATATATATATATATAATATATATAAAGGGCTCAAATAAAGTAACTGAGATGTCTCTTTTTAGACATTCTGTGTTCCTTCAACACTGTGTGTTAATTCGCTGTATGTTTAGTGTTATTACTTATTTAATCATTACAACATTTATTTAAAATATTCAGAATGCCATCAGATCTTACAGTTCAATGTCTATATTATTCAATTAAATAACTCCTGAATGTAGACATGACCACATGGCTCATTCATTATGTTGTTGATTCATAACCTTAGGTTTTATTTGGAGGGGTTTTCGATGATTTTTGACGATCCTCAGAAAGTTGCATATTTATAAACACAGGAATACTTGCATAGCCAATAGTTTGAGCAATGACTGATATGCAAAATCACTTGGTACCGACTTCACTATACAATTCCACTTGGTTGTTTCCTTTGGCAAATTTATTAGCTTAAAAAATACTGACTTAATGCCTTAACCACTGATCACAACATTTACAACATTTGGCAGACGCCCTCATTCAGAGCGACTTACAACTGAGCAATTGAGGGTTAAGGGCCTTGCTCAAGGTAGGGTTTGAACCTGTGACCTTCCAGTCCAGAGTCCAACACCTTAACCACTGGGCTACCACCTCCAACAAACACTGTCTTTGTACCACAAAAGTATATTTCATGTCGATTGTATATTAATATTTGTGAATGTACTAAGTGACAACAAATGTGTTAATAAGTGTACATCTGTTTAAAAGAAAAACTTTTGAGAGAATTTAATTGGCTATAATGCTGCTTTAACAATGCAACCCTGAACAGAAATCAGACCTGAGCTCAGAAGGTTTTTTTTTTTGGTAAATTGGCAGCACCGAGGTGTTGCAGGAGTGAAAATGGAAAGATATGACTCTCTGGGGAAATAAGTGGGATTCAATGCAGCAAGAGTGTGCAAATGAGGAAGAAAACACTGTTCTATGTGTCTCCATTTCTTTTTACAGGACCTCTGGTCCTCCAAAATACAATACATGGTATGGCAAGTCTTTTAGGTTTGTAACTCTGCATGCATTTGTGTGTTTAATGTATAAAAGTGTGACTAAAAATGCAAAAGCCACATACTAAGTTTAACTATCTTTTATTTTGACATTTTAACAACAAAAATGCATTTGAGTATGCAAGGTGAAGATGTTTGTGTAAATCAACATTGTATTCTGGGGAGGTGGTAGCTAAGCGGCTAAGGCATTGGCCTTTGGATCGGAAAATTGCGGGTTCAAATCCCTTAATCACCAAGCTGCAGCTAGTGGGCCCTTGAGCAAGGCCCTTAACCCTCAATTGCTCAGTTGTAAGTTACTCGGGATAAGGGCATCTGCCAAATGCTGTAAATGTAATGTATTATTTTTACTAATAATCGCAGATGGCAATAATACTAATGCTATAAATGCTATAATAATAATGGTATAAAAAGAGAATGGAACGAAGAAAAAAAGCAAGCAAACAGGCTTGATTAAAAAAAGTCAAAATATAACATTGGCTATTACTGCTGCTTTTAGATTTAGTATTTGGTTGCACTGTGTATATAAATATATGATATATATTTAAAATACATGTTCCAAATGAAGGTTATACAAATTAAGTTCTCTACCTTTGATGTCATTTAAATATGTTAAATAAAACTACGTATACTATTAAATATTTTCCATGCCTGTATTCATACCGTTAATGCATGCAGGGCCGTGACATCTCCGGTATTTACTTTTCATTTCAATTAAATATACTAAACATATTATTAAATATTGAAATACAAATGAAGATCTCTATCGGTTGCTCCCCCTTTCTCTTATATAGCATGGCAGTCCAAATCAAGTCACCATGAGTATCTCTGGTTTACATTAGCTGTAATGGAAAAGCAATCTTCATCATTATGGTTGCACAAGCCAGTGTATTTCTGGTTCTGGTACCAAGACTGGATAAATGGGGAGGGTTGTGTTAGGAAGGGCATCCATTGTAAAACATTGTCAAACCAAATATGTGTATTATTTAATTAATATACATTTATGGCATTTGGCAGACACCCAAGAGAGCCTTACAACAGAGCAGTTGAGGGTTAAGGGCCTTGCTCAATGGCCCACTAGTTACAGCTTGGTGGTGCTGATATTTGAACCTCCAAAAAAGAAGAAGAAGACCCTTCTTTCATTCATTCATTCATCTTCTACCGCTATATATTCATGTTTTTGGACCGGGAGTAAACCGGAAAACCCGGAAAAAAAAAGCCCTGAGGCACGGGGAGAACATGCAAACTCCACACACACAATGGCCGAGACGGGAATCGAACCCGGACCCTGGCGGGTAACCACTAAGCCACCGTGCCCCCGCAAGACCCTTCTTAAAAAAAAAAAGCCGAAAAGGTGAAAATAAAGATAATATAAATGATTTCAGACCACATAGGCTAGAAATAATAAAATATAAGTATATTGCATCGGGTATAACATGATTGCATGGAAGTACGACTTTGCAGACTCCCGGAAAAAATACACTTTCGGGTTTACTATCCAAACATGTCCAATTATTTATTTATTTATTCCAATTGGAATGAACTGGAATCCGACTTGTTTGTGTATATAAACTGAACACTAGTTAAACCAGTAAACACGGCGATAAAATAAATCGAGTCGAATCTCATGGCTCCAAATACACACCGATTAAACCCGCTTGTGTTTGTTTTGAACTAGTAATATAAGGCAGTTCTCGTGAAAATATAATGTATATATAAAACCGCATACTTACAACATCCCACAAAACCTACCGAGAATTCCGAGTGTTCCACAGCACTGCGATACTCTCGCTTCTCTTCAACAGAAAATGAAAGTGAGCTCGAGCGCTTGCGCGTGATGTGTGTCTGTTTTAATCCAATCGCGGAGCAGTACACAACAGCACGTGATAACAACGCTCAGTTTTAGATTATATATTATATATATATATATAGATATATATATATATATATATATATATCTATAGATTTAGATTTATATATATATATATATATATATATTATATTAAACAATGGTTGTACTTATGACAATGCCATAATCATTGTCTGGCATGATGCTTAGTAATATTTACTATTATTACAGAATAGATAATAATAATAATAATAATAATAATAATAATAATAATAATAATAATAATAATAATAATAATAATTTCATGTTTTACCTTAGTGGGTTTAATACTTTTATTTCTCTTTAGACATGTTTAAACAGGCTGGTGGAGGTGAGGTAATGCTCTGAGGAATAAACTTTGAACTTTGTCACACCTACTCTTCAAAACCACAGCCTTATAAAGTATTGTTTGCACCCATTCTATTAGCATGAGCAGATCCTAGTCCCTTGTGTTCCTTTTTAATGGTTTACCAAGTCGTTGAACCTGACTCTCAAGAATAATAATAAGAATAAGAATAAGAATAAGAATAATACATGACAAACGAAGAAAGAAAACTCTGCACTGTAGTTTACAATGTGTTTATTTTCACATTCAATGTATAGGGCATTTATTCAGAATATAAATGATACGTTCATGTTTTTCTAACAAGTTTTGTTTTTTTCTTATTTAAAAATCATATTGCTATAATTTTACTGCCAATCCATAGCCTGCATGCAAAGTGTATACCGTTGTGCATATCCATAATCCCCTTTACACTTCTTCAAATTAAAATGCTCCATATACATGAGAATAAATACGTAATACAAATTTCATCCGAACTTTTCACTTGGCATGCTAAAAGAGAGGATTCTGGATTGAGAGAAAACTAGATTCAAGAGCCCACTGTCCCCTTAACCAGATACAAAAATCCTGAAAGTATAATAAAAACGTAGGAAGAAATAAAAGGATAAATTATTCACAAGCAACATAAAAAACTGTAATAAAGTGTAGTAAACAAAAATTATTTTAAAAACCTATACAATCAAAAAAAAAGTGGCAAAAGTACTCTATTATTCAGTGAGAGATTTGGCAGTAACTGAAAGACTGGGGCATCTACATGAATGGTACAAGACAGAAGCATTTTATAAGGGCAGAACATTGCATATATTTTAATAATTGTAATATTAAATGGAAATGATATAATTGAAACACATTTTATTGGTTTTAATAAATTAATTTAAGGTAATTTATGCTCACTCCTGATCAATATGATAGATTACTTCAAATGTAAAATAAATTGCAATTTACTAGTGCTCACTAGGTGGCATCACTGACCATATATTGTTCAACAGCAGAGCGCAACTCTGCTCAGATGAAACCAATTTCGAGGCCAGTCTAGAAAAGACCTTACTATTCTAAACCATACAGCTCAGTACAGTTTTGATGTGACAGTTGAATACAAGAACTGTTCAACGGGAAGTGGCTTTAGAGGGGTTCTCTGGAACTGGAACAGTATATATATATATATATATATATATATATATATATATATATATATATATATATATATATATATAGCTTATTACTGGTAATCGAAAAGAGCATCACTAGTGCTCCTGAAAATGTTCTGTATCCATTCATTCATTCATTCATTGCTTCTGATTACATTCTTATAGTCTAGTCGTGTCTTGGATTTTCAGTAAATCTATACATCCTTATATCTTATCTTCAAAGTTCAGCTATAGTTCAAGATTATATTGTATTTTCCATTTTTTCATTGGTCTGAAGGTTTTAATGAATTAGTTCAGTCTCTCTAACAGCAGCTCTGACAATGGTTCCGGCTGCAAGACAAATCACTGGTTTATATCAATGCGCTCCTTTCTTACCCGATATTGTTTCTATAGTAACAACTTACACAGGACTTGAAAGGCAGACGTTCCACATAAACGAACGAGGAGTGTGTAAGGAGATGCTTATTTAACATTTTTGGATTGAGTCTCTGGTGTCAGCGCTTTTTAACAGTCAGAGGTAAAGTTGTAACTTTCAATCTTCCAGCAGGAAGGAGAGAAGTAATAACAGGGAACTAATTTGTTTTGTAACATTGAACAGTTCATATAGTGGAGTTGTTCTTTAGTAAATGAAAACCGCGATAGGTGGCAAGTCCTGTGGAATAAGACAAGTCAGAACATGCAGTTATTGGGAAATGATTAGCTTTGGGCTGATAATGCCAAGCAAATGATTCATTTCCTATAACAGCATACCCTGGTATGTTTTTTTTCCTTGGATACATCATTTATAATGATCCATTTTATTATCTCATCAATTTGTTGTTAAGGTGAGAGATGACAGGAAGACAGCCGATTTCTTCCAGGAAAACAAACCCCAGAGAACCCAATGCTTTACACGTAGGTGTAGAAACATTTTCTGACATGCATGGACTAGACATTCAAGTATGCATCCAACAGACATTTCTGCTATACAACAGTATATACATAGACATGCATGCAGTGCTATATGAGAAACCATGACTTTGCTACCCTATTACACATAAACAGAGTGTACAAGCAACGGGAATATTGACACTTTTAAATATATTAAAAACAGGTATAGTATTATCACTTCAGAGAAGGGGTTACATACAGTAACAGGAGATTAAAAAGACAAGGTTTTCGAGACAGACCAGTTTATTTCAGGTGCACGTGAATGTCGCATTAATCTGCGCCTGAGTCTGAACTGAATGGGTAATCAAATATGGACCAAAAAAAGTCCAATAATCTTGTCATAGACACTTCCGCAGAAGTGGTAATCAGACAAAATGCTTATCAGACCTTTAAAAGACCTCATACTCAGTTGAATGACCCCTGATATGTCCTTACATTGTTCCTAAGCATGTCTAGCAATTATTTAACATACTATAATAGCTAGTTATTTAATTATAGCGACACATTGTTTTCCATTTACAGCTATTGGCAATTAATCTATGTTAGATTTTTTTTCATACCATATTTTTCAGACAATAAGTTGTCCTCTGCCGGGTCCAAAGTCAAAAGCTTCCTCATATATTATATGAATACATAAATATCTGCTAAGAGAAGAAACACTTGGTCACTGCGGTGCACCAAACTCTGTAAATGAGACAAAATGTAAATAATGTGAACCACCAACATCTATCCAACCAATCAGGATAGGCGGTGCTTTATGCTTGTCACACTTACATTTAAGTGTGTGACTTACAACTGAGCAATTGAGAGTTAAGGGCCTTGCTCAAGGGCCCACTAATGGCAGCTTGGTGGATGTGGGGTTTGAACCTGCAATCTTCTGGTCCAAAGGCCAACACTTAACCACTAAGCCAACACCTGCCCCACATGCACTTTACACTTTGCAAATCCAAACCATGTTACGACTTGGGGGTCAGAGTAACCCCAAAGTGTTAGCCATTCTACAGCGCTCCAGAAACACTGCAGGTTAAGGCCCTTGCTCTGGGGCCCCAAGAGGCTTGAACTTCTAATCAGTAGCCCAAAGCTTTAACCAGCGAGTTCCTGCCTCACTATAAGGAAGCTTAAGGAAGAATTTTTGTCAATCATGTTTTCTGTATGACCAAAATCTGCATGATTTTCAAAATATGTCATTAAAATACATATTTAGAATAAAATACATAATTAGATCCTGAAAGATGGTGTCATTTTGATCAATTTGTTCTTAGTGACTTAAAAGCACGGTAAAAAATTCAAATACCCCATCTGTTGTTTGTTTAATCGTAAACAAGACAGAAATCAGAAATCTTTCTCTAATAGTCTTTTCTCTTTTATATTATATATATATATATATATATATATATATATATATATATAGATAGATAGATATAGATAGATAGATAGATAGATAGATAGATATATAAGAGAAAAGACTACTAGAGAAAAATTTGCAATACAATTTCTGAAACAAGGTATTGATTAAAGAAACAGCATATATATATATATATATATATATATATATATATATATATATATATATATATATATATTTTTTTTTTTTTTTTTTTACTCTAGAGCAACTTACTGTCTGGAATATATGGTATCATAACTCATTTCAATTCAATTAGATTTTCATAGCACTTTTATTTCCATTGTTAAAAGCACTATATAGATCAAATTGAATAGAATAGTTCAGTCATTGTGCTTTGCTACAGCATGTAAATTTTCTCAGAAAAATTTCTCTCGTTAATTGAACTGAAGCAAAATTTACATGCACATGCTCAAATACAGAGAGTGAACAGAACTTGATGGGAGATACTGGCGAATGGTGAATCCTCCTCATGACTGCTGTCGCAGCGAGAGTCTGGAGATGATGAGAAGATGTGAGAGAAATACGCACAAATACAGGAGGGGGCCCAAAACCTTATTGCATTAAAAGGGCACCAGAAAGGAGCCCTTGTGTCTTCCTGTCAGAGAGATAAAGGGAGGGTAAAACATCAGTTTATTCAGTTTTGTCACGTCAGTTTTTGCCTTGTCTTACATCCTTGTGTTGACTCTGTGTTCTTCCAAGAAAGAAGTATGCCATCATATACTTTAGTACTGGATGCATAGAAGTCTTTAGAGTGCATTAAATCCAGAGAGTAGTGGGCTGGTGTCTTCTGCACAGTGGGACGCTTGCTCACTGCAAGCCCAATTACAAAAGCGCTAAACGTCAGCGACATATTTAGTCTTGTTTGGCTAGATTATTGGAGCAGAGGTAAATATCACTCAGGGGGTCACAGTGGACGGAGCTAGTCCATGCCTTTACGCAACATCTGATTGGCTGCAATGAGCATGACGCTGATGATGAAGGCCATCGCGAAAGCGCAGATGAGGCTCTTGCGGACACATGTTTGACGATTCTTCCCTTTGGAGTGCACTAAAGGAGTCCAAGAGAAAAAAACTGAATTGCGGCTGAAAGTTGTAAATGAGAACAGACAGCTGCAGTTTGTGAAGATCTAGAGATGATCATTATTGTCTTTATCAAGCTGCCTTTCTTAATATTGTTCAGCTCAGACCACAGCCATTCTAGATGAAGTTTAGATCAACTAAAGTTTAGATCAACTTTAAATCTAACTGCCACTTAGATTTACTTTATATCTCTCACCTGTAGGCAAGCTAAAAGACTTTTATCTCTGATCTCTTATCTATGTAGCTTTATAAAGTAGAAGAGCAGCCCATCTGTTTCTTTCCGGCGCTCTCACGGTGAGGCTGAAAGTGTATCTACAAATCCGCTCCTAATTCACCTCACTGGTTAAGGAATCAGATTTGTGCCACCCGCTCTCTCTCTCTCTCTCTCTCTCTCTCTCTCTCTCTCTGGATTTTCTTTCATTAATTTTTTTTCTCTCATTCTCCCATTTGCAGCCTTGTAAATAAAAAACAGGGCTACTTATACATCCTTATGAGGAAATAGATCACATTCTTCCTCTTTCCCTTTATTTGTCTGTCTGGTCTCTGTCTTCCTGTCACACTCGCCCTAGTTTTAGTCTTATTTATCTACTGTAATGTTCTGGGTGAAACTAAAGGCCATCCTCATTGTGGCAAAATTTGGCTAACAAATGAAATAAATGAATATGAATAAAAAAGCAGCATAGTGAGCAGAGAGGGAATACATAAAACATGAAATTATTGGCTATAGCATAGAGAAAACAGAAAACTAGAACATACAAGGCACTGCTCTATGGCGTTCAGATCACAGCTTGTATATAAAACTATTATTAGGGAAACGATTGGTACTTAGTGAAGTTTCACAATTAGTTAATAATTGAAATGATCATGTGTAGAATTTGTTATAAAAGAATGGTATTGATCTAATATTAATAAGTAATCTATGTAGTCTATTAAGTGGTAGACTACAATGAGTGTGTTGTATACCTCTGAGCAAGAAGATAATGTCTGGCAGTATAGCTTTGTGAGAGCGAAACAAAATGGCTGATTGAATCTATAGGAAACGCTAAACTGTCCCCAGCACTCGGTCATTTAGAAGTCAGAAATCCAAATGCAGAATGGTTAGCCTTGGAATCAGGTTTCATTCACCATGTTATCCGGCTGGAAACAAGAGTCTATGTGACAGTAAACAACAAAGTCTTGTGAAACTATCAAGCGAGTAACAACCAGCGTTTGATTTGCAGCACCATACTCTGTGCTACAACCATGGGTAAGAAATATGATCCACTATAGCAATCCAGTGAATCCAGTTGCAGTATCCTGCCAGCAATCTTTACCACTCACCTCCCTCAAATTCAGTCTGGCAGTTTCCTGAGCTGTCCTTCAGGCTCTCCTCCTCATTCACAATGATGTTTTCAATGTCCTTCATTGTCAGATGGTCCCGAAAGGCATGGAACAGAACTTGCTTCAGTTCCTCCAGAGACATCTGCTGCATGTCAAACTGCAGGGAGAGCGAGAAAGAGCACGGGTGAATGGCATTACATCTCCCTCTGGATGGAGTGCACAGTAACAGTTAAATAGATCATTATGATTACTGTACTCGACTTTTCCAATCATGATTTTAGTCTCTACCACAAAATACCATACATTATATCAATTGAACAAAAACATGCCATTCCACACACTCTGCCATACATTAGAAGCAGATGATCTTGTATAAATCCCCTTTGTACTACTCCTTGATTGCACTAGGAGTAGCTCTGAGAATCAAAAATTGATGCCGATTCTGGAATCGGATACTTAAATTATAAAACGAAAATTCTGTTTCCGCTTATTGATTCCTGGATGCAACTTTCCACCTTCAGCACATCCAATCTGACAGGACCTTTTGTGGTAATCTAAACATATAATCTCTATCTTGTAATCTAAACGTTTACAAGATGGACCATGGGAAGTGCTCAAAAGTGTGGCTACACGTTGTAAAAATCGAAAAAAAAGCTAAGTGTAATTATTGTCATACACTAATATGTTGCAAACAAAGGTGTCACGACCAACATGACCAAGCATCTGGTTCACTGTTTGAAGTCAAAACTGGGAATCAATAAAAATCAGAATTGATACAATTAAAATGACACCCAACACTAACTAGGAGTAATTAAGAAATACACAAAAATAGGCCATCCCAACAATATTATCATTGATAATGCTTTATTAAATTGATTAAGTGGGTTGCACAATAGAGGGCAAAGTGGACCTACTCACCATATCATGGATTCAAGATTCCTGAGTGTATTCCTGAGCGTATTCCTGAGTCTTATTGTCTGTGTCCCATAATCCAGTTAATGGACAACTCTATGTATAGTATTTGCTATATACACATGAGTGTATGAATGTTGACTATGATAGCCTGCAAGCATATTTAAAGTGAATATCCTGCCCAATAGCTATAACTAGGCTGATGCCCTTATTGAAGATGAATGTAAGTATAAATAATTGAAAAAAATGCCCTTATTGAAGATGAATGTAAGTATAAATAATTGAAAAAAATATCACTACATGATTAATTGCACAGCCTTACAATGATGTACAAAAACATGCCGGTACAGACCATGGGAATCAGATTGCAGTAGGTACCTATGCTGTATTCCAAAAGCCTTCATCTTGTCAAACCATAATTCATTCTGAAGAGTATGAAATACAAAAAGGTACCGTGAAATGAAGTAGCCTGATTGCATTACATAATGGACAAGGAGGAGGCAGAGAATAGTGAAATGAATCCGTTGTACTTCAATATTGGGACACCTTAAAAAGACTTGCTGCAATGAAAACATGAAAGTTTTTTTTTTTTACTTGACTTCAACTGATTTATGATGCCAGATGACCAGTTGACAGGAAAGACAGACATTCTATAAGCAGCCATTTTAGTACACTACACCTATGGGAACATGCTGTATTCTCCAGGCTGTCTATCATTAATACCGCCGCATGATCCTCTCACTCTCACCATTTTAGTACAAAAAAAAACTATTTCACCTAAAATGGGAATGGAAGAACATGCTGTATTCTCCAGGCTGTCTATCATTAATACCGCCGCATGATCCTCTCACTCTCACTCTGATGTAAAAAAAAAAAGTATTTCTGTCTCATAAAAGTTGTAGAGAATGGAAGAAATAGTGGGATGATTTGAAAAGGATTTTGCAATGGCTCAAGACTTTATTACCAAAGAGAAACAGACCGTTTTAGCGTCTTAAACTAGAGATCACACAAAATCCTTGAACTAGATCACACAAAATCCTTGCAGTGATTTTTAAATATTCTGTCCACAGGCAAACTGAGAGCAGAGTCAAAAGACAGTGTGTTTTCTGTGGCCTTTATTATCTTGCAGCTTTCACCAATGCATTAACTAATCCCTTATCACACATTTCTAAAGCTTATATAAAACATGCAAAAGATTCATGCACTGAATCCTTAAACATTAAACACTAAAGCACACAGACACCTAAGAATCTGTTCAGTAATTCAAAATATCTAAGAATCTGTTCAAACAAAGCAATCGTCAGTAAACAATAATTACAAGTAATTACAAAAACGTACAAACAATACCTAACGTACAATGTATGTCATACCTAAAGGAATATATATACGGATATGTCTATCATATATATATGATATATATATATATATATATGTATATATATATATATATAGAATATATATATATACTATATATATATATATATATATAAGTATACAAACACACACACAAACAGATATTCATTGTGACACTTTTATATTTAGGTATACACAAATGCGGCTTTCAGATTTAAAATGAATTGGATTACACTTATTAAATTCTAATTGAATTCATTAGCTTGCCATGAACGTTCACGTCGTCCCCCCACCTCACCCCACACGCGCACACACACACACACACACACACACACACAATCCATAAAACATTCAGTACTCTCTAATCGTATCCACATAAATCATAAACCAAAACATATTTAAAACTCACCTCATCTGATACTGTTGTAAACCCATCAGAGTCACTATGCACACAATGTAACATAATGCTGTTGTTAATGTATGACAAATCAAATGTTTAAACATATATTTATAGCTTTGTTTAATATTTTGAAGCTTTGGGTTGTGCATTTCACTAAGCCTGCAAGGGTCCAATCTGACTCAAGAGCGTTTTTAACTCTGACCACTTTAGAAACCATCAATATAATATAGAAACGCAGTATTGCAGAGCACTGCATCACAGACTGGCATTTTTATGGCGAAAATGTATGCCATTATCAAAGAAAAAAAAGCCAAAAAAACATGCATTATGTGCATTAACGCAAGTTCATTAATCGCAATTAAATATTTTAGTCGACTGACAACCCTAGTTCTGACACCTGTGATGTGGCGCTGAAGCGAACAAATTAAAGCTTCAGGCAACATACTGTAAATCTATTACATAGTTAAAAAAACACAGCAGTGCTTATACCGCTGGCTTTGGGGGAGTACATGATACAATGGCTGATATCTGATTAGTTGGAAACTCTAATTATACATGTTCACTTGGTGGCATAACAGTGACGCTGCACCTGAGAGTACTATATAGAGAATGTTATTTCTCCTATTAGGAGAAATATATTAATTAATTAATTTAATAATATTTATGGTAGGTGGGTAGAGAAGGCCTTGTTAGCCCTGATGGCTCACCACTGTGAAACTAACTTCCAGCTATCACTTCCATTATTTCTTCAATAAACGTCTTTGTTCATCTTCAAACCTGAGCTATGTGTACTGTCTGATTCCCTCTAGGCATGCCAGTTTTTATTCAGTAAGAGTGGCTACACTAAATGACATTAATATTTCACCAGGATATATTGATTCATATTCTCACACCTATTGAAGACTAGGCAAATAAAAAACACAAATAGAAAGAGAACTGCTTCTATTAACCAATAACCAAACTGCATCACATCTGCCTTAGTTACTTACCTCCTTTAAACCAGACCAAAAATCTGGAGCATAATATACAACAGGAACATGTAGAGTGATGAACCTAGAAACACCTGCAGCTTTGCCTCTTAAAGTCAGACTCGGCGCTCTAACACAGGATCGGCCTCATGGGAGGCTGCTAAGGCCTGACTTCATTTTCATGAAGATTCACCGTGAGCTGAATTTGGATACATTGCATTATGGAACGATGTGGTATATTCGATTTGTTCAAATTCGTGGCATTTTTTGAGAGAGCTAGTCAGCAAAAAATTGACAGATGACTTGTCTGGTAGAAGAAAATTAAAGGGAGGCGGGGGGAGAGACTCCTTTCCTGATGAGCGATCTCAGTGAAATGTAACCTACATTTTTTCATAGAATACTGGAAGGAGTAGCAACCAAACTGCTCAAAGCACGAATTTCATGAATTTTAATGTACCAGACAAAGCACTGATTCTGGCTCTTGTGGATTTTTTCCTGTATACAGGTGGTCCCCCATTTATGAAATAGATAAAATACCCACAATGCAAAGCTGGCAGTCATCCTTTCTTCCCACAATGTTGTTAAATGTACTGAAAATTTTCTTGGATACATTTTTATATAAATTTTTGCGTGACTGTGGCTGAGCTGTCGTAAGTTAATACACTGTACATTAGGGTACATGACTGTACATGTAAATAATAAAAAGTCCATGTAGTTTTAGGAAAAAATATAAGTGGTATTATAAAATGTATTTTCCATAAGAGCATGCTGTCGCATTTCTCTTTTTCCAGTTTTTCATATGAAGCAGCTACTTATACGATTCACCCCATTACAGTGCAGTATGATGCAATGCAAAAAAAATGATGCTATACAATTCATGGTACAGATAGTTCACTTTTATTTCTTATTTCAGACAGCAAATCATAGATTTACTGCATTCTGACTTCTAACACAAAGATTCCTGCTCTGTTCTGTCTCCAGGAAGATGCACCTCTATCTTTGCCGCGTTTAAATCTATATTCCATGTGATTCTCAGGTCAAAACTCTGTCTCGGTGTTGTTGTTATACGTAATATACACTTCGCAGCAGTGGTGCTGTTAGAACGCTCTTGAGAAATAGATAAGTGAGGAGAAATCACTGTCTATATAAATTATTGGTTACTTTCTAAATAATAAAACATTATTCATTCCTTTGCTCCTAAACATATATTTAAAAAATATACACATACTAATATTTAAATATGAATAAATTGGTTGTTAAAGATGCAAATATGCTGCAACGCTATTCAAATGCTAACATGTAACCGACGCATACTTTTTACATTTATTGTTCACATAGATAACTTTTATGCTGATGTATTATTGTGAATCAGCAAATCTTTCCATCTGTGTTGCACAGTATGTTCTTTGCTCCTGTTATCACTTAAAGGTTAAGAGTTCTTCTATCACGTCCACTTACTTGCAATGGTCTAGTTTCTAGACCAGGGATCACCACCTTTTTGTAACTGAGAGCTACTACATGGACACCGAGTCATATAAAGGGCTACCAGTTTGAAATACTCCTCTGAAATCACAAATTACCTTTAGTTATATTATTATTATTATTATTATTATTAATGATACTCATTTATCTATGTAAATACACTTGACAGTGACTATCAACAACGAATTAACTACATTTTACATTATAGACGCATCTCACTGATGAGTTGTGCACTTTTTATAGCAAGCCTGAGAGCTACTCATGTGCTCCTTGGGGGCTACCTGGTGCCCACGGGCACCACGTTGGTGACCCCTGTTCTAGACTATTAGGGAAGGGAAAAAAGAATTCACTTACAACCATTTATTAACAGAACTACCCTGCATGAATGACGCCTACTAGGTGCACATGCACAACAGGTATGAGCTACTCACTATATCACCGTATTTAACCAAAACATATATGGAAAAACGCATATTGTTTACCTAGAAAGCAAACAAAACCGGAACACAATATTATATTATCTTAATAATTAAAAACAACCATTAAAACAAATTACCATGAAATTAGTAAGAAATTCATTAATTAAAATGTTTTATATTTATTAACAATACATTTTTAAAAAATTATAATTTAATTAAAGGGAGAGATTTTGAGTGGCATTTATACATTTATAAGATCTGTTACAATTACTTAGAGTATTAAAAACATGTAAACTATTAATTTATGGTACATTATTAATTTATGATATGGAAAAATGTGAAATTAATCAAGATTAAATATTTTAATCTATTGACAGCCCTAATAATAAAAAGACATTTTTATTCAGAAAGGAACAGCACGAATTTTACTATATTTAGTATTAGTGACACTGTATGTGGAATATATGGAGTGACTGGCATTCAAGTTCCTGTGAATTAATCATTATTATTATTATAACACTACTCACACTACATAAACACTATATAACATTATATAAACACTATATAACACTATATAAAACAAGTGCGTTCATATAAAATTTTCTTTTGACCTAAATCCACTGTTATACGACACTCCTTCTGACTAGTAAGAGGCAAGAATCAAATATGTTGTGCTTCTAAAAAGCAATTGTGTACAGAAGGTATAAAAGGACATGCGATTCTTTTTGCTTGGAATTATTGTAGATTCAAAATTTAATTTCTGTTGCTGGGAAATCACATACACCGCAACAGAGCGCTTCGTGTTCAAATATAATCAAACAAAAGACCTTCTCAACTCCAACTCAGCATTCTTTCCACACACTTTTTTTTCACCGTTATTACTGGCTACCTGCTTTCCACACCACATTTAATATCCCACAGTGAAATCGATAGTTTGATGACAGAAGGCTGTTTGTAATGTATACTCTATGCCCGGGCTGCATGTCTTTACATACTGTGCAACAGTTCACTGCAGGTCATTGATTTAGCATAACTGCTCAGCAGCGGGTAGATTTAGACTTCAATTACCTGCCTGATAGCATAGTATGGATGGAAGAGAGATGAAGAAAATAAAATTACCTCAATAATTGATTGTGGTGGCCAAAAATATAGCACAAGATAAAGCAACAACAAGCAATACAAAGTACACACCAGGCAAGTAGTATCAAAATGGCTATAGTTGAGATATAAATTAGATATAGGTCGCTATATTATAATTCTTTTGTCTTCGACTTTAACATTAAACTTTAAGATGGATACTTAAAGATTCCTGCAATAGGCTCCAGGCTCCATAAGGCAACAGAGTGCAGGATGAGTGCTATAAAAACATTAACAAATAGAAGGATGGATGGAAGTTGGCCATTAATTGTGTACCTACTAAAGATGACCCTTCAAAAGAATTTGACATTTTTGACCCTATTCCGGTTGAATCTCAATGAATTAGAGTGTCATGGAATAGGTTGTTAATTTCAGTAATTCAACTTGCGAAACTCGTGTATTAAATATATTCAATGCACACAGACTGAAATAAATGAACTTTTCCACGACTTTCTAATTCAATGAGATGCACCTGTATACAGCAAGTTTTAAAAACTGTTGACTTTCCTGAACTTTAATATTTGCCCAAATTTTCATTCAGCCTATGTCACAAGAAAAGATTGTATAATTTGATAGATGTTTACAATCTAAATTCTTTATACTGGAGTTTAATCACATCATCTATTAGAAGGCATGTCAGAGAAAAAAAGCATCCCTGTAACATGTTAAGAAAATGTTTCATGCAGAGTAATGTCAAAACATTTTCCCTGTAGGATATTCCATAGTATTGTTTGTTTAATTTTTGTTCTCAAGTATACAATACAGCTTTTACTTTTATCTCCCCTCCACACATGTTTCAACCAGTTGAAAAGCTGTTCAGAAGCACTGTCAGACAAATATTGTACTTTTTAGTATAGAATTTGATTTGCTGGATATTTGATACAATTGGGACCTCTTTTCCATGAGCCCAATCTAGGGCCTGCAAAGCAATGTGCATCCCACAGCCTTCAAGTTTGATTTACATCCTTTCATAGCAAAAATGTTGGCACCTGTGGTCTTATTTTTTTTAAGCAAGAGTGGCGTTTTGGAAACAGAATGGGCTTATGGGCTTTTATTACTCTTGCTGCGTAAAATGTCACAGCAACAGTACGTAGAATGCCCTAATGCTCATTGTTTAATCAAAAGGCAGGAAGTGACACATTAGACACAGTTCTAATACAATTCACAGTGTAATACTGAACGTCTATCTAAATAAAGATTCTTCGGAATTCTCCTGAAAGAAACATGCACAATGACCTCTAAACCAGCCTGCCATCCATAAGACAGCCTTCCCTGCATGTAACAAGTCATGACAGATCTGAGCATGAAGAGAGATGGAGCGTGAAGTGAAGTGTCAGAGGCAGATGTCTTTGGCTGACCTGGAGTGCAGGGACGAGTTCGGAAAGCGGCATGTCGAAGGTGTCCAGACACATTTATCATGTGTGAAAATGGAACTCGGCTCGACTGTCTATCCCATTCATTCCTGTCTTGCGCATTCTCGACTCGCAGCCGAGTCCATGCGTGGACATATACAATGAAATCAATTGGCCGATAAACATCTCTACACCTTTACAGTATGAAACATTTCCCATAGCTATGAATAAAGATATACACACAAACTTTTAACACCCACATTCTCTACCCATCACTATCCTCCACTCCCTGGGAAAGGTTTTTAGCTATAATGTCCTACTAGACAGTTATTAAATGAATTAGGTAATACCTGCACCATAGCTAGCGAGATGAATTCTGGTAGACTTGCCCAATGTTTTAATTAGAAGCTAACTAGGTTAGCTATGTAGTTTAACATGCAAATTCAGTAGTTTAGTATTGGAACAAGATTCCATAACATTCATTCATTCATCTTCTACTGCTTTATCCGATCTTCCTCGGGTCACGGTGAGCCTGTGCCTATCTCAGGCGTCTATGGGCATTAAGGCAGGATACACCCTGGATGGAATGCCAACCCATCGCAGGGCACACACACACATTCACGCACACATTCATACACTAGGGACAATTTTTCCAAGGTGCCAATCAACCTACCATGCATGTTTTTGGACCGGGGGAAACCGGAGAACCCGGGGAAAAACCCCGAGGCACGGGTAGAACATGCAAACTCCACACACACATTCCCGAGACGGGAATCGAACCCGGATTCTGGCGGTGTGAGGCGAACGTGCTAACCACTAAGCCACCGTGCCCCTAAGATTCCATAACATGCAGAAAGAAAATACTATCAATAATTAAAATGATACTTATATTCTATAAAGCAAATGGCTTTCAGACTGCTTTTTCCTCTTTTTAGTCATCTACTTCAGGGGTTTGTGTTTTTCCAATTTTTCCAAGGTGCCAATCAACCTACCGTGCATGTTTTTGGACCGGGGGAAACCGGAGAACCCGGAGAAAAACCCCCTGAGGCACGGGGAGAACATGCAAACTCCACACACACACTCCCGAGACGGGAATCGAACCCGGATCCTGGCGGTGTGAGGCGAACGTGCTAACCACTAAGCCACCGTGCCCCTAAGATTCCATAACATGCAGAAAGAAAATACTATCAATAATTAAAATGATACTTATATTCTATAAAGCAAATGGCTTTCAGACTGCTTTTTCCTCTTTTTAGTCATCTACTGAGTGGTGCAGAACAAATTTCAAGGGCGCTTCAATGTTTTCCTTTTTAAAAAAAAAAAAAATAAAAAAAAAAACAAATGGAAAATATAATTCCTTGCTCCTACTTTCTCTTATTCTCATGCACAATGCTTGGTCATTAAATTTTTAAAAGTGGCTGTTGAGGGAGCAACTGTTTCGAGCTGCTATAAGCGAAATAATTTGGCACTAGATGCTCTGCAGACGTTGTACTCTACATGGAACTGTAAAGGCAGAAACACTGAGAGGAATGACAAATTATTCTTATATACAAGGAATAAGACCATTCTTGATGTACAATGATAGGAAAGAAACGACAGGGTTGTGTGTAGGACCCAGAGACAAGAATTTATTTCTTCCATAACTATAATCTAGGGAGCAATTTTTTGTGACATTGTTAACCCCACCCTGTGTAATTACAATGACTGTTGTTCAAGGAAAATTGTCTCATCCGGTCACACCTGTAACCACAGTTGACATCCTGGGGAGAGTATAGCTCCTTGGTTTAAGGCGCTGGGATACTGATCAGAAAGTCAGGGTTTTAACTCTCTGTGCACGAGGGTCGCTGTATCATGGCTGACCCCAGTTTCCAAACCAGCTGGGATATGGAAGGAAAGAATTTCGCTCTCCTGTAATGTATATGTGACAAATAAATGCTATTCTATTCTATCCCTGGGAGAAGTTACCTGTTTCAAAGTGTAGTTATAACTTTTACAGCTGAATTTGTAACTTCAAGGGTTTGTGTTAATACCTGATAAGGAGACAGGTACAGTTATAACAAACCTCATGGTGCTTCTTTTGAAGACTGCAGACAACATTTAAGATTTTTTTTTTCAGTCCCCATTCAGTCCATGGATACAAGTGAATTACGATACACTAATCTCACCTCATAGATACTGTCTGGAGATGATTTAGTGCTCCACATTCCGACACAATTCTTTTCTTAATCTCATTGTCCAATCAATGCTGTATTATTCCATGAAGATATCAGAGGCCACCAGATAAAAATTCTTATCAGCTCAGACCTGGGGACTCAACGGTTCATTACCATGTGATATTGCACCTGTATGTTTTGGCAATAACTTAATCTTTGACCTTGAATTAAATAGACTCTCTCTTTCTCCTACACACACACACACACACAGACACACACACATTTTTCAGGAATCAATTTCAAATGCAGTATAACCCTGAAATTCAGTCCCCAGAGCTTCTACTGTCATTTGGAGAAGTGTGAGTTGGACAGATGGTGTTTCACAGTGCATAGCGGCGCTGGAAACAGGACTATTACAGCATGGAGTGTGGGGTTTATCAGCCCACCAGTAGCACCACATATTCCCATTTTCATTCACGTTTGCTCTCATCATCATTACCCGCACTTGCTGCCATTCATTACAATCTGACTTTTGGCTGCTGCTAGCTTCTAAGTACTTGACACCAAACACTCTCCCACTAATAACACTTATACGACATCAGCCAGCCAGCAACACTAACACATTAACACGTACAAGCATACAGATGTACTGCAATGCTAATGTTTCCTGTTTTCCAACTTTATAACTGCAGTGCATACTTTTTTTAATGGTCATTTTAATTTTAGAAACTTCTTTGAGTTTATGAAAAAGCTCTGTAAATATCATTTGCATTCAGCATCACTTCTAAGCCTGGAGTTCAATGTAGAAAACGAGAAAGGAAGCTAATTTACAGCATGAATGCACAACCAAACCCAGTCAAATAAATAGGATTCATTACCACAAAATTTGGCAAACCAAATGCATTTAAAACAACAGAATAGTTAGTTTTGGGTCATCCAACGCGATGGATGTAAGCACTGAGTGCTCACACTGGTCAGGGGTCTGAAAGGGAGGCGGATAGCATGCCTGTCGCATGATAGGTTGTGGGGTGACAGAGGGCACCTTGAGAACATATTCCGATTTTGGGTGCAGAAAGGCGCTGGACATGCAAGGGGAGAACTCAGGGCACATAGGGTCACACCGAAAGAGCTTGTTGGTTCTCGAACCTTTTTAGGTAAGCAATGGAAGGAGCACCAGGAAGACTTTACTGTTAGAATCTTCAAGGAAACCGTATACCACAGGCTCGAAGGAAGGCTTTTTCAAGGCCTCGAACAGTATGACCAAGTCCAACACAGGCACCCCCAGAGATATTCCCCACAAGGGGGCATGACAGGCAGCATGGACGGACATGTAAACTTTTAAAGTAGAGGTAGATAACCCTTTGGAAAGGGTAATTAAAGGAACTCCATTAGTGAACCGACCGGGCAGTTATTTGGTTCCAAACAGTTTTGCACCCATCAGAGAACAGGCATCTTGTGTCTCCTCGTGGAGGGAACTCTGGAGTGGAGGATGGTCTTAACAACCTCAGTCCAGAGATCACATACTTAGTTGTTCTTACACAACTCTGGAAAGGGGTGCAGTAGGGGGTCAGCTACCCATCTGGGGCAAATGTACATATGTCTACAACCAGATGACATTTATGGGAGGGCTGCTAGTAAAAAGCCTCTGCTCTCAAAAAAGAACATTGTTTTTTTTGCCAGAAAACATTTGGACAAATTAGAGGCCTTTTGGATGTCCTTTCTATGGACATATGAGTCCAAAATAGATTGATTTGTTCATAATCAGAGCCACCATGTGTGGAGAAAAGCCAATATGGAATTCCAGGGAATTAATGTTCACCTAACACTGAAGCATGGTGAAGGAAATGTATAGGTCTGCTTCTGCTTTTCTGTCTTGGCCAAGGGCGACTCCATATTATTCAGAGAAACTTGAATTCTCCGACCTATGAAATAGTTCTTGAAGAGAAGCTTCTGCCATCAGACAGAGAGCTGAAAATGGATGATGCAACAAAACAACGACCCTAAGGATTTAAGCAAATCCACCAAGGAATGGCTTAAAAGAAATAAGTTTCACACTAATCACTGGCCTAGTCAGAGTCCGGATCTCTATTCCAACTGAAATGTTGTGGATAGATCTGAAGTGGGCGGACATTCAAATCTCTCTCAACTGGTTGAGTTGTGAAAGGAGGAGTGGGAAAAATCCCCAAAGACAGATGTGAGAGACTGGTCAGTGGTTACAGAAGGGATGACTGCAAAAGAAGGTGCCATACTATACAAAGGTGCCATTACTATATAAAAGGCTTCACTTACTTTTGCACATACAATAATTCAATCTTTAATGTCTTTTTTCTGTTACTCTAAAAAAAAAAATATATATATATATATGTAGGTAATGTATATGTGGCATATAAAAATCTATTCTGTTCTACAACCTCATGATAATGATTGAGAAAAAATCCACTTCATATCAGACCAACCTCATGACTGAGAAACAATAACTTAGAACTGGAATTCATTCCATAAGTGATTTCCTCATTGCATTGGAAATCAGAAGTGAATTCCACAATAAACTTTTAAGACTTTAATATAGCAGCCATAGTTTCAATCAGTCCCTAACTTGAAATTATACTTCATTTCTCAGCTCAAAAAAAAAAATAAATAAATGACTAAAAAGTCTGCTATTAGCTATAAACACAACTGGACTCTCATACTATGATTTATGATTATGATTTATCAGCTGAAGGGTTTTATGTTAATGAAGGATGTGAAAATAAAACACACTCAGCTGACTCAACCAGACCTGTCTTCCTTTTGGTCTTGAACAAGATATATGAGGAGAAAGCAATTAACAAAATAGCTTTAGAAACTGTCAAACCAAACTTTGCCTGCAGATCCCAATATTCGAAACACACATGTAAGGACTGCAATCATTTTGGGTGAATAAAAAAAACATTAGGGTTCTGTACATTCTTGTTTCTAGCCCGAAGTCATTCGAAAACATTGTCCTATTTGTTAGTTTCTGCAAAAATCTAAAAATTTGGTAATTACTAACTAAGATTGTTAACATCGCTAGCCAGCTACCCATAAAAATTAACTAAGCTTAGGTGATAGCTCAAATAAAATACAACATGCTGCTGCTGTTTAATTTACAGTCGAAGAGCAGAAAAGCTTGTGCAGTGGTCCATGTGCTTAGAAAAACTAAAAACCAAAACGGCTGCACTTTTATTCCTTCCTGGTTTACTCTTAAATGAGCTTGTTAGTTGTAAAAGTCCTCTTGTTAGTCCTCTTTTTTTTAATGGACCCACTAATGTGTGTCTAGTCTTTTATGTTCCAACGGCGCTGTGAAATTGCAAGATAAAACATATCTTTAAAGCACACACATTTAAACATTATACCTGACTGAGCATATAAATGAGATCATGGGCTTTTACACATAATGCACACGTTAGCTTCTACACCTTCATTTTTCTCTCCTCAGTCTGTCTCATATGCTCTCTTTATCTCTCTCTCTCTATGTGTATGCATAGATATTATAACTGTGACATAGCAAAAGTTGTTTTTATATGGCAGACAGGCTGCTCCAGCGCTTATGAATTGAATATACCTGCTTGGTGCCAACACAACATTTTGTAACGTGTAAACCTGCTTTCGTTTATGCAAACCTTCGTTTATGGAAATTATTCCATGAGATAAATCACACTGACACCCTTTATTCCTGTGCATGCTAGTCTCCACTTATGTGAACGCTACAGGAAAAATCGGAAATCGACAAGAGGTATAGATGTAAATATATCTTTTAAAGAAAAGAAAGTAAACCTTCAATATCTTGAATACTTAATATAATTCATTTCAGTCATTCATCTTCTACCGCTATATCCGATCTTCCCTCGGGTCACGGGGAGCCTGGTCACGGGAACACACACTCACACACACACACACACACACACACACACACACACACACACACACACACACACACACACACACACACACACACACACACACACACACACCACACACACACACACACATTCATACGCTAGAGACAATTTTCAAAGGTGCCAATCAACCTATTGTGCATGTTTATGGACTTAAGGGATCAAAGCCAGATTAATTGTGTAACAAAAAGGAGGACAAACTATACAATGGAAAAGTTGTTTAAACATTTAATGCCCATATTTATATCAGTAAAGTGAATAGAAAAGGAGCAGAATAAATGCAAATTGGAGCATAAAGGTTATACTGTATTTATCAATGAGACTCAGAACACAGCCCTGAGAATTTGGCTTTAATCTGTTTTCCACTGACTAAATTGGGTACGCTATTTGTATCGAGGGATGCTCTCTCAATGTCAGGGAGCTTTTCCGTTTTCAAAGCATGACAGAAAACAGTTTGTAATGCAATTAATTTGGTAGGAAGCTCACGAGAATTCCAAAATCGGATCACAAAAATTGAAATCAGATACATTGCATTTCTGACCTTGTTCGACTTTGTCCGAGTGCAATGCTTGAGAGAATACACACACACACACACACACAGACATGCTTTCTTTCGATCGTGGGTTAATAACCCCAGGTAACTAATCCAAGTGAAAGTTTTTTTTTTTTCTTATTTGCAGTGTTTTTTTGTGCATTTATGAGAAAAATTACCAAGGAGCGCTCTAATAGCTGAGGACAAAGAGTATTCAAAATGGATGATGATGATGATGATGATGATGGCAATGCGGATGATAATCATTATAAGATATAAATCCTTTTTTTAATACATCAGTTAATATACCATCTGAAAGTAAAATGAATCCAATTAAAAAGGGATAAACCCTAATGAAAGATTGCAATATTGCTTGTCGCTGTGGTGTTATTAAACCATATGGGAACATCAGTTGCAATAAGAGGGATTGTTTGTGTGCATCGAGGCTGCTGGCTGATTGTTATGCAGCTCAGCAGGTGTGAAGATATTACCTGAATTATACTTTCATTCATGAGTCACATTGTGTCCCACTGGGTGTGTGCTGAGGTGAACGTTTAAATCACTCCGGAGACATGCAGTGTCTGTGACCTTGCTGTTACACAAACACACACATATGTGTTGAGCTACTTATATGGCTGTGTCTGATAACTGAGTGTGTCACTTTTTTTTTTAAAATTCTGCTATTTGCTTTTGCACTAAACCGTTCAGTATGCTCTTGAATGATACTTACAATAGTATTTTTTTTAAATCCACACGCTATCCTGACATACAAATCTAGATACGCATTAAATCAATGAACTGTGCACTATTCAACTAATATGCATTCTGTAACATAGTTGGAATTCCCTCAGAGGAGTTCTTGGAAAGGGAACAGTAGCTATATGTCGATCCAGATGAGCTTTGCTTTGTAGTCATGCACTCTGTCCCTATTTTGAAGCCTGGATTTGAGGAATGATTCATCCTGGCTGCTCATCATGAGACGTCGGATGCAGGCGGACTGGCTGGTGCAGAGGGGGGAGGGGGTTTTGTAGGAGGAGTTAAAGGAACTATAATCCGTGGAAACAGGCTTTTCTTCCCAAGTAGTCTATTCCACGTGCTCAGAATGTAAACATGTTTTCACATAAAAGACATTGCACACAGGGCTGTATTCACAGTTGAGTTATGCAATAGCAATGAGGAGTTAACAATGAAACTGGAAACATAGGTATTTAGACCTCAGACACCTACCTGTGTAGTTTGGTGGTATTAGGACGCTAATGGCAAGCTTTTTGCTCTAATTTTAAAGGCAAGTTCTTTGTGTTTAAATGCAATGGTTTCTACACTACTGATTGACTCCATCACTTCTCCTACTCTTCTACTGACAGGCACAGAGACCACGCCTTCCTCACTGGGACTAACACATGCATATGACACACTTTCCTCAATGGGACAGACATAGAGGCCATACCGAGTGATTTTGGTGCAGTAATATAGCTGCTGTGGTGATGTTTTCAGACCAAGCCATTACAGCAGATATTAGTACATGATACTTAAAGAAAATGTTCACAATCCATTTCAGGCGGATACAGAAGTTAAAATCGAGCAAAGAAACGACTAGTAATAAACAAAAGAATAGGTTATTTTTTCACACCTGCCAGAAGATGCTGTCTATAGTACTCCCAAGGAAGCCTTCTCTGCTGTCAGACGAGAGGAGCTTAGGTCCCAGTATCGTCACAAACTCGTCAAAATCCACCTGTCCGTCACCTGCGGCAAGAAAAACATGTTCGAAAGCTGTTACTTCTTTCCCACTAATGATGCAATCCGCATGCTTCAGCATTCATAACGTAATATTAATCGCTTACGTAAGACAGTTGTTTGCCCCTGTTTATACGGTGTACATCTAACCGTTATAAAATGCCATATAACTAAAAGACATACTTCATTTTGCTATTAATACCTCGGATCCCAAATGACCTCATTAAAACCTGGTGGTTCCAGCCCAGACAACTTCCAGTATTCTGTGTCTTGTACCTTTGGAGGCTGGAACAGTCTTTCAGCATGGTCCCATCTTGAATGGGTTTATAAAATCCCAATCTGACAGCTATACTAAATCTCACAATCTTTGTGTAATCTCCAGTGTTACATTTAGAGGCTGCAGCAAGAGTTAAAGTAACAGTGGATATATATAGATTTTATAGTGCTTTTCATATATGTAGTGGGGTCTATTAAAATCAAACCCTAGTCCTTGGGGCACCAATCATGCTTGACTGCAAACCAAAACAAGTGAGGCCAAAGGCAGTATGGGTTTGCTTCCAGATAAACTTCAGTGGTGTTTATAATAAGTAAGACCCTGTGGAGTGAAGCTTGTGAGGTTGAAAGCAAGTTTTTTTTTAACCTGATATGAGATGCAAAGTGGCATGAAGTTGGGAAACTTGGAATTAGTAATACTGGCTATCGTGTACCACAGAAACACAGACAGTGAATATAATATATAATTATAGAAATTCAGTCCTACTTCTGAGTTTGGTCAACATCCAGAATTGACAAAACGCTCCTGGATGCGAAAAAGGTGATTTCAGGTGCTGAAATAAGAAAGCCCTAAAAACTTTGATAATGTATGCAGATTAATCATATTTTCTTTTTTACACCATGGATGTAAATTTAGAGGCCAAATTGCATGTATAATCTCATCAAACACACATGCACATGATGTGGGTGATTTCAGAAAGAATAATTATATAGATGCCACATGCAAATTAGAGGCAAAGATCAGAAATCAGAATTCTGTGTGCTAATTATATTGTACTTAAAGGGTGTTTGGATCTCACTAACTTTCCCCAAAGAACAGGATGAAAACTTGCCATGCATGGGTCAAAGGTTATGAGGGGCACACAAAAAATCATTTAAGAAACAGCATGGGCACAAAACAGAGGTGCATGTATAGAAAGCTGTTTCCCCGGCTCTCTGAACATTGTTAGCATCTCAGGGTTGCACATGTTCGAAAATGTCAAATATGAATCCAACTGCAGTATTAGACCATTATGTCAAAAACATTTACAAACAATGGTTCCAAATGGTTTCACAAATTTAAGATCTATCCTTTGATAATATTCGGTGAATCGTGAATCGATCCTTGGGTTTTAACAAATCAAAATGAACAAAATGCACATATCTTTTGTTCCTGCAAAATGTTGCATGTGCTGTGCTTTAACACAGCAGCTTGGACTCTGCATTTGTCCCCCACTGTCCAATTCTGCTGTCAGGATTGATCACCTGTCTTCATGACTGATGAGACAAATCTATGCAGGTCCTCTATTCATGGCAACATTGATCTGCCCTTAAGATTGAGTCATAGCCTGTACACACTATAGACGTATATTTCTCTTTTTTCTTTTTATAATTTTGCTTTGGTTCAGAACTGTGTGTTTTTGGAAAGTGTTTTATAAACCTACAGGTAGTTCAGAGAAGTGATCTGTTGCCCAAGCGAATCAAGTGCTCTGGGGGTTACTTTTGGATGAATATGGATTACATAATGTGTGAAAATGAGCCACTGTCAGGTTATTAATGAAAATGATTTATTTACTTTCTCTTTCACTAAAAGCATTTGTTCATAAAAAAAAACCTACAAAAAAACCCACTTATTTGTATATGAGGGTCTTAAAATAAAATTATCTGACCATCATGGAGTCACTCACCAGTAAAGAAACACTATTGTAAAATAAATATTTCAATTAAAATGACAATCATTTTACAAAGATCAACCCTGGGTGTGAAGTTCATTGTGTGTGTATTGATTTGAAGTCCTAGTACGTGTGAACAAATCTGCATTATATCTGCGCAGTAAAATCAGCAGGCTACAGCGACATGCACTCACTGCCTGTCAGATCCTATTTGTCGTTACAGGACAGATCTCGCCAAAAGCAGAAGTGCGATCCAGAAAGGTAGAATCTATATTTATTTATGCCATGGTGGCAGTAAATACTCATTTCTGTTTGATCATATAGTTTTGTTTTCTTTTCCATAACAGTAGCTGACTTTGGGTCTGGCCGAAAAGCAAATAACAATGCCCTTATTGTAAAACGCCATCATAGTAGACTTGTATATCAAGTCTAATAATAGACTAATGTAAAGCAAATAGGTTGTTATTTAGACAAATGCATTATAAACGGATTTTCATTTTACTAAATGAAAAATGATTTATTAATAATGAGTTATTAAACACTTTAGAACATGCCGGTAATGGAAAATTAACTATGACGGAGTAACATTGACTCTGCTGTCCGTCATATTATTACACCTTTATTTTTTAATTATCTATAAAAATTCAAATTACACTGAATTTATTGAATTGCAAAAATGAAGAGCATCGCTGCATATGTAGATCCCTTATCGCAAATAAGACTGGTTACAATATCGGTTGTGATAAAGGATACTGTGTGCTGCACAGGAATAAAATACAGAGTTGGAGATTTCCGAGTATCGAAGGCAGAGAGACAGACAGAGTCTGAAAGAGGATCAAGCATAGCACGAGGGAGAAACCCACCATCCATATCCAGACGTTGCATAATGATGGCTAGCTCCACCTCGCTGGGCATGTAGCCCAGAGAGCGCATGGCCACGCCCAGCTCCTGTTTTGATATGAAGCCATTTCCATCCCTGTCCAGTACCTGGAACGCCTCCCGAATCTCTGTACAGGGACAAACAAAGAAACATTTCTCCTGAACTAATCTCGTTAGTCTATGCATTGGACTCCTTACACACAAACAAGTGACATAATCTGGTTCACATAAACTGTTTGCTTGCTATTTTACTCTATCTTCACTTTTTAACATCACTGTACACTTAAAAAAATTGTTGAATCTTAATATCTTTTATTGTTGGCCAGTATAAATGTACATATAAATTGTAATACACAATACACACACACATACACACACACACACACACACACACACACACACACACACACACACACACACACACACACACACACACACACACACACACACACACAAAAGAGATAGTACTTAGCAAAATTGGGTATGATTTATTTATGCTATATAATAATTTGGCAGCTCAGTGAGATGGCAAGGTTAGCTTATCCAAAAAATGATAGCATTCCACTGAGAATACCAATCAAGCTAATGTTTCTTTTTTAGTTGTGAAGTTAAAACTTGTAGAATTGTTTGGTAATGGTAGCTGATATGAGCAAAGCCTTTTAACGCATTTTAACACCAGTGAGAGGAAAAATACAAGTGCTAGCCCAAATTGAATTGCATAATTAGCTTCTGTAAATTAGCTTACAAGCAAGCTACAGTATAGCATGGCTAAAAGCAGGTCTGCATTCTTGAACCATTGCTTTCTATCCTTTTGTGTCGCGTGATCATTAGCAAAATAGTTGCTCGCTGATATTTAGTAACATGTCTGATGTCAGGAAGTGAGAAAGCTAGATTATTTAAAAAAGTTTTAGTTTTTTAAAAATCTCTGTGGGACTCTGTGACCATCTGACTTCCGGCAAATAAGTACTAACTAGGGCAACAACTTGCTTTGTGAGCAGATACTCTACAGGGCAAATACACACTAACAATGTGAACACCGTCAATCTTTCGACTCCCCGTTTCCCCGTTCCTCCCGTTCCTTTCCTCCTTACACTTTTTTTTTTTTAAATGGCCATTAAAAACACAGTGACATGATTGAAGTGGAGTGGCAGTGCTATGTGATTATAAAAGCCCTTCCTGCTCCTGGCGAAGCCCACGGGAATCTCAGAATCTCATTATTAACGTGGCGTATGAAGTAATCTCATCTCTCCTTCAAGTCCTCCAGCTTTCTACATGCCTCCTTAATCAGGGGATACAATCATGCCCTTCAAAACATAGATTTGCTTAAAGTGGAGATTTTGCCTTAGTGTAGCGAGGACCTGATTCCGCTCTCGTCGCACGAAAGTGGCGAGGATAATCTGAGGATCCCGTACAGTAAGATACACGTATGGTGTCAGAGAGCTGATGATATACTCAACATACTGCAGTGAGGTCTTGGCCTTATGTTGCTGGTTTTCAAAATCATTAAATGAAATGACCTCTCCCACCACTACACTGCCAATTATTATTTAAATAGGCTTGTTCTAGGGTAATAAACTTTAACTGACTATTATTGTCTCCTCATAAACAGAAAGTAAGATTTCTCACTGTGTTATTATTTTATTTCTTCGCGTTATCCTTTTGGAGAGTGCACTGGACAGACTCTTCAGCAGTCCAGTGCTGGGAAAAACATCCAGATACGCAATGGCCGGAATGTTATGAACAGAATAAATATAATAAAAAATATGAATTGCTAATATTTTAAAATGTTGTTTTGGTTTACTTTAACACCTCCTAAAAAATATAGAATTACATCTACCTAGTTTATAAGGATTTCTAAAATAAAGAAAATAAATTACAACAATTAATTGTCATAATTTTGTCCATTTCAATGGGCAGCAGGTCAAAACTATTGTACTTCATGGACAATATACCAACCTATAATTAAAAAGAAATAACAAATAATAATAACAGTGAGATATTGGACGATACTTTCAGTATCTATTCAACGTCATAAACTTAAACAGTATAACATTTAAACTTTCTTTTAGAAATGTTTGCATTACAGATTGAACTAAACAACTAGATCTCCATCTTGCTGGAAATTCAGCATTGTTTGCATATCTTCATTATTACACATACATCTATGATATTTCCATAAGTTAGAAAGCTATATACATCTTCAGAAAGCTGTATATTCTGCCTATGAAATAGTTACAACAATGAATTAGTATTCTGATATAGATTTATTTATACAGTAGAAAGATCAGTCGGCATTAATGGAGATTAAACTTCCAATTTGATTAAACCATTAGATAAAAGAAAACATTGCTGAGAAAAAGATTCTGCGGATGAAATGAGACATTGAAAGAAATATTTGGCCAAATTTGAATTTGACTGAATTCCATAAACAAAGACATGCTCTGTGGCTTAAGGTTTCTTGAGTCTCAAGGCTAATACAGTTAAAAAGCAAAGTAAGTGTATAGCTCTCTTCGTAACCCAGCAGGTTGCATACAGCAAATGAAATCTCTCTGTCTGTACAATATTTTATATAATAGTATTAAAGACTATATGGCATTCAGAAAGATAAAGTGAGTAGATTTGCAACTCGGCAAGATAATCAAATCAGGCGATTTCGTTTAAACTCATGATATACAGTATAATGTGTAGAATATTAAAGGCTAGTGTTTCTGCTATGTTTCCGCTATGCAGAAGGACAGACAGTACACACATACATACACATACTCACCATCAAGCTCTTCGGTCGAGATATGGGATAACTGTTCCTCGCTGATCTCCGAGAGCGAGTGAGCCAGGAAGTTGTCAGTGTACAGCAGCCCCGCTCTCACATGGTGAAAAGGCATCTTCACCCTGAAACACAGACACACATTATCATTACGAAAGAGACTATACAGAAATAAATGCCAACCTCACATACACCTACGCAAAAAGCAGTGACAAACCACACAGAGTGACACAGCCACCACTAAAAAATCAAAACCACCACTAATAGATTAAAAAAAAAATCGGTTCTTGGGGACATTATTTATAATCCTAATAGGATTCTTTGTTAAGATATTGATATTAGTTTTTTTTGGCTCCAGTCTACAATCAGAAAGCTGGCAATCACTGCCTCCAACTAAACCACAAAAACTTTCATGAATGCTGGAAATTCTTATACTATATTTGTTAATAATGAAGGCTATTCAAACAATGTTGTTTGTGTGACTGTCAGATCCCCCCCCTTCCTCTTTGTACAAATCACATCTTTCAGTTCAGGCTTTTTAAAAACTATACCAGGAGAGGTATACGTGCACTGCTTTCACCCAGGACCAGGAACTCGGAACAAAAGTAGGAGCTGCTTAGGCTTTCAATTAATCTTCTTAATCTCTATAACCAGAGGACATAGGTCTCAGGCTGGCCACAAACCAGTCAAATGATTAACAACACACCCTTCAGCCTCAAGAACATACTCATTTTGAATTAAAACTATACTTTCTCTATTTATAAATGCAAAGGAAATCCAGAAAGTTTCTTGCCTATGGCTTGGGCAGTTCATATTGAACAATGATAATTTCATATTTTCTACATCATTACACAAGACTTTAAAATGTTAATTTTAAATATTAATATAAAGGTCATAGACACACACTAAACACAGTCTAACAACCTTTTGTGATATAATTACAAAATGTAGTCTATTTATTTGTGTTCCTGGACACGATTTCGTGTCAATCAGCATGACTGCTTCTTTCTGGCAGAAATTGCCCCCCCCCCTCCTCCCCAGAGAATTTTCCCCAGAGAATAATAAATATAGGGCTAGGGTTAGTCTGTTAGTCTGTTAGTCTGTTAGTCTGTGTTTGTAACCAAATGTGTGGTTCTCTAATGAATGTCTCCTTAATTAACCAGGAATGTATTTAATGTATTTTGACCAGAAGGAACCACTGACATTGGTTTATAATAGCGAATGGAGTATAAAGCAATAAAAACATGGATGAAATCTTTGTAAGTTTATGAACAAGAATTCATTCATGCATGATTCTGGTCCAGTGCTTCACTCATACCCAACTTATACCACAGTACAAATCCACAGCAGTGCTTAATACAGCCATCTG
Source organism: Kryptopterus vitreolus (assembly GCA_030449085.1). Classification (NCBI taxonomy): domain Eukaryota; kingdom Metazoa; phylum Chordata; class Actinopteri; order Siluriformes; family Siluridae; genus Kryptopterus; species Kryptopterus vitreolus. Next base: position 8,178,188 of record JACRUU010000024.1, read on the forward strand.
CCTGGCTGGTAGTTGGACATCACACAGAAGATTCAGGAGACTGCCAAGTTAGTGCTTAAATCATGGTGTGAAAAAAGATATTGTTATGTCTCTCACAAACACACAAACGCACACTTCTGACATATAGTATCTGGAATACTGGTCAAAACTAAAAGACATAAATAATCAACACTTTCATGGTCACTTTCATAGCACTTTTATAGTGACCACCGCGGGGAAGCTTTTCACTGAGCTGCCCTAAACTGTCAATAGTTCTGACAGGGGGGATTTTGGTAGTAGAGTTAGGGATAAACTTGAGGGATTCCACCTTTGAATTCTTTCTGTCTTCTCTAAAAGAGCTTCTCTGACATTTATGTGCTACCACCTGAGAGAAATGCTAATGCTGTGCTAGTATTCAGTTCAAGTATTCTTTTTGTGCTTCACAAATCAGGGTCTGTGTTCAGAGTTTAAACAGAAGTGGGAAGATTTATCAATGAAAAGAAACTACAATGGGAATATTAAACATTAGAAAAGCAGTAATGAAAGCTTTACTGCTGATTTCTAGTGTAGAGTTTACAAAGAATCGCAAAGAATAGCAGTTCTGAGGGAGAAAACGCTATGAGAAAGGTCAGTGGAAAAAAAAAACAAGATTCTGTCTATTCTCACAGATAGTCTATGGTAATTCAAATAATTACTCTTCCCAACAATGGTATGGAGAAAATTGCCTTTTATTGTGAATGGCAAAAGTGTTACTTGTTATAAGCAAAGAAAGCATACAGTAATATTAATGTGCTCACTAAACAACCTTCAGATGAAACAGATTCAAAAATCATTATATCATATTTTGTACCACAAAATGCACAGAAAAGAAATCGGGATATAACATTCCTATTTTAGACAATGAAGGTTAAACGCTGAGCTTTCAGAAATGGAAATGTGGACAGCCAGTTGTCAATAATGAAGGTGCTTTTTGTGGTGTACCCACCTTTGGACTCTCTTCAAATTTAGACACCCCAACAGATTGAATTTTACACATAGTTGAATTTTACTATGCCAGACATGGATAGAGGACCAGATGGTTATTCTGTTCTACTTTTCATGACCCATTGATTTGGATGTTCCTTTCTTGCATGGTAGAGATTGGAGTGCATACATCTCATTGATTCCATTAATCGCATGATGTTCCATGCATAATAATATCTAATTCATATTCACTGAGCTGTTTGCTGGGAACAGTTTAAGTTACCGCCAAGGAAATAAGCAGCTGTTTATAAATGTTATTCTGTGTTGAAGAAAAGAAAACTGGATACAAAGGAAACTGTTCAACTTAAAAGCATTTTTTTCTTTGCATTTTTCGAAAAAAGCTATTATATATATATATATATATATATATATAGATATATATATATATATATATATATATATATATCAGATAAATCACAACATATAGCATTATACAGAGAGTAAGTCAAATCAATATTTGGCGTTCCCACCCTTTGCCTTTAAAACTGCATCTGTCTTCTTCCTTTGTCATGCAGTTTTACAAGGTTATGTTTTTCCCATCAACGTGAAGAACCTGCCAATTACAAACAGCTTTAGTGAGAAGTTTATCTGGAAAATGGTCTTTTGCTTAATGTCTTCCTTTACGTAATGACACAAGATTTATATATCCATTCATCATCCATCCATCTATTTAACTACACATTAAACTACACATTACATCGCAATACAACTACCACTGCGAGCTCTATCTCAGACATTCATCTCAGATCCTGAAATTGTTAAAGATCTCGTACACCCTGCACTTCTCATCCACGCACCTTTCCATCTGGTAGGTGGGAGGTGGTAGCCCAGTGGTTAAGGTGTTGGCCTCTGGACTGGAAGATCACGGGTTCAAACCCCACCACCATCAAGCTTCCACTAGTGGGCCCTTGAGCAAGGCCCTTAACCCTCACTTGCTCAGTTGTAAGTCGCTCTGGATAAGGGAGTTTGCCAAATGCTGCAAATGTAAATGTAAATGTGGTAGGGATTCTTACTGGAGGATACAAGGAGAAAACCACTGCCGATTTTCACAGCTTGAATCCATTACTATTTTGTGCTTCAAGAACCATGACTGGCCCCCTGTCTAGGGTTATGCAAAGGTGCCATCTGAACTCAAGATGGAGCAGTCTGGATAATTTCATGGTATGATAATTTGACATGCCAATATTTGCAGCTCAAGCCTCAAGTGCCGCTCAATGAACCAAAGCTACAGAAACTTTCAACTGTCAACAGAGATATTAGAAGTGAGCTGGTGCAGATTTGGAGCTTATATTCTTCTGTGAATGGCTCTCTTCGGGCCTTCACATCTGCTCTTGGCTCTGATCCAGGATTAGTAACAGAGCCATTGGTGGCATTTGGATCACAGGCACGGCATCTACCGGCCACAGCTGCTGGCATGTCATTAAACGAGCTCTGAAAAGGCATACATGTGCTTGTCCTGATAATGATCCTCAAAAAAAGAGGCTTGCACCTCGACAAGGTTAATTGCAATCCTCATGCTGACAAGTGCATTGGATTCCGATTTAGTCAGGGCGAAAGCTGACAGTGACAAGCTTATAAAGCGATTGGCGATGAATATTAAATAAGAAAGTTCATGAGGACAAAAGCGTACTCATGAAGAGAAATGATAATAATGAAAATGTAATGAAAACTTTGACTGGTATGAAAGGAAAATGGATGATAGAGAAAGCCTGGAAGTGAGAGAGAGCAAGAAAGGGGGAATGAGAGAGAGAGAGAGAAAAAAACGGAAGCATACTCTAAGATGCTCTGTGATTTTTCACAGCTCTAGCGTTATCAGAAATGTCAGTGGCACTCCAGGGACACACGGACCACCTCTCAGCATTTGCATTTATACTAATGTGTGTGTCTATAACCTTGGCATTCTCCAGTCAGCCTAACTTAAAATAATAATACGCCAATGCATATCAATCCCACCTACACTGTACTTGCACCTAAATATAGATCTTAATTTGCATTTAACTAGAATAAAGGAGCAATAAAAGGCCATTATGTAGGAAATCGAAAGCCTCAAGCCCAGCGGTCTTCTTCCGAGCGTGCCATGGCAGCCATCAAGGGCATATAGGTTTTAAAAACCAAGCATTTGGATCACTGTTATTACTCACTCCAATGGTCGTGCTGAATTTTCAATGACCTGTGACATGAGAGCACCATTTGGGACCACTGAGAGTAAGTACCAATTAATTTTTTTTTCAATTCCTGGTCACCTGACAACTGAATGAATGCCTTTCTGTTGCACTTCATGGCTTCTCCTGGAACCTTTTAAGTGATTTAAATTATCTATTCTTTAGGTGCATCCAACATTTAAATTACCAAGGCAACAAACTTTGGCCAAAACTTCCAGAAGGTGCTGTGCTTCGAGTTACAGCACTTGGTTAAAGGACTAAAGTGATGTGGCATCGATGTTTTCTCCAAGAGATGAAGCAAAGAGTTAATTCTCACACTGGTATATCTTACAATTGCAGGAACACTTGTTTGTTCTGTGATGCTGCTATGCGCTTCCTCGTTGTTTTTTATTAAGCAACAGTACATACTCTATGCTGATCACGAATTAGAATCTGTTCCAAAAGGATATCTGGAGTCTTTACTAGGAACAGAACACGTGAAGGGAATAAAACATGGACTGGGTGCCAGCACTTGCACATCAATTGACTCAAATGGGCAACAGAGTACTACTGATTCTGCAAAGGGGGAGAAAACTTAACGGCCCAGAGGAAACCCATACAGACATGGGGAAACTTCACACAGCTATAAACTCGAGCTTCGGCTTGGACCAGGTGCCCTTGAGTCAACGCTACCATGATCACTAATTGTATTCCTCATTTCTTTCATTGTCGTATTTATCTCTGAAGCCCATTTAATTTTCTGTCTCATAATGTTAGTTTATTTCTAGGGAGCACTTCGAGCTGCTTTTTTATGTATGGAAAGTGCAATATAAATAAAGTGTAGACAGTGGAAGCCCTGCCAAAGACTAAAGGTTGCACTTATGTCTGGCAAACTATTGCTGCAGGCACTGTTGTTATGCTGAGAGTCTCCATAATTTACATGAGGGATGGGTATGTCTGGAATAAGGAGTCCAATCTGTGCATGACGAATGTTTATATCAAGGAAACAACTTTTTTAATATGCACTTAATCGGCAGGTCAATAAAGATGAATTAATAATAGACAAATCCATATGGCAGGGCTATAGCTTAAGAGGGCTTTCTAGTAGCTTGTAATATCAGAACAGGGTTTATGGTGTAATAGTTTGTAACACTAAAATGCAACATTAAAAACAAGATACCGTCTAGAAATCTGTTAAGGAGCCAGACACTGTTCTGAAATCAGTGCTCCTTTCAAAGCATATCACCCAGTTTTGAATCATCACAGAAGCGCTTGTTTTCGAAAGCATTTATTGTCTCACTACAGCTGATTGCCCTTCTGAATCTCCTCCTAAATCAAATAGTCAGATTAACTGTCCGGACCGTAAACACTCTTTTCATTTTATATCCAACAATTTAAAAGTCTCCTTTGGGACGTCATACACAAGCCATCAGACATAAAACAGGACGGTCAAATTACAGCAGAACATACCTAAACAATAACAATGTGTGAGCCTGGTATAAACATCTCTCATTCATTTTTCATCCACTATACAATCTATATAAATACTATGACCTAGTTAAAACAGGTTAGATAAATTTACTGACAAACACTTAAATAAATAATTGCACTCATCCTACACAGGTTCACAGGACACCCTGGAACCTACCCAGAAGACTCAGGGCAGTGTATTAACCTTTTAGCCTATCGAAGCGTGACTTTAGAGAGAAGGAGGAAACCATAATGCCGAGAGGAGACTCTACAAACAGACAGCTTTGGGATTTGAATATCAACCCAATATGTAGGTAATATATATATATATATATATATATATATATATATATAATAAACATATAAAACACAGTGTAACGGACGGCGTTGTAATTTGTAATTTGATTACAAAATACATTAATCCATTACAAAATTACAGCGAAAAAAACATGTAATTAAATTACAGTTACTTTAGAAAATGTTGAAGATTACAAATTCCAAATGTTGAAGATTACAGTATACCAACGTCCCCACCTCCCACACACAATTTCATTCTGAAGAAGCTCAGTTTCGAAAATACATCCCACCTAGTGGACAAATTAAAGTAATCAAAAAGTAATCAAATGTAATCAGTTACTTTACTTTTAAAGTTACACTACTTATTACATTTTAAATAGGATTATTTGTTAATCTGTTAACCTATTACATTTCCAAAGTAACCTTCCCAACACTATATATATATATATATATATATATATATATATATATATATATATATATATATATATATATATATAAACACACACCACAAAAAGCAGATCTCCTGCAATACATTTGTGCTCAATTATAATGTATTTTAGGTGAAAACGGTGTTGTGGCACCCTTCACCACATTGCCCTGCCTACCTGATTTTTAGAGAATTAGATCATTTGGATCAATTAAGTTCCTGTCATGAGAACAGAAAAATACTAGCACATGGGAAAAAACATTCCTTAAAAATATCTAAACTATATGAGAATTCTCTTTGCCGTAGTTATACTTCAGTCACTTATGAAACGCCTGAACGACTGTTCTCACTCCAACAAGCCGGATTTAGGGTTAGACTGTTTCCCAAAGCACGTGCGCACACGGGCCACCTGCCCCTCTCCCCGCGCTGAGTACTCCTGATCCTCATGCGCTCCTTCTCACACTTCACTGGACCCGGACGAAGGGACCACATGTCCCTATGTCCTCGACCTTTCCGAACACCACACACGGACACCAGTTTACGCACCTGAAAGATTTCTGCACCCGCTGCGCGCCCGTGTGAAGTGAACACCGTTTCGCGCGTAACAGGGCACCAATTAAGAGTACGCGAGTACGCGTGGTGTGGATTACACACTCCAAACCCGTCTCCTGGGGACTAAACAAAATAAAAAATGAACCAACTTCTGGTGCCAGGTGTCTCTTCAAGGGCTATAGACCTGCTACAGCTGCACATACGTCTTCCTTATAGAGTGTAACATTGTTAATTAGGCGAGACTTTATGTAGGGATACTACGGGTCACCATATAAAACTGACCCCTACAAAATGGACCAAAATGTCCAGCTTACTCCAGGTCCTCGATCAATAAAGAACAGGAGTGAGCATGTCCACCTTCACACCGCCATACACAGCACAATGTGGGACAGTGTGGGAGGAAAAACCTCGCCCATCGCAAAAAAATATCAATGGCATTTCCAATCGGAAAAACGCAATTAAAAAAGGAGAGATTCACAACAGGTGCAGCATCATTAGAAAGCAACATTTAGAAAGAGCGAGCACTTCGACCTGGATGCCCGCGGGAACTGCATCTCCTACCTCTGTGCAGGCACTGAGTCCTGTTGCGGATGGAGTTCTCAGTCCGTTCGGGATGCCCAGGATACGGGGGAAATGTCCGCCAGCCGTCGTCTCATATCACCTTCGAAAAGTCAGAGGGAGGCTGAGAAGACATTGGAGAAATCCGTGCAGGTTTCATAGATCCCGCTGAGCGCTGGTGTGTGCACACTCCACAGCGGGGGATTCAGGAACGGAGATTGATGCTCCTTCAGACTCCATGGCATCCAGACGTATATGATGTGCTGCTGAATGGAGAAGCGCGCACTCTTTGACCACCTTTAACACCGCCGATCTCCAGCAGGTGCGCTGTACTCCTGCCAACACCTTCCCCTGAACCTCCTCAGTAACCTGTAGATCTGCTGCCGGTGCGCGTTTACACGTGAATGACGCCGAACGAAAAGAAATACGAAGTGGCAAGTCGCTTTGCGTACGTCATTTTCGTGCATGGTGTGTGTGTGTGTGTGTGTGTGTGTGTGTGTGTGTGTGTGTGTATATATATATATATATATATATATATATATATATATATATATATGTATGTATGTATGTATGTAGGTGTGTTGGCGAGTGTGTGCGCGCGCGTGAATGTGCGCGCGCGCTTTCCTCAATCTCCGCAGTATCTGCCCCCCCCCCCATTTTTTCTCTTCCAAACTGGTGGATTGTGGAGTAATACGTATTATATCCTCCAGTAGAACGTTTGTAATTGTGTGGAAAGCCACAAGTTACTGATCTAGATCTTTTCAATCCGTATTTTCTATGAGAGAATATTCACATTGTAATTTTCTACATGAGAAGACTGGAGGTTTAGAGGTCAAGTCAAGGTCACAATACTCCTAAAGAACCGAAAGAGAACACATCAATGTGGAATGACAAGAGAGAGAAAAGGCAGAAAAGCAAAACCTAATGCTAACAATTCCATTTCTTTTATATCCAATAAAATAAAGTGCTTATTATTTAGACCAGTCCTCCTTTTTTTCATTGCTCCATCATCCCATTTGGATCCTCTCATCTCACATCACCATTTTAGGTGCTTTGGACAGGAGTCAGCATGGGCGCTCTGAACGAGCTGCTATATGCTGCCCCATAAACAGCAAAATATAATTTGCAGTGTGCTCTGATACCTCTATCATAACATATTTTGGCAAACAATTTTGGTGACAATAGTTCTTCTTTAGGAGACCCATATCAGATACGAGTCACTGAGCCTTGCCCGCCCATAACCCTGTCTCTGGGTCACTGGTTGTTTTTCCATTTCCATTTGATCTAATACACTATCAGCTGTATTTATATATGTGTATATACAACTTCAGTCATACAAAACACTCCAGGGTCAACTGCGCTCTCAGGTTGGTTGGACAAGCCACTCCTGATTAAACATTGGAATTAAATATTTGTACATAATAAAATATATTATGCACAATGTAACCAGCTTGGAATGGTTTCCATAATGAATTTGACAAATGGACTTACACATAATATAAAAAGTCTTCCTATATTACAGAAGTGCAGACTTCTCTGTCCTGAAAGGCTATTTGTGAAAAGGCATCTTTCAGCAATTTGCATGAATGGACATTCTTACATAGTACACCAGTGGTCCAATTATCTTACAAATAGTTTAAAGTTATTCTATATTCACACTTTTAGGTAAAAGATGCACATTAATGTTCCACTAGATGTACAATTTGGTAGTACAACACCCTTTTCAAATGTAATAAAAATCCTAAGTTCGTATACTTTATTTCATCTTTTGCGGAAAAAAGAGCCCCTTAAGGGTCATTTGGTTTATACTTTAGTAGAAGCTTGAAATGTGTTATGTGGCACACAACCCCAGTGGGGGTTTTCTGTTTAAAAAGCTAAAAACCGTATTTAAAGACCAGCTGAGGAAAGCAGGTGTGTAAAACAAGCAGTCATGAGGGTTATCCAGTTTGATTTTACAGAAAAACATGTATCCATGATATAGCATTATGGTCTATAGCATTATCGATAAATTAATCATTAATTAAGGATTATCACTTAAAGTAAAAACAAATCAAATGCTAATTTGATTTAGCAATGACAAAAAGGTAAAAAAACATACAGTGATTCAATGGGCACTTTATACAGGTCAAGGGAACATATACTGTGAACACTGTGCACAAGGCTGAAATACAACCAACCCAAACTCACAGGCAATAAGAAGAACTCTGGAGATTAAACCAGACACCCTGGATTAAAACCAAAGTACATACTCTACATGTCACTTTAAGACTGCGCAATTTAAGTGATTTCTCATCGAGAACAAACCTGAATAGACGGGCTGATAGTTGTCTAATGAGTGGAATCGAATGCGTTCGAGTACTCTGAACAGGAGATCCATACATGCTTAAAATGGAAGTGAACTAATATGGAGACATGGACTGATATACACTTCTCTTCCCTCCCATCCATCACAGCTTGCTTTGTGCCCCAAGCACTGTGAGTCATCATTGTGGAAAGAACAAATGTTGCTGATTTGTAGTGACCTCGAGTTATACATACTTTATCTCACAGCTCGAATCAAAATTCTAAAGGTAAGTGTACAGCTGAAGCTCCTACGTATTTTTAAACCATTCCGTTCGCAGCAGAATGTGGAATCATTTGTCTGTCATGATTTTTTTGTATTTAATGAGTATTATACTTTTTTATTATGTAATTATTAAAATGGATGAATCATTGGATCAATCTGTTAAAAAATATTTATTATCTTTAATTATCAATTTTACTGCATCATGAGAAATTACTGATACCTTTCACATGAGTGAGAAAAATCTGTTGGATTATTATTATTATTATTATTATTATTATTTAATTTTTAATTAATAATTTTTTCTTTAACAATTTCTTTAAAATACAAATATGCTAATATACAAAAATAATTAAAATAGTTATTTAAAAAAATGCATTTCCTGGAAACGTTTTTGTACCAAGACAAATAATTGCCATAATTGCCAAAATAAGGATTTAGGAACATATTAACCCCATGCACAACGAAAAGACATCCTCTAAATGTCAAGAGTCATTATTTCATAAGATCCACTAATCAGCACATTTCACTTTCTTCATAATACTTAATGAGTATCTTGCTGTTATTAAAAAGACACTGAAAATGTTTAAAGTCCTCTCAGACTCAATGGCAATATGATTTACAACATGCATATGACATATCATTCATAAAAAAAACCTGAACGTCCTTTTAATGTTTTAAAAATAATGGTACCCAAGCGGCCCAAAGATTTTATATGGAAGTCATTTTTATTAAAACCTTCCACAACAAGATGTTTTAGAGGGGTGCAGGTTTTTCTAAGAGCAAACATTGTTACTATAGCTATTCTGGCTAAGTAATAATAAGGCTATAACTTCTCTTTAACTTTTTGTGACACGTACGCCCATTTTCAAAAACACTAATGCCATATTACTGACCAATGGAAACTGGTCTGGAAATTATACAGAAAATACCACCATTGTCTAGTTTTTATCTTGACCTTGAGACCACATGTGAACACTTGGCTGTAGCCCCTCTGTGGGAGATTGCAAGCATCCACTGAAATCACCACCTGATTGTGATCTTGAGAATAGGGCTGTAAAAAAAGACTCTCAAGAATATAATTAACACCATGGGTCAAAACAAGTCACGTGACAAAGCCCAGTGGCACTCCGTCTCTACAAATGACAGCAAGAGGATGTCAGACGGATATTCTGCAGGACTGTAAATAAAAACGTCCTGTGAATAGAAAGTACAGAGAGTAGAAACTTAAAAGCTTTTTCCACAGCTCGGAAATCACGTTTCTGGCAGCGAGCTTCAGAATCTTGTGGGCTGCAATCTGACCTGGCTCCTGTACAGCATTCAACAATCAACAAATGCATTCGACAAATGTACAAGCAAGCCACAACAATCACTTCTGGTCAGAAGGTGCTGATTCATTTTTCATTTTATAGTTAAAATTGCCATTAAAACTCTATTTATTCCATTCTATAGTATATATAATGTCTATTGTAAAAGCTAGTTCAGGGGGGAACTTTTATGGAAGATACTTGAATTACAGTGTATTGTATGCACAACCTATCCTTAACGTTGTATATCGATATTGAATGAGATGCATTTTTGGAAGGAGTCCCAGGAGCTTTGTCAGTAGTTGTTGCTTTAATTTTTCTACACAAATAAGTCTTCGTGACAGCGACAGACAGTTGTGGTATACTGTAAGAGGCATTAAAATACTCTAGTGTCTCCTGTCAATGGAAAATAATGAACATCTGGGTGGTATCATTAAATCATTAACATCAAGCACCATCACTGATTATTTTGCCTGTAATTGGATATTGTGTTCTTTTTTTTAACACATATCAAAGGCATAATCTGGAAAATGGCACGAGCAAATGTAATTGGTCATTTTCACCGTTGGCTTGTGACAGCTGTGGAGTATGGCATTGCTTGACACTGAACGGATTCATATTGGTCTTTACAAAGACTCATATGACGCTCCGCTTGCATTCGAGGTCTGAGGCGGAGGGGAGCCTGTTGGTCTTGGGATCAGTGGGTGTTTAATAGGGAGCATCCAATGTGTTTTAATTAAAAAGATAATGAGATAAATAAAGGAAACCAATCACTTTGAAAATTACCTTTAGATTGTAATCATTGTCTCAGTGTGATGCATCAACGTCCTCTGGATTAGGATTAAAGAGCCTCATCGACGGCGAAGGGAAAACAGGACCGATTGTCCTTGCTTAGATAATATGAGCAATATATCTTAGCCCATAATATTGTAGCACTGTTAGCGGCCTGCTAATAGTAGGATTTGATTTATGCGTTATGTAACGTTACACTGAGATATAAATAGAATCCCATGTGTTTGAGGAACACAAGATCAGGCAGGCTCAAATCCCACTCACAAGATGTTTAGATGTTAGGTGTTGGACTAAGGCCCAGATACATCCACATTTCCATGTAACCTACTCCTAAACCTTCGCAGACAGTGAGTCAATTATATTGTTAATTATTGCTATTACCTTTGTATTAAATTGAGTTGCTCATTATTTATCATTCTGTTTATCTGTTTATAAGTGTAATCTATTTGTATAGAGTGTAACAGAGAAATATTACTCATGCAATAAACACAGTATTCAATGAACAATAATAATAATAATAGCAACACTAATAATAACAGGCTTTAATAATTATGATAAATACAAATTTAAGACGACAAATTTTCCATGAATGTGTTTGATGATGTCCATTTATCCATTTTTGGATAACATATAGGATATTATATCTATCTATCTATCTATCTATCTATCTATCTATCTATCTATCTATCTATCTATCTATCTATCTATCTATCTATCTATCTATCTACCTACCTACCTACCTACCTACCTACCTACCTACCTACCTACCTACCTACCTATCTATCTATCTATCTATCTATCTATCTATCTATCTATCTATCTATCTATCTATCTATCTATCTATCTCTCTCTCTCTCTCTCTCTCTCTCTATATATATATATATATATATATATATATATATATATATATGTGTGTGTGTGTGTGTGTGTGTGTGTGTGTGTGTGTGTGTGTGTGTGTGTGTGTGTTGTGTGTGTGTGTATGTTTGATAACAAGGTTTTGCAATGTGTGATTTGTAGATTTGGAGTTTATTTAACACTGAAGTAGTGTGTCCTAGTGTGTGAAATATGTCAGGCAGACCTGACAACCTTGAGAAGACACGACTACAGCTGCATGGATCACAGTTCACATGCTGGTTCACAGGCAAACAGCTGCACCGCAAATTGTGTTACCAGAAAATAAATGGCAAATTTATATGCACCATGTCCAAAAATATATACCTGCAAGCTTAGCTAATTAAACACAACACTAAATTGTGGATTAGTCAGTTGGCAGCAGTTCACTGGTGGCGTTAATGGTGTTTACCTTGAACCACTGGTTCACCGCTTGGTTTCGCCTGCTCTGTGGCCATTTTTAACACTTTAATTATATGAAAATTTAATTGCTGCTATGAAAACAAATAGAGTGTCTTTACTGTTAGAAAGATAACTGAATTTTCATTCAGCACACATACTTAGCGGATCCAGTCACAGAAAAGCTGACTAAAGTGCAGTTTTTACCTGCAGGCTCTCAGGCTCCCAAGAAGCCTGCAGACAGGTAAACTGCGTCCCACATATTACCAAGGCACTTGACACACATATCATCCCCACTAGACGCCCCCCCCCATGCTTCCGCTCTGCTACTTGGAACTTGGATGCTTTTGACAACTAGTCCAGTATATATCTGTGCTGTACCTATATTTCATGTTGTACTCCTCTATGCTCCTGCTCTCTTTGTGCTCGTGTGTATCTTTTATTCAATCATATTATTAGACATATATGTTTAGGCAGACTTTGTGAATTATAATAAATCTTGATTTAGCAAGATTTTGACATGCAGCTATCAAATCCTGCATTAATCTAAACCTAAGCCTTTCATCCTAAGCATTTCCACACTTAAATCTTTAAATGATTAAAAAATGCATAGCTGTTTCTTTTATACAGCCGCCCACTGAAAACTGATTTAAATGTCATTAATCGAATGCAACCAATTTGACCTTCTTCATCAATAATAAATTCCTCTTATCTTGGAAAAGTACTAACAATCCAGTTTTTATAGCATACGTATTTGCCAAAAGTGGCGTAGCTTAGAGTAAAACAGACGGTCCATGAAAAACACCGTCAAGCACAGTTTGTTGTATATATTTTCTCTGTTATGTGCTCCATCAAGAAATAAAAAAGACTATTGCCATATTCGCTGTGAATGCTTTATCCCATAAAAATAGAACAGCTATGTATTCAACTATTAAACGGAAACAGAAGCATATAAATAAATAAAGCAAGCACTGGAAGTAGCCTCTGAAGGTGACCACAAATGAATAATGCAACACGTTTTGCATATAACATGAACACGTGACCTTCATGGAGGAAGCGAGCCATCCTCGTTCCTGTAAAGCGCAGCTCTAATTTCTTGCTTCTGCTACTGTGAGTTGGATATATACCAGATTCCTCAATGCTAATTTTAAAGCTGATTTCCTTTGCTGTGAGACTGCACAGATTGCGACGTAGAAACTATTTTAAAAAGTGTTAGCTGCAACAAATGAATTTCCAGTACAGTTAATCCAAGATTGCAACTGAGCTGATATACAGCGAATTGTGCAAAGGAAAAAAGAAATGCATCAAATGAAAAACAATTCATGGGAACCTTGATTCAAATATAGATGATGATTTTAAGAATTCAGTCAAAGACCGGTGCGATTAAAGAGCAGATAAACGGATGAGCAGTAGAATTTCACACAGTAATCTTTCGTTTGAATGCAAATGACTCGGAAATGTCCTTTTTTTTGCATTACAGCTAGAGACTTCAGACACCTTGGCACGGACATTAAAAATCTTCTGAAAATGTATCAAACTGATTTCACACCCTGTTGTACTTGAACCTGATGAAAGACACCTTTTTTCCCTCTGCGTGTAAAGCTAACGCTGATTTATGTATGAGAACGACTGGAGTTTAGCTCAAAAACCTTGGGCAGAAAGTCACACCATATTAAAAGAGTGTAACCCTTCACTGTCAGCCCGCTCTCATCCCGAGCCGAAAACCAAATATGAATGTCTGGTTTCCCTCGTCACTAATCCACTCACGCTCTCGCCAAAGCCCATCTGTTTATTTACTTCCACTCCCACCGTTTAAACGGATCTGTTAGGATTCAACGCGGAGGGAAATCTTGAGCTGCCGCTTCGCCCTTGAGGAAGGCAATTCAATTATTAGGCGTTTAAACATGTGCATGGCACATAAATGATTATTGCTATGAATAAAGACAGTGAACCAGAGAAAAATCGCTCCCCCTCTAGAAAGTTTCATATATCAAAACAAGTAGCCAAAAGCATTTTTTAATTAAAAGATGGTCGGTGTTTCTTAAACATGCAAACTTTTTTCCTGAGGAGAAAAAGAGAAATGAAAAAAAAATTTACATTGGGGAAGAGTTGTTTCTTACTTTATTAAAATTTCTGTATTGGTTTACAGCAATCCATTTAAGATCTCATGGCAGCAGTAAGTGATCATTTTGGTGTAGTGGGAACACTACAGTCTTATACAAAATTAAGTAGAAAAGATATTACACTGGGTGGGAGATATAAGTAACCATGTAGTACATTTTTATTTGTATAAAACATACAGTAATCCAGCTAGTCGTTTGGTTATCAGGATTTAGACATAAACATTTATTCATTTTGTTTGGTTCCGAAAGAGCTAATACCATTTGGGAAGTTAGTGTGGTTTTAGCCAAACAACATTTCAGAAGCATAAAAACCCTGAATCTAAGAGTAAATATTTAGAGATTGATTAAGAGTAGGTCATTTACTTCATGTTCTTAGCATTATTGATGGGATACACTGTAGCATATGTGTGTGTAATTGAACACTGCCTTATAATAAAGATCAAGGTAGGCAAAACTACACACAAAATAAATAAGTATCTGTATTTTATATATTATTTTTTTACTTCCACTTTACTGAATTTTAATATGTTACTGCTTACATTTTTACTCTCCTAAATTTCAGATAAACATAACATTCCTCACTATAAAAAAGTGAATGCATATGTCTATGGAATGTCCATAAATGATTTCATAATATGAATGATTCTATAACTCATAAATACATTGTCTGCATTGTCTTACACTTTGCAAGTATTATTTACACTTACTTCTGAATATTTAATACAACACAAGAACTTTAGAGTAATGGGCACATTTGTGCACTAGACTACAGCCTTGAAATATTCACAGAATGAGCACAGGGCTGTGTGTGATTCCACTCTCAATGGGCCTCTGCATGCAACAGATCCTATTTTTATTCACTAAGTTCTGTAAAAACGTACTTATATTTGTCACACATTAACATTTTTTAAAAAATCGCAGGACACTCACAAAGGGATAATGAATATTCTGTTAAAATATAAATAAAAAAATGAGGAGGAGGAGGTGCAAATCAGGACCTTTTCACTGCCTTACAGACGACTGTCGCGAAATCTCATCAAACTGTTTCCATTTAATGCATACATTTAATGTATGTATTCCTCTAATGACAGTTGATGCACATTTGACACGTGCCATAGATCATATTGGAGGCACTAATTGCGCAATTATGGTCTGTGCCTGAATTCAAAAACACACATTTTATATGATTGTAAACAAATTCAGGCAACAAGTGGTTAAACGTTAACATTTGTTGCTGCCTTAATGAACAAGCTCACGCCCAACCATTTTAAACAGTCAATCAGAGCGCTCATGTAATTTGTGCCCTAAACCACACTGAGCAAAGATCAATAAATGTGAAGGCTAGTTTGAATAATTTCACAAGACTCCTGAAGAATGCAAAAGGAAACCAGTGAACTACATGAATGATAAGCATGACCTCGAAATCCTGTTGGACTCAGGTCAGAGATTGGCACGTATGAAATGAAACCCTGTTTCAGACAGAAATATTGCACAGAGTAAAAAGAAAAAGGCAATCACATTACTCAGAGTGACCTCGAAAAACACAGACTCAATGCTTTATGCATGTAGAAGGTACGATAACTGCAAAACATGTTCATTCATCAAGACTGATGGCCAGGTGAAGGTTATGGCAGATATCTCAGATAAAAGACTCTCAGTTGAACTGCTTCATCTAGAAATGATAATAAAAAAAAACAAAAAAAAAGCAAAACTGTGGCATTTTATTCAACAACTATAATATTGAAAAGCTCTGCACAGTAATAGACGTCTTCTTTTTTTTTTTGGAAATCAGCATGTTTTTAATTTAGGACATTGGGCTGTAGTACAGACTGTCTGTAATAAGCTTCGCCTGGGAAAGTTATTGAATAATTCATAACATGTTACAGCTTAACATTTTTGCACGATGGACTTCCAAGTTGCAAGGTTTATGAAAGGTTAACACTGATCGAGGCACAACAGCGCATTCGCTCTGTAGTGTTTAGATAAGACTGTTTGAATTCCATCCCGTCGGTTTGGGGGAAAGAAAGTGGCACATCTGCATCAAATTGATTATCACTAATATAAGATGCCTATAATGGCAGTAAACATCCTTCAAACTGTATCAAATAACTGTATGTAATGAGGAAGCTGAAGGCAGAATGTTTGAGTGATTAAATGACCTATGTAATCTACACAGTGTCTGTATAAAGACTACATGACTTTAGTAAAGATTTAAAGTTGTTAAAATGCTTATTGAAATGTTACTTCGAAAATAGTGATCATTTTGGTGTAGCAGGAACACTACAGTCTTATACAAAATTAAGTAGAATATATATATATATATATATATATATATATATATATATATATATATATATATATATAGAGAGAGAGAGAGAGAGAGAGAGAGAGAGAGAGAGAGAGATAGATTGATATATAGATAGATAGATAGATACCACAAATAAAGGCAAAAATAACATCATTTCCTTTTTATATTTGGCAGAAACCTTGATATGTGTAAACAACACGTCTGTTTTCCCTTGTTGTGGGGACTTGCCAAATGTTGTTCTCTGGCGAAATTGGTTGAAAATTGAAAGCTTTATTAAATTTTATGCCGAAAATTGTGGCCAAAGCTGATTACAAGCAGACTTCGATTGATTTCAGTGTCAGAAAACTATTGGGAAGAGAAATATGCGGTGCAGCAAATAACCCCTAAGTGAGTCATCAATATCAGCATCACACAGAACAAAGACTCTAACACAATTTACAGGCCACCTTGGGGTCGTATTGATATTGTTATAGTGTCATTAATATCGGCAGATCATTTTACTTATTTAAAGCAAAGGAAGAAGCAAGTTCTCCAGTCTGCCAACAAGGGCACAACAATCTCAAAAATAAAATGATTAAAAAATTTAAAAAATACTTGGACCTCATATAAGCTTTATAATAATCTCATAATGAGAAGTGTTAGAGAAATGTATCTTTATTCAGCATGTTTTTTTGTTACTTTACAATTTAAAGCTTCTAAAATAAAAGTTGAAATACAAGCATTTGGGATTTGGTGTGTCATTATTAATACAAAGATTGGTTTGATTGGTTCTGCCACTTCCCGCACCTATACAGAAATTGCGCTATATCACACTGACAAATAAGAATAATGTAGCATGGTAGGATCATCTACTTGTCTGGAGGATCTCCGTGTCAAATGATGTAGACTGTAGGAAAAATGAGGTAATAAATCATACACGGCTCGATCCGATGTTTTAAGATTTTTTTTTCTGTTCCGTGTATATGTTACACATTTCTACACTGCTCAATGGTGAGTAAAATTAGTTATAGAATATTCTTTTAACGCACATTTGAATTTCATCTTGCTTTGTGCTTTACCGCTGATATGACATCGATGGCATCTGGTATTGGATAAGAGTTCAGAGAGAGCAATCATGAGCAAGATGATAAATGCTCCCAGTGCACCATTTTGGAAGGAATTTTTATCAGTACTGTGCAAAAGTTATCGGCAGGTGTGAAAAAATGCTGTGAACAAAGAATGCTTTCAAAAATGGAAGTGTTAATCATTTATTTTCAATAATGAACGATATGCAGTGAATGAACAAAAGAGAAATATAAATCAAATCAATATTTGGTGTGAACACCCTTTGCCTTCAAAACACTTCTAGGTACACTTACACACAGTGTTTATGAAGGAACTCGGTTTATGAAGGAACTTGGTTGTTCTATCTTGGAGAAGTAAACACAGATCTTCTGTGGATGTAGACGTTCTCACATAATCCTTCTGTCTCTTCATGGAATCCCACACACACTCCATGATGTTGAGATCAGGACTCTGTGGTGGGGGTCATGCCATCACTACCACTACTTGTTGTTCTTTAGAAGGTAGTAACACCAAATACTGATTTTATTTCATTATTTCTTTTGTTCACTCACGTTGCATTTTGTAAATTGACAAAAATAAACAATCATTATTTATATTTCTGAAAGCATTCTCAATTTTTCATACCTGCTAAAACATTTGCACAGTACTATATATATATATATATATATATATATATATATATATATATATATATATATATATATATATATATATATATATATATAAAGTTTATATATATAAACTTTCTTTCTGCATCAGTTCAGGATTGTGTTTTGAATACCATTCAGTAAAAGAGTCACCGAAGATGTACACACCTGATTCTGACTCCCTCATCCTGTTACTTCCTGCTACACCTCTGCCTCAGCCACCAAACTAGGAGACATTTTTCTGACGTATCGAATAAGATGTGTTAATTGAGGCAAAACATTCGCCGCTGACCCTTCGCTATTGCAACCAGTGTACTTTAACCAATAGACACCTTCATGCCGTTCGTTTCACTAACAGCGTCACAGAAGGATTAAACGGAGGGATTGCCGGAGCGTGCGACGCCCACAGACTCCCAATGACCAAGGTTCTCCACAAAGATACCATAAAATGAGGTCAATCCTAGCCCCGCGGCTATTCTCTGCTTTCTTCTTCAACCCGTGGAACTGATGGCGGTTATCAGCCATGGAGGAGCCTTTAGAATAATGATCACCCACCGAGGCCCAATGATAAATCTGTGTTGACAGGGGAAAAGGAGAGATTGCTGCTTGTGTGCAGGCAATGAGGAGTCAAAATATGTCTCCCAGCAAGGCAGTGTTTCTCTCTGCCTGTTTCTTGTCCACCAACTCATTTCCCCAATGAGACACTCCACTGGTTACCAGGCTAATTTCAGACTCAGAAGAAAAATAATGTACAGAGATAAATGTAAAAGAATATTCTGAGAAATAAGGGTGGGCGGCAATAAAAGAACAGAGAGAAAGAAAATGGTAAATAAATCATGCAGATCAATGTGAAAAGTAATTATGTATAAATAAAGTAGCTAACATTTACACATACATTCTCTCTACACAATGCAGTGGACCTAATTGGAATCAAACTCTAATAACATAATATAATATAGATTTGGAGAGGTGGGTAATGTTCTGGGTTGCTGATCAGAAGATCAGGGGTTCAAGCATGGGTATCACCAAGTTGCCACTTTTGGGGCCCTTGAGCAAGGCCCGTTAACCCTCAGTGCTCCATGAATGTTTATGAACGGTGCATTTCTATTGGTCAAGTATATTCCACACTGTTAAAGCCCTAGCTATAAGCTTCCAGAGCATGTTAACATCTATACAGTCGAAAAAACTAATGAACTTCCAAGTAAACTTTAAAGAAACTTTAAATGTTTCGCTTTATTGGAATAAATAAAATTTCACTTTTAGCCAAACTGTTTTATAGTGTTGACTCGAATGAGTTCTAACGATACTGCAGTTAAGGCCATGTCTGTATCTTTGGCAGATGAAGAGTGTGTGTGTGTGTGTGTGTGTGTGTGTGTGTGTGTGTGTGTGTGTGTGTGTGTGTGTGTGTGTGTGTGTGTGTGTGTGACTGTGTCATTATTAAATTGAAGTGGTTTACTGTCATTCGGTGCTCTGTGAAAAGGAATTGAATCTGACACGCCACAGTCTGGCTCTGTGTAATAAAACGGACCGAGTCACACTGATCCACGTAAAGCCTCCAGCAGGCTGATATATCTTACACATAAACCAATTTTTTAATTTTTTTGTTGCGACCCACAAGAGAGGACTGACAATATTCAGAGCAACACACAGCAGGGTGTTTTTTTTGCACTATTATGTTTTTATATGCATATATTTAAAAAGAAGGACTTATAATAAAAAAAAATCCAAAACCTCAATCATCCCTATGCATGAACAAGCAAGATGAGATTACTAACAAGAAAAAAAATCGAACACTTTTTAGTTTAGACGATGTCGGCGTGGGTCACCTGTTAGGAATCACTGATATGGAACAAAATATTGGCTCCTCAATCTCAAAGGCAGCTTCACACAATATACGCTCACTGTCTTACTTAATATGCAGGTATGGGAGAGCAGATGTGCGGAACAAGAGTAATGCTATTTAGGTCGAAGTCATCTGAAGGTCATTTGCGGCACGAACCTCAGGTAGAAAGATTTTTGACGAATGTCGTTTTTAAATTGTTTAACAGTAGAAATAGTATCCATCAACAAAAATCCATTTTGACATACCTATATATTCTAGATTCCTAATGAGTAAGTAGGAGTATAGAGTGGCAAGAAGGTGAAAACTTAAGAGGGGCCTCAATAGAGAATTCGCCATCTTTATATCGATAGTGGGGTTATAACGATTACAGTATACAGTGCACGTGTAGGAAGGTTTCAGTATGAGTAGGAAAAAAAGATTAAGCAATAACAAAAGTGTTATCAAACATTTGCTGTGGAAAATTTTACAACATGCTTGCAGACAAGCAAAAAAGGAAGAGAAGAGAGGAGATTTCATCTTCACACCTCTCATGCAAAACCAAAATATCAGAACTCATATAATAATAATAATAATAATAATAATAATAATAAGAATAATAATAATAATAATAATAATAATAGTCAAGTCAAGAACCTTTTATTCTCATTCGAACCATATATAGCTGACGCAGAATACAACAAGACGTTTATCCGGACCCTTGGGGCTACATAAAACATAAAACAACATAGTTACATCACACAACATAGAGCTACAGAACACAACACAGAGATGAGAACTAGACTAAGTTGTGCAACCTACAGTAGTGCAAAGCGTGCAGGACAAAAGAGTACAAAAACCTCAAGACAGTGCAGGACAAAACACAATGTAGTTTCGACCAGTAAATCTACTGTGTATATTATACAGTACATTGTGCAAAATAGTGAAATGTAAACAGCATAAGAATAATAAAGCATTCTGGTCAGATGAAAATTACAGTTACATTGTGCATTTACAGCATTCGGCAGGCACCCTTTCCAGAGCGACTTACAACCAGGGTTAAGGGCCTTGCTCAAGAGCCCACTAGTGGAATCTTGGTGGTGGGATTTGAACCTGTGACCTTCCAGACCTTCTTAGTCAATTTTCTTCTTAAATCACTTTTACTTTTTTTGAGTAGATGGAAGTAAAATTTGCAAGTCCATCAGAGAGAACCTTGTTTTCTTGGGGAATTTTAAATTATTTGTTGGAAATTGGGCCAAAATTTAATACACGCATGCAAAAAATTGAATATTATTAGTGTCAAAAGCCTTCTCTGTGGTTTATCTGAATAGAACAGCGGTGCAACTAAAGCAAGGTTATTGCACTCAAGTCTTATTTTTCTAGAATAGTCTTTATTTGTCACATATACATTATGGCACCCCTGGAGCACAGAGGGTTAAGGGTCTTGCTCAAGGACCCAAGGGGGGCAGCTTGGCGAAGAGGCTCAAACCCGGATCTCCCGATCAATAACCCAGCACCTTAGACCAGTGAGATACCCCCTCCCAACAAAGAATGAATGAGAATGAATGCATGAGTAAACAAAGAAATGCTATAATGGTTGGGTGCATGAATGGGTGAGTGAGTGAGTGTGTGAGCACATAATCGGTGAGAAAGTGAATGAGTCATGCACTGACGCACCCAAACATTCACTCACTCACCCTATTTAGTGAGTGTTTGGGTGAGTCTGTGCATGATCGAGGGAGTTAGAGAGCAATGTTGAATTATTTGTGTGTGTGAGTAAAAGAGAGTAAGTGTAAATGTGTGAATATGGGAGAGAGGGACAGTGAGGGAGTGAATTTGTAAATATGAGAGTGTTTGAGTGACTGAAGGTGTGAATGAGCCAGTGAGTGTAGGTGTAAATAAGTGAGAAAATGAATGTTTGAATAAGTGAGTGAGTGAATGGGTGACAATGAGTGAATGGATGTGTTTGAATGTGTGCATTAGTGAAAGACTGTGAATGAATGAGTTAATGAATGCATGAATGAGTAAGTGAATTAATGTGTTAGTGAGTGTGTGACTGACTGAATATGTGTGTGAGTGAAATACTGTAAGGGAATGAGTGAGTGAGTGAGTGAATGTTTGTGAATGTATGATTTTGAGTGAACAAGATAGTGAAGGTGTGTGAGTGTTAAAGAATGTGAGTGTAAGAATGAATATGTTAATTATTGAGTGAATGTGTGTGAATGAATGAATTTATGATTGGGTGAGTAGGTGAGTGAATTAGTGTGTGTGGATAAAATAACATGAGTGTATTAGTTAATGAATATGTGAATGAGTGAGTGAGTGAGCGAGTACGAGAACACCAGTGAGTTAATGAATGTGTGAATGAATGAGTGAGTGGAAGAATGGTTATTCACTTTGCTTTGTGCAAGGACAAAGATTTCCAGCAATGTTCCAGCAAAGTTTTACAGCATCCCTCCAAGGCTCTATCATCATTCTTCCTCTTCATTTCAAGGATCTACTGCAACCCTGTACATGTTTACTAAAGATGAACAAAGGAAAATGATTCAAATAGCGATTTTCTCAATTTAAAGGAGAGGAACTACAATATAGGTCTTCAAATTCATCTTTAACCCTCAGTTGGTTTGCTCTATGCTAATATTATAGTTTCGATCTTAAATAAATAATAGAAATATATGGAAAAATTAACATATATATATATATATATATATATATATATATATATATATATATATATATATATATAATATAAATTGCTTGTTGTAAAACTCTCCTCTGAAATAATTCTGGTTATTGTTCTTAAATGCTGTACACAACAATTTTCTGATGACCAAGCACCACATTAGCATAATCCTTACTGTGCAACATGTATATTTTCAGCTATTGGTAAATAATTCATTGTTGTATTTAAGTAAATAGTATACTGGAACGCACAAACTTTGCTACAATTGCATAATCCTGAATCTTGAATATTTATTGTCAGTTTAACATCATTGTAAAAAAAAATCTGGCTTTCTATCTTACACCGTGCATGCAGCAGTCTGACTCAGTGCTCTATTTTTAACTACAGTCTTTAGAGGCAGTCTTTAGAGAATAAAGGTGCACAGTGCGGTTTGTGTTC
The DNA here is from genome assembly GCA_030449085.1 of Kryptopterus vitreolus. Taxonomy (NCBI): domain Eukaryota; kingdom Metazoa; phylum Chordata; class Actinopteri; order Siluriformes; family Siluridae; genus Kryptopterus; species Kryptopterus vitreolus. The sequence goes on from JACRUU010000024.1 coordinate 8,201,673, forward strand.
CAGGAAAATCCCCCAAAGTGCTAGAATTGGTTCCTTTGGGATAAAGTGCAATACACAGCTGCTCAATTCCCTTTCACTCCAATTATTAGATTAAGATCTCACAGCTATCAGCTCTATAAATGCAATGCTAGAAGTGGGAGGGAAAAAAAATGACTGTTAGATTATATAAATCAGGATGGAGGAAATATCAAGTATACATAAAAGTAAATGGCAAATTTAAGCTATGAGCGATGGCAACAGTTTAGAGAGAGAAAAGAGATGAGAGGGATACACTTTATCACAGAGACTTAGATCCAGGAGAGCTGGGGGGGGGGGGGGGGTGTAGAATATACAGTCCACCTTATTTATAGAGCATAATCATATTCAAATAAACGATGAGTATATATAGCACATAGGAGGAGAGAGGGAGTATGTTGAGTGTAAATGGAAAGTAACAGGGAAGGAGAAATAGGGAATAACGAAATGGAGGCATTAGATAAGGTGAGAAAATTAAAAACTGGGAAGTAAGGGAAGGATGATCAGGAAATATATTCAGATAGAAAAGACAAGGTATTATAGAATGAATATCACAGAGTCTGAGAGAGAGAGAGAGGTGTTAGATTCATTATAGAATTTGGGTGTGCTGTAAAGATCAAGGGAGTGCATAATAAAAAATAGGGCACTTAATTTTTACACGACTACAAAGCAGATGAACGGCTTCTCCATTCAATTCTGTTTTATTTGTATGGCACATTTAACCATTAGATTATACATTATGAATTTATATGTTACTGCCTACAAGTTTATACCCATTATACTGTAAGTGTATCCCTAATTATCAAGTCAGTGGTGAAAGTAGTTATTAATAATGTCCATTCATTGTAAATTTTTATCATTGTGGTTCATGTGATCAGAAAGGTCTCTAATTGAAGAGAACTCCATGCGCAGGAAGAGAGTTGGGATGAATCAGGCTGATCCGAAAAAGGACAGGATCACTAGTAGCTCAGGAGTATACGTAACTTCAAAGAGAGAGGGAGAGAAAAAAATCAGAGGAAGAAAGAGAAACAGAAAGAAAAGAGAGAGAGAGAGAGAGTAGAGGGATGACAAGGAGAGTATATGTATAATTAGTTCTATACATTTTTTATTTGTATAGCACAATGGGCATTGTCCCAAATCAGCTTCAAAGAAATAACAGAATTGCCTTTATTTGTCGCATATACATTATAGCACAGTTAAATTCTTTCTTTGCGCATCCCAGCTTGTTTTGTAATCTGGGCTCAGAGTTCAGGGTTAGCCATGAGTACCCCTTGGAGTACAGAGTGACAGAGTCAAGGTCCCAAGAGTGGCAGCTTGGCGTGAACCTCCGACCTTCTGATCAGTAGTCCAGTGCCTTAACCATTAAGTTTATCCCTGATGAGACTGTGGCAAGAAAAAAACTGTAATGAAAAAGAAACCTTGAAAGGATCCAGATTCGAAATGCACCCAATCCTCATCTGGGTGGAAGCAAATGTTCATTCCTTGTAGTTCCATTATCAGTGAGATATAGTAATAGGTGCTTACAACTGTTCATGCAAACTGTGGTCCTAATTCATTGTAACAGGCTGTTGCTATTAATTACAGTCCAAATACAATGTTCTTAAGTTGCTCAGTAACTTCATGTACGTCAAACCATCCTCGGCTGAACAGAGTGGTCTTCGAGTGGGAATCGAGTAGTAGGGCATAAGGATGAATCAGGCAGATTAGAAAAGAAGAAAGAGACCACAGAAACATGTTAAACTCAACTTAGAGAGCGATTGAGAGTAGAGAGGTGAGAAAAGAACTAACTGTTAAGTACGCTTCCTGTTAGATCAAGTTTAAAGACACAGTACAGTGTGATCCGGGTGCAAGTCGGGACTCTGGCAAGGCTAACGATGGCAACATAACACAAGGGAGAACCAAAGGTAACAGATATAACGGATTTCTGGGATTAAAAAAAAAAGCCTTCCACACCACCACCAACAAACCTGGGGGAACATCTCAGTTCATCATCTGGGGTATATCAACACTAACTCCATATCTGCTCTTTTAATGACGAAAAATCTAAAAAGGACTAAAAAACTTTACTAAATAAAGACTGTGTCTGAGTTCATTCATTCATTCATTCATTCATCTTCTACTGCTTTATCTGATCTTCCCTCGGGTCACCGGGAGCCTGTGCCTATCTCAGGTGTCTATGGGCATTAAGGCAGGATACACCCTGGATGGAATGCCAACCCATCGCAGGGCACATGTGTCTGAGTTCCGGACACTAATTAAATATACTTACTGTATTGATAAATAAAGGTTCAAGACACTATAAAGTATGATCTCGGAGGAAGTTAGCACTCCAGCCTGCTTCTGTAATCATTCCCATCACCGCAAACTTCCCAACAATCCAATATTCCGAGAAAAAAAACTGTAAATGGGGAAATCTAATAAATTCTAAATGAGAATTAGTATCATGAGGATTCTTGATTCACATTTGCATGCTAAATGTTGTTTAGTTCTTATATACTAGCACAGAATAGTCACTGACATTTCTAAATATTTTCCTCAAACCGTTGCTCCCTAGTGAAACAAGCACCACAAGCGTATGTTTGTTTTGGTTAATTTTTTGTTTCTGTCTACAACTAGCTCGTCATTGCTTTGTTAAACTGATTGCGTGCACTTGAAAATTGCAGAATGACCTGAAAGCAGCAGGTTACACAGCAACAGTTACACACAAAACTGTACTGAAATCAGCTCCATTCTTACAATACAAGCGAAACTCATATGACAGAGTGACTTGGATTCATTTAGAAAGCATTGAGGTGATTCACAACTCTTTTGAAATGATAGCTCTCGTTTCAAATAATTCAGCTTGTCATATTTGGAGAGAAAAGAAGTTGCTTGTGCTTTTGATACCAAGAACATCATAACCACAGTGAAAGTATGGAGGAGGGAGCATCATGATATATAAGGCTGCTTCTCTGCAAAAGGCAGAGAGGCATTACTCATCATCAGAGGATGTATGAATGGAGCGATGTGCTAGGACACACCAGAGGAAGATTTCATCTCAATCTGTAGGGAAGATGAACAAGTTAGCGAGACAATGCCTCTGAACATACAGCTGAAATAATTAAACAAGGCCGTAAGTGAACACATACACGTTATATAGAACATTTACTGGGACTCCTGACTTTTGTTTTTTTTCCCATCCACATCTGGGTGATGTTGGTTTATTACAGCTAAACGATGTTGAGTGATGCAGTGATGGTGATACACAAAGCCAGCTTCCTGAAGATGGTTTACACGAGTTGAAGCAGAAGGTCTTGAATTTCTGTGAACAGCAGTAGGATGATTTGGAACACTGAGTCCTTCTTAATCTACATAAGTACCTGACTTTACCCACTCCCCTTTAGCTGAATGAACCAAATCCTTACAATCTCACTCCAAAATCTAGTGGAACATCTTTTCAAAAGAGTGGAGGTTATTATAACAAGACGTAGGGATTAAATGCATAATCGTCTGTTCAATTAGTTCATACGAGTCTGACAATTAGGCCTCCGCCTACTAGTTTAGTATCAGTGCAAAGTCAAAACACAAAATGTTCATAAACTAAATGTACATACAGTACAGTAAAAAAAAAAAAACAAACAAAAACAAACTGTAAGCTTCTTCAAAGCTTTTAGGAACCTCCTGGTCTCCTGATTCCAGACTTAATCAGACTGCCTCTGCCTGCTTGCCCACGTGGGCTGCCTAGAAATAGGCCACAGGTATAAAGGGTCACCTCAGAGTGCACTCCTAACCACAGATGCCCTGCAGTGAGGAATGGGGTGTCTGTGGATATATCAATGTGTGTCTATAGAGGGAGGGGATATAATAGAGCAAGATGCCCTTTTGTATGGCTCCTGCAAATACAGCAGCATGAGTGTGTGAATGTTCACACTCATAGGAAACTAAGAACTGCTGCCTCTGTCTCTGCCCATGCAGACAGCCAGAATGCCCTCTGATTGATTTCTGCCATATGGACATTGAGAGCAGACATGAGAAGCAGCCAAACCCCAACATGTTATGCTAAGCTATGAATTTTGAAGGATTGGGCATTAATAAAAACTAAAAAAAAAAAAACATAGGGGCCCATGGGGGCATTTAAAAATGGCATAATATATGATTTATTAAAAAAAATTATAATAGAATGAGAAGGAGAAGAATGGTGGGGAAAGTGATGATGAAAAACAGCAGGAGCCAGGTCGGACACAAGGTCATTTTTAATGAAAAACAGCTATTTTTTATTTACTGCCTGCAAATTCTTGAAAAAAGCATTTACACTGCAAGTTCTACTGGTTACGTATGTGGCCAACAAAATGCAAACTCTGATTTGAATTTAAATAAAATTGCCTTGGTGAAAATTATTGAACTAAAAGCATTTACACTGCATTGCTTTGAATTTAAATAAAATTGCCTTGGTGAAAATTATATGAACTAAAATTATGTGACACTGTATTGCTGTGTTGTTAGTTTAGAGTTTAATTCTGTTGTTCATTTACGATGTTTGATGTAGCAGCTTGGTCCTGCAATACTGTTTATACTGAACTGTATGTACAGTACTTGAAATTCAAATTTCAAATTCAAATTTCAAATTCAAATTCAAATTTCAAATTTTATTGGTCACATCAAACAAATTCAAATTAAAATTTTATTGTCACATACACATGATACGCAGTGATGCTGAAATGGGCAGCTGCCCTGACCTAAGTGGATTGTTTTACCAAATCCAAAAATACAGAATTTACAAAATAAATACAAATATAAAGTAAAATATAAAAAATATAAAATATAAAATAGACTTTAAAAAAGAGAAAGAGAAAAATGCAAGAAAACCAGAAGAAATCCGTGTGCAAACAACAAAGTCCAGGTTTGTGCAATATGGTTGCTTATAAAGTGGTGTGTGCATATTGTGTGTGTTGTGTGTTTTCTGTCCGTGAGTGAGCAGTGACCACGAGTGACCACTGCCATAGTGAATGTCCAGTGTGGGTGTAGTGGATCAGTACTGTCTGGTGTACTGATTAGAGTGCCTGCGGGTAGTCCTCTGTAGTCTTCTGTGAGGGAGCGGAAGCGTTGAGGGAGCGGAAGCGTAGAACAGTCATTGCTGGGGTGGCTGATTGCTGGGGTGGCTGGGGTCCTTCATGATCTTCCTGGCCTTGGTCCAGCACCGCTTTGTAGATGGAGTGCAGGTCAGGGAGATCTCAGTATGGATGATGCGCTCAGCTGAACGCACCACCCTCTGTAGGGCTCGTCTGTCCTGCACGGTGCTGTTCCCGAACCAGGTTTTGCGATGTTACAGGTTGTGATATTCCCCGTCAGGATGCTCTCTATGGTGCAGGAGTAAAGTTCCTGAGTTCCTGAGCACCTTAGAGGGCAGTCTAAAGTCTCTAATGACAACATAGTCTACTTGATTTGACGTGACTTGAAGATAGACTAAAGTGCTTCTAGAATAGGGTTTATTGTTGCGACAATAGGCTTCAGTGGTCCTAGGATAGCCTTTGGCATTCCGCTAATGGGCTCCATTGTATCTATGGTAGATTCAAGATCCACCATAATCTTTGATAAAGTGGTTATTGTAGATTAGAGGTGTAGTTCAATTAAAATACCATTTGTTATGATGTTACCATCAACCTAATAAAAATAAAAAAGTACTCAGCTAAGACAGAGCATTGACAACACAGGCAGAGGTGCAAACATCTCAAGGCAGCGTTTCAGAACAAGGCAGTTAAGCACGAATAAAGTACAAAAATGACTCACAGATGGTGTTGCTGACTTGAAAGTAGGGGAAAACAGAATCACTCCCTTGACACCTCAGGAGAGTCACATTCAGAACAGAACTTTCCCAGGTTGCCAGTGACCCAGGGTCTTGCTACAGCACTGTCACTAATTAAAGTCCACCAAAGCCTCACTCGTCTTAGCATCACTCGCTAATTGCGCCCCGCATTAGCAAGCTGACTGACTCGCCTGCTGCAGCAAACTCGTTGGATGATTTTTCATTTAGAACAATCCCCTCGTGATACTGTAGAGTAATGTGTGTTTTGCAGGCATTAGAATCATATCATAATCAAATACTGCTAGAGAGATTAATGGGCCTGCTGGGTGGGTAATTGCTTCAGCAAATCCTAGCATTTGAGGGCCTTGGTATCAGCTACTAATCACCTCCATCTGGTCCAGAAATCTCTTGAACAACATAAAAAAAAAATAGTTGTAGGAGGCACCTTGGTGGTAAAAATCAATTAATTATTTATTTTCTTCAGATGATAGGAAAGCTTTCTATGTAATTGCATCATAAACATGTAATCTGAACTGAGTTAAATTAAAATACAACAAATAAAGGGATAATAATCGCATAATGAATCAAACCTGACAGGGCATGATGGAATTAATCATAGTGATGGCTCACTAAAGTGAAATAGATTTTTCAATAACAGGATTTAAGGTATTTCCTGTTTCACCACAGCAACCTGACGACAATTGCATAAAAGAACAACACGTCAGCATTGTAATGGCAAACCAGTTTCGTTCCTGTTATCGCTTATGTTATAGAGAAGAAAATAACAGTTTACGGAAAAAAATCTCATTCCCATGGTGGAAATGTACCGATTGTTAGAAAGCATTGATACTTAGATTCCTTCCATGAATTATTAATAAAGGTCTCCTAAGATATTTACCGTCACATAAACCTTGTTAAACCTTTCCTTGATAAAATAAGGAAGCCAACCGTTGCAAGGAGAATTTGGTTACACTTGAACCAAAATGCCTACTAAAATGAAGGAAATTGAAAGAATATAATGATAAAATTATAAAACCTTTCAATTACAAAGAGTTTGTTTTCTTTTACATTTACATTTGCAGTATTTAGCAGACGCCCTTATTTAGAATACGCCCTATTCTTTTAGTTCCTTGTGACAAATGAATTTATCTGCATAAAGACATTTCATGATCATAAAATCATGAAATTACAGAGCCATGCAGGAGCATTGAGGATGGATTGGGACTCACTCTGTTCCACTGATTCAAATCTACAATTTAAATTGCATTTGACCCCCAGCATCATTTTACCTGCAATAAACGGACATTCAGTGTCACCCGGGGTGAGGACAGGTTCGGATGAAATCATCCGTTCCTTCTTATCCCAGCTCAGGGAGTTTTTCTTTTCCACAGTCATCACTGCCATGCTCATTATGGACAAACTGTTTTTCATTCTTACCGTGTTCTCTGCATATAGCTGCTTTCAGACAATGTTAAAAAAAATGTACAATGTTAAAATCCCTATACAAATTGAAATGAACTGAATTGAATATTTGTGTCAGAGAATGATGCTGTACACACACACAAATATGCACAAATCATCAATACACCCAAATTAATCAACATATCTGTTTAATAGTGTTTTTATACAGCATTTTAAACTGTTTAATACCTTAACAATGATTTAACACCTGATCCAAACCATTCCACAACGCCACAAAAGAGATACACATGCTTTTTCAAAAATTATTCTTAAATTAAATTTCCCAGAAGTCAATTATTTCTTGCTTTGAACATACAGAAAGTTCTCACAAATATTATAATGAGAAAATCAGACTTTTGTATTGTGTACCATTTTTATACATTAAGAAACCCAGTAAAAACTTTACTTTTGTTATTGAGATAAAGCACCAGTGTTACATTTACAGCATCTGGCAGACATGCTCATCCAGAGTGACTTACAACTGAAAATTAAATATTAAGGGCCTTGCTCAAGGGCCCAAATGGTGCTGGGATTTCAATTCACAACCTCATCACCTTAGATTTGAAGTCCAACATCTTCAGCACGGTGCTATCACTACTAAAAAAACATCACTGTTTTTAGTATAGTTAAAGAAAGAATAGAGGCGGCAGCCGTCACTGCTATATCCTTATTTTAGACCCTGACAAGCAAACTGATGGATCCAGTGACCACCTTCCTCTTCTCATAAGTGTGTATATTGGAAGACGGAGCATTTGTTCCTCCATCCTTTGCTGAGATAAAAAGGCGAATCTTCTCTCTGACAGCTGGCTTGAGCATGATGAATGTCTTCCTGTTGCTGGAGGCTACTGTCTATCGGCAGCAGGGAAGACCCCTTGCCCTCCTGGAGTCCAATTCATATACTACATCTTCACACAAAGGACGGGAATACAACCACCTGAAACTACTTCAATGGTCTGTAGGTGAGTCACACTCACCATGAAATTATTCCTGCTTTAAGGCTACGAGAAACAATTTAGATCTGTGGGCCCCTTTCAAAAGAAGAAACAGTGCTACATTTGTTCCTTCTCTGCAGTGTTTCAGTAAACAAGTGTCTGTATACAGTTCTCATAATGTAATTGAAAAAGTTTCTGTAATACACAAACTAAATGTAAGTCCCTGCGGATGGGATTAGTCCGACTTCAAAGGCAGATTTCCGATTTACTACGCAGTAAAATGAACTGAGATTAAATGATAGAAACTAATGGTGGCACATTATACAGTTTAGTGGTTTGAATTTATATTTGGGTTTATCTTTTTAATCCAAGAATATTTTTTGCACAATTGAACAATTAGAAGAGGAAGAGAAAAAACACACAATAATAATAATAATAATAATAATTATACTAGGGGCACGGCAGCTAGAAAGGGAACACGGTCGCACAATTAAGTGGTTACCAGTTCGAAACGGCGAATTCCAGGCATAATAGGCAGTTGGGCCACCCTGGGGTTAGTTTCGATGGTCTCATCGCTGGCCACAAATGCATAGACATCCGGTTTGATTCCCGTCTTGGCCATGTGTGTGTGGAGTTTGCATGTTCTCAGGGCATGAGGCGTACATGGGTTCCGGGTTCTCCGGTTTCCCTGGTCCAAAAACAAGCACGGAACAGTAAGTGATTGTCCCTAGTGTGTGAATGTGTGTGTGAGTGTGTGTGCCCTGCAATGGGTTGGCATTCCATACAGGGTGTATCCTGCCTTAATGCCCACAGACACCTGAGAAACAAAAAAACAACAACTTATACAAGAAAATAAGGCTTAAGCTCCCAATAACAGCAGTCATGGTGCGGGCGGTATCCTGACATCATGTGTGTTTACTTAGAACTATGGAGAGGACAATATAAACACTTTCTACAGTTTTGATAGCCATCTGCCAATTCCCACCCACTAAATTGTAGCATTCTCAACTAAATAGAGTAAAGGGCAGTATGTGCGTCATTCACAATACTTGAAGGGATCCTTACTTTATTACTGTATAAGTGCTGCTTCTGTTGTATAACATGGCTGCTGAAGGACCGGGAGAAAGCACTATCTGCTCTCTTGCACACATGTGAGCACGGGGACGCCTCTGATTAATAGAGGCGTGTAACTCATCTCTCCTACTCTTACAGCTGCACTGCTTTCAGCAGAAGTAGATCATGAATTGCCCAATAACTTCACATCATGTTTGTAATATCGTTCTCTATTACACTGAACAGCAGCATGGAGGCTCGGTGAGTAGCACCGCTGCCATATAGATTCAGAGTCTGTGATTAGATCCTGACCTTGGATTCCTGCCTTTCTGGTGATACCCCTGAGTCCATGTGGGTTTTTTTTTTTGGATCTCTATATTCCTCCTACTATCTAAAAACATTCCACTATTACTACTGCTGCTCTGCTTGCTCCGTTTGTCAAACTGTTTACTTTTGCTGCATGAAGTTTCAGAAACGTTGTTTAGACAACAGCACTATCAGTTTGTATTCACTCTTGAAGGGATCTTGTTTTACTTACAGTGCATGTGTATAACATGGCTGCTGAAGGACGGGAAAGCACTATACGCCTCTTGCACAATTGAGCACGGGGACGCAACTCTGATCTAAGAGAAAAGCGTGTAACTCATCTCTCCCACTCTTACAGCTGCACTGCTTTCAGCAGAAGTAGATCATGAATTGCCCAATAACTTCACATCATGTTTGTAATATCGTTCTCTATTACACTGAACAGCAGCATGGAGGCTCGGTGAGTAGCACCGCTGCCATATAGATTCAGAGTCTGTGATTAGATCCTGACCTTGGATTCCTGCCTTTCTGGTGATACCCCTGAGTCCATGTGGGTTTTTTTTTTTGGATCTCTATATTCCTCCTACTATCTAAAAACATTCCACTATTACTACTGCTGCTCTGCTTGCTCCGTTTGCACATCAGTCAAACTGTTTACAACATTACTTTTGTCATGTTTTTTAGATAATATTAGATAACAATATCTAATAATATGTAGATAGTATATTTTTTTATAATGTCTTTTATAAATGTTTTTTATGCAGTTATATTTTACAATATAATTGCACCAGGTTGTACACGATGCACTTTATGTGGCTAGGACAACTAAATCTAGTCCTCAGCTCTGTATTTTGTGGCTCTATGTTGTGATGTGTTATGTTGTTATATGTAGCACTAAGGTTCTGCAGAAACGTCTCATCTCACTGTGTAGTGTGTCTGCTCTATATAGTCAAACATCTTGACTTGACTTGACATGCAAAACAAGCAGGCATGCAAATATTAGTTTCAACCCTGATCAGGATAAAGAAGACAAATCTAAGATTTATGTTTGAATTTAATACTTTACGATCATTACGAATTCCCTCATTTAAGAATGCATGAAATTGAAAGATAATGCATGATTTTTTTTCTTGAGCACTGGAAATTCAGATTTATGTAGCATCGTTTCATTTTGTCTGCTGATTTAGAAGATGCTAATGGCCAGTCCATTTATGATATTGCTTGGTTTGTAGCCAGTAATGAGTAACCTAATTGGCTTATTATTTATCCATTATTTATAAGCACATCCTCTTTGGCAATGTTTGCTAATAGAGCAGCGTTTTCAAAACCCAAGGCAGCAGAAACATATTGCAGTAGTCCTGGTAATAACACAGTTATGACAGCATTTTACTGACTCACAACTATGCACATGCATAGATTTCCTTTTAGAAAGGACATGGGTAAAGTATAATGCGTACATAGCGGTCCATTGTGACAAACAGAACCAGTGTTTCGAAAAGGCATTTTCATAAGAGATTATTCAAATCAATATGCAGGAGTTTACACGAAACCCACAAGGAAAACCACAGTGACAAAGAAATGGTATCCGGATCTGACCTGGAGCATCACAGAAGGATTGAAACTTCACCCCATGCAGCATGTGAATTTTATAGTACGTTCATGCCCCAAGTCTCTGACTACTCAGAGCCAAAATATAAATGAGTCACTCAGGCTCACAAATGGAGAAGATGGAAAACATGAATAATTCCTAAATATAATCCCAGAGAACAGGAAAGTTTGAAGAGACCCAAACTGAACCTGTCTAGAGCCGAGTGACTCGGACATGCCTCGTAAGATTTCATCAAATATAGTGCAACTCGCCACAGACATTCAAATATCTTCATGTGACAGCCATTTAGCATGATAAGGATCACTATAAAAGACCTAATGGGTTTTATAGCAAGGTGGAACTTCTAATGTACAACCGCACTGAGACAACATTGAATCAAAATTAAACTCTTTTGTGTTTTAAACGAGACAGTCACCTCCATAAAACTTATTAGAAATCTTCTCTGACATCGGTGTCAAGGTCCTTTCCAAAGACAAATGAATCACAAAACCTTTGTCTGATAAACTCAAAACGAATTCACGAGTCATGAATCATTTTAGTCAGGTTGAAAGAGATACGGAACGCTTAAATTATTCAGAGAGAAAATTGCGCCGCGAGACAATTAAGGAGTCACGAAGTGAAACAGATTGGACCCGAGTGACCCAGACAGAAGTGGCTTTAAGCCAAATGTTGGCCCCCCCCATTCATTAACATTTATAAGATATTTGCTGTGCGCTAAGATAATATTTACCAGTAGCTGGTTGCTATCATGACATATTTCCAGAGAAAGGGAACAAAAAAATCTTAAAAAATTAAAATTACGATTTTAATAAAACTCAACACATATACAAGACAGTCCAGTCTCATGGCATTCAGTTGCAAAATGTAATTTATTAATTTGTGTTCATGGACACGAATTTCCCTCTTTTTTTCATGTCACTGAGCACGATTTTCTATCCCTCTGCCACTGGGTACCACGGTGATGCATTTTTTCTCTCATTTATTATTGAATTTTTCATATCAAAGCAACTATTACTCAACATTTAAGAAGATTTCATCCTCGTTTTTATTGCTTTACATTCACTATTATAAACCATCAGCGGTTCCTTCCAGTCAAAATACAGCAAATATATTCTTCCAGTAATCTAAAGAGACTGAGACAAACATTTATTACAGTAAAACCCTAAACCTATATCATTCATTCATTCATCTTCTACCGCTTTATCCGATCTTCCCTCACGGGGAGTCTGTGTCTATCTCAGGCATCTAAATTTTGGACCGGGAGGAAACCGGAGAACCCGGAGAAAAACCCCTTGAGGCACGGGGAGAACATGCAAACTCCACACACATATGGCCGGGACGGGAATCGAACCCGGACCCTGGCGGTGTGAGGCGAACGTGCTAACCACTAAGCCACCGTGCCCCCCTAAACCTATATTATCTGCCAAATTCCATGATAGATATGAGGGGGGAGGGTTATATTTGACATTTCTGTCAAATTATCCATGATGCTCTGCCTCAAGGCAGTTGAAAAAGAGGAAAATATGTGTCCTTGAACACGAATCAGTCGATTAAATTTCATGAAGTGAGACTGTACAAGCACATATACAAACTTGTCTGTAACTAAAAATAATTTTTGCAGGGATACTGTACCAGCATATATCTTGCACTATTGGAATAGGATTGTTTTGCTGTCAAATTGGAAAACATCAAATTGCCAAACCTACATTGGCTTGTGGTTATTAAAACATATTTCAAATTTCATACATATCTCTAGGTAATAAACCAGCTTTGTTCTAAGATTCCTTAAAAGTCTCATTGTCATTTGAGATCACAGTGACATATCTATAGAGGTTATGAGCCGAACCCTGAATATAAACTGTTTAGCAGGTGGAAATCATTTTAAATCCTCTATCGGAACCCTTGAATTTAAATTCTGCTGAACTAGGATTTGGCGACCCTGGGTTGTCAGCAATAGTTTAAAAACAGTGTGAACTTGTTTAGAAGCCCTTGCCATTAGTTCTAATGGAGCAGCGGAGTGGTGCGTAATGAGCGTTCACTGTAAAAGCCTTTTATAAGAATGGTGACAGTGTGAGTGCTGTGCAAAGGGAATTTCATCATCATTACTAGTTAGTATGTCTTGATTGGGAGGATGGGGTGTAGCTCAGTGGTTTAAGGTGCTGACCCTGCACTCCGTTTAAAAACCCAGCCTGGATAAGTGAAGAAACATTTTCACTGTGCGCAATGTATATGTGACAAATAAAGGCTGTTCTATTCTATTGTGTCCCCTCTGTTAATTTCGAAGAAACGCTTCCGAGGTGGTGTTGGAGTGGCCCGCAGACCAGAGAATACTGTCTGAGAAGTTCTATTGAAATTGCTGAAACGTCGTTATCACATGATCACAACCATGACGTCTCAGCTGGTAATGATGACAAAATTCCTTTTGTACCGCACTCATGCCATCACCATTTTTATAAAAGGCTTTTACACGAATGCTCCTCGTGCACCACTCCACCTGCTCGACTATAACTAATGACAAGGGCTTCGAAATGAGGTCGCGCTGGTTCCAAACAATCAGCAGACGTCCCAGTGTCTCCAACTCCTTGTTCTAAAAGTTGCTGTTTCCTCGTGGCACCCTGTACTAATTGCTTTTTTTGAGTGACAATATAAAAGATTTAAACCAGTGTTTATATTGATTTGGTCAATTTTCAAGATTGCAAGGCAGCATTGGATCTAGAGGTCAAAATGAGCATTAGAATGAGCTCTTATGAACCATGCTGAATGAACAAACCATGCTTCCCACAAAAACCTGAAAGACAGTGGGGGTCTTCGGGGGTCAGGTATGTCTTTCTTTTCTATTGTCTTAATGGGGATATTTTCAGGTGCGGTTTTTAGATGCAGTTGTGCTGGAACTTTTGCAGAAACACTGTCAACTTGCCAGTGTTATTATCTCTTCTGTGTTCATCCAAAACACCGCAATAGGAAACAAGCTGCCAGAGTGGACGCCAAATGACTGCATGCCACCGAGTCTTAGCTGTCAATTCCAAAAAAAAAAAAAAAACTTTCACAGTGTATATGCTCTCAACTTCATTAAGGCTCAATCATTACTGATGTTGTCCTGCTTGTACCAGAAACCATGGTCACAAGCCTGCTGCTGATCTTAACATGGATGCACTTTACACAGCAGGGCAAACTAGCACAAATACTTTCTCCAGTCAGGCTGTCCATCCAATCTGCCTCGGGACACACTTCCAGGCAAAGCAGGAGGAGAAAAAAGTGACTGGTAATTAACAGAAACATTCAGCTCTGACAGATGTTATGCTAATCGTGACAGATAACTAAGCCATAGCTGAACCGATTACAAGCTCCAATTATATTTCGCACGCTTGCATATGTGCTTGTCGAACAAGCCGTTGTTTTAATTCAATGTCTACATAAGGGGCAAATTCTAACAAGGGATCGCACTCGATTATGATGAAATGCTTTTTACTCTGTTTCCATTTACTTTTATGAACATGGACATAACTTTTGCATAAAACACAGTGAAATGAGTCTATAGGCACACTTTATTGCTCTCCTAATTTGTTTTTAATGGCACCGAAATTTGGCAGAACATCTTGTTTTTCCCGGCACTGACACCCTTTGATATACTGCGAGTTAACGAAGTCTGTATCAGTAAACTCACTTGATTTTTTTTCTCCTGTATTAATTCGGAGTGTTTCATTTAAAGTCAAAAGAAAATAGAAATAATATTAAGCTATTATCCCTATAGGTTAACCTATTGACCTATTAACCTATCATTAAGGCCATCATGCCATATCTTGTTTTTTTTCCCCCTTGAATTTGTTTATGTTTGAATTAAAGGCGTGATTCTTTACAGGCTCAAGGTCTCTGGTGACAGTGATGGAAACCAAGAAAGAAGAGGAGGCATTTTAATTGAAAATGATGATCAGCGAAGCAGAACCGGCTCTAATTAGGATTTCAGGATGGTGTTTATTAATGGCTCGTCGAGTTTGTAAGAGCAAAAAAAGGAGTACGTTTACAAGGTAGTAAGAAACTCCATCAATCCGTCTAATAGCTTTGTGGAAAGACGAGCATTCGAGGATGATTCATGCCTTTATTGAGTGAACATTTCTTACGAATAGTATGGGTTTTTATGAACATAGATGGAGAGAAAAAAAAAACTCCACAAAAAAAATTATCACACAGAGCTTTGTTGATCACATTTTAAATATTAAAATGAAATATTGCCAGCCTGCCTGTCAATTTTAATGTCTCTATTATATGCAGGTTTTGGGTTACAAGGGTTTTAAGTGAAATCTCAGGTTTAAGCCCAAATTAAATTGTGTGGTGGCTTTTCACATGGTAAATCACCTGACCTTTCTAGCCATATGTGGTTATACTTTCACCAATTCTTTTTAGAATGTCTCTGAATTTAAATTTTTTACTTGAACTAAAAGACTCACACCAGTTTCAGCAAGATATTGTTCTTAATGAACCTCACTTTATTAAAGAGGATGTGGTTGAATGAGCACAAATCTCCACAAGCATACACCAAAAAAAAATATAGAACATGCAATGCCTGGGACCCAAAAAAAAACCCCTAGAAACCCAGCACCCCAAGACCACCTATCAATACCTGACTTTACTAATGACCTTGTTGTTGAATCTCCACAACCACCGTCCACAACCAAATAGAACATTTTCCCCAGAAGTGTGGCAGTTATTATAACAGCAAAACTGTAGTGAATGTGGAATGAGGTGCTTAAAAAGCACATACAAAACATACATGGGTAGATTTTCTTTTTAGGATTCCTGGCCATGGATGACTGTGGTAATGTTAGGATGTGAACTCACATCCTCCCCAGTAAAGGTTTATGCCTTTTAAATGTGTTGACAGGAAAACATTAATTTTTTTTTCATCTTCATGAATACAGCTTTAACAACACTTGACAATTTCCTAGAGTATTGTACTTATTCATATAAATGAGAATGGCCTCTGAACAAAAGGGTGTTATATGATGCCTGTGATTTCCTCAGTTAATGACCGATGACTCCCACAACGGTTCAAAGGTAAGCAAGCAAAGAAAAACTCTCTCCAAATATATTCAAAATTATATCTAAAGCTCTGAAAAGTTGATCATAATGCATGATCTTTAAAAACTACAAGGCTGGGACAGAGCTGCCCCCATCTAATGACGCATTCTAATTTGCCAGTAAATGTCAGTCTATGAGAAGGCCACTGAGACGGCACCAGATCAGGCTGCTTCTGAGAGATGACACAAATGTTATTTCTACCTGTTGATCTATCAAACTCCTGATCTTAAACAGTCCTCTGCATAGCCTGCCTCAATTTATTAGATAAACCTACCTTCATCATCCAAGGAATGTGTATGTTTGACGTTTCTTTTAAAAATGTTGTACATGCTATGCTCTAAGTCGCACGTGTCAAAATCAAGGCGCAGGGGCCGAATGTGGCCCGCCACATAATTTTATGTGGACTGGAGGAGCTTAAAAGGTGTAGGATTGTCTTAAATTAAGGCGATGCTGCTTTAAATTGTGCATTGACAATAAACTACACCTCCCACAATGCCTGCGAGTATGTTTGCTGCAAAGTGACGGCATCCCAGATTGCCGTCATTGATGAGATTGCTCATCATGAATTGAGAAATTTCTATAAATAATCCCAAAATATCAAGGAAGCGAAACATTGATGCAGATGGCAGGAACTTCCAAGAAAGATAGGAAAGCAAATACGTTTGTGCTTCAAGTGGGAAAAAAACGGTGTCTTTTCTATTATGAGGCGGTGTTGCTCATCAAAAAGTATATACTGTCTTATAGATACAATTGGCCCTTGGAAAGCAACCATAAAGCTGATGTGGTCCATAGTGACAATTAGTTTCACACCCACTGCTGTATGTCCTAGGAATTAAGACCATTCAATGACAATAAACTTTCTCATACCAAGTCACCCTTCTCATGGACACAACGATCCATCTTGAATCATCAAAAATTTAAAATGTATTAGTTGTAGTATGATTTTTTTTTATTATTATTATTATTATTTTCCACACTGATCAAATCAACCCAAAAGCAGATGGCTCGGTGATTAGAGAAATGAGATCGCTAATGAACGAAGGTGGGAACAAAGGTGAGCCCCATCCCTCCACGAGACATTAGTTAAGGCGGTTTTTTTTTTTTGTTGTAGTGAAATATTATTTCCTAGGAACGCCAAAACATCTTTCCTTTTATCACGATTTCCTTGACATTAATTGAAGTCATCATTACGTTGCCATTAAGGTCCCTGTTAGTGCGAATGGATATTCCGCACAGAACCGATACATATTGCTGTGTCTAGTCCATAATGTGACTTTGTCAAACGGAAGACAAATCCATGTACACTCAGTAGGAGGAGAAAAAAAAAAGCATCATGCGTCTTACATTCCCAGCATGCTCCTCCAGGACCTGCTCTTTGCAGCTGCTGCAGAGAAGACGTGTGAGCACTTCACACTCCCTAGTGAGACAGGGTCGATCTGAGGCTGCAGCAGGGAAAGACAAAATCAACAGATGTGACATGGGACCTCAGGACATGGCAGCTCAGAAACTAGGACAGAAAAATCCATACACAATTTAGTCTGGCAAGCAACGAGGATGGAGGAGAAACTGGCCTTTTGTGTGAAAAAGGATAGCACATAAGACAATGGGTGACGCTTTACAACGTTTTAATAATTCATGAAGAAACGATCAAGTCAGTATACATAAGCAAAATATAAAAATCTGACTTAGCACAAAATAAAATAGAATTAAATCACCAGAGTCACTGAATTTGTAAAATATATCCGGTTGCTAGTCTACATTGTGATACTGTAGGGTGAAATGCAGTTTACTGTGTAGAATAATCCCAGTCTACTCACTTTAGAATTGATGATTCACGCGGCAGCCAAGGAAGACGTTGTGTTAATACAGCTGTATTATTATTATCTGTATTATTAATGATAATACAGATTAATCAAACACCTCAATTTACTGTATATTATTAAAGCTGTTTGAATCACTAGGTTATGTTCCACATTTCACTCTAATTATAGCATGACTTTTTTTACTTACTTTATCTGCACAATGCAGCTCTGTATTTACACACACTGTAATTTTATATACAAAAGGCACTCAGTGTTTATGATTTGCTCTTGCTGAACCAAAGAAATAAAAGTAAACTATCGGCACAATATTGAATGTCATAGGCTTATATTAGTACTCTGCACTATGTATATTGCACAAGACAATAAAGGTCTAATCTAATCTAATTTTGTGTTTGGTTAAAGCAAAACAATTTCAGTCAAAAATGGACTGGAGTTTGTGGAAGGACAGAAACGTAAACAAGATTAAAACATTCGGAATTGATGTTATGGCATATTACTTAATTTCACTAAACTATTGATTTTAGGTGTGGCTCTGGACGGTGTAAAAATGTTTTAATTTAATATCATTTCAGGAATCAACTAATCGAATGTCTGTATATCGGTGCTAGAACGCTGATAAAAGCAAACAAACAAACAAAAAACCCGATAAAATTCTTAATTTCATTAGTACCTGTACTGTAGTTCTGAGTTTTGGACACTAGAGGGCAGATCACCTGCGTAACAATTTTACTTTACCTCTCGGATGCGAACAGACAATGCAAATTACAATCTATTTTTTGTAGAT
This sequence comes from Kryptopterus vitreolus, assembly GCA_030449085.1. Taxonomy (NCBI): domain Eukaryota; kingdom Metazoa; phylum Chordata; class Actinopteri; order Siluriformes; family Siluridae; genus Kryptopterus; species Kryptopterus vitreolus. Next base: position 8,220,514 of record JACRUU010000024.1, read on the forward strand.
TTATTTTATTTTTACTTTACACGGTTCTACTTTGTTTCAGCAGACTGAAAACATTGGGTGCTTATTAAGTTAATCAGAAGCGGGAAGTAACAGAGTACAGATAAATCGTTAGTGTACTTAAGTAAGTAGATTTTTCTGGTGTCAGTACTTTCAGGTCACTATTTTAACTTTTTACTTCTGTTCATTACAATGAAACTCTGTGTTATTTACACCAGAGGTGGCAAAAATAAACACACGGAATTTAGTTAAGTAGAAGTACAGATACTCATGTTTTAAAATACTCTAGCAATAGATCAAGAACTGACTGTTCCTTTTTTACTCAAATTAAAGAGCAACTTATTTTTTTATCTATTTGAATGTAGCTTAAATGAATACTTTAAATATAACTTCTTGTAAATTATTGTAAATACTAATGGCTAAAGGGTAAAGTTGTTATTTGATTTCAAACTGGTAGCCCTTTATATGATGTAGTAGTTGTTTTAAATCATGTAAATCATTAAGACACAAAAAGGAACCATTGTTTCCACACGGACAGTAAATGAGGTGATACCAGAGAAACTGTAACTCATAACTTTTTTTTTTATATAGATTGCCCCCCCCCCCCTTTGATGACCCCCCCCAAGTGTGTGTTGGTGTGTGTGTGTGTGTGTGTGTGTGTGTGTGTGGTGTGTTGTGTGTGTGTGTGTGTTGTGTGTACGTGTGTGTGTGTATATATATATATATATATATATATATATTTATTGTATAGTATGTGACATGTTTTTGTGTGTGTGTGTGTGTGTGTGTGTGTATGTATGTATGTATATATATATATATATATATATATATATATATATATATATATATATATATATATATATATATATATATATATATGATCTTCCAAATTGCGAGCAAGAATTTTGAAAAGGTGAAAAAAAAAAAAGCACCAAATGTTCTGAAATGCAAAATATTTCTGAGCATTATTTCTGAGCCTGCTTTGCACTGCTGAAAGGAAATGCGGGTAAGCTGACATAATAGTGAGGAAGAGAAATGTCAGCATGTTGCTTGCTGACATTTGCTGAAAACAACAATGATTCTGGTGGCTTAAAGTTTATCTGCGCCTATATTTAAAACAGTCTCTACTCTACTATGTCAAATGCATTGGAATTGGAATCTAAAACTTAGATTGAATGACTTCGATTTTTTTTAAACCACACTTACCACCACTATTAGAAAAAAAGATGAGGGAACAAAAGAAGCGTGGTTAGGACTGAGTTCTTTCTAGCATAGACTATAGACAGTTATAATGTGTTGATTGACACAGAGCAAAGTCCCTTTGAGATTTACGTGTTATTTAAATGATGTATGCTGTACATAATTCAGCCTGGCTCATTGACACAACTATAACTGCCCTGAAACACAGAGAGGGAAAGTGCATGTGAAATACAGGTTCAGGTGTAATGCATATGGGCAGTCGAAATCCTCCAAGTTTCTCCAAAATTCCTTAAAATAGATAGAATAAGTGCAGTATAGTTGTAACCATATCCTCTATACCAATACATTTTTTATTTCCATATAGTGCATGCATTTTTGAAAATACAGTACAGTAGCAAAGAATCTAATTGACAGCCTGATATTCCAGAAAGAACATACATACAGCTCTGGTGGCATTACATTTGTCTTCCAGGATAGATTTTATTGTTCTGTTATTAGTTTGAGGTTGCATCATCATACCTTATGGATCTTTTGCCACTATGGTCCAAAACACAAAGATATAGAGCTGCAGACTTTCCAATCAATGGGTCACCAATCAGAATCAGACAGGCAGTGCACGCTATTTTGTTAAGCACCCACAGATACTGCACAGCCTACAGCCATTTCCCCCTAATCTGTTACCACAAAGCTGCAGTGATACAACTGTACATGGGGTATTTGGTTCACTTGAATTAGGAAACACAAACTTTCATGACAGTGCCCCTGTGCACAATGTAAGCTCAATAAAGATATGGTTCACATGGAGTGGAAGGGCCTGAATTCTTTGTAGGAAATGGAATGCTGAATGCACTTTCACTAATGTGCTTGTGGCAGAATAATCACTGATCTCCACAACCACAATCCAAAATCTAGAAGAGTGGAGCTTATTATAACCGCAAATGGAGACCACATATAGAATAGGATGTCCAAAAAGCATACTCATGAGGTCTCTATAAATTCTCCATATACATATAGAAACTATATAACTAAACATAATATCCAATAAGCACTTCCTTGGTGACAGAAATCATTCTTAAATGTATTCTTAAAAATCATTCTTAAATGTACGGTTATGTTAGAACAGCCTTGTCAGTTTTGTCTACAAGAATTCCCAGTGTTCAACTCAAACATGTCGAGACAGCCGGAGGGAACGGCGGCATTTGCATCAGGGATGCTGTGCATCCTGATTATTATATTCAGAAAAAAAATACGGAAATTCTCCTTTGGTTATAGAGGAAATAAAAGCGCCACATATTGTGCTGAAAGGAATTGTTTAATTCTGCCATCTTCAGACAGAAAATGGAAATACAGCCAAGGGAATTTTAAAGATTTCATAATTTTCAATATTATAAAGCTACTTGTTTTTTTCATTACAGATCTAATGGGAACCAAGTAAATGGGTTGCATTAGAGCGTTGCCAAATGTTTGTATTTACTGCATTTTGGCTAGGTTTTTGGAACAAGACTGCAAATGGGAATTTTATAATTGAGTTATTAATAATAATAATAATAATAATAATAATAGTCCACAGATCCTGAGACCTTGTTTTTAAAAACTGTTGAGGAATCCGGGATCCTGTGATTGAGGACTTGACTTGGGCGAGAAAATAAAACAAAACAATTAAAAACAGCCACAAGTTATTTGTAAAAAGTTGTCTTTTTTTATTTGTGAATTAGTTTTCAATTCACTACAAAGAAGAGGTGTCAGAAGGCATAACAGCTCAGTGATGCTGCCGTTAAGTTGGCACTGTTTGGTTCTGCCCTGCTGTAGCATTGAACCGAACTCTGCCTCACTTGTAAGTCACTTTGGATAAACGCATCAAATCAAATGTAACAAGTAAAACTGTAAACTGTGGCAGATTCAGAACACAGCCAATAATACTGCAGCTCAGTAAACACATGGAACTGAATCCGTATAAGCATTATGAAAAAAAAGAAATCTTCCACAAAACACATAAGGCACTTATGAGCTGGAGTTAACAAAAGGATAATGATAAATTAGTGTTCACACAAGGGCAGAAACGGGCAGATTTCATTAAAACATGAATAATTGCCTTCTGTGCATTCGGTTATGGATTAGGAATGTTTCTCACTAAGCACAACAGCATGTAGTTCTACAACAGTAGTGTGTATTGTTGAATTGTCCGTTTTTCAATCTCAAAGCAGCTGGAGGTCTCGGAAATCACTAAAGCATGTTTGATAAAGTCAGCCACTTTTATCAATAACTACAAATAAAAAGATGCTCCAAACTGAAATCATAGTCATGCAGTTTCGTACTGACCAAAAACAAGAAAAAGGAAAGAAAGCATAAAATAAAAAAAAATTGCATAAGGCACCAACATTCTGAAATAAACAAACTGAAAAAAATAGAATAAAATAGTATTTAAAAATTATTGGGTTTAAATATTAATAATTTGAAATGAAAAAAAGAGAGCGATCTGTTTTTCATGAAAAATTTAAAATTAATGGCAATGAGGGGACGGGAGAAAAAAAAAAATCAATCACTACACACACAATCTTTTTTGAAATAAACACTGAAATGTGAAAAGTGGTGCAGCTGATTGAAATACTACAAACTGAAATGACTGCTTTTAAATCATCCAAAAGCCCACTGGAACCCAAATCACTGAAATGTTTTTTTTTTATAGTAGCGTTCCATTTCACATTTGCCCTGTTTGTATTTCTATATTTCAGTATTGCTTTTGCTGCAGATATTAATTCCTCCATTAGTCCTGAAGTACGTAAAATTCTTTAGCCATTATTTGACATAAATATGATAATGTATTGAAGATTTCTGGCTTGGGAGAATCTTGTTTTGTATATTTTCCTAAAATTGACGTGTCATTCATTTTAGTGTGAAAATATCGAACACAAATGTTCCACAACATTCATGGTTATATTAAAAAAAACGGTTTCTCTCCAAAAAGCTTTGCTGAGCGAGTTCACATGCAGACTATATGCAAAAAGAACAGACGAGGCTATATATATATATATATATATATATATATATATATATATATATATATATATATATATATAGATATATATATATATATATATATATATATATATATATATACACACACACACACTTTTCAACTTTTCTAGACTAGATGATGCGAGATCAGTTTCATCCACAACACCGAATGTAGAAACTTAAGTTGCTCAAGGATGATAGGACTGCGGCATTAGCTTGGGCATATTCTCAATTGTTATTATTTAAAAAAGTTCCCTGTCATTGGAGTGATGTGGGAAAACAGTAAAGAGTAAAACTGAGCTGCCACAATTTTGCTGTATCAGGGCCTTTTATACGGGCTGTGAAATATTAGTTTTGCTTTGCTTCTCCATTTACCCCTGAATTTTTCTAAACTGAAAAGCCTGATGGACACGCATTAGTTAAAACTGAAAAGCAAAAGAGAAATACATGAAAAGAAAATTTTGGGACACTGAAAAAAAAATGGAATCTCAATTGCAAATATTCAATAACTGTTTGAAAGGACATCCCCATGATCTACATCCAAAATCCAGGTGTTGTTCTGTGCATAGTGCGTTTAGTGTGCGATTCTAAACCTGTATGAAAAAAAAAGCATTTTTTTTTTGCAGAACTGTGTGCTCGATATTATACATTCCCTGATGAGTGCCGCACACTGTAGTGATATTTCTTCACCCTCCTTCCAACTCGGCAGATTTCCATCTATTCACACCTCCTCGAAGAAAGCCATCTGAGCCATGTAAGCCGAGTTCCTCTGCAAAACACCAGCAGGTAAATCTCGTAAAAAAGCATAAAGTCCTGACCGATGTGCACAACACCACAAATATAAAGAAATCTTTCTGCCAAACATAATGTGTGACAAAATTATGATGAAACAATTGGGTGCTTTACAGTGAGAATAAAAAAAACATGTACATATATACACAACAGAAATGTCAGCAAGTGAAATAGTGCAGCTCTGGACCAAGAGAAAACTTTGCCAAATCTTACTTATAGATATAAAGTGATGTAATATAATAAGCCATCACATTCTTCAAAATCATGCTGTCTGAATTTGATCCAGAATACCACTTTCCCTAAATATTCATGATGTGATCTAAAAGATCTTGTGTGAAGTTTATAAAGAGGGTTTTACCATTTCTAAACGAGATTATCTAGGAGAACTCGTAAGGTCTGACCTTAACCCCCAAAAGTACACTTCTGAGATGTATTATACACAGTGCTTTAAAACTAAACACTAGGCAGAATTAAAATACAGGTAGACCCCAAGTTATGATGGTTCGACTCCTGATCTTTTAAAACTTCCGATTGTGATGGCGATAAATCAAAATAAGTTTTTTAATGCAATCACATTTTAATGCATTGAAGACATCACATTGGCATTTTGGAATATGCCTGTGCCATCAGGGAAGAAAAAGTTCACCTGACATTATTCTTTGGACACATAATTTAGACCTGACCAACTGAAGCAACCTCAGATCTTACAGACATCAGTCACACCAAAATATTCATTAGATTAAAAAGATTCTTGTGACTTACATTGCTGTGGGGGATGTAGGGTGGCTCAGCATAGCCCCTCAGGCTATAAAGCCCTGCCTGCTGCTGCTGCTCCTCCAGCTTCAAAGACTCGATCTCAGATTTCAGCTCCTTCAGCTGATCCTGCAGGTGCTTGCTTTTCTCCATGTACTCCAGTCTATTGGGAATGAGCGCACACACACAAACAGGCGTCTGATGCACCAGAAAACAGGTACTAAAGCCGTATTTCTGCAAAGTATTCAAATGTTACGATTTAAAAAATCTGCAGTTTGTACCTTTCACGTTCGATCTCCATGGACAGCCGTTTCATGTCCGAGTCTTTGAAGTCCAGTCTGTATGAGGCACCCATGTCCATCTGCATCTCTGTACTTTCAGGACCGGGTGCGGGTGGAGGACTGGAATAGGCAGCGATCAGCTACACAGTAAAATACACACTGTAATTTACATTTTGTTCACTTCATCTGGGTATATGCTAAAACGTTTTCCATGAAAAATTAAATAAATGGAAAATATCAAAAACAGATCATACAGTGACTTATTTTGACCTCATTTTACATTAAGGATTGCTTTAAATAATGAAAGCAAACATGGAAACACGGAAGCTACAGTTGACCATTCAGAGATCGCGTCCTCAGTGGTTCATGGATTTTTCCTTAGAACCTGACTAATAACAGTTCGCAGGAACCGCAAATATCCACTGCATTTATATAATGGCATTTTTCTTCATTCATTCATATCATTCATTATTGTGAGTACCGGTAGATAATACTGTTTTTTTATTAAATTAAATTGTTATTGTATTGGGGCACGGTGGCTTAGTGGTTAGCACGTTCGCCTCACACCACCAGGGCCCGGGTTCGATTCCCGTCTCGGCCATGTGTGTGTGGAGTTTGCATGTTCTCTCCGTGCCTCGGGGGGTTTTTCTCCGGGTTCTCCGGTTTCCCCCCTGGTCCAAAAACATGCACGGTAGGTTGATTGGCACCTTGGAAAATTGTCCCTAGTGTATGAATGTGAGTGTGAGAGTGTGTTTGTGTGTGCCCTGCGATGGGTTGGCATTCCATCCAGGGTGTATCCTGCCTTAATGCCCATAGACGCCTGAGATAGGCACAGGCTCCCCGTGACCCGAGGAAAGATCGGATATAGCGGTAGAAGATGAATGAATGAATGAATGTTATTGTATTTACTTTACCAAAGAAAACAAGAGTGCAAGAAAATGTGCTCGCATAAATTACAATACATATGGAGCAACACCAGTATTTTACATTCTTGCATACAGGTTCTATAATAAAGGTTTATCTACATTCTTTCTTTTAAGTGTACTTAGGGCTTAAACTATTTTTAAAAAGCATTTGGGCATTTAATGTTATAAGAAAAACCGTAATCACTATGGGTTTTATTCAACAAGCACTTGTAACATTATGGAACCTTAATATCTGCCCGTTTTAATAGCCACTTGTTTTCCGTTTGACTTTAAATATTTAGTCATTAAGTGAAATCAAACATTGGAGTCGGTTTTACTGGGTAGGTTGTTTTGGTGATCTCGATCAGCTTCTGTTTGGCTCTGCGTTCCGCATCTTTGGCTTCGCTCAAGTCCTGCTTTAGATGGTCGGCCTCCTTTGTCCTGGTAAAGCACATATGAAACACTGACTCCCTCCTCGGCATTCTGTAGTAGGCCATCACACAAATGGATGAATTAAAACAAAGGGACATAATACAGTGTTCTGACCTTCTCTCTGATTGCTCCACCAGTTTTACAGCAAGCTGCTCGGCCTCCCTCATCTTCTGCTCCATTAGCCTGTGCTCCTCTTTGGTTTTGAGCGCCGTGACTTCCAATCTCTGTCTCTCTTGCTCTGATTCGGCTGCTTTGTGTGCTAGCAGCTTTGCCTCCTCCTCAGCAATCTGGGCCTTCTCTGCCAACAAGTCAGCTGTCTCCTCAGAGCGCAGCTACATGAAGGGATGAACATAAGACAGTCTGACATCGAGCATTTACAATTTCTTCATCTACTTAAAGTAAATAACACTGAGTTCCTTTCACGCTGCCAAGTTTCTCACCAGAGCTTCATTAGCCATACGGGCCTCGTCCTGGAGCTGAAACATTCGCCGTTCCATTTCTTCTTTAGCTCGCTCAGCGTCCTCCCTCAGCTGCTTCTCACGTGCTAAAATCTGACGTTCCATCTACATTAAACACACACAAAAACAAAATAAATGAAACTGAATAGGAAAAACTACTTGACTACCTTTCTATAAAAATACAAGAAGCAAACCTTTTTCCTAGCCTTCTCTTCTTTGGCCTGAGCCTTCATCTGCTGCACTTCAATCGAGTCCACTTTCCTCCGCCTCATGAAGAGGTCATGGTTCCCAATACACAGCTGTAAGATCTTATAAATATAAATAGTAAATATTTGACGTTTAATACTTCCTGACACAGAATTTTATATATTGTAGAGTGTATTAAAATCTCAGGGAAAGACAACATTTACACTGGACAAAAATCTTACCAGCTTATTCACTCTGAGCTGTGAAGAGTAGAATTTAAAAACATCCTTCTTTTTGTCCAATGGCTTAATAGTAAACTACAAGGGAAATACAAGATAACACATAAGAACAATGCACTGGGCTGTATAATGCCATTCCTGCACCACCGGTCACATGCTCAGGTAAAAAAAAAAAAAAAAAAAAAAAAAAAAAAAAAAAAGAAAATTAAAGCAATAGAGATTTATTACAGAAGGTTTGTGTGGGGGCCAATCTGGTACCTCTTTCTCACTGTACGAGATGTTACGGATCCCACTCCAGGGGAAGGACTTCTGGGGATTCAGTTTGCTATTGGGGCTGTAGATATGAAGTCCCTGTGCATCTACTCCAAGCAGGAGCTCTTTGTCCCTCTTATTTTGCTGATATAAAAAAAAAAAGGAAAAATGTTACTTTTCTACCTCAATTTATTCTAGATACAAATTGACCAACAATTTTTAGAGAGAATGACTCACTGTGATAGAAAAATAGCTAACACCATACATGTCAAGATCCTGTGCTATTTTAAGGTACTCCATCTCAGCTTCATCCCTGAAAGAATAAATGATTAGTATAGACCTGTTTTCTATTTTTCATTGTATTCTTATGGGCTTATGCATTCGGGCTGGGCATTTCTATCTACATAATTGGTCTTCATAGGTTATTATGACAACATATAATATGTGAATGCTATGATATTAATCAGAATACTTTATTGATCCCATAGGGAAAGTGTTTAAATCGGTTTTGCACAAGTTTGTTTCACTAGTCCCAGCAGCTTATGTTATTTTGTTATAGTATATCTTGGAATCAGCTAACAGGAAGAGGGAGAAGAGAGGGGAAAAAAATAAGTAAATAAAATAAAAATAATAATAGAACCCATTACAAAATAGTTCCCTTTAACACCATGAATGAAATGTCAACTATAATCAGTGTATTTATGCCTTTTTATGTATGCATTTATGTCTACATTGCTGTACAATGAAGCAGTGATTATCATGAGATCAAACAAACTGAAAATGTGCAAAAACATTGATAATTCTTAACATCTTTAATGTTAAACATAGACTACAATATAATTAGTATGATGTTTTACCTTGCTATATTTCTGTGTTCAGCATACCATGCTGTGATCTTCTCTTCCCACATCTCTGGTGTCATCTGATACTGCATCAGGACCTGAACACAATTACAATTTACAAATTACAATTGTGTGTCAGTTTTAATTTCAAAACAGTAATTACATAATTCCCAATCACTAAAGCATATACAAAAAAGAAAAAAAGAAAAAAATTAAAAATTAAAAGAAAGGAAAACTTTAGGATTTTTAGGAATCATTTATTATTTTCCTATTTTTACTTTAAGGTTGTAAAATGATACATTTGTTTAGCAAATGACCTAAAACGATAGTTATAGTCAATAGTTACCCTTTTAGGCAATAGTTCGTCTTGGGCCAGGAAACCTGGCTTGTGGAAGTTTGGGTCATAATCACCATACTGCAAATAAATAAATTTAAAAAAAGAAAAAATGAAAACATGAAAAGACAAGCACACAAAAGTATTAATATTTACACATATTCTGATGATCTGTATAAAACTTATGTATTGCCAATCCCAAATAAATCAAATTGCTGTTAAACAAAAGACTAGCACAAGTGCTACAGCGGGTAATTTCAAGTGAAATTTCCATCTAATAATAAAAAAAAAACACCCCCTAAAAATCTATTTAGTGATCCGTTATACAAAGGAATAACATTGATTTGCAAATAATATAAGGTAAATGCATGACAGATGTTTAAAAATCATAGTAATCATACAACAAAAAAATGTAAAAGAAAAAAAATGCAAGAGATAAGACACATTTTTCCAAATAGGTATATCCAAAAAACAAACAAACCAAAAACCGATCAAACTCACTGAAAAACTTAGCTAGGTGAACTGTAAGTCTGGAAGTATGACATGACCTTGGATGAAACTGCAGTATAGAAACTGACCTTGGCTTGAACCGCATATGATGCAAGAAGTACAGAGGCCTCTGGAGAGCAAAATATTTCCTCATCAAGTATTTGCTTCTTTACCTTTGAGAATGAATTTGTAAAAATTGAGGTTTTCATACCAATAGCTGGCACAGAAAAAAAGTGTAACCACGGATAAACTTTCACTCACTTGCAAGAAGAAAAGGTGCTGTGTGATTTCCTGCACAAGTTCATCTTCAACTTTTTCAGGAAAGAATTTAGCAAGAAAGTGAAATGTTATGGGAGAGTCTGTTGGTACATCCTGATCCAAAACCTGAGTAGAAAGAAACATGAGGGAAATGCTGCATACCTTTTCAACAAAATCCTGGGGATTTAAACTTAACTTTATAGCTTGAAAAAGGGAAACTAAATAACTCCACTCACCCTTTTATCAGGTTTAAGCCAAGCATACGTGTCTTTCACAGTGTACCGGAGTCCAAAGAACCAAGTTTCCCTCAATCCAATAGTTCTGCACACCAGATCAAACAAGTCCTTCCCTTTCCATTTGACCTAGCAATGATGAAACCATGCATCAAAATGACTCAAATTCAATATTCCAGTCAAGTAATAATATATATATGCATATATACATATTACAATTTTTTTACATATTCAATAAATATGGGGCATGAAGTAAAAAAAAAATCACTGAATGTGTAATGTGGCTTATTTAATTACAATTTTCAAGTGTATTTTGGAGTAATTTGAGTTAAATTAATTTTTTTCCATTTTTCCCAAGATGATTTAAAAAGTGCAAATTTGGGATGGGAGCACTATTAACAACACTGATAATTTAAATATTTTACATGTGTGATGAGCTGTGAAAATCACTCTAGTACACAGTGCTTCTCTGCTTCAATTTAAAGATTTCTCATCTCCAATTTATCCCAGTGTCATATTGGACTTTTAATCTATAAATGCTGATCTTTCATTATTGTTAACACAACTTAGTTATGAATTATGTGAAGGCTCAGTCGAAGCCACTGACACATGCTGAAAGGCCTAACTATGTTTCAGTATTTAAAACCTTTCAAGATTTTATGGCTGATAACACCATTGTCGCCATTGTAGAGTAAAAGCAAAACTTTGCAGAACCCTACAGCTTACTTTTACTTATTGATATTGCCATATATAACTAGGGCTGAAAAAAAATTAGAGTTATGCAATTAAAAAAAAATCATTGTGGCAATTTGCGTAGTCCAACTCCTGAACTACTCATTATTACAGACGGACCCTATCTGAACTCTGAAGTGCTCTGGACAGAAACAGAGAAGACTGCAGAATGAAAAATAGGAGAATGTGGGACCAAACAGCGAGGGGACGTAATCTTCTTGTTCCCATGCTGTTTTATCCCACGCTCTACCCCCCCCCCCACCCCGCCCCCATTTTTCAGGCCAAAGAAAACAATGTTATGTGTGTGTGTGTGATATATATATATTATATATATAATGCTATCTCTCATATATATATTATGTGTGTGTGTGTGTGTGTGTGTATATATATAATTATTATTATTATTATTATTATATGCAGCTTACATTACCTCACAGCTGAACTCCATCTCTGCATCCATGGTGATGACTTTAACTTTAAAAGTCTTTGGTTGTTTCTTTTTAAGCCCCAGGATCGACATTTTGAGCTTTTAAAGGCCTTAAAGCAAAAAGAAATCAATAAACATTTAATGTGTAACGCATATGTGTTACATATAAATACATGTAACACATAAGTATGTAACACATATACTGTAACAGGACTGTAATATACTGTAAAATGACTAGTAATAACATATACAGGGCATGCAAAAAAAATTGTGAATAGCTAAGCTGTTAAAAGATTTATTGATGCCTAAAGTTATACATTTAGGGAAATCATTTTTTGCATGGGAATTTTACACTGCCAGGTTTTAAAATAACATTAATTAAACACATGAATTGAATTTTTAGCCAGTTAGGAGTCTAGAAATTCTTGTTCCAGGTGATTTCAAACCAATCTCCCATGCAAAAGGTTTATAGTTATGCAAAATTCTTGAGCTTTGAACACACTGTTTCTTTTAGGTCTATTCACAGATTTTTCAATTTTCTGATGATTCAGTCAAGGGGCTTGCCAAAACCTACAGCACATAATGGATTTTAGGGAGTTGAAACCATCCTCTTTTAATATTCATGTTTTATCATTATTTCTTTTTATATTTAAATCCATACATGCTCCTATATAAATAAACCAATTCTTTAATTATCTACCAGTGAAATATATCTGTTGGCAACTGGCTGCAACACATGCGCAAAGGATGAACAATCCCTCCCTGTTATTAACCAATGAATTCTGTTTTCAAAAAGCAATGGATTTTGGGATTAGAACAAGAAAAGACAAATCGTTCATGAAGCTCATATTTGGGAGATGTTTGCTGCTTTCAAATACAACTTTTTCCATTTAAACAAGGATTCTCAATTGCATTGCATAATCCTATTATTCCCTCAAAAAGTTGTATGGCTGGTTTTTTGACTGTCAGTTATTTTAACTGCAGTTTCAGAGAGCTAGGTAGAAGCTTAGAAGGTCAATGGAACTAGTTTGAGAGGTTTTCTGAATATTTATAACGCTTTTTGCCTAAAGCAGTTAAATACTGCTTTACCTTTACCCATATGCCTTTGGGTGGACTAACTAGTCAAAGAAACAGAAACCATTCATATTTCACTTACAGAGTGAGAAAGCAGCTACAGGTAAGCATTACAAATTCTACCATGAAAACGTGTATGTATTTGAAATTGTAATATTTTAAATGTTTTGCATAGAAAACAAACTACTAAATGTCTTAACTTACAACTTAAAATGGGCTGGGTATTATTAATATCTCCTGTCTTCCTGTCCATATGCATAGGAGAAACTGTTCAGTCTTAATTTAGAAAAAAAAATCTCTTAATATTACATGATTAGGATTTTAAGAGTTCAGTTAGACTACTACTTATCTATATCTATCTATCTATCTATCTATCTATCTATCTATCTATCTATCTATCTATCCTCTCTCTCTCTCTCTCTCTATATATCTATATATATATATATATATATATATATATATATGTATGTGTGTGTGTGTGTGTGTGTGTGTGTGTGTGTGTGTGTGTGTGTGTGTGTGTGTGTGTGTGTGTGTGCTGTAACTAATGCTGCTGTTAAGACCAATTAAACACACACACACACACACATATATACATATACATATACATATATATATATATATATATATATATATATAAAATTCTAATTGCTCAATGTTTGCTTTTATATTTTAGAGACATTTAACCAGAGATGAGAGTTTGTTTTACATTTCATTATCTCACACCGTGTTAATCACTTTACTTATGGCAAGCTTCAGTTATATTTTTGGCACAGTATTCTTTTAGTAGTTTTGTTTAGCAAAACAGCACGAAGAAAGATAGAAACAACGAAAGAAGGAACGAACGGACGAACGAAAGAAAGAAAGAACAGAAAGACTACCTGACTCCCCCAGTGCTTCGGTTGTTGTTCCAGGCCGAATCCACGGAGTAAAGTTTCCGATTTTGCCGTAAAAAGGGGGCAACAACACGGATGAAAGTTGTAGCCTGAACCGCAGCTAATCGACTACCTGACTAACCTTTACTATACGAAAATAAAAACCGCCATGTGAACACGTAAACTGCTGCGTAAACGCGGATCATATCCATAAATACCAACGTATTATTTTATTATTTAGCATGCTGCTGCGATTTAACATTTAGCTCAGTAGAGTAAGGTTTTGAGCAGAAATTTGCATTCAGAAGCCCTCTACAGGCAAGAAGGGGAACTGCTAAACTGTTACAATCCCGATTTAAAGCAGTGTACAAACTTCACACGTCGTCGAGTGTGAAATAAATCAATAAATCAATAAATAAATAAATACAATAAAACATTTTAAAGCAAATTAGTCATTTGTAGGATCTTACATAACTGTTGTACCTGAAATAGGGCTGGTCGATTTTTAGAATTGATTAGAATTTACGTTTTCAGGCGATTTTAAATAAAAGAAAATACGGACGCACGCATCCCACCAGATTCATTGAAAAAAATATTTTTGTTCACGGACCTAAGATACATATAAACATCAAAAAATTGTAAAAAAAAAAAAAAAAAAAAAAAAAAAAAAAACCGCTATATAAGCAACTCATGTATATTCTTGTTCCCAATAGTAATGTCGGCCATCAGGACCATAGAAGACGTGAAAACTCATTATCTTATAGCCCAAAGTAAATCAGAGTCCAAGGAGAAAGTTGAGTTCTACAGCAATTGGGCTGAAAATTATGAACAGGTAACCAACAAAAATACACAAACTTTTAGATGTTCATCGTACAGCTGCTGTTAATGCTGGAACTGATCCACCATGTGTTTATTATTATTATTTTTTAAGGATGCTGCAGTTTTGGACTACCGCGCTCCTTTTTTGGCTGCTGAATGCATCGCTTCACATTTCACTGGTCAAAAAGAAAAGGCTAAAATTCTGGATGTGGCATGTGGGACAGGTCTTGTCTCTGGACAGGTAAGATAATTTATTCATGCTTTTATATAGTGTTTATTAATGTGATTTCTATCAATTTTTGATTAAAATTATTTAGTTTATAGGACCTTTAGGACACTAAACTATTGTATTTTTGCAGATGAAGAAACTGGGGTTTCGTCACTTCGTGGGAGTGGACGCAAGTGAGAAAATGTTGAATCTGGCCACAAAAACAGGCCTTTATCAGGAGCTGAAGAAGTGCATGCTGTGTCAGGATCCCTTTCCGGTACAAGACGGTAATAATTTTTTTTTGTATATAGGTTTAAAATTTAAGCCATTAAAAGTCACAGATATGATTAGATATTTCTTTTAGATATTCCTCTGTCTAGGCGTACTTTCAGTCCGATGTTATCCAGCACTGGAAAGGACAAATATAGTATCTGTGTATTTATACTCAGTCGAAATTACTTTTGTCATCATTTCAGAGTCATGTGATGTAGTAGTAATGGTGGGGGCTCTGAGTATTGGGAATGTGCCAGCATCTATCATCAAGGAGCTCTGGCAAGCCACCAAGCCAGGTAACCACACCCTAATGTAAAAAAAAAAAAAAACACAATTCTAAAAAACTGTACTTTTGTTATACTTTATTTAATTATTATTGTATTCTATTATTATTAATATAAAATTTTTAATAAGTAAAAGGAAATTTTATATTTTGCATTCCCCTGAATGTACTGAAATTGATCTAAAACCGTGCCTTAAAAATGTACAAACGTATGGTACGTACCAAACTGTATTTTGTGTAAGGTTACATGCCTAATGCTCATTCACACAAAGTCCTGTATATGTTATTTTCTCACATGTAATTTGTATGTATGAAATCTGGACATTGCTTATGAAACTACTTTGCCTCCCTTTGCTACAGGTGGCTATGTGTGCATGACTACACGAGGAAATGCTGATAATCACGAGTACAAAGCGGAGCTGGAACATGTGATTCAAGTGATGGAGGAAGAAAGGAAATGGAGGTGTGTTGTTGTCCGTGAAGTGGACACATGGGAGAGAGCAGTGTCAGCACATGAGCAGGGGTACATATGTGGAGTTGTATATCTTTACCAGAAAACATATTAAATATAGATGTAATTGTGCTAGAATAGTGCTAATAACATGAATAACCTTATAACTAAAAGTTGAATTATTTGCATTTATGGGAGATCATTGGGAATCATTAAAATCCATTTTATGGAAACAAATAATAAACAATTTTATACCTCAGCACTGTTGGTTTCTTTATTTGAATTAGTCATAAGAGGTTAATTTAAAATAATTCTGTAACATTTTAGTTATTTCAGCTTTATTTTATGCCACTTTTCATACACTGTAGATCCTATATGGATTCTATTCTATACAGCAAGTCCCAGTATTAAGTCACAGTATATCCTTGTGCAAGGCCCTTAACCTTCTGTGCTCCAGGCTGATCTGCATAGCTGACCTTTTTGGTCTTGGATGACTGAGAAGAAAAACATTCATTTTGCTGTAACATATGTGACATATCTTCATCTTTCTATGTTTTGAAAAGAGATCCTACTGTGAAGAAATAATCAACGGTAATGAAGACGAATCAATGACGCATCATAATTAGATTAGTGCACCTTGAAACAATAACAAAAGTTGCCGTTTTTGGATTATATACAAAGCTTAAGTGATGCGCTCCCAGAACGAGAATTTTTTTAAATCAAAACACTAGGTGGCAGCATCACCACAAAATGATTCCCCATGTTTAACAAGTACCTGTTTTTTTCTCATCTTTTTTCTAACAGTAATAATATCTAAATAAAAGCAAATTCGACGTTATACCTGTATTGTGTTTCTCTTCAGATCTGAAGCTGCAAATAGATAAATTAACCCTAGATGAGAATTTAAGGCTTGCACAATTTGTAATTTATCAAACAGGAGGATGAGATTATACACTGAGTCGCCAAAAAGAGTTTTTTTTATTTTTTATTTCTATCACTGTTTAAACCATATTCACAACTATATCTTCAAAGTTTACATTTCACATTTAGACAGACAAATAAATAAATTTTATAAATTCTTGTTTATGGGGATTTCTGACCATTCTTCAGTGTGAAAGGTTTAGAGTTGTGTACACACACTGCTCCTTTATATACAGAGATCTCCAGAATCATTTCTGATGATTCAGTCAAAAAAACTTTACCACATGATGTAGTCCATTGTGGATTTTTAGGAGTTGAAACCATCCTCTGTTCATCTTTCTTTTGTGATAAATCCCTTCAAAATTTTCTCCTTCTGTATTTATCTGAACCCATACTTTCTTATTTACCAGTGAACCACTGTATGTCCTTTGGCCACGGGCTGCAACACAAGCACAAAGCATGAATGATTCATCGCTGAGATTGACCGATGATTTCAGTTCATGAAGTCCACAAAGCACCCAGCTGGATTAAATGTTCATTTGCAAACTTTTTGAGGTGAAAAGGTTTTCCTCTGACAACTCCGTCATGAAGGTCATATTTAGGTAAAGTTTGCTCCTTTCAAAATTAAATCTCCATAAATGTATTTCACAGTTAAACAGGGATTCTCATTTGCATTTCCTTATATCATCATCTTTATATTCTCTCAGAAAGTTTCCTCGGTCTTCCCCAACCTGACCTCTTAGATTTCTTAATCATAGCCTTATGAATTAAACTGAAAAGGTTTCACTTGCTGCTTATAGACTTCTCCAGGTTTGTGGCTCTCAGTAATTTGCAATACTAGTTTCAGAATCCTCAGAGGGTTCCTACGGGACAATTCTGAAGAGAAACAGCTGCAGGTATGTCAAGAATTCTTTAAGGAAAACGTGTATGTATATGGAATTATATTATGTTTTAATAACGGATGTCAGTCAAATGCAGTATATTCGGTTTGGTTGGTAATTTTCAACAAATGCTGAATCGTTCCTTATGTGAAACAATAGCGAGAGCAAATTGCAGATCAACTTAAATTGCGGTCGCTATTATCTGTATAATGTCTTCATATGCATAGGAGAAAATATTCAATCTTAATAACAAAATAAAAAATCTTAATATATTACCTTATTTGATCAATAATTTTATTTCAGCTAGAGACAACTATACACTACATAGCGGTAACTAAATAGAAGAGATATTTTCTTTTCTTTTTTTTAACTAATATGCTTTATTCAATACTAATTTGGCAGCGGGTTCTTTTAGATTTTACTGTATTAAAATAGCATAAAGAATAAAACAAAGCAGCTACTTTACCCCCTAGTACTCCATGTTATTATCTAGGCCCAATCCCCGGAGTAAAGTTTCCGATTTCCCCGCAAACAGACGAACAAAACGCGGATGAAATTTGCAGCCCGAACCGCAACTAATCGACTAACCTTTGCAATGCATACAAAAATCTTGGTTAATAAAATCTGCTACGTAAACGGGTATCATATCTATATTATCTTTATTATCTTTATTAGCTTATTTAGCTACGAAGCCTGCTGCTGTAACATATGGTAGTAGTTTGTATTCAGAAGCCCTCTACCGGCAGGAAGGAGAACTGCAAATCTTTCATCCGCTGGTCTGCATCTTACAACAGTGAGACTTTTAGACTGTGCCAACTTTACAGATCATCCAATGACCATTCATTCATTCATTCATCTTCTACCGCTTTATCCGATTTCCCATCGGGTCACGGGGAGCTGTGCCTATCTCAGGCTGTCTATGGGCATTAAGGCAGGATACACCCTGGATGGAATGCCAACCCATCGCAGGCACACACACACACACACACACACAAACCATTCATACACTAGGGACAATTTTCCAAGGTGCCAATCAACCTATCATGCATGTTTTTGGACCGGGGGGGGGAAACCGGAGAACCCGGAGAAAAAAAACCCCCACCTGAGGCACGGGGAGAACATGCAAACTCCACACACACATGACCGAGACGGGAATCGAACCCGGATCCTGGCGGTGTGAGGCGAACGTGCTAACCACTACGCCACCGTGCCCCCCAATGACCATTAAACAAATAATTTTCTCACAAATGCAATCAAAAAATATTATTTAAAGCATGATCTTACCAACTTGATGTACCTGAACCTGATGTACCTGATTTCAACCACAGCTTCAAGTCGCTTTTTAATATTAAAAAATGTGCTACATCAACAATTATAATATAAATACTTACAATCAGCATGTATATATCTTTTTTTGTAATTGTTTAAAATAATTGTTGCTGTAGTAGTGTTACTACAAAGTCGCGATACCCTGCTTTTAATTATTCTTAATTTTATTAGTACTATTACTTAAATGTGTTTGGACTGTAGGGTGCAGTGTGTGCATTTTTTTTATTGGAAATGGAAAAAATATTTAAAAAAAAATTTTTAGTTTATACAGACTTACTTTGTTTCAGCAGACATCAAATATTGGGCGTTTTACTGATAAATAAAAACAGTTCTAAGTTCCATTATTCAATTTGTTTTTTTTTCGTAGTTATGATTTGTTATTGGTAAAGTGATATGTAATCTAAGTATTGAAGTCAACAAATTTGGTGACAAAATTATGTTGTATTAATTAATTCTGCAAGACATCTTCATTGTGCATGCTTTTTAAGAGTTTTTCTTTAAGGCGGTCTTATGAATAGAGGGTTTAATGTTTCCTAATTTTTTAAGATTTTGTGTTTTATGAACTTTTAGAGAGAAAAAGTACAGGCTGGCAAAGAACAGTTTATTTCTGCTGTAATGTATGTAGCAGTAGGATTTTATCTTGCTGTTATTTTAGAACAAAGTTTGGAAAACATTTCTGATAAAGTCTCAGAACTTAATTTGCCAAGACAGATATGAGTTCATAGGCAGTCTACAGAACTGTGATTTAAAAAAACACACCTTCAAAGCAATAAATTATCAAACTTTTCCAATCATGCTGTTAATAAGCTTCACCTTCTCATCAGCTGAATGGACAACTAAAACTGTCTCTATAATGTAGTGTATAGAAGAATAAATCTCTTCAATTTACTCTTTACTTTTCACTCTCTATGCACTTTGGTCCATATTAACAGCATTTCATTCTTTTGAATGACGAATAATGACAGTTAAATTTAAGCTCTTTTTGTTTACTCTAAGTAATGTCAGACACCAGGACCTTTACAGATGTGAAAAATAAGGTTCTTTCAGCCCATAAAAACTCAGGGCCCAAGGAGAAAGTCGAGTTCTACGATACCTGGGCTGAAAACTATGAACAGGTAACAAATACAAAGGCACATCTTTTTAGACACTTATTGTGCAATTTGCTGTCACACCTGAGACACCATGTATTGAATGGGTTTAAGATTATTCTTTTTTTAAGGACGTTGAAATATTGGACTACCGCGCGCCTTTTTTAGCTGCAGAATGCATTGCTTCACACTTCACTGGTGAGAAAGAGAGGGCTGTTATTCTGGATGTGGCATGTGGGACAGGTCTGGTCTCTGGACATGTAAGAGAACATTTTTCGTGTTTAATATAGTATTGTTTATAAAATTTTTATCTATTTTTATGCATATGATTTACTTGATTTCACCGGTTTGAATTATTGTTTTTCTGCAGCTGAGGAAAATGGGGTTTTGTCACTTTGTAGGAGTGGATGGAAGTGAGAAAATGTTGAATCTGGCCACAAAAACAGGCCTTTATCAGGAGCTAAAGCAGAGCATTCTGTGCCAAGATCCTTTTCCTGTACAAGATGGTATTAAAAATTAAAAAGCCATCAAATCTGATTATTTTCAGTCAGTTTTATTCAGAATTGTATAGGTAAAGTCTGGTGTATGCACACATAGACACACACTATGCACACATAGACACACACACACACACACACACACAAACACACACACACATAGATATATATATATATATATATATATATATATATATTATATATATATATATATAATATATATATATGGAAATCATTATAATGTTATTGATTCCAATTCTTATTGATTCCCAGTTTCGGTTCCTTAGATGCTTATTCATCTTTGTCTAATTTTTATGTTTTTGCAATGTGTAGCCACATTTTTTTGAGCACTTTCCCCGATCCATCTTGTACACTTAGATTACCACATAAAGTACTGGCAGATTGCCAGGTGAATAAAAATGCACCCAGGAATCGATAAGAGGAATAACAATTGTAATTTTATAACAAGTATCGGATTCTTAATCTTAAGTATCTGATTTTAAAAATGGAATCGATTTTCAATTCCCAACCTAATACGCAAACACACACTACTTTTACAATTATTTCAGAATCATGTGATGTTGTAGCAATCGTGGGAGCTCTGGGTAATGGGAATGTGCCAGTATCTATCATCAAGGAGCTCTGGCAAGCCACCAAGCCAGGTAACCACACCCTAAATGCATGTGCATTCTCACACACTTCTGTATATGTGCTCATTCTGTCATTTCTTAGATATAATTTTTTTGTGTGTGCGTGTGAATTGTGAAATCCGGACACTGAAACTACTTTGCCTCTCTTTTTTTCAGGTGGCTATGTGTGCATGACAACACGAGGGAATGTTGATAATCTTGATTACAAAGCAGAGTTGGAACATGCGATTCAAATGATGGAGGAAGAAAAGAAATGGAGTCGCGTTGCTGTCAGTGAAGTGGACAAGTGGGAGATGGCAGTGTCTGAACATGAGCATGGGCACATCCCTGGAGTCATTTATCTCTATCAGAAAGCTTATTAAAATATGGATGTAATTGTGCTAGAATAGCTCTAGAGGGTGATGGAAAAAACACATGTACATGTGCATGACCTATAAATAGTCTAATAGCAATAGTATTAACCCATGTCCCAGAATTAGTGTCCAAACTAATATTAATATTTAATATTTGAAGTTGAATCTCAGATTAAATGCACAAAGTGCTCAAATTATTTTTGAAAATGTGTAAAATGATGCCTACAGTAACCTATCAAAAAATGTTTGAATAATAATGTTACTATTAATTATTAATATGTATATTAATAATAAACCATATCATTCAACAGCAATGTTGGTGGCTTTGTTTTAACTGGTCCCTTTTTTAAATTAATTGTCTATAACAACATCTTGAGTTTCATGTATTTTATGTCAGTATTTTAACATTATTGATTCCTTAGAAACTTGAATACAGAAACGTGTATACTACACTTATTTGAGGTAAAGTTGTTCCTTGAGAAATCAAGTTTAAAAAGTATGTGTTTGGATTTTTTTACGTTAGTTATTGATAAAATAGTTATTGATTAGAGTGTCCATAATTTTAACTTGAATGAATTATACTTACATTTGTATTTTTAAAAAATGTATGCTTTGAATACAACCAAGCAATCATAATGTGAAAAATAATAATCAAAAAAAGAATACGGAAAAGAATAATTAATGATTTAATAATCAAATCAAGTGCACGCTGAAGTATTATCAGCAGTAATATCCTCGGCTTTATATGCTTGTATCTGTTCTTCAGCATTAACAAACTTAATAATTCGTTCCCATTAGAAGATTTCTTATTTTATCTCACCACCAGGTGGCAGCTGTTTGCACTGTTTTTGTTGATCTTTCATGAGCACACTATTAATGGCTACATTAATCCAAACCCACGTTATATTTGTGTGATGTATTACCCTTTAGATTTAAAGATGTAACAGATTCATTTGCCCAGGATGAGAATGTAAAGTTTACACAGTTTGAAACATATCCTACAACAGGATGAGTTAACACACTGAGATGTCAAACACGGGTTCTTTTGTTTCTTTATATCTTTTATTTCTTCATCACTGTTCAAACCATCAAATCATCTAAATCATCTGAGTTTACATGTTCACATTCAATTCACCTGACACTGAATCAAACACACAGAGTAGATCAGTTCTCACAATAGCACCGGTCTACAACTATACAATGGAATAACTCATTTAAAAGGGTACCAAAATAACAAAACTGAAATGACAAATGCAATCACTTGTAAGTTCATTTGTATATGACAAACTAGCTTTTTGTATCTCTTTATACATCACTGTGTCAGAGTAAATTAACTGTGCCTGTTGTACACATTAGTAACGAACATTTCTGTGGCATGCAGTGAAACTATTTGAATTTTGTTTTTGAGACCTCATGAAACATAAATGACTTCCGTGAGTTGATTCTCTGTTAAACCGGTTTGGCCTGAAATGCTATTTTTCGCTCTAGAGGCTCGTGATAAAAGAGTAATGCAGGAGGGTGGAAACAAAGGGAGATTTTTTTTTCTGACCAAACTTTATTGTCGGATGCAAAATGTATGTGATCATGGTATTAAGTAAAGCACTAGTTTGTGCTTCTAAAATGTCAAAACGGTGTTGTCTAAAATGTATCTGCATTTGTGTTAGGTACAAAATCTGTTTATACAAATTACATATGAAATATAATAAATTGTGTCCGTTTCATTCAACAATCACGCCAGCATCATTGGACAGGTCGGCTGTTCGAAAATAAAATGAAAGTTGAACCATTAGAGGAAAAAAATTTGTTCTTGACCTCAAGTTCGTCCGATCACGTACTGTACAATCACTGAACCTCACTTTATAACTATAATCTGGAGTTTGAAGATTATTTGGTCAGTTCAATTGGTTTTTACAATTTATTAACGGCTCAGTAAATGTATCCTCTGAGGATAGAGAATTAAGTTGCACAATATACCGTTAGTTATTAAGAAATACCTACAGCACAAACAATATTCAGGCCAATCGCTGAAAGATAGATTAAACAGGTTAGGTTAATAAATTATGCTTCTGGTGATGACTGAAACCTTTATCCAGGAACAACTGTGAATTTCTCACACAGCAGTCTCTAGCTAACAAACAGATGGATTTGAGCTGCCAGGAGAGATATAGTAAGCTAAAATATGAATTCTTTTTAACCATAGCGAGAAGACAAATTTTCACAAAACATCAAGCCTTGAGGTATGTTCAGAAGGATATAAGTGCAGGATGCCACCTCAGTGCAGGTTTCAGGTGAAATAGATCTTGAAAAATGAAATTTAAAATATTACAAATTTTATTGTTCAAGGTTGTTCAAAACAGTTTATGATTCCGACCACCTGATTTATTCAAAAGGTCACATTTTGAATGTAGGTTTTCAGATGGCATGCCCGATTAAGCTCCAAAAAGTTCAATTTTACACTTCGATTAAAGTATAAATGATCATTTCTGAAAAGTGTTATAGTAAATGAAAAAAGAATGCATATGTTGGTTAAATACATATTAGTGCTTTTGCATCGATCTTGGTAAGAAAAGTATGTTTAATGAAGCATATTAATAACAAAATACCTCAATTAATCCTAGGTACCTATGAAACATCATTTATGGAATAAACCGATACACAATGTTCAATTTGTTTTCTTCACTTAAATCAATGTCTGTATTCAGATCATGGTAAGATGCCATGGGGGAGGGGTCGTTCCAGATCAGATGCAGGTCTCACTTTCAGAAGATCCTAAGGCGGTGATCAGAGCCTAGGCTGGGATTTGGTCCACCACTTTGCTGAGACTTAATAATAAGCTCTTTGGACTGGAGCGGCACTTGTCACATCTGGATTCAGGTGATTCCACCCTGTAGCTGACTGAATGATTGTTGTCTTCTGCAATTTGGGAACAGGAAGTGCTACAAAGCATACCACCACCCGCTATGAGCAGGATGCTTGCGCCCCAGCCGATGTAAATAGATGGCCCGATCTCTCTGCGCTGGGCATCCATTGTCTCCGGGTTGTAAAAGATCTGGACCACGTTGACAGCAGCCCATGTGACAGGAATCAGGCAGAGTATGGCACTAATAATCATTGCAAGTCCAGCAGCCATGACAACTCTACCTTTTACAGCTCTACTTCTGTGGTCCAAGCAATTAGTGAATTTCCCTCCGACTAAGGCCAGTGCAAGACCCAGTGAGCCGATCAGGAGCGATACTACTGTAAGGACCTGAGCTGCCTTCAGATCTGCAGTGAGTGCCAGCAGTGAGTCATAAGAGTCACATTGCATCTGACCTGTACTTTGTATCACACAGTTCATCCAGATTCCCTCCCAGATGGTCTCAGCCGTAACAATTATTGCACCCACAAAGCTTGTCATGCGCCACATCGGTATGAGGCAGGAGAGAAGGACGCCCAACCAGCCAAGCAGGGCAAGAATGCTGCCCAACAAATGTATACACTTTGAAGCCATTTCAAGTCTTCTTCTCCAAACTGCAAAGAATCCTCGTTATACCGACACAACCCGTCCGCTGTCACTGTTTCTCGCTAACTTTCACGTCACTTAGAAGCTCTGAGCAAAAAAAAAACTGCATTCTGCCTACTTGCCTCGGTTGTTCTCTCGCCTTCTTTTCCTCACCGCAGACAATTTTCCAATGAAACCAAAGTATCCACATCTGTACAAACTCGCACGCTTCCTTCAAACTAAAGTAGAATAAAAAAAAGGTGTGGTGTGCGATCCTAATCATACCGTCCCTAAATTGTCCTAGGCTTACATAATACCAACCAAACCAGACGAACAATATAAACAAACTTATTAATTCAAGACACCTATAAACACGAATACAATTGTTTTTTATTGGTCTGAAGCTTGTTTGCTTGTTTGTGTTTTTCAAAGCAAAGTCTGACCAAGCCATGAAGTTTAACATTCTGGTAAATATCCAGAGTTAAACTTCTGTCTGTTTTTATAGTGGGGCTGCTTTGCATATGCACTTCTTACATTTTACCTTTCAAGTGTAGATTCGTTGCTAGCACATTAAAAATCGTATGCCCTGCCCATGGATTACAAATATAGAACAAGATATAACCTGTATTGTATTGTATAGTTGTGCTAAAAGCTAAGCTAAATGTACAGCGTTGTAGTTTTGGCTGTACTGTTGGCTGTTATTGTGTGTTATCTCTATATGTGTTATAAACAGTAGAGTGTTTTTAATTCGTAACTAATTTTTTAATGGTAACATAGGATTGTTAGAGATGCCAGAGTTATGAAGTTTGTCAAAGTTGGCACCCTTGGTAAAGCTGAGTGAAATGCTAATGATTGATAGATTATTTGTATAACTCGATTCAACACTTCTTGAATACATGCCATTTTATTACATTTTGCTTATACAATATAAGTTTCACTGTGACGATGGTCCATGTGCAAGTCGACGGCACGTGAACTGATGACCAAAAAATAACCGACTTAAACCTGTATGACTCTCTGTTCATATAACGATGCCAAGGGCTGCTACACAATGACCATTATACTTTTTCAGTAACTAATCACTGATCACCGTTTGTTTGAAAGCGACCAATGACTATCAATGTTGTGTTGCCAGTGACCATTAAGTAATCACCATATTTTTTCACCATATTTGCAATCAGAGCACAGAGATAAATTAATTGATCATATATATTTTTTATGATAAAAAGATTGTAATTTTAATGCTATTCTATTCTATTCAGGCTTACATTCAGCTGAGAGTCAACAGCATATGGTCTACCAGATCATTGTGGTTTTAGGCAGACTTTTGTTGGATTGCTTTCAGTACAGCAGGTGTGCTTTTCATTGCCAGTGTGGCGCTCACAGAAGAATATGATTACCCAGTGATTATCCAGTCAGGTCCAACTGCGTCTATATATCAGCGATAGCAAACATCCATTCATTCATTCATTCATCTTCTACCGCTTTAACCGATCTTCCCTCGGGTCACGGGGAGCCTGTGCCTATCTCAGGCGTCTATGGGCATTAAGGCAGGATACACCCTGGATGGAATGCCAACACATCGCAGGGCACACACACTCACTCACAATCACACACACATTCATACACTAGGGACAATTTTCCAAGGTGCCAATCAACCTACCCTGCATGTTTTTGGACCGGGGGGAAACCGGAGAACCCGGAGAAAACCCCCCAGAGGCACGGGGAAAACATGCAAACTCCACAAACACATGACCGAGACGGGAATCGAACCCGGACCCTGACGGTGTGAGGCGAATGTACTAACCACTAAGCCACCGTGCCGCCCTGGATAGCAAACATTCATTCATTCATTCATTTTCTACCGCTTTATCCGATCTTCCCTCGGGTCACGGGGAGCCTGTGCCTATCTCAGGCGTCTATGGGCATTAAGGCAGGATACACCCTGGATGGAATGCCAACACATCGCAGGGCACACACACTCACTCACAATCTCACACACATTAATACACTAGGGACAATTTTCCAAGGTGCCAATCAACCTACCCTGCATGTTTTTGGACCGGGGGGAAACCGGAGAACCCGGAGAAAACCCCTCAGAGGCACGGGGAGAACATGCAAACTCCACAAACACATGACCGAGACGGGAATCGAACCCGGACCCTGACGGGTGTGAGGCGAATGTACTAACCACGAAGCCACCGTGCCCCCCTGGATAGCAAACATGATAAACTAAATTAAAAATTGTGATTAGACTATATTTTTTGCAATTGAACAAGAATAAATCAATATAACATTGGCTTATGGAGATCAACATTTACTAAATAGCCAATATGTATAAAGGGACTTTTTCTACTATTTCTAAGGATGAAACATCTATAGGCAATGATATAAAAAAAACCCATAACAATTTCATATAATTAATTAAAAATTTATATATGCATGTTTTACCTACCTTCCATGGAAAGAGTAGGCAGTGCTGAAACACCTTTTATTTTTACTTTCCTGGGAAAGTTGATTTGAGTTCTATGATTCTACCTGAACAAAGTTGTTTTTTTGTTTTTTTTAAACTCGTTAAAAATGATTTATTACTTTCAAATTAGTTACATTTACCGGTTAAGGTAGAGATACACTAGGTAAAATATTACACCAGTAAGTACAAAAGTATTTTCCTTCAAAGGTATACTTAAGTACCAGGATTTATTATGGCCATAATGTTACCTATTATCATTTTTGTTATGAGAGTCTTACTTAATCAACTCAGTCCACTTAAAAGCTTATTTTCAAATATTAAAAAAAATTGTGCAAATAAGGCCACGGGCGTCGTGTCAAAACGAGGAGTTTGTTCCATTATTTATTACTCGAAAAATATTCTGCTTGCGTCTTTTCTGACACTGAATTTTATGTTTCTGATAAGAAGATACCACCAGTGGTACTCAAATAAATGCATCAGGGGTTTTTTCTCCAGGTTCTCCGGTTTCCCCCGGTCCAAAAACATGCACAGTAGATTGATTGGCACCTTGGAAAATTGTCCCTAGTGTGTGAATGTGTGTGTGATTGTGAGTGTGTGTGTGCCCTGCGATGGGTTGGCATTCCATACAGGGAGGGTGTATCCTGCCTTAATGCCCATAGACGCCAAGATAGGCACAGGCTCCCCGTGACCCGAGGGAAGATCGGATATAGAGGTAGAAGATGAATGAATATTTATATATATATCTATATATTAGATATACAGATATAATAATATAGTATAGGATATAGATATTAGAGAATATATCTATGGTGGGTGTGTGTGTGTGTGTGTGGTTGTGTGTGTGTGTATGTATATATATTATAATATATTATATATATATATATATATATATATATATATATAGCATTACTAATATTTTGCATTATATATTTTGCAAAAGATAGCTGAGTAAAAAGTATGATTATCACAATGAAATTTAGTAAAATTAAAATACAATTTAAATTAAAATTCAGTAAACTACAAAAAAGTTACCTATTTGTAGTAAGGAATTACATTTACATTACTGTCCACCACTAATTAAGATTGATTACTAATAACAACAAATGCAGACAAGCTTCCTTTATACACCAAGTGGGATGAAAAATGATCACTAAATGTCTCAGCAAATGCAATGGATCTTGGAACAACATCTCAAGTTATTACACAACTCTGGAGTTATTTGTTCATGGTGGTGGCAACTTTCGAGTTTCATCAGACTTCTGGGTTGAAAATATTTTTCAGCTGACAGGAGATGTACTCATTTGTTTGATGAAGTCTGTATGCAACTGGCACAATGTTAAACAGCCATATTTATTAATGCATTGAAAAGCTAAAATAATTATAATGAAACTTCAACATAATCTGTAAAAAAAAGCTTATTTGTCTTGTCATTATGAATGCACAGCTACATTCTAATAATATAATATAAATATAATATAATAAATTGTAAGATGCCATTAAAGCAAATACAAAATCAGATTAATTTGCAAACAAAAATAACATATTTTCTATTTTTACAAGACACAACAATAGATAGCTTTTTTTTTATTACAATAACAAGGGCAATAAGATGAACAATTATGGCATATTTACAATGTCCTTATCCAGAATGACTTACACATATTTTATTTATGAACAACTGAGTGTTACGGGTCTTTCTCATCAGTTTCTCATCATGCACATCCAACGAGAACATCACAAAATGAAAGGCAATAGCAAGGAAGAGATAGAAAAAATTATTTACCATAAAGAATGTTTGTGAAGGATATAGCCATAGGATCAGTTTGACCTTCAGAGTCAGTATTTCAGTAAAAAATATATAAAAGTGCATATATTCTTATGAGATATTACTAGATAAATTTTTTATGCAAAATCGTTACATTATAATTTACATTTTACATTCAAATTCAACTTTGTTCATCAAAAGGCTAATGATTATCTTTATCTTTTAAATGATTTTTTAAAAATTATTATTAATCGTATTTTTAGAGAAAAAAATTTAATTGGAAAAAAACTTTTAAAAAATACTATTTTTTCCTTTTTTTAACATATGTAATGAAACTGACCAAACAATGTTCAGATTTCTGGTAGCAAATTGAACATCACTTAAACATTTAAGTTTAATACACACATTGGAGAATAAATTGAGTATTCATTTTACCAGTCCACTAACGCAACCAAAATTCATATGGTGTTTTCCTTAAACATAAACTTTGTTATTGTTGCTGCTCACTGTAGATCTGGCCGGAGAGTACTTCACCTTATAGTCAGGCTCATCCTTTGGTGGACATGAGCTACAGAGCAGCGCTCCACCTGCAATGAGAAGTGCAGCACATGCGAAGCCAATATAAAGACAAGGTCCCAGTTCCCTCCTCTGGGCATCTGTAAGGGTTGGATTATAAAAGTCCCTGATGATCGCGGTAGAGGTCCAGCACACTGGAATGAGAACGAGTACCCCTGTTATGATGAAGATGATCCCACCAGTGACAGAAATCCTTGCCTTAGCATTCCCATCCTCTACACAACTGGTGCATTTGCCGCCGATGACGGTCACAATAATTCCAAGGATTCCAACGGCTAGGGCGACTACGATCAAGGCTCGGGCGGCCTGCAGATGTACAGGAAGAATCAGGAGGGAGTCGTAGACCTTGCACTGCATCTGGCCTGTCAGTTGAACCACGCAGTCCATCCATAATCCTTCCCAATAGACCTGGAAAGTCACAATGTTGGCGCCGATGAAAGCCGACATCTTCCAGGCCGGTAAACCGCAGATGACGATGGTGCCCACAAAACCAATTATCGCCAGAATGAGGCCCAAAACCTGAAGTCTCTGGGATACCATTTTGCTGTATGGTCTGTCCCTCTGAGCAAGTATGCAACGTCTGAGTCCAGCTCTGACTAACTGTTTGCTTTAGTGAATTGGGAGGAGTGTGACATGGACATTTACTGTTGCTGTGCGAAACCAGTTTTTTTCTTTTCCAGTTAAACTTGATTCCTGTCATGCAGAAAACTCAGTTTGACTGATACAAAGCTCCACATTCCTCTCTGGTCAAATGATGCAAGTATGGACATAGATGATCTGAACATTACTAGAAAGAAAATCAATCATAAAAGACAATTGATCTGCAACTCATAAACACTGTTGTAGTGAATTGGAGGTGTTTAGGGGAGCAAGTGGATGATACTCTTCTTGCAGCAGGTGTGTGCTGGGATAGTTCTATATAATATAAGTTTAATGTATGGATGAATATGTTGAAACATACAGTAATTCCCTTCTGAGTGAAAATGACTCGTTTTCTGTTGTATATTCGTGCTACACTCTAAAATCACACATGATGTCATCTGGCAAAAAGATGCAATGGTCTGATTGACCTTTCTCGACTGAACTCGAAGTATTGGCGAAAAGAAAACACAGCATATGACTGAAAAAAACGTGTGAAAAACAACTAGTGTAATTTATGGTAGTGGTAGTGTTGTGAGCGTGTTTCTGTTTAGCAGTGTCTGGGGAATTGGTCAGGGTTGAAGAGAAAATAGAATGTTGCCAAGTATACCCAAATTCCTGAGGAAAATCCGCACCCCTTTGATAGACAGCAAATTGGTAAGTGCTTCAGCTTCCTAAACGACAATGAGGCTAAACATACCAATATAATAACCCAATGGCTGGAGGATAGAAAGGTGAATGTCCCCAAATCCCTGACCTTAAAGGGTCATGAAACCTGAAAAAACATTATTTGAGAAGTTAACATATATATCCATGTTGCATATTGCTTAAAGCAATAATAGCTGTCACAAAATATTTTACAAAGTGGAAAATGGTAATTTTTGCACTTCTTGCACTTCTTCCTTTTTGTTCTTCTGGTTTAAAAAGATTAAACTCATCTAATCCAATAACTGCAGCATGGTTTGCATGAGCTATCCCCGTATTTATGCATGGGAAAATGCCACCCGTTGTTGTTGTTGTTGTTTATTGTTGTTGAGTCATGGCTCGTGTTTGTGCCTTTTCCAATGCAACAACACAAAAAAATATGTTTGTGATGAACATTTTTACTGGACAGTTTTTTACTGGAGACTGGTGCAAACCGGTTTCGTGGATACGCCGTACCAGTTCCTATCATCTCTACCGTCTGCACAAAAAACTCTACCAGTGTAACACTACAGGCGTCCATCTTGCCAACATGTTATGTGTTTACATTGTAGGTGTGAAAATTTGCAGGAATTATTCACTTATAGTAACTCCCCTTTTTTATGCAATCTCAACCTTTTCTTCACACTTTACCCCCAACCCTTACCCTCAGTGAACAACGCCCCTTTTCAGAAAGTTTTACAAATTTGGAGGTGTGAAGAAACACCTCTAAAACAAGGGGGTTTCATGACCCTTTAAATCTGATAGAAAATCTGTGAACCGTTTTGAAGAGAAACAGTTATTGTCACTTATCTATCAAATATATGCATATACACATTACAGCACAATGAAATTCTTTTCATTACATATCCAAGCTGGTTTTTGGAATCTTGGGTCAGAGTGCAGGGTCAGCCATGGCGCCCTGGAGCACACAGGGTTCCGACAGGTGGGCTGCTCCTTCCTCCGATCTCCATCGGTATGTATGGATCAGGATTTTACCTGCCGCAAGACCCCGGAGTCTCCAGCACAAAAGGCGCTGTGAGGGTTTAGCAGGCATTTTCCATCCAGCCTGTTGAAAGAGGGTTAGGATTTGGAGCCAATCTGTCCGTAATTGGGAGCCTGAGGTTCTCCAGCTCAGTTGGCATCTGGCGGCTTTTAATGGTCACCGCTTGGTTGAAGATGGTGAGGATGAGCTCCAGCCATGTCTCGTTAAGCTCCACCTCCTCATTCACCTGTGCTCCTACATCCCGAAGGAAGTCGGCTGGTTGGTTGTTCCATCTTGGAGAAGTAAGCACAGATCTTCTATGGATGTAGATGTTCTCACATCCTTCTGTCTCTTCATGTAATCCCACACACACTCCATGATGTTGAGATCAGGACTCTGTGGGGAGGGGGGGGGGATTTGTGCCATCACTTCCATTATTTCTAGTTCTATTTCTAGGTAGTAACACCAAATATTGATTTGATTTAGATTTTTTTCTTTTTTTTTTGCTCACGTTGTGTGTATGTATGTATGCATGTATGCATGTATGTATGTATGCATGTACGCATGTATGTACAGTATGTAAGGGAGTCTGACAATTATCATAAATGTTGTGACAGTTTCAAAAACTGTGTTCATTGTAACTTAATATTCCCCTTGTTTACTGCAAGGAATTGAACCCAGTGTGTTGTAAATCACCTTAAGTTTTGACATGCTGTTCCCTTGAAGATGCTTTTCTGCATGCCTTTGACTATTTTAGTAACAGAAAACATCCTGTCCGCCCAAACCAGTCCAGAAATTGTCCTCTGATCTATTTCATCATCAGGGAATTTCTGTCACAGAACTGCCAATTACTAGGTTTTTGTTTTTAAGCATTCTTCCTGAGTGACTGAGCCAGAGTGTTCAGAACTATTTAAACCAGTTGAACTAGCACCAACATATAGTGTTTGCTCAAAGAAACGATGATAACATTTTTGACTAATTACGCAAATATAACATAATGGTCTTGATCTGTATCGGCATGATTTCAAGCTTTGAAATGCTGTAATTGATTGGCTGAATGGATAACGGCATGGATGTCAAGGCGTAGAGGTGTTCCAAATAAGTTGGATGGTCTATATCAGGGGTGGCCAACTAGTAGGAGGCTAAGAGCCACTTTATTTTCTGTGTTACTGCAAAGAGCCACATCATACACATGGGTACACATGAACATCATCCCATTCCCATTGACGCATGTTATGTGAAAGCTCCTACAGAGCTTTCTAGTAGAAACTAGTTAAAGAGCCGCATGAGGCTCGGGAGCCACGGGTTGGACAGGCCAGGTCTATATAATCGATCTGCAAATGATATACAAAGTACAAAGACATAATTTAAAAAAAGAAACATTTAAAAAAAGGCTCAGTGGCACCCTTTACGCATTTTATGGTAATGATGTGACGTTTCTAATTGTAACATTTGAATGATTCCTACTGACAACAAATTTCCAGAGGTGTTTGTACTACAGAGGTTTTAATATGTAAAGCTTTGATTATGCATTCACCATTTCCATACATGCATACTTTTTTTAAGTTGTAGTTTTAACATCGGTTAGACAGAAATAATTCAATAAAACTTCTGTAGAATCTTATAATCAAATTCGTATACCAAGCATCACTCTAGAAAAATCAGTATGTAAAGAAATTATACAGAGTTTTGATAGCAACATCTTTATAAATATAAAAGTATCTTTCTAACACAAAAAAGCCTGTTTTAGAAATACTGTATATAGCAAACACTAATTAAAAAAATGAAACAAAAGAAATTAAAGGTAAGCATAATTAACTGCAAATATTATTATACCATGTATAATTATTTTCTTGAAATATCATTATTACTTCTTAGATTGTGCATAAAGCTTACAAGATCATGAATAACAATATGCAAGTTTTGATTGCGTATTAAACACTCTCTGCTGTTCAGCAGTCAGCACATGGGGATGGACCCTTCACATATGAAAGCACTTCACATACAACTAATACACTTCAGGCTATGATTTGAAGCAAAGTGATAAAAAGAGCTTTGACCATTTTACCAGTTCAAAAATGAATCGTTATTTTGTCTCATACATAAACTTTGTTGCCGTTGCTGCTCACTGTAGATCTGGCAGGAGAGTATTTCACATTATATATAGGCTCATCTTTTGGTGGACATGAGCTACAGAGCAGCGCTCCACCTGCAATGAGAAATGCAACACATCCAAAGCCAATATAAATACAAGGTCCCAGTTCTCTCCTCTGAGCATCTGTAAGGGATGGATTATAAAAGTCCCTGATGATCGCGGTAGAGGACCAGCACAATGGGATGAGAATGAGAATCCCTGTGAAGATGAAGATGATACCACCGGTGACAGAAATCTTTGCCTTAGCAATCTTATCCTCCACACAATTGGTGCATTTGCCGCCGATGACGGTGACGATTATTCCTAAGATTCCAACGGCAAGGGCGACGATGACCAAGGCTCGGGCGGCCTGCAGATGTACAGGAAGAATCAGGAGGGAGTCGTAGACCTTGCACTGCATCTGGCCTGTCAGTTGAACCACGCATTCCATCCATAATCCTTCCCAAAAGACCTGGAAAGTCACAATGTTGGCGCCAATGAAAGCCGACATCTTCCAGGCCGGTAAACCGCAGATGACGATGGTGCCCACAAAACCAATCATCGCCAGAATGAGGCCCAGCATTTGAAATTTCTGGGATACCATTTTCCTTCTTGCTTTAAAAGGATGGTCTGTCTGTCTATGAAAGCATGCGATATCTGTGTCAGTTAATGTCAGTCCGGAGACTTTATTGAACTGGGAGGAGTCTGCATGTTGATATAGTAATTTCCTTTTCCAGTATGAAACCAGTTTTAAACTTT
Organism: Kryptopterus vitreolus; assembly: GCA_030449085.1. NCBI lineage: Eukaryota > Metazoa > Chordata > Actinopteri > Siluriformes > Siluridae > Kryptopterus > Kryptopterus vitreolus. The sequence continues at coordinate 8,255,531 of JACRUU010000024.1, forward strand.
ACCCGTCAAACTTGATTCCTGCGGTACATTACGACAACATAAATACTTTCACATATGCTAAGTAGTTATAGCAACTGAAACAACTTGAGTAGCTCCCATTAATATATCTTAATTTAAAACCTTTGAACCTCATTGAAATGTACTTGTTCAGGTGACTATTTTGGTTTCCAAACTGCCAACATTGTTGTAGTGAAAAGAGTAAAGTGGCAGTTCTGTTAACAGATTTAGGCTTTGTGTCTATAATAGGAGAGAATATGGTTGCAGCCGAGGTTTGATTCAAGAGGGCAGTACTGTACAATTCAACTGTATTAATTACTAACCTAGCTGCATTTTTTTATGTGTAGCTGCTGTAGTATCGGTATCGGCCTAGTTTCGAAAAATGACACACACCTCTTCTCCTTCCATAACATTATTTATGAATACAAACATCACAATCCAAGCTATAGGTTTATTTAGGAACCAGGTTCTATTGACAAAGACGTCCACATTATGAAATGTCCATAAATAAGATTTATAAACTGGGTGAGCTAAAAATGTTAAAATACTGTCATTTAAATGTTGATGATCTAGCTAATTATTCTAGGTGTTTTCTGGTGAAATATTTCAAAGAAGTAGTCTCATAGGACCGCAATTTGGAACTTCTACCAAGATAAACTAGTTCCTGTTATAACTAATAGCAGTTCCATATATAATAGTTGCTCCTTCAATCTTTCTATGTAGATCTTCACATTAAAAACAAATAAGAAAAGGAAATGTTTTGTGATCTGGGGATTTTCTGATTTGGAGACGCCTTCTGTGCTTAAAGGTTCACTTTATCAATCATTACACATTTCTTTTGTTATCTAATCCATGTATTAGATTAGATTAGATATAATGTATAGTTATTCTGATTTATTTATTACCCAAACATACAGTAGCTATCTTATTCATTCATTCATCTTCTACCGCTATATCCGATCTTCGCTCTGGTCACGGGGAGCCTGTGCCTGTCTCATCGGCATTAAGGCAGGATACACCCTTTGATGGAATGCCAACCCATCGCAGGGAACACACACACACACGCACTCAGAATCACACACACATTCATACACTAGGGACTATTTTCCAAGGTGCCAATCAACCTACCATGCATGTTTTTGGACCGGGGACCGGGACCTGGAGGACACCGGAGAACCCGGAGAAAAACCCCCTGAGGCATGGGGAGAACATGCAAACTAAACACACACATGGCCGAGACGGAAATCGAACCCGGACCCGAACGTGCTAACCACTAAGCCACCGTGCCCTATCTATCTAATTCAATTAATTGATAAATATATAATTATATAAAATTTTGTGTGCCCCAAATTAACAGAGGCATAATCATACTATGAATGCTTTAATGCTGTGTAATATGTTATGCGTTTCATTACCAGCAAGAGTGCTATTGTTTCAGCAGACTAGGTTCAGCGACATGTAATCAGCATGGCCAATATTATACAATATCATATATAATATGTAATATTGCTATTAGACAACAGTTCTTGAACCAAGTAATAAATATAAACAATATTTAAGACTCAATACATTTAATTAATATATATTATATAATTTATAAATGTAATAACTGTTACAAAGTTTTTACAATTGATGCAGTTCCAAGGTCGGCCAAAAATGTAACTAAATGAACTAAGACTGTTGTGTATATGTAATAATTTACATAGATTTTTGGATAAAAAGATAAAAATAGAAATTGTACAATAGAAATTGTAGTGAAGTCTATACCATACATCTTTACAAGTAGTATATAGTATACAAAAGTAACACATAAGTAAGATTCTAAAAATATTTTCAGTATTTAATTTAATTTTAAGTATTAATTTTGTGCAAAAGCTCATGTTGCTTAGCAATAAGCGCCAATTATGTTCCTTTGTGAATTAATTGTATGTATAATTATAATGACAATATGTATTTGAAATGATCTAGAGTTCTTTGAGTACAATATACTTTACATGAATACACACAAGATAGAGCTATGAAGGTTTTTTGTGTAAGATTCCTGGTCATTTTACCAGTTCATTAAAGTGACCTAGCAACTAATCAGTTGGCTTTATTCAATACAGACAAGCGTTTATGTGACATGGACTTTTGCAGTATTAGCCTTGTATTAGCCTTAATTCTTGCTAACTCCTATAGAGTTGCCTCTCAGTTTTCCATGCAACATCTCCATTCAGTTGTATTTTTCAGTGATGCTATTGACTGCAATTTATAAGCATAAACACTGTTTTCATTGTGTAAGTAAATACTGAAATCACATTTTTCCTAACTGCAATTTGATGTGTGGGGAGGATTTCAGCAGTTTAAGGTGATGGCCTCCTGATCAGAAGGTCGGGGGTTCTAGACCCGGTATCGCCAAGCTGCCACCCTTGGGTCCTTCAGCAAGGCCCTTAATCCTCTATGCTCCAGTGCCACGATACCATGGCTGACTCTGCACTCTGCACTCTGGATATGCCAAGAAAAGAATGTTCCTCACGTGATCAATAAAGTATGTAAAATAAAAATGTAAAAAAAAATCTCCACACTAATCTTAAATTTGTACATGCTTACTATTCAGTTCAGTTTGCATGTATAGAAAAAGTGATTATTCAACTAAACAATGTCGTCTGAGGTACGTTTTTGAACAACAAATTAATATAGATGGAATACAGTTACAGGAATATAATTTAAGAAACATAGACAAGTTTGCATGTACAAGTGCAATGAGACAATATGTTTTTTTCCCTTCAGTCACCACCATCAGTAATTCATAGCGAGCTGCGAAATGTAACTATTTTAGTATCAGTGTAGGCATTAAAATCAACAAGTATCAAAAACATGAACTTGCAATCATATTATCTCTGCAAAAAGATCTCATTAATGCATCCCATGTCATTAGAGAGAATCCTTGCCAACCTGACAATCAAAACAGACGTGTGTATAGTTCTGTTCACTTCAATGACCCCATTTGTAACTGTATTCTAAATAAAAGACATAACAAAATGTAAAAAAGTGTTTTGTATCCAAAATAATCCCTGATCAGGAGAAATCGCTTACTAATGATGAGTGGAATCTCAGTATAAGTCTACTATATTAATTATTCAAGTTCTGTTTGAATAATTCTCATAATCACACCATTGAATCCATGTGATTGTAAAAGCATACATTTCCAGTCATTTAAGTCATTAATACATTTTCAGTTTTTAAACCACTAAGAAATGGAGCTCCTTCATTCTTCATCTTCATATTTAAAATGTCTTCCTTTTGTAAAGCTCAGCAGCTGTTTTTGTATGTGCTGATGAATAGTCCCCCACCTAAAACCTGCAGGAATCCAGCTACCCATCCAATATAGATGCAGGCCCCCATTTCTCCTTTGCTCGCAGAAATGACCAGAGGATTGTAAAAGTTTTGGATGATGGTATATGCCGACCAGCTGACACTGATCAAACACAGAGCCCCTGCGATGATGTAGACCACCCCAGCTACTATACCAATCTTGGCTTTCTTATTCCAGTCATCACGGAAGAAGTTGGTACATCTGGCCCCGACGACCATTAAGCCAATTGCGAAAACACCGGTAGCGAGAGAGACGCAGATCAAGGCCCTAGTAGCCTGGAGGTATTGAGACAGAGCCAATATAGAGTCGTACGCCTTGCACTGCATTTGTCCGGTGCTCTGCAGCACGCAGTTCATCCACAAGCCTTCCCAGTGAACCTGCGCTGTCACAATGTTGGCTCCAATGAAGGCCGACATCTTCCACATGGGCAAGGAAGTTATCAGGATGGTTCCCAGGAAGCCCAGCAAAGCCAGAATGATTGCCAAGATTTGCCGTCCCATCTCTGTCAAATGTCTTCAGTTTTTTACACCGAAATCAGTACGAGATATTTAAAAAAGCTGTCAGAGTGATTCGCTCCGGAAAAATATTCTTGTTCTCCAGCGATAGATGTTTTGAAGTTCGTAAGGAAGGAAAGGGTGGAGTTTATGTTTGCGAAAATATAAACACCGGGAATGCAGTTTCCTGCTTAACTTGATTCTTTATTGTATACTCGCAGGAGAGTGAAAGAGAGTGAGGAGGGGAAGAGAGAGTGAAAGAGAGTGAGAGAGAGAGAGAGAGAGAGAGAAAGAGAGCAAACAAGTGTGCATGCACAAAAAAAAGAACACGAGAGCAGCTCAGAGAAGTGGGAATAGAGCTGAATGAAAAGACTTCATTGTTCATCCCAAAGGCAGGTATCAAAATTCCTTTCTAGTGTTCCTGTAACCTGAAAATGGACAAGCATTAAACAAAGAACCAAGCCCTATGTGTGCACAGCCGGTTTTTGAAGAAAAAAACTCTTTTATACAGATAGATAATGTAGTATCAGGCTATTTATTTATAGCTAGATCTACTGCTTAGAATGATGAATAGGGGATGGCATCTGTGCAGCTAAACAAACATAATCTTTCATTTATCATGGTTGGATATGAACGCAGATATGAACAAAAAAAATAAATAAATAAATAAAAATCAGACCAAATCTTAATTGTCAAGTATCATGGGTTGCATGGAGAAGAACGTTGTCATAGCATGCTATAGTATGCTGGTCCAGTAAAATATGACGGGAACTACAAAAATGAAATAAAGATAAAAGATATCAACTATATTTGTTCAGATATATCCATACACACAGATATATATATATATATATATACACACACACACACACACACACACACACACACACACACACACACACACACACACACATGGGATCAGCAAAACTAATATATATTAAATATCTATGCCAATCTGTTAGTATGTTTCCAAATTGTAAATATATATTTACATTTATATATACACACACATCTTGTCTATGTGTATTGTCTATGACAATATAACAATTCAGAAGTAATCTGTATAAGTCAGAGGTACAGTCAATCTGTATGTTTTTTGCCTCATTAAATTCAAGTTAGAGTAAAGAAAAGAGAAATATGATGTAGGTGATACATATCCTATGTTTTCTTACTGCAGCTGAACAGGTGTTAATTTAGCCAACCCCAACCCCTTCAATAAACACTCAGTAATTGATTGTTACTTTTTAAACTTCATTCCAGTCTGCAAAATTCAACTGGAGGATGGAAAACTTTTTTTTGGATGGAAACAAAGCTGCACCCATCTCAGCTCCTTTGTGTTAATTTGTATAGGCTTCAGTAATTCAGTATTGAGAATCTACTGTAAATAACCTAATGCAATTTGAGATGCACATTTACAGAAAGGAATTTGAGCAAGATACGCTCCTAGTTACTTAGGCTACTGCTGACAAATGGCTCACATTCTTATACATGCATTAGCTTTAAAAAAAAAAAAAAACCCACTTCAACTTAATTTTTTGGTTCAGAAAGAATTTAGGAAAAGTGAGCAACACAAGGCATCACCTGTAACGTTTAAAATACATTTTTTTATTAAATTGACTGACATTTAACTGGTAATCCCTTTCCACACCCCAAACCTTACTAAATTAACTACTTTTTAAACTCAGTTTTCTTTGTAAAGTTAAGCTCAGTGAAGACAAGAGAACAGCGCGTATAAAAGCATGATTTATTTAATAAAAAGATAAGTTTAAAACACATTAGTTACGCTACACAGTCCGAGAAAGCGTTGGAGAAATCTACACATAGTTGCCACCATGTGTGTTCGCCCGTGGTGCGGTGTACTTTGCTGAATAACCTCGATATTCGTTTTTGGGACACTGGCAGCAGAAAAGCGCGCCCCCGAGAAGCAGCAGTGCGGCGGCGCCCCAGCCAATGAACAACGACGCGCCGAGCTCGCGCTTCTGCGCGTCCGCCAGTGTGGGGTTGTAGAAGTCCAAGATGACCGTGTGAGCACACCAGCACACCGGAATCAGGCACAGAACTCCGCCGACCAGGAAAAACACGCCGGCCGCCACGGACACGCGCGCCTTGGTGGGTTCGTCCTCGATGCAGTTCGTGCACTTCCCTCCGGCGACCGCGAGGAGGACGCCGAACAGCGTCAGAAGGATGGCGATGACGACGAGAGCGCGCGCGGCCTGCAGGTCCTGAGGCAGAGCCAGCATGGAGTCGTAGACCTTGCACTGCATCTGACCTGTGCTCTGGATCACGCAGCTCATCCACAGACCCTCCCAGAAGGTTTGCGCGGTCACGATGTTCTGCCCGATGAACGCAGTCACTCGCCACATGGGCAACGCGCAGATGACGATTTCACCAAGAAAGCCGATGAACGCCAACGTCAAACCCAGAACCTGCAGACCTGAAGCCGCCATTGTGCCTTTGTGTGATCCTTTCTCGTTGGTTCACAAATGCTTGGTGGAATAATTGCCTCTGGGTCTTTTTATACCCATCATAATCACTCAACACAATCACGCACAAGTGCTAATCATTACGACTGATTGGATCACGTGACTGAAGTCAGCCCTTACCAATTAAAGACGCATGCGCAAAACCTTTACCTGCAGTGTTTACCATTTTCTTAGACATTTCTAAAAGATCTAGTGATACTATCACATTTTTATTCTGATACTAAACTACCCCTTGATTAGTGTTTCCTTCTTTATCACACAACTGTAACCTTCAAGGATTTATATTGATCTTGTTATGAATCAGGTGTGTTGGGGGAATGGGAAAACTATAATATGTGCTAGACAGTGAGTACTCACAGACCTGTGGAGTAGTTTAGTGTCCCAATGATAAAGCAGAGCAAATGTAGCAATAATTCACTTTTTTGTTTGTAGACCATCTTTAGGGGCTATTTTGCCTCAATTGTCACTGTGATTTAAACCCATTCAGTAAAGCATCTTTTGAACATTTGGCTTAATCACCATAGCAGAGTCCTAACAATTGTTTCATTAAATGAAATATACAATGTTCAGTGTTCTATCCATGTTTAGAATGTCTGCTTGCAATTTAAATAGCATGGGGGGATATATATATATATATTTTTTGAGTAAATGGCTTGGAACAACAATACCATCATTACCTAGACAGGGATCAGATTCCAAATATTTCAAATGGAGAGTTTGCAGTGATCATGGCAGGGTCTCTGTAACTGCTAGAGTCATTTTAAAACACTGGAAAACTTCAAAAACCCCAGACTTAAGAGAATGGGTCAACATGATGACTAAGACGACTTTCTATGAAAGTTTACTTCTTAAACTTCATAACAAGAACAGAACATGTGGACCTGTGTGTATCCCTGTTTGGGAAGATTTTTGGTCTGACAATGTAACAAAATAACTTTGTCTCATTATTTCGCACCTTGATGCTTATTCCTTGTTTAGTATTTGGTATATATATATTTTTGTTAATTATAGCCACTGTATTTTTTTTTGCTCTTTTATGTAGCACTTACATATATCTGTAACCTGTGTTTTGTATGATATTGTCATGCACCGAACGAAAAACAATAAAAACTTGAATAAAAAAAAAAAAGAAGATATTTTAGGATCTGATTTATACTACTGATTTAAATTCAGGGTGAATTTTAGAGCTCATTACAGGAATACAGGGCTGAATGTGGAATTAAAGTCCAGTCACAACCACAGTACACTCATTTACACCTCGGGGGAGTTTAAAAATTCAAATCTTTTTTTGGAACATTGGAGGAAAACCAGCAAAACCAAAATGGACAAAGGGACAAGATGTAAAAACAATTTTAGATTATCATATTTAAATTTATAAACATTATAATTGAATTGTAATCTTTTTGTTTTTATGTAAGTATATTACCACACAGTAAGTCACTGGGATATACATAGGAATATTTGACTTTATCAGCTTGTTATTTTAGCTTGTTAAGTCCAGCAGCCTACAATTGAACAAAAAGTCAAAAAGATATCTGCATATTCTGTATACAAAAATACTTTTTGCATTTCCACAGACTTTTAATTACACAATATAAAATAAACAGGATTGTCAATCAGTGAAATGTTATGTACAGATTTATTGGTTCACATTACATCATTTATTCATTTATTTAAACAACATCTATGTTAGTATTGTTGAAGGTTTACAATCATCTAATTGGGAACTAAACTAAACGTGATCTCAAAAGAGCAGAAATACATGCCTTTCCTGGAAATATTGGTTAGCACAGTTGATGAATCCGCTTTTGTTTCAGAGTTCTCATGGAAACTTGCACCATGTCACTCAAACATAATTCATCCCTGGGGACATTGATCTAGCAGGGACATACTTGGCTGCCGGGTATGACTGGTTTTCCTTTGGAGGGCAATTCCAGCATAGAAGTCCTCCCCCCAGCAGCTGGAGAGCTGCAGATCCCCAGCCAATATACAGGCAAGCTCCTAATTCTCGACGCTGGGCTTCTATCACCAAAGGGTTGTAGAAATCCCTGATAAGGGTCTGGGCAGACCAGCTCACAGGTATGAGGATGAGGAAGGCAGCGATCAGGAAGATCACCCCTGAGACAATGCAGGCTTTTGCTTTTGCAGCTTCATCCTCCATGCAATTGGTACACTTTCCTCCAATCACCGCCATTAGCACACCAAAGATGCCTACTATGATGGAAATGATAACCATAGCCCTTGCTGCCTGAAGGTCTTGAGGAAGGGCCAGTAGGGAGTCATAGACTTTACACTGCATCTGTCCAGTACTTTGGACCACACAGTTCATCCATAAACCTTCCCAGATGATTTGCGCAGTGACAATGTTAGCTCCAATGAAAGCCGTCACTCTCCACATCGGCAGAGCGCAGGTGATGATCGTTCCGAGCCATCCGAGCATGGACAGCAAAACGCCGAGGATCTGGAGGCCTTGGGATGCCATTGTTCATGGATGGTCTTCAATCAGAGGCTTCCTGGTGTACTTCCAGAGAATGAGTCTGCTTCTGGTAACAACACACTGGTTTTATACCTTGTACTTAAAGGGTGTGGTTCTTGAGCACATACAAAGAATAGAATATGCAGTTATTTGATACTTAACCTTGGTTCCATGCATTGTCTGGAAACCTGTACAACCTCAGCGACCCCTAGCAGGCTCTAAATCACATATCCGAAAGTACACATAAAACCGTGTTAACCAGCAATGATTTGTACACGTATAGTATTTGCCTTGAAGTTAATCAACTTTAATAATTTCATCTGATAACTGATAATCTTACAGTATGTGCAGATGTATATGTAGATAATGTTAGAGTAGCCTGATACAGACTTAATAATTACATTCCTGAACTGAAATAAAAACATGAAACCAGTGTGCACAGATTTCACTAATGATTAAATCATAGGGCAACTACTGAGTTCCATCAACATGCAGTTATGTAGAATGCACAGGCCCGGTGGGATTTTTATACCACAAAACCATTAAAAGCATTTCTGTAATGTTTCAGCGCTGGAAAGTTTGAGGTTTGAAAGTTGATCAGTTCTAAAATGTCCATCTTAAGTTATGGATGTTCATTCAAGATGTTCTTTGGATGTTCGTTTAGAGTGCAGGAAAGTGTGTAAATTCAGGTAACCCAGTTATGTAGGTGTAGCTTTGCAAATCTATCCTTTATAGATTTGCACTGAACATTTAGTCTTTTAGACGGTAAAATACAGTCACATTTAAAAAATAAATACATTAATTAATTAATTAATTAGATGTAGTTTACTTTTGTCTATTTGTTTTTTTGTTTGTTTTGTGGCATGTATTTATATTGACTCACTGGTTTCTCGGTGAAATTAATGAAGTTGGGTTGTTTGTTTTTTTGCTTGTTTGTTTAATTCACTGATTATCTGGAATGTTGCTTGGAATGTTCTTAAATGACTGAAATATTCTTTGACTGACTGATTGCTGGTTGACCCACTTGATTGATTAATTGATTACCAATAATGTTTTTTTTTGTTGCACATTTTATGTTTATGTTAATGTGAGATTACAAATAAATACATAACGCATCTTTTTTGTCTTATATTTTTTTTCAATAGAGAAAAACTATAAATGCGTTTTAAAAAGATATATGAATGGCTTGGTGAAACTTTACGTATGATCTGTTGGCATCGGTACCGTATTTGAAGTCCTTGTGCATTTACTCAAGATTACAGGATTTACTGAAAAAAAATAAATAGCAATACAGAGTTCAATTAGGTCCAACTATAGAATACAGTTAAAAGTAAGGGACTCCCTTTAACTACAATACAAAATTTTATTTCCTATGTTTGTTTTCTAATAAAATTAGTCATTACACCTGAATTAAAATATTGATTGTGTAGTTCATGATACAGTGTAACTGTTTCTGTGTTTCTTTGTGTGTTGAATAAAAAGAAAAGCGAACAAGTCCAAGAGATTAAATGCAAGATTTTTTGTATTTTTTAACAGAACCAAAAAGTAATACATACTGGCTAAACTATGTTTACAAATGGTCAAGAGATTTTCTTTTATTAGTCTTCATGACAGAAATGAATAATGGCTTTATAAATCCATCAAATGTGTATACTTTTGGAAAGGTTTTCATACATCTGTGCAATTCTATGTTACCTGTTACATGACCTGTAAGTTGTCTTTAACAGAGCCACACCTGAACTGGATTGTCAAGGTAAGACAACTCCCTTTTCGGAAATGTTTTGTTCACAGTCACCTGCTTGAATTTCTGTGTACAAACTACAGCAAATTATTGAAACCGATTCTTCATGTTTCAGAGGTCATGTTAAACATAAAGGTGTTGATTTTATTCTTTTCCCCCTTTGTTTGATTCCTGAGAAGAAGAAAAAAACATAGAAAGGAAGTATACTGTACAAAATATATATTTACAAAACCACAAATTCCATAAAACAAAGAATGAAGGTGAGGTGGGGGATAGAAAAGCGCTCAGGAAATTCAATAGACAATTACAATTAAGCATATCAAAAATCAAACAATTAAAAAAACTTTGGCAGAACATCATGCAGTAGTATCAACTGCATCTTGTGAATATGTAAGAAGAGAAACAAAAATGGTCAAAATAACTATTACAATGGTCCATTAAGTCCTCATGACAATATTTCAGTACTTGTGCGGGTTTAGACAAGTATTGTTTGACCTTCTTAAACGTAATCCTTGTTAGAGGGTGCCGAGGCCTGGGAGCGAGTAGGAGCGCTGTATTTGGCTGTGTAAGCTTTCGGTTCATCACGTGAGCAGTTGGCGCACAGCAGAGCTCCTCCGATGATCAGCAGAGCAGCAGCTCCCCAGCCAATGAACAGCGATGCGCCCAGTTCCCTCTTCTGTGCCTGGTTGACCAGTGGGTTGTAGAAGTCCCTGATGACAGTTTGGGCAGTCCAGCACACAGGGATCAGACACATTATCCCAGAGATGATGAAGACCACGCCCGCTGTGATAGCAACCTTCGCCTTAGACTTCTCGTCCTCCACACAGTTGGTGCACTTTCCTCCGGCCATGGCCAGCAGGATGCCCAGAATGCCCACCACAATGGAGATGACCGTGAGGGCGCGGGCGGCTTGGAGATCCGAGCTCAGCGCCAGCATGGAGTCGTAGACCTTGCATTGCATCTGCCCCGTGCTCTGAACCACACAGCTCATCCATATGCCTTCCCAGCTGATCTGCGATGTGACGATGTTGCTGCCAATGAAAGCTGTGACCCTCCACATAGGGAGAGCGCAGACCACAATAACGCCAATCCAGCCGATGAGGCCCAATGCGGCACCCAGAATCTGCATCCCAGCCGACACCATTTTTACTTCTGTTGACTTGTAGTTTGGCTTCTGTTGCAGACACTCTGGTTTCTTGGTAAGCTTGTGACAAATGTGCTCAGAGCAGATACTCTAAAAGTGTCTAATGGGGTGGAGTTTGTGACATGGCTCCACCTCACAACCTGCTCTTCTGGTTTCGCTGTATGGTCTTGCTCATTGTTAGGATGAGACTGCCCAAAATGTGATTCTTACTCACTTGCTAATAATCTTATCTACATTCAACAAATGAACAACCTATAGCTTTGTATAATTGACCTTTTTTTGCATCACAAACTGTGTGAGTCATGGTTGTGGGAATACTGGTTTTCTAATGGTTCAGAAACAAAGATCCCAGATGAAAAATGTCCATTCTTGTGTATTTATCCAAGTTCTGCTTGACAGGGAAATCAGTGTTAAACAAATGGACCCAAGGACTGGGTTTTCACTTGTCTGCCAAAATGTCATAAAAGTCACATATATCTAGATGGAAAACTTTTGAAAAACCCTACACATTTCTTCACCCATAATGTCTGCCATTACTGTGGCAGAAACCTAGATAAACGCCTTCAGGCTTTAATAAGCATTGCTTGTACAAAGGCGTGTCTGTTTTTGCACATGGGGTTTGCGGTGTGTGTGCAGTGAAACTGAACATCCAGAAGAACAAATGTCTCCAGAATTCCATGACCCTCACTTTATCAAATATTAGCTTTTCTCATGTGATTAATTTATTGGATTTGGAAAGTCTGCTTTTTTTGTACAATAAGCAATACCTGCTAAAAAGAAAAAGACTAATGGTAGAGTAATAGTTGTCAACAAATAGAAAAGCGGTTTGAGCAAAATAATTCTGAAAATCAATCTTATTCTCATCAGCTTGCTTGGCTGGATTAGATGAAATTTAAACTGTTCTAATATTTAGTTAAATTATTATTAATGTCAAACCTTTCAAATCAGTCTTGAGTATCTGGGTGAACTTTTTTTTTACTTCATGACCTCTTTTCTAATGTCATGCCTTTTTATGCATGATCTTTTTATGCAATCAGGAAATCATGGGAACTGATTATTTGAAGGGAAAAAAAACACTGGAATTGTGAAACCAAATAGAAACATGCATTCCATGAGAGTGAGTTCTTGTTTTGTCTCTGTGTTAGTTAAAATGGGGGAGGTACAGGTGCAGCTAACAGATGACATTGGATCTCGGCGAACCTGTTTTGAAACGTGCGACAGGTGAATGGTGAGGTGCGCTGCCTAGGCATGACTAATGGCAAGATCTGAAGTCCGATTAAAACAGAGCAAAATATGCAAATTGTGTGGGCGTGGTCTTGTTTCTGTGTCCTGTGTGGTTCAAAAGAATAGTCAGAAAAGAATGGAACAAAAATGGAACTGTGATCTCTGCGTAAACTCCAATTAATTAGACATTTATTTGTACAGTATATAATACTAGAAATATCACTTCTTATACACAATTCAAAGCTTAATGCTTTAAAGAATACCAGACTCTTCACTACATGCAAATATTTAATTACGCCTCTGTCCTTGAGAAACAGGTTCTATTGGTTTCAAACTGAAAGTAATAGAATAGCATTGACTTTATTTGTCACATATACAATACAGCACATTGAAATTCTTCATTCGCATATCCCAAGTTGTTTTTGGAAGCTGTGGTCAGACATGATATGGTGCCACTGGAGCGCAGAGGGTTAAGGGCCTTGCTTAAGGACCTGAGAGTAGCAGCTTAGCTATATCAGGGCTCGAACCCGCAAGCTTCCAATCAATAGCTCATTGCTGTAACCACTTAACTGCCTCCTTTTTAAAATAAACAATACATTTATAGCAACATTTGTGATAGCATTCACATTTTATTCTTCTCATCTATGTACTCAGATAGCATATTATTGCAGCCTTGAGATAGTTGAGTTTTGAAACTATCCCAATGGCCAGAATTTGACGACAAATGTGTTCCAACAGTAAATGTAGATACAAGGACACAAATGTTTGTACCTTTGTAGTTTTAGAAGTCTTTGTTTAATTGCTTTTTGTAGCCTAAGGTCATTTAAAAAAAAAAAAAAGATATTGTAAGGCACCAAGCTCCATAGTTATAATTAAGAAATAAACAGATTGTCTTGTAGAGTGAAACATACAATATTTAATAATTATGCTGTATTAACTCAATGTCAGTGAGATATCTGGAGCAATGATATACAGTCTTTACTGTGGTACATGTCGGTACAGTTTTCTGCAGTTGTGGCAAACCAAATATGGGTGAGTTTGTTATCATCATAACAGATGATGATAGTAGCTGATAGAACTGTTGGTATTTGGGTCAGCTGACATAAACTGGTGGCATGTCTAAAGTGCATTCTCCAACCCTTAATAGCCAAAAGAGAAAACAGTTGGAGACATTTTTTCATGTTGGATTAGTTTATTATATTATTTATCAAATAGTTTATTATATATTTTACAAAGTGGAGACTATGAAGCATAAAATAGGTGGCCTGCAATTTTCACAGTAGTAGTAATTTGTCAGAGTAGTAGTAGTAGTGCTATTCAATAAATAGTAGTTTTCAAAAAAAAAGTGGTTTGAGCAAAACAATTCTGAAAATCAAGATTATTCTCTATGTTTTTGAAACACCTCAACCACTGTTGTACTGTAGTTGCATTGCTTATTCATGAAAATTATCTTTATAATGTGCAAATATTATTTATTTAACCCATTGGATATCATGGTTTACTTACATTCGCAGGAGCAATAAATTTGCCCAGGAATCATTTGGGCAACATTGAGTTCTTGGTGTTGATTTGACATCCAAATTCCCCAGAACTACTGTAAATCCAACCTGCATTGTGTAGTGTGTGCTTGAAAAACAAGTCTAAATTTATTAAGGTCCCACCTCACAACTATCTGGATCTACTGCTAATAATGTAACAACAGATTTCAGATTTCTTAGGTGTATAAAATAACTACTATGTACATTGAACATGCAGATTTAAAGATTCATTTTTCAACATTACCTTAGTCTCCAAATGATCAATATATACTGTTTGATTTGTGGCAAGTCATTTTTTTAAAGCAGGCTATGAATTTATGACAAATGACTTAACATAGACAAGATTTCAAGATAGTTTAATCAGCCACTTAACCATGCTCTATGCAGTTTGCAGGTTATTTGTGTTAGTTAGTAATGTCACCAATGTAATCTACTGAAATTGTACAGTATTTACTACTAAACTTAATTATGGTGCAGTTTTGTCTCATTATATCTTGTAGAAAATAACTTGTAGCCTACCGTTTTCTAGTCCTGTGGAAATACTGCACTATTTGAAACTGTCATAAAACCATTGTTGCTCAATTTCTCAGTGTCCATAAAGTCTAAAGATTATTTATATCAACTGGGTGATGTGAAAATACTGGATTGTGATACTACATGAATTCATGAGAGTTGTTTAAAACATCAGGGTTTGTTTTGTGAATGACGCAATGATTTGACCGGTTCCTGATTTGCATAAGAAGCCCAAACAGCTAGACATGCACTCACGATCAACACAATAACATGTGGAAATTTGTGTTACAATTTTATTTATTCCATCCATTTTAATTGCTTGTTTCAACATTTTAATGTATACCAGAATTCATTAAACCGAAAACTAAAGCATTTTAAAATTCAATAAAAAAAATCCGTTGTCGCAAAATTAATGTGCTTATAAATCATTTTTCCCTTTAACATTAGTATAAGAAATTACAGAACATAATATGTGCTTGTTGATATCTCGAATCATCAATTTCATAACAAATGTCATAAAATGGTTGTGTACACAACTCGTGCGCATGCGCTCGCGGGGAAAACAAATTCAGGCGGCAACAAGCGACACGAGCGCACTACAGCCACGAGCAATTACAAACGTCTCGCGCTTTTTTTGAATCAGCCAGTTAGTGAGCAGCATTTCCAAACCGACCAATCACGGCTCATCATTGTGGAACGACCAATCGATTCTGAGAATCATTCGTCCTTCTGGCTGATTATAGAGCAGGTTATAAATGTAATGAAATCGATTGTAGCAAAATATGTAAAAAATGTATATATGAATATTTATTTATAGGTCTGTTTCTTCACTAATTTTGATAAATCACATTTTTGTGTTCTTTTTACCCAATAATGTTGCGATTCATACATATGATAACTATGGTGTCATCTGTGCAATTTTCTCGGGAGCCGGTAACCATGTCAATAACTTGCACTTTTATAATATATATATATATATATATATATATATATATATATATATATATATATATATATATATATATATATATATATATATATATATATATATATATATATATATATATGTGTGTGTGTGTGTGTGTGTGTTTATCACTGACGTTCAGTTGGTCTCTCTGCAGATGTTATATGCAAAACAAAACGACGGTTGGAACGTGTTTGCATGCCGTTAGTCTGAGCACTGCATGCATTATATGTTCGAAAATGTATCATAGTACGGCACCTAATCAATAAATGGCATGTTGAGAGCTTCCCCTCACTCACTGTCACATTAATGTGCTGCTGAAAGTCATTTTATTCTTATTACAATGATTTAATCCTGAGCAAGCATGCACACCTAGGCGGTGTCTCAAATTATATACTACTACTAGTCCTATGTAGTACACACTATGCCTCATTTATGCCTCATACCCATTTATGTCATTATTATGTTTTATGGTGGGTGATATTATCTGCACGACTGAGCAGTGTTTAGCACACCACGTGTTTTGAGATATTCTTCGGCAAAAGAATTTTAATTGCATTTTTTTATTCTGTACTAGCTACAAATAGAATAGTAATTAAAAGTCAGGGAAACGTACTATTATTTTTTCATTTATTTGCCAGAAGCTATAACAAACAGTGTTTGGGGAATATTTCAAACATGCAGTCATACATTTCATGCAACATTTTAAATAATTGCTTAAAGTTATGATTTATAAATGACTGCCAAGGCTAGCAGATCTTAAAGAGCTAAAAGAGTCGACTCTATATAGAGTCAAATAAACTGACTCAAAAAGATCTGCGATTCCTATCCATACGCCTCACTGGGTGATTTAGCAGACTGTGATCATGTGAATGACTCCCTATACCCTGAAACAAGTGGTTTGGGAAGAATCGTAATAATATATTGCAAAATACAGCTATTTAAAAGCAATAATAGAGTATGATTTTAACATAAAGACTAGGCTGTATAGAATGGAAAAATTGTAGGACAGGAAATTGTACAATGAATTTAATTATAAATATAAATTTTAAAAAAATTATACAAATGGTACCAAATGAACACACCCCACACCACAAATATATATATATATATATATATATATATATATATATATATATATATATATATATATATGTGTGTAATGTGTGTGTGTCCAGTGCTGCCGTCTCCTGACGTTTTTTGGTCTCACAAACACAAACCGTAGCTTCACATTCAAAACCTGTTTAGGTGACTGAGACAACGCCCTGGTTGCTCTGCTCTGATTGCGCATGCGTTGGATGTGAAACTTGAGAAGCCTATCTGAGCGAACAGATACTCGCCAAGAGGCTTCAACACGTTGCTCACGGAAACCAGAAACCAAACACACAACAACACACACCACAACCACACCACACACACACACACACACACACACACACACACACACACGCACACACACACACACACACACACACACACACACACACACACACACACACACACAGGACAGCAGGAAGGAAGTGTACGATTTGAATAATAATAATTTGAATGATGTCATTGACAAATAGAACAACTAAAAAAAGGAAAAATGTCTAAAACTAAATGATTAAATTAAATATATTGTTTTTAAACATAATATATAATATTATAATATAAATTATTTTAAAATAACACTAGATTTCAGGCACCTACTTTCAGTTAGTTTATCAAGACACCACAATGAAAAAGTCAATAACAGACTTTTAAGCTCTTAATGTTTCAATGTGTAATAAATGATCCTTACATCATGTAAAAGTACTTTAGAAATGTGTGATTGGTTTTCTTTGCAGCAAAGAAAGATGGACAGTGGAAAAGTATGGACTTTTAACAAGAAAATGAGTTTAATGCAGCATGCACACATATATCACATTATAATGAGATCTTGTTGATATTATTATTATTAACTAAATTGATGAAGAATTCTAAAAACAGTAGGACATATTGACTATACAATCAGCGGTAATGTTTAAAGAGGATGTAGAGATCATACCTACAAAACACTTCACTTTCTATAGACCGAACATAAAAATATTTGCATAGAAACAATTGGGGAAATTCAGCAGCAGTGGTGAAAAGGTTTGATCCTCATTATAAGATGTCCTAAGATTGTGAGTTTGAGCCATTTTAATGTTTCATACATTTGTGAACTTTGCAATAAATGGATAATATATTACATGATTGTGAAAGATGAATATATAAAATATATTTTAAATATGATTCAAGTTTTGGCCTTTGTATCAGACCTTTGAATGGGTCTACTAATAAACACACAATAACTTTAATAGCTATGTGAAACACTGTAATAAAAAAGCAATTTTTATTAATTCATTTTGCTATTGTGTTAGATCTGTTTTTACTTCCTCCTTGACTTATCCATGATCAATGTTAAATCGTACATAATGGACAGAGTAAATAAACTGTGGTTTGCATTCTATCCACAGCAAGATAAAGCAAATTTGAGAGACCAAATGTTATCAGTGTTTTTATAAATGTTTATTTTGTTCTTACACACTGCTCAAACAAATAGTACACATTATAAGCAAATAGAGATAAAGGTGTGACATTTGACATGTATTTTTTTACAAATCAAACTATCAAGAATCATTGTCCATTTATTGATTTGAAAATAAATATATAAGTTGAATAAATAATTTTATTGAATAAATATTTGATTGTCAGGAAAATTATGCCTCGCAACACATTTGCAAGAAATACTGATAAAGATGAATTCAAACAAAAGAAACAAATAAAGAAAGAACAAACAAAAAACAAAATTAACAAAAAACTCCAGACCTGTTGTTTTTTCAATTCTAATAAATTATACAATAACTATTAACATTCTTAAAAATTAACATCTGCTACCGACGTGTTCAATACAGTACAGTAGTACAACAAAACACTTCTCAATAAATCATAACTCATAGAAAGGACACAAAATATTTAAAGCACAGCATTTCTGAACTGCCCTTTCATGCTGCCATTGAAGCTGCAACCATCAGAAAACATTCACAGAACCAACCAATCATCTTTTATGTGAATTTACTTGAGATTTTATGCAGGTTCAGTTTCAGGTACATTTTTTAAAAAACTCCTGGAACAGTCTGGTTATTATGATAATGTGCACAATGAGAATTTTGAAATATTCTT
Source organism: Kryptopterus vitreolus (assembly GCA_030449085.1). Classification (NCBI taxonomy): domain Eukaryota; kingdom Metazoa; phylum Chordata; class Actinopteri; order Siluriformes; family Siluridae; genus Kryptopterus; species Kryptopterus vitreolus. Next base: position 8,274,646 of record JACRUU010000024.1, read on the forward strand.
AATAATCCTACATATAGTTTAGAGCTAGTGATGTTTACACCTATTCAATTCAAGTGACCAGTCAATCAATCTGTAAACTATAAAGACTTAATAATAAATGTAAATGTAAGGGATAATGGTAGAGTGCAAATAAAAAAAAGGACAACTAATGGATAATTAGCTAAATACATTATTACATTTACTATCTATGTTTTGGATTCTAATATAATAACCATAATTTATACATTGAATTGTTTCAGTTGCGGTATTGAAACATTACGGGTTTGAAACATAATATTACAGTTTGATTACAGAAACCCTAAGCCTGCTTCTCCAAAACATAGCCATAAACTGCACGTAACATGCCTTTTTATAGAGATGATTCATTACACTGCTGGTTTTTATGATGGTGCATAAAATGGTTTCATCTGTTCATTATACATACGTAAAACATAAGCCTGATGAGATGAGCATAGCCGTGGTACAAAATTACTATTAAATCTCAGTCCTAATGATATTTTATATTTGTCATTTTTAATATGAAGATAGGAAAGAAGAGAAAATTTTTTTTTTCTCTTTTGTTTTGTTTTTACACGCCTGCCAACACCACAGGGACAAGCTAACCATTAACCATGTCCCATCAGGAAATGAGACAAGCCTCATTCATTATCGTGGAGCAGTTTCTTTCAATAAACAAACCACTGTTGAAACTGTGCTATGGGGGCAACAGATAATTTAAAGATCAGACCTGAAGAAGGCCAGCCAATGCCAGAATTGCACCTTATCATCTTATGTCACCTCTCAGGCTTTTTTTCCCTTTTAAGCATCATAAAGATTACAAAGGGCAGGTCTGTGCAGTCATATTATACTGCTTCATTCTGAACACAACACAGCATAGTGAACCAGGGCAGGCTCCTAATACAATCGAGTTTCGCTAAGATTCCAGGATCGTTGACTTAATTTTCTGAAGAAAGTAATACTAAGAAAGAGATTACTACTTTGTTTGCCAAAGACACAAGGACAAAATGGCTGCATTGGGGCTTGAGATCCTGGGCATATCACTCTCTGTTCTTGGCTGGCTCCTCAGCATTGTGTGTTGCGCTCTTCCCATGTGGAGGGTCACTGCATTCATTGGAACCAACATCATCACAGCTCAGGTTTACTGGGAAGGCATTTGGATGAGCTGCGTGTTTCAGAGCACTGGACAGATGCAGTGTAAAGTCTATGACTCTATTTTAGCTCTCAATCAGGACCTGCAGGCAGCCCGAGCTCTGACCGTCGTGACGATTGTCCTGGGTGTCCTAGCGATTCTGGTGTCCATTGTCGGAGCTAAATGCACCAACTGTATAGAGGACGAAGCTGCCAAAGCCCGAGTGATGATCGTTTCTGGTGTCACCTTCATAACTGCAGCCATCACGCAACTAATCCCTGTCTCCTGGTCGGCCAATACCATCATACGGGAATTCTACAGCCCACTTGTACCTGACGCCCGGAAGATGGAGATCGGTGCCTCATTGTATTTAGGCTGGGGTGCTGCGGCTATGCTGCTGGTTGGAGGTGCGATTTTGTGCTGTAGCTGTCCACCTACAGAAAAGGAAGCAAAATACATTCCGGTTAACCGTGTGGCTTATTCAACAACTAACCGGTCAGTGGCTCCCAGCACCTACAGCAGGAAAGACTACGTCTGAGGACTTTTCAGCTGCATTAAATTACTTCAGGTCATTCTTTCTGTTGCTTTGGAAGGAAGAAATCTGAGTTTAGGTGCCACACACTGGTCATGTTTTATTTGGGAGTGTTTTTATACATCACACATTACAATACATGGACATCTAAAGAACATACTGAAATGAATATTTATTATTCTTGTTTATCAGGACATTTTTTTATGTATGCAGAATATATAAATAACATTTTATACTTTACCATTTAACCATGCATCTCAATATCAATATAGACACAGGGTAAGTCAATCAAATTTTTTTAAAGCTTTCCAAAACACATATATTTTATCAATTATTTTTTAATTAAACCATAATTATAGCAAATGTCATTTTTCATTTTAGAATCTGTGATCATGTTCTAATCATAATTTATGTTTAAATGTACTGTCATGTAAACAGATTTACTAACGTTTGAAAATTGTCGAAATGAATAAATGTTTTCATATTTCAGCTTATCTTTAATTGTATAATTTATACTGATTCCTAACATTAAAACCTAACAATGCTAACAATTACCAGAGACGGTATTTAATCAATAATTACCGAAAAATAATTTTGCTGATTAGTCAAGTCAGATGACAAATAAGGAGAACAAACCTAACATCTAATGTTCATTTTAATTCAGTGTCCAGTTTTATTTGTATAGCAATTTTAAGAATAGATATTGTCCCAAAGCAGCTTTATGGACCTAAAGTTATAAAGTTGGTATGAACATGTTCCTTATAAGTTTATCATCAATAAGCAATACCAGTGGCAACTGTCATAAAGAAAAACTAATTAGGATTGTATGAGAAAGAACCCTTGAGAGGAAACATACTCAAATTCTCATCTTAAGAGCTTATGTTTGGATTTTAGTAAAGCTACTTTATGACAGTGAAATTTAACCTAATCTGCCTTTCTGTACAAGGAGCTATTGGATGCAAATGAGATACAAAATGACATATAAGATTAGAATTTACTGAAGGTTTAAAGTGTGCTATAAGCATAACATAAGCCATACTGCCACTGAAATGTGCTTGTGATAGAATTAAGATCTTAGGTTAGTTTGTTTATCAAAACCTCGGCCTCTTGTCTAAACTGAAGAAAGAATAGACGCAGGGAGCAAAGCACTACATACCAGCTGAATGCAGACTGGGTTAAAAGCAAAACGGTAGGTCCAGCTCTCTGGCACTTTTTGAAAATTACTGTCAACAAATAAAATCCTATTAACCTCAAGATTTTGCAGTGTAATTAAAGGAGTATTTGCCATGAATTTTTTACTATTCTTACTTTAAAAGTATATTAGTTTGAATTTTAGATACTGGTTACAGTCCGGGTTCGATTCCCGTCTCGGCCATGTGTGTGTGGAGTTTGCATGCTCTCCCCATGCCTCAGGGTTTTTTCTCCTCCTGGTTCTCCGGTTTCCCGCCCGGATCCAAAAACATGCACGGTAGGTTGATTGGCACCATTGGAAAATTGTCCCTCGTGTATGAATGTGTGTGTGAATGCGAGTGTGTGTGCTCTGCGATGGGTTGGCATTCCATCCATGGCGTATCCTGCCCTAATGCCCCTAGACACCTGAAATAGGCACAGGCTGTGACCCGAGGGAAGATCGGATATAGAGGGAGAAGATGAATGAATTAATCTTTTTTTTTTTATCAGAAACAAACACACAATTGTAAAAAGACATTTGTATGTATTAAAAAAATGGTTACTTTATGGTTTTAAAATAACAAAGAAAACAGACTGCTCAAAAAAGCAGAATTGTTTGCCAGAGGTGGGGCTCAATGAATTACACTAAAGCCTTGAGAGAGAGAGAGAGAGAGAGAGAGAGAGAGAGAGAGAGAGAGATTATGTCGTATCCATAATAAGGGTTTTCAAAATATGTTATCAGTCTTCTGAAAAAAAAGCTTTGTTGAAAGGCTTCTTATTTCATGGGCTTTTCCTCATTAATGATGCTTGCAAAGCATCACTATTATAATCTCTCTCTAGCTTCGGTCAGATTTTTGGTGAGTAACTAGTGCCGCAGTTTTTGCCCGATCCTAATGAGTCATACCTCATATTGTGCGGTGTGAGGTGTGCTATTACTTTTATAAGGAATGCCCTGCGGAATTTCGAACCCAGGGCCAAAGAGCGGGACGTTTTTCCCATAGAAAATGACCTTTCGTGCCTCACAGTTTGGTTTGTGAGTGTCCGACATGCACATATAGCATATACATTCGTAGGGGGTTCGGAGTGGATTACGATCATATACCTCCCGCTCCCACACGTGTTCGGAATGTCGGGAAATCTGCAACATTCCTGCCCCATAGAGAATGAATGGGGAAATGTTGCTATTAAAAATGGTATTGAATATTCCAGTATCAGAGAAATTCCAGTATCATGACAACACTATACTCTAATCAGCATGTGTAATACTTTTTTTGTGCTGAATTTAAAATGGAAGAAAGAATAGATGGAAGGAGCAAAACACGATATGCCATCTAAGGGTTAAAAACAAAAGTGTAGGTCCAGCACTTTTGGAAAATTACTGTCAACAAATAACATCCCACCAGCCTGAACAATTTGGAGAAACTCTACCATTTTTTAGTTTCATTCATTTTTTAAACATGTCCTTTTCTTACTTTAAATGCATAGTAGTTTGATTTTTCAATACAGGTTACATTTGCAGCAGCATTTGGCAGACGCTCTTATCCAGAGGTTAAGAAAGTGCAACTTGTAATCCAAGATTACAAGAAATCCAAGTAATCCAAGTAATCCAAGAAACCATAAACCATTTATGGAAGCTTATAGTACTTTATTACCCTCATTGATTACTTGAACAATTGAGGATCTACTGGACAAATGATTTATTTTTAATTTGTCTGCAAAGATGTGTAATTTATTTTACTCGCATGAGCACATTTCTAACTTTTCTGTTGTTGCTCGATTTATGGCATTTAATAACAAAATGAATTATTTGTTTGGTTTTATTTGCCCTTTTACATTAATCCGCTTATATGTGTAAAAACACTGACTGACTAAGCAATATGCTCCATCCCAGTGACATTTTTTAAATAGAATCAGCTGCCTCCAGCCTCCCAAATGATGTCACCACAGTAAGAACCTCCTCCTGTCCTCCAACTGCTGCTTTGGAATTATAAAAGGAGCTTGCTTTCCCTACAGTAGCAACAGATCCTATAGCTAACAGTTTTTGTCTTTGTGTCATCAAAGCCAGATCATCTCCTGTTCATCATGTCAATGGGGATGGAAATTGGGGGCATCGCCATGGGTGTAATAGGCTGGCTCACTGCTATTATAACCTGCGCTCTTCCAATGTGGAAGGTCACAGCTTTTATTGGAGCTAACATTGTCACAGCACAAATCATCTGGCAGGGCATCTGGATGAACTGCGTGGTTCAGAGCACCGGACAGATGCAGTGTAAGATTTACGACTCAGTTCTGACTCTTCCTCAGGACCTGCAGGCAGCCCGAGCTATGTGCATCATCTCCATCATCCTAGGCGTGCTGGCTCTTATGATCTCCATCATGGGCGCAAAGTGCACCAGCTGCATTGAGGATGAGGCATCCAAGGCAAAAGTCATGATTGTCTCTGGAATCTGCTTCATCATCTCTGGTATCCTGACACTCATCCCTGTGTCCTGGACTTCCATCACCATTGTTCAGGATTTCTACAATCCGTTGGTCCCGTCCACTCAGCGCAGGGAGCTGGGAGCATCGCTGTACATCGGCTTCGGGGCTGCTGTCCTTCTCATCTTCGGGGGAGCGTTGCTGTGCTGCACCTGTCCACCACGCGAGAACAGGTACAAGCCTCCAAACAAAGCGTACTCTGCTCCTCGCACTGCCAGTGGCTACAAGAAGGACTATGTATAAAATTCTTTCAAAGACAGATAAAGTTTAGCTAAAAGAAGACAAAGAATCTTCTGAAAAGACTCCGACATGAAGGGCTGTGTGATTCTGTTCATATTTGCTTTGTTATGTGTTTGCTGTGTGTGTTCATAACTGCTTTCAGGAATTTACCTGTTTAATGTGGATATTACAATTTGAAATGGTTTAATGTGATGTAATGTCTGGTTTCAATGAAGATGGTTACATGTTTTATAAAGTTTAAATTATTTGTTTCCTTTACCTAACCTTGTTCTGTAAATATACTCAGGAAATGAAGAAGCACTGTTCTTTTACATGTATTTGTTTATGGAAATTGGTCCCGGGGCAGAACCCGACTCACATGAATGATGACTGATCCTTAAATTTTTTTTTTTTTTCTATAACGTTTAAAAGTTTATATGGACTTCTGTTTCCATTAATTATCATTTGCAGCTCTGCTTTTTTGTACTGATTGTGTTTCATTACATTTTCCTTGATACATCATTATTATATGGAGTGCTATAAGCACTAGTGTTCTTTAATATCTTAACTGAATATCTTTTTTTAGAAGAAACAAACTCACAATTGAACTAAAAATACTTTTGTTATGTATTAAAAATGAAAATATATATGGTTTAAATGACTGATTATATTTACTTTATGGTTTTAAAACAACAAAGAACACAGACTGATAAAGGGTGGACTGAAAACAAGTAAATTAGCACACAGAGCTTCAAAAAAAGAAGAATTGTTTGCCAGAGGTGGTGGTCAGTGAATTACAGTGAAGATATATATATATATATATATATATAAGATATATATATATATATACAGAGAGAGAGAGAGAGAGAGAGAGAGAGATTAGAGTGAGTTTATGTAGTATCCATAGTATGGGTTTCCAATTATATTATGAGTCTTCTGAAAAAGACTTGGTTGAATGGCATCATATTTAATGGGCTTTTTTCCCTCATTAATATTGCAAATGAAGTATTTTAGTTTCTGTCTTCATGTACAGACCCCCCCCCCTCCAATGTTCACTTGATGAAAATAAAAATGCAATTAATCATGTTACAGAGAAAATGAAAATGCGAGGCTCTTGGTTCCTCACCCGTTACTATCCAGTGGTGGAAAACATAACATTAGTTATATTCCATTCCACAGTTATGTTCCGTTCCACAGTTGCTGAGTAGCAATTCTTCATTATGTTAAAAAAAGACGTATATATATATATATATATATATATATATATATATATATATATATATTTTTTTTTTTTTTTTTTTGTTAATTAGCCATATTACAGTACAGAATGATAATAGATTAGTTTAATATAAATATTTGTGAATATAAACATGAGACACCCATCAGGTCCTTTGTGTTATTGGAAACAAATGAGTTTAGTCCTGAAGCTACAAGAAAAGCTGCTCTACAGTTTTCATTAAATCATAAATCGGTTAAAATAGTACTTTTAAATGATTATTTAACCTTAACTATAATGAGTGTATTGTAAAAACAATGGCTTTTTTTACACTAGAAACACATTCATCTATAATGCAGTCATTTAGGGTTCTATGTGAAGATTGAGTTCTTTGTAGGGTTTCAAAGAATTGTTCATACACTGAATTGATCTTTATCATTCAAGAATTAGTTTGATTGTATTTTCGTTCCACAAAGGCTGAAAAAAGCAATGCTTTTGAGTATTGATGCCTGAACTTTACAATAACTTGAAGGCTTATGACATGGGACACAATAGGATTGTACGCGTGTGTCATGTTTATGATGTGCCTATGCTAGAAGGAACCTGTGGTTAATGTGCTAGACTCTACTGAGTATGTGTGATACTGCCTGCCTGTACATGAACCTGCTGCACGCAGATTAGATACAAGAGGATATACTGTATAAGAATGAGGTTATTATGAAGTTTTATGAAGTACCATAAGCATATTAGTTTGAATTTTCAATACTGGTTAAGAAAGTGCAACTTGTAATCCAAGAAATTACAAACCATTTATGGAAGTTTATTAGTACTTTATTTACCTCATTGATTACTTGAACAAATAAGGGGCACGGTGCGTAGTGGTTAGCACGTTCGCCTCACACCGCCAGGGTCGGGTTCGATTCCCGTCTCGGGAATGTGTGTGTGGAGTTTGCATGTTCTCCCCGTGCCTCAGGGGGTTTTTCTCCGGGTTCTCCGGTTTCCCCCGGTCCAAAAAACATGCATGGTAGGTTATTGGCACTTGGAAAATTGTCCCATTTGAATGTGTGGAATGTGTGTGTGTGTGCCCTGCGATGGGTTGGTTCCATCCAGGGTTATCCTGCCTTATGCCCTAGACGCCTTGAGATAGGCACAGACTCCCCGTACGAGGAAGATCGGATAAAGCGGTAGAAGATGAATGAATGAATGAATTACTTGAACAAATAAGAATCTGTTACATACTGGACAAATGATTTATTTTTAACTTTGTCTGCAAAGTGATGTGTAATTTATTTTACTCTAACTAGCATGAGCACACCCTAGGCCGGAGATATCTTTAACTCCCACCTCCGGCAGAGCTTCAACCAGATCCCGAGGGAGGTTGGAGACATTGAGTCCAAGTGGACCATTTTCTCCACCTCCATTGTCGATGCAGCCATTCTGAAGCTGTGGCCGTAAGGTCGTGGCTGTAATCCCCGAACCCGGTGGTGGTCTCTGGAAGTAAGAGATGCCGTCAAGCTGAAGAAGGAGTCCTTCCGAGCCTGGTTGGCTCTTGGGACCCCTGAGGCAGCTGATGGCTACCGTCAGGCCAAGCGGGCTGCGGCCCGGGTGGTTGTTGAAGCAAAATCTCGGGTATGGGAGTAGTTCGGAGAGGCCATGGAAAGGGACAATCGGTCGGCCTCAAAGAAGGTTCTGGCAAACCTGTCCGGCATATCAGGAGGGGGAAGCAGTGCCCTGCCGAAACTGTCTACAGTGGAGGTGGGGAGCTGTTGACTTCAACTGGGGACATCATCGGACGGTGGAAGGAATACTTTGAGGATCTCCTCAACCCCGGAGTCATGCCTTCCGATGAGGAAGCAGAGACCATGGGCTCAGAGGTGGCATCATCTATCACCCAAGCTGAAGTCACCGAGGTAGTTGAGAAGCTTCCCGGTGGCAGAGCAGCAGGGGTGGATGAGATCCACCGGTTCTGTTCATTATCTTTATGGACAGAATTTCTAGGAGCAGCCAGGGGCTGGAGGGAGTCTGGTTTGGGGACCACAGGATCTTGTCTCTGCTTTTTGCTGATGGTGTTGTCCTGTTGGCTCAATCAGGGTCTTGTTCACGAGTGAGGGGAGGATGGAACGGGAGATCGACAGGCGGATCAGTGCAGCCTCTGCAGTAATGCAGTCGATGTACCGATCCGTCGTAGTGAAGAGGGAGCTGAGCCAAAAGGCAAAGCTCTCAATTTACTGGTCGATCTACGTTCCTACTCTCACCTATGGCATGAGCTTTGAGTCATGACCGAAATGGCAAAATGAGCTTCCTTCGCAGGGTGGCTGGGCGCTCCCTTAGAGATAGGGTGAGAAGTTCAGTCACTAGGGAGGAGCTCGGAGTAGAGCCGCTACTCCTCCACATCGAGAGGGGCCGGGGCCGGCTGGCGTGGCTTGGGCATCTATTTCGGATGCCTCCTGGGCGCCTCCCAGGGGAGGTGTTTCGGGCATGTCCCACCGGGAAAGAGGCCTCGGGGAAGACCCAGAACACGTTGGACTATGGGTCTCGGGACTATGTCTCTCGACTGTCCTGGGAAAGCCTCGGTGTCCCCCCGGGGGAGCTCTGGAGGAAGTGGCTGGAGAGAGGAGTCTGGGCATCTCTGCTTAGACTGCTGCCCCCGCGACCCGGTCCCGGATAAGAGGTAGAAGATGGATGGATGGATGGATGGATACCCTGAGCACATGTTTTACTTTTCTGTTGTTGCTCCATTTATGGCATTTACAGTATTTCTGAATTGCTAAAATTTCTGAATTGAATCTAAAACAATGAATCCCATTGTAAAAAACTAAACTATCAACTACCAAAACTCTTTCATCAAATCAGTCCTACAGTTGTCAAACTCTTTAACACTATTCTTCCGGTTAGGGCAGAATGTGCAAATCTGAATCTCCCAGTTACCACACCTCTATACATATTCTCAAACACAATACACATTTAGCAGTGTAGGGCACTTGTACCCAGAATGGTGCACACAGGCTACAGAAGTTAAACACAACTAACACACTGTTTTCATCATTTACACACTACCACTCAAAACTGAAATCACACATGTCCTATCAGTGAACCCAATTAGTAAACAGTATATAAGCCTAGTGCAAATCAAATGCAAATGGCATAAGTGGCAACTATATATATATTCAACATTGGAGCAATACAATATTTTTTTGTTGTTTTGTTTTATAACAAATTTCTATAAAAACAAATATATATATATATATATATTTTTTTTGTTGTTTGTTTGTTTGTTTTTTATAAACCTTTTAATTATATTAATTATATATGTATTTTTATTTATTTATTATATTTATATAAAACTTCTTTACTACAGTTCTTTTTTGTTTAAATGTGAGTACAAGAATACAGGGAGGGAGTACAGGGAGGGAGTAGCTCAGTGGTCTAGTGGGCTGCTACAGGGAGGGATAGCTCGGAAATCCGGGTTCTGGAGCTGCTGATCGGAAGATCCGGGTTCGAGCCCCGGTATGGCCAAGCTGCCGCCCTTGGGTCCTTGAGCAAGACCCTTAACCCTCTGTGCTCCAGGGGCGCCGTATCAATGGCCCTGACCCTTGGCTGACCCTGCGCTCTGACCCCAGCTCAACAAGGGGCAAGCTGGGAATATGCGAAGAAAAGAATTTCACTGTGCTGCTCTGACCCCAACTACCAACATATCAAGCTGGGATATGTGACAAATAAAGAATAAATGAATAAATAAATATTTTTCTCCAGCTATCCCATAGTGTTTTGTGTTTATTTATGTAGTGTGTTTTGGCAATTCAGAAAAAGTGTAATAACAAAATAAATGATTTGCTTGGTTTTATTTGCCCTTTTACATTAAACCACTTAAATGTGTCAAAAACGTTGAGTTGACTAAGCAATATGTTACCTCCCAGTGACATTTTGTAAATAGAATCAGCTGCCTCCTGCCTCCCAAATGATGTCACCACAGTAAGAACCTCCTCCAGTCCTCCAACTGCTGCTTAGGGATTATAAAAGGTAGCTTTCCCTACAGTAGCAACAGATCCTATAGCTACACAAAGAGGTTAGATTGTTTCCTAACAGTTTTTGTCTTTGTGTCATCAAAGCCAGATCATCTTCTGTTCATCATGTCGATGGGGATGGAAATTGGGGGCATCGCCATGGGTGTAATAGGCTGGATCATTGCTATTATAACCTGTGCTCTTCCAATGTGGAAGGTCACAGCTTTTATTGGAGCTAACATTGTCACAGCACAAATCATCTGGGAAGGCATCTGGATGAACTGTGTGGTTCAGAGCACCGGACAGATGCAGTGTAAGGTGTACGACTCAATGCTGGCTCTTCCTCAGGACCTGCAGGCAGCCCGAGCTATGTGCATCATCTCCATCATCCTAGGCGTGCTGGCTGTTTTGATCTCCATCATGGGCGCAAAGTGCACCAACTGCATTGAGGATGAGGCATCCAAGGCAAAAGTCATGATTGTCTCTGGAATCTGCTTCATCATCTCTGGTATCCTGACACTCATCCCTGTGTCCTGGACTTCCAGCACCATTGTTCAGGATTTCTACAATCCGTTGGTCCCGTCCACTCAGCGCAGGGAGCTGGGAGCATCGCTGTACATCGGCTTCGGGGCTGCCGTCCTTCTCATCTTCGGGGGAGCGTTGCTGTGTTGCACCTGTCCACCACGCGAGAACAGGTACAAGCCTCCAAACAAAGCGTACTCTGCTCCTCGCACTGCCAGTGGCTACGGGAAGGACTATGTATAAATTCTTTCAAAGACAGATAAAGTTTAGCTCAAAGAAGACAAAGAATCTTCTGAAAAGACTCCGACATGAAGGGCTGTGTGATTCTGTTCATATTTGCTTTGTTATGTGTTTGCTGTGTGTGTTCATAACTGCTTTCAGGAATTTACCTGTTTAATGTGGATATTACAATTTGAAATGGTTTAATGTGATGTAATGTCTGGTTTCAATGAAGATGGTTACATGTTTTATAAAGTTTAAATGTTTGTTTCCTTTACCTAACCTTGTTCTGTAAATATACTCAGGAAAAAAAGAAGCACTGGTTCTTTCTTATTTACATGTATTTGTTTATGAAAATTGGTCCAGGAGCAGAAACCGACTCACATGGATGATGACTGATCCATAAATTGATTTCTGTTTTTCCCCTATAGGGTTTAAAATTTTATGCAGACTTCTGTTTCCCTTAATTATCATTTGCAGATCTGCTTTTTTGTACTGATTTTGTTAAGATTTAATTTTCATTTATGCATCATTATTATATGGAGTACTATAAGCACTACTGTTTTTTAATATCTTATCTGAATATCTTTTTTTAGCAGAAACAAACCACAATTGAACTAAACAGACCTTTGTGGTGTATTAAAAACATGAAACTATATATGGTTTGAATGACTGATATTATAGATACTTTGTGGTTTTAAAACTACAAAGAACACAGACTGCTTAATGGTGGACTGAAAACTAATACATTAGCACACAGAGCTTCAAAAAGCAGAATTGTTTGCCATAGGTGGTGGTCAATGAATTATGTCAATGCCTTCTATGGCTTCTGAGAGTGAGAGAGAGAGAGAGAGAGAGAGAGAGAGAGAGAGACAGAGACAGAGACAGAGAGAGAGAGAGAGAGTTTTCCTATTATATTATCAGTCTTCAGAAAAAAAAGCTTTGTTGAATGGCGTCATATTTAGACATCAAATTTACAAAATTAAGTAAAAATTTTTTCTTATTTATATTACAAAATTAAGGACTAAAACGTTCCATGTACACTCCTCCCATCTCCAATGTTCACTTGATGAAAATAAAAATGCTGGAAAACATAACATTAGTGACTCCTTCCACAAGTATTGAATAACAATTCATCACGTGAAAGATATATATATATATATATATATATATATATATATATATATATATATATATATATATATATTAGTTATACTTTTCTTTGCTAAATAATAACAAGAAAGTATGAAAAATAAAAAAATTCCCACAGTTTTAGGAAAAACAACATTGTCATGCAAAATATGGAGCATTTCAGAACTGAGAATATTCTAAAGCTTAAACGTAGTAGTAAAGGCAAATTTTGAGCATATATGTATAATTAGATAATATTTCTAAACAGTTCACAAGATCACATACAGAATTAGATATATTAATTACATAATTTTAGTTGATTTTTTTTTTGGGTGGGGGGGGGGGGTGGCGGGGGGGGGGGGGGGGGGTGGGGGGGGGGCGGGGGGGGGGGGGGGGGGGGGGGGGGGGGTTAACTTCAACACTGGTTACTGGAAGAGTGGGTTTTTCTACTCAGTAGCCTTACAGCTTTAAGGTCTAGGAAACAATCGAAAGCTCATGTTACTGTCTGTATCTTGGTGGGGTTCTCAGAAGGTGTTCAGTTTCCTCAATCCTTCCAAAAAGCAGGTTAGTAAGTTACTCAGTTAAATTCAATAAAGTAAAATTGCGGATAAATTGTGGATAAGTGTGAGAATGTGTTAATGAACTATATAAGAAAAATAATATGCATTTGAGAAATAAATGTTTGGATAATTTAGGCTTTCAGAAATGGTTCTATATGGTGAGAAGAGAGTCGTTTTCTCTATGAAACCTATAAGGGTCAACCTAATAGCTACTATACAATATGTATTCACTCTAAAAACCCATCCCATATATGTAGGATAAATGTTTCTGAATTATAGGGTGAACTTCTTAATTAAAATTTTATGTTCTGTACATTGGTTTCTTTTTCTTTATATATTTACTGCATAAATAGTATATGTGGATGTCCCTTTTGTACCTTTCGTGTTGTTGACAATGCTGTTCTCAGTTATATAAGAATGAGAGAGTCTCACAGAATGTTTCACCAATGATTAGACATAAGTTTTTTCCACAGATTAACTGGTTACAAAGGTTGCTTAGATTTTGCATCTTAAAGCAAATCGGAGATAAGTTAAAAATATTCGACTGCTGAAAAACTGAGGGATTCTTAGTAATGTGTTCATTCCAAAACCTGTGTGTGTACACGTGGGCTAAAATTGTAGGGAATTTTATTTTCCTATTCTATCTGTACATTTTCCAATAAATAATAAAACAATCTCTTGAGTCTTTAACCCAATTACAGGCTCACATTAACCTGTTTGTTCCCTTCTTAGTGTCTTTATAGCAACAACGCTTTCACACTGACTTATCATTTATTTCCTATTATTTCTAAGACTGTATAAACAGATGAAACAATATTCTGTTTTTATTGACTTTGAATATAGTTGTTCATAGTTGCTTTAAACTATAATATTTCATCCTGCCATGATTTATTCCTAATCTAATACAATATTTGTACTTTATCTGGTACTTTATGCTCCTCAATTAGACATACAGAGAAATACACACAACAGACAATATATAAGGATGTAAACACATACATAGGATGTGTTTGCAGTTGAGTGAAAACAGACTTGCTTCCTGCATCCTATTACACAAAGGAACAGATGGGTCACACCTTTCTTAAGCAAAGTCTCCATAGAGACAATACACTTGGGATGAACTACCTGTTATTTCACTTCTTAAGATGTGCATTCATGTCAATGCAATTCATGAATATTTTTTATTTAATCTATAGCGCTCATCTGAAACAAAGCAAATTAGATTCTTAAGTTCTCAAAATCTGATTAGGCTGTGGTTTCTAAAATATTATTATACATTATTGTGATAAAAAATGTAACATGTTGGGGAAATAACTGAGGTGATGTGGATGTGGGCATGGATTTATAGAAGTGAAAAATACAAATGTCAGCATCAAAGAAGAGGAACAACAAGGCAGAAAGTTCTTCCCCATTGCTTATTTTTGCTGATCATTGAATCACATTATACACACACACACACACACACACACACACACACACACATACACACACACACACACACACGGACGCGCATGCACACACACACACACACACGTATCTCTTTAATGAGATTCTCCTTATTTTGTTTAATTCTGTAATAATACTGTAACATAATGGATCTTTGGTGCATTCCTATGTAACCTAAATTAAATTTTGAAACGAAACAACATTTGATACAAAACAGAGATTCATTTTAGTGAACAAATAAAGTTTGGTAGCAATCATTTCCTTTATTCTTGGACCTGGAACATCTAAAACAAAAGGGATATTGAATGTTGATCGTCCTGAAACTTGGCCAGCCAGTTTGCAAATCACTGTTTAGACTTAACGGAAAGTTTTTTTTCTATCAGCACTGATAACAATGCACAGCCAAAATCAGATGTGGAATGTTCAACCCCCCAGCAAGGTTACATGATAGCATGGAATTTGTGTTTAGTGTCATGGTAATAATATTGTAAATCTACTGAAAGGTCAGAATTGGTTCATGTAGTGTTACAGCAACCATATATGGGTTTTTCTGTACAAAGAGAGAAATCATTATTCTTTTTTTGAAACCCTCTATAAGGGAACAATAATACTGATAAAATCCTCACCCACTTTTGTCTGCCAATTTTTACAAATAAAATTAAATTTAAAAAAGTGTTATACACGTCTTACACGTCTTAGAGTAACACTATACATCAGTCTTACATAAACATACACCTGGGCGTATGTCCCTGAGCCATTCTGGTAGTTCTGAGGCAAAGTTAGTTGATTAATTCATGTTCATGAATGCATTATTCAGGAGATTGGGAATGAGATGAATATACACATTCATGAACTCACACAGAGAGACTATGTTGCATTTTATAGTTCACTTATTGGCAAAGGAAAAATGAAGAACCTGGAGAAAGCTTAGTAAATCATGGTGAAGTTTCGGCACAGACAGTATTAAAGCTGTGACCCTGGAGCTATGATGCTCACACCTTTAGCAATTAGTTAGTTCAAACATCTTCAGCTCCACCCTGCAAATTCCAGTATATACAACATCTGCTTCCTGCTCATGGTGTTGTTTCTGTTGGGCTCCTTCCTTATATATCTTACATTATTTGCTATTGGCCTTATATATATATCAGTCTAATATATATATTTACTTAAGTTTTCAGTAAAGCCTCATTCTGTTTGTTTCAGTTTGTTTTGAGTTATGGTCACCCTGTGCAAGTACAGATTTTTTTTTTTACTTTAGTACTTTATTTTTTATCTATTAGAGAAAAAGCATACATACTTTACATGAGAATAATCACATGATACATTTTATTTCCATATTCTTTCTTTTTTGTTTCCTGCATTATTCATTTAGTCAACCTGATCAAACATAATTATTATTAACACTTTTCATTTTCTTCATTTTATCCATTTTTTTTACCATATTATCTTGATTAATACATTTTTATATATTTGCACATTTTACATTACATTAGATTTAATTTCTCTTGCATGGTCTCTCATGTTAGAATCTCCACTGAGAGAATATCAAGTTCTAGTGCTCTTTTAGTTGTTCCTTTATCATATTTTGCTTGTATAATCATATATAGTGTTTTTCCATAAATAGATTATCTTTCATGTCAAATGATTCTACTGATGCTACAGTACATAGTATGTAAAAACAAACAAAGTGATTTTGTCTCTGACTTCAATTATGCTCACACACACACACACACACACACACTCATATTCAATTTTACTCATCCATAATTTATTACAATCAAGTTTACTGTTTTATACTGTTTTTGTACTGTATGTCTCTACTGTTAATACTTTCACTGTTTACATGCTGTTATTGCACATCTCACCACTTCTTTGCAATAGTCACTAGTGTTTAGTTTACATTTTATTTCTTTACTACTTTATTACTTTTACAGGTCGTTCCTATTTTGTGTTTGTGTATTTGTCCTGCAGTGCCTTGTCTTGTCTGATTTACAGTCTAATAATAGTCTAGTCTAGTCCTCAGCTCTGTGTTCTGTAGCTCTATGTTGTTTGATGTAACTATGTTGTTTTATGTAGCACCAAGGTTCTGGAGAAACTTTGTCTCATTTCACTGTGTACTGCATCAGCTTATCATATTGTCATATTTGGAATGACAATAAAAGATTTTGACTTGACTTGCATACTGTTTCAAACTTCGTCATCCTGCTAAAGAGAAGGTAATTCGACATCAATTTCTGAAGTTATTATACTGAAACTCTTATATATATGAATAGAGAAACAAAATATAAGCAAATGTATGCACTTTTACTTCCTTTTTAAGAGTCTCCATTACTGAGAAAACCAACCCAATTCTCTTGCTTCACACCTCTTTACATGAAAACTCTTTTGTGTGTTCTGACTTGTATTTGTCAATGTTCAAAGTGCAGGTTGCAACTGATTAAGACCCTTGCTTATAATCTTTAGCTTTTAACAACCACAAAAGGTCAATGGTGAACAGTAACTTATTGCTTCCACTTTGCCTTTGCACTCAAGTTACCTTTATTGGGTTTGACTGAACCACCAGTTCCTCTACAATCATTGTGTCTACTCCACTAGTCCTTATAAAAAGTTTATTGGACTGGACACATGAATTGACATGAATAATATTGTTTGAATATGCAATCTGTGCTCTAAAATTAAAAAGATGTGCATTTGTAGTGTTTTTGATTTGATTTGAAGTTTAACACTATATATTAATGATAGAATGGATTAAATATATTTTATCTAGCACAAAGAAGTGACATTCATATCCCGTAGAGCATCAGTGCCACTGTATTCCTGTTATCTAATCTTTGTATCCCTAAGGTGTATGCCCTCGTGTATAATCTGGCCTATATAAATGTTCTCATTTTTACAGAATAATTCCAAAGATTTGGGTGTGTGTATTATTAAAAGTTTTTTGCTTTTATTACTGTTTGCTTTTATGTTTTACACAGAGTTTTTTATACTGTATTATCAGATGCACTGGAGGTCAGGTGACCAGAATAAAGCCCCAGGTCATGTGACCGAAACTGTGACAGGTGTGTTTATTTGCCTGTGACATTAGGAGCCTATATTCCAGCTCCTTTCAGTGAGTCAGATCATTTGAATCCACCACATTTCTTTCTATTGTTGAATGAAGACTCACAGTACCTTCTAATCAACAAAAACACAAGTTCATGATGGATTGTATAAAAGCCATTTAATATTATTGGTGATATCTTAAATGAGCAATGTACTGCTTACAATATGTATACTATTCTTCATACACACAGCTATGATTCAAGCACTACTCATAATTGACACAAATGAATAGATGAAATATTAGGGGGGGGGGGGATTCTGCAGTTAAATAATTAATGGAAATTAGCTCACAACCACAAGTTTGTCCCACATTTCACCCGAAAAGCTGACTCTTTTGCAAGTCACACATTAAGCATTACATGACTGTAATTTCATTAGGTTTATTAATTGTTATATTCACACAACTATTCAGAGGTGTTTCCAGGATTTCCAGAAACATTGATTGCTACAAAAAGAATTTAAGCTTTCGCTCCTGTTTGAGATTTTTTCAATGGAATCTTACAGAGGAAACATAACTTCAGGCTACAGACACCATGGAGCAAGCTCAAAATTCTAAATGATAAGATGCCATCGTTATAGGGATTTTAACACTGTGTAATGAATATTATACACTCTAGCGTTTATATTTAGTCTGCCATTTGGAGAAATAATAGTTTGGGTTAATACTGAACAAGTGAAATTTAGTTAATAATAAAAGAACATCCCTGAGATGACTCGCGCACAGTTAACTTTTGGTCCAAAGTATCCAACATGAATATGTGTGTAAAGAAAGTCTATAAAATAGCATGTGATATTCGCGCCACCTTTTGGTGAGTGCACGCACACACACACGCACACACACACACACATATACTGTATGCATATAAACATGTTTATGGTAGCAGTCATTTTTCCCAGACTGATGCATTTTCTTATACTTATAAAACCAAGGATTTTAATTAACTCCGAAAAGTGTAAATGAAATTCAAGAGAAGAGCCATCGAAATCAATGGACTGGAGTGCTAGATTAATTTCAAGGGCACAAGCAAGCTGTATAAACTCAAAGTCAATAACCTTCATACTATTCTTAATCAGCTGACTAATTGTTTTCTGTCACTGTTAAATTAAGATAATATAGAAATGTGCAACTAGTAGCTTCTGTCACCAAAGCATATTCCTTGTAAGTGCAAACCTACTTGGCAATAAAGCTCTTTCTGATTCTGATATAAGGTATAAGGTATGCTTTATACAAACTGTTCAGTTGTTTAGTAGTTTATTTTCTAGTACCTTACCATTAATACCATATATATATGTATATATATCTATATATATATATATATATATATATATATATATATATATATATATATATATATATATATATATATATATATGCTTTTTTTTTTTTTATCAAGGCTTTTGGGGTTTGTACTCGTTCAGCCTGAGGAGTACCAAAGGTAGGAGTCTGCATATTTATTTTTTAAAGATGTTGGTAGGGCAAAAAAAAACAAGCTTACATCAGCCCCAACAATATTTACTGTGTTTTTATTTCCTTAAGTGCAACTGTTTCTTCTAGAAGATGACAAAATGAGCCTATCTCATCAAACTGGAAAATTTTGAAATGGAGGAATGAACAGGGTAGAATTACTGAAAAACTTTAACATGGACTTCCTTCACCTTGTTACAAAACATGCATGGAGAAAAGCAAAGTGTTATCTTCAGATAACTGCGCAATCTTTTACTTCCCCACAGAAAACAGGAATTCCCTTCAAACTCTCATATTGAGCAATAACTGGGCATAGTAATTCTATGGCTAAAAATTGAACAGTCCTGCCTAATTTTGTGACAGAAGAAGAAGACCGTTTTGGGAGTGCCAAAAAGAAACAATAGTAAACCACTCTTTGTATTATTGGATTAACCAAATGAAACCGGTTTAATGCATGCAAAAGACATGCATTGTGCTGTACAAAGATCAAGGAGCATATTAGACCCTTGGTCAACTAATACTCCATTAAAATAATCCATTAAATCAAAAACTTATCTTGGTTATTAAATAGAAACTCTTAATAAATCCAGACAGTGTTTATAAAATATATTATATAAATTTATAAACAGTAAATCTAGTATTTCATAGTATATTGTTAGAGAACAGGATATAAATTATTAATCAATGGCCTTACACATTAGAGAATTATTATAGCAGTCTCCCATACTGATGCGTTCTCTCATAGATATAAAGCCAAGGCATTTTAATTACCTCCCAGAAGTGTCCACAAAACACAAGAAAAAAGATGGAATAAAAAGATGGAATAATTCCTTCTGATGACAGGGAAGAATTACAAACTGCCAAAAATATTCTCAATCGGTAACATTGATACCATTCTTAATCTTCGGAATTATTATTTTCACAGCTTTAATGATTAAACTAAGAGGTATTAAGGTTACTGTAGAATGAAGTAACACACTCTGATATAATATCAGACCTTTAGAACTTTTTCAGAGCAAAGAATATTTGTGCAACCTCAAAATATCACGCAGGTCAAGTAATCTTTTATTGGCATTCAAACGACATTAATTTCCACCAGGAACAGATGTGTGTGTATGTGTGTGTGTGTATATATATATAAAAACACACACATATATACATTCCACTGATAACAGGAAGAGGGCGCCATATTTTTTTCAGTACCTTTATCGTTACAACATCTACACGCCGGACGTCAGAAGCTGTCAGGCTGAAGGGTGTGGGATTTAAATGCGTGATTCGCTTCGTCTCGGCACAGTTTATGTATTACCGCAACCATGACCTTTTTGTGTCGTGTTTTATCTCGAAGTGTTCCGTACATAGTAGGAGCTCGGTGTTGGTGTAGCGGGGTGTCGCGGCTGGACGGCGTTACACAACTACAAAACGCTTCTCCTTCCAACAGGTACTGACCTCTCTGCCTAAACAGCAGTACATTCTATTAATTCACTGTTGATTATTGTCGGCTTTATTACCTATGATTTATATGTACTGTCTACGTAGTAAAAATAAATAAATAAAAAATACATTGTTTATTTTGCATCTTTGACAAGCTGGACTCATGACCTAGCTAGTCATGACCTAGCTAGTCAAACCGTTACTTCTGCTACACTGCATTCGTGTACTTTCATGTGCTTGTACTTTGTGTAAACAGTTCTAATACAGTAAAGATTATATAAATGTATATAACCGTTTCCAATACAACCGTTGGCACTGTTCTGCACACTTCCGCCTTATAAATCGCAAGTCTACAAGAAGGACAAACGTGTTTCATTATTTAATTGTTTTAATATCAGTCAAAAACCCGTCATTAGTATTAGCATCCTGTTAACAAATAACACGACCTACATATTATTGCTACAGAAGTGGCCAGGAGGCTACAAATAAAGAGTTTTATTTCTAAATATTCAGTCGTGAGGAAACGTGTTCACTAGTGCCGCAGCTAGATTTCATAAGATCCCTGGAAAACATTTACTAGTGTTATGTTGTGTTCTTTGGCATGTGTTCAGTGTTCACTGTCCTTGGTGTTTTGTTTTGTCTTACCATGTTGATATATATTCGGAGAAGGAAATATAAAAGCAAAAAAACCTTGAGATGGGCACATCCAGCCTGTGCTGTGGGGGATGAAAGAAACCAATTTTTTTATTTATATGTTTTGGCCGTTTTCAGAAAAAAATCATATAAGAAATGCTGCACAAGAGTTGTAGTTTCAGGATGCTATAATGGCACTCAGCTCATCAAGTTAGTAATTAGTAAGTTAGTAATGTCTAATTGGGATGCCATTGAATAAGGTGTTTGTGTAATAGTTACTGATCTGGGCGCTGATTTAGTTTGAGTAGTGAAAGGCATAAAAAGTGAAATAATATGCACACAATGTGTTCAGTACAAATACTGTGTATACATGTTTGACTGGTTAGTTTGTGACCAAATCTTCATGTTAATAGCGTGTGTTCTGTTTCAGTCCGGTAAACCTGAGCTATGATGTGTATGATGGTAAAGAGGACGGTGTTCCACTTGTCTTCCTGCACGGCTTATTCGGGAGCAAATCCAACTTCCACTCTATAGCGAAGTCTTTGGTGCAGAGGACAGGCAGAAAGGTATGGGGCAGGACACTCTTCTAACATGATGACAATGCTGTGTGCAAAGAAACTCGCAGCACAACATTCTTCATTGGAAAACTACTCAGTGTGATATGGCGTGATACAAAACATAATGACATGTGGTGACATGGTTGATTATTTACCATAGGCTTTGTCATGCTTATATAACACAACATTCTTAAGCATGAATGCATAGTTTAATAGTTCAATATTATGTTGTATGAATATATTTTATTATATATTATATAAACATATATAATTTATGCTCTTGAACATGCTTTTTTGTTAACATTTGTGTTGTCATATTATTGAATTTTACTTAGAAGTGCAAAAGGTCCTCTGTCCACTTTCTCAGGTCATTTTATATACACTTGTGATTTTAGATTATTTCTGTGATAGAAACAATGATGGACCAGTAATATTGACCCCATACATCAGTTTACAGTAACTGTATTCCTGTTAGTGTCCTAACTGTACCTTGTCTAGTCAGGTGCTGACAGTAGATGCTCGTAACCATGGAACTAGCAGTCACAGCCCACTCTTGACGTATGAAGCAATGACTAATGACCTGAAACACCTGCTTAACCAGCTGCATATTGGAAAGTGTATTCTCATCGGGCACAGCATGGGGGGCAAAACCGCAATGGCTGCAGCTTTGTCACAGGTATTATCAGACATTGTGTCTGAAATCAAGTCTGGAATATGATCAACTGTTTTTTTCTGTGTCATAAGTTTTGTGCCATTTCACCACATCTGTTTTATTTTTCTGAATGGCAGCCCAGTTTGGTGGAGCGTCTTGTCGTGGTAGACATCAGTCCTGTTCCAACTTCCGGTCGTATCTTTATGAAAGGTTATATCGAGGCAATGAGGGAGGTGCAGATACCTAGCAACATTCCACGCTCAACTGCACGCAGGGTGGCCGAAGACCAGCTCCGGAATCATGTTAAAGTAAACATGTGATATCAGTGTTTGTATTGTCCTCTTTTCTCTGAACATATTGTGTTGGAATCTCTCCTGCAGAATTAGAAATCATTGCCAACATTTTAATCTGCTCTAGTAAATATTTTAACCAGTTATTAAATCCAAAAAGTGTGCATTTTCAGGTGTGTGCTTTGACAATTGCTAGGTGTTGTACTAATTTATAAATATGTAATCCACTTATAGTAAAATTGTTTTTCAAAAACTGAAAAGACCTGTGCATACCTAGTGCTTATATGCTTGCCATGACTACCTTGTTTCTGGGCGGTAGTAACTCTGAATTTCTTAGGTACATGATCTCTGTCTTGTGTGATCTTTGATAATCATGGGAAAACAGTTTCTAAAAAGGCAGGTCTGTTCAGGCCGATCACTAGAAGCATCGTGCATGGACAGTTTCACTTCCTGTTTACTGTCAACGTAGCAAAGGTCTGACTGTTACATCCGGTTGTAACAGCATCTTCAAAAGACTGATGACTGTGTCTTGTGACTGCTCAGTCTTTCAGTCTGAACAGGCAGTACAGGTTTTGCACGTACTCCCAGATTTGAGAAGCAGAACATATTAAGTAGCTCCTGATCAATATGCAGTGTCTCTGCGTAAGTAAGAAAGACTTTATGTTTCTGAAATATGTCACAGTTTATCTCATTTAAAAAGATCTTGGAAACCACTCTTACGCCAACTAAGAATTTGAGAACTTGGGTTTTCCACTGGATCTTGCAACTGCTGACACTTGTTCTTGCTAGCCACAAAGAGAACAAGCAGGTGCTTCCTAGCTGCTGTGTGATAACAATGCAAAGGGAGTTCCTCTTAGCCAGATGAGCATATTCAAAAGGATGATTATAAAGATACTTTATTGTCTTGGTACTGATACAATGAAATTTGTTTGGTAGCGCTCAGATACCTGCACCTGCCCCAGGGTGAGAATGCACAATGTGTGGTCACCCACCCTGGCATTTTGTGGTCTGTTCGTGAAGACCAGGTTCCATGAACATCCTAGGTAGTTCAGCTGGTTTACCAGTTTCTGGGGTACAAATGCAAATTGAATACAAAGCTAAAATCCACAATAACATCCTAACATACATGTTGGGATACTCCAAATAGGACAGGCTTGTGCAATTTAGATTGCATCCTCTGTAGATAATTGAACTGATGGCTGTCCAGGTCAAAGTACTTTGGAATAATTGGTCTTTTTTTCTGGATAAGGGAGTGCACCCTTTTTATTATTATTTTTCCTAATATTGGTCTGAGTGGATTATTATGTAAAAAAAAAATACAGTTATCAGTATGTGTCACACATTAGTCTTAACATGAATAAATTATAGTGGACATGTATATATTTAAAATCTTTTGTTTTGTACTCAGGAGCACTCAGTCCGGCATTTCCTCCTGACTAATCTGGTGGAGCAGAACGGACACTACTCCTGGAGAATCAATTTGGAGGCCATCTCGAATCACCTGATGGATCTTATGTCTTTCCCAGAGTTTAAAACAGCCTTTGATGGTCCCACCTTGTTTCTGGGCGGTAGTAACTCTGAATACCTCAGGTAACAACACCAGAGTTTTTCTTCAAAACACTTAGATTTAAATTGTATGTTATTACAAAAGAAGAAAAAGTAATCCTGAATTAAGTTTACTTTTGGAGTAGTTCAAATCCATTTGAATACATTTAATACTATAAGGTTTTATAAGCTGCCAAAATCGAATTCTTCATTTGTAGTTTTATGTGGAATGAAATGACTCACATATATTCTCACATCACATAATATATATATATATATATATATATATATATATATATATATATATATATATATATATATATATATATACTCATATATACTCATATAAATATATCTGTTAAATTAATCTGTTAAAACTAATCCCACAATGGCTCTGTTTCTCAATAATTTTCCCTCTTCCCAGCTCTGAGGATTACCCTGAAATCCAGCGTCTCTTTCCCCAAGCAGATATCCAGTATATCCCTGATGCCAGTCACTGGATCCATGCTGACAAACCACTGGAGTTCATCAGTTCCATAATTACATTTGTACAGTCCTAGACTCCTGACTGACTAATCCTTTTTTTGTTTTTGTTTTTATTTCATTTTCTTTTAAATTATTACTCCATGACTTTCTAATATACATACAGTGCTGTGAACAAGTAGAAATATTATCAAAATGATTACTATATTGAGCAGTATATGCAAATAAAAGAAAACACAGGTATTTATAGTGGAATAGTAAATTTATGACTTGTTTTGGAAATTCATTCATTGGAAAGTCTTTTCTGTTTTTATTCCCAACTGACTCCTTAACCTAAAGAAAAAATACCTTACAGAAAGTGTACAAGCGTACAATACAAGTCTAGATTTTTAGAGTGATTTTAGAGTTTTTACATAGATTACATTTTTTGTTTTGGTAATTTTTTTGTTACTGTCAATTAAGTCTATAGGTGTAACTTAACCATGTAAGGCAAAATAGAACTGCAGTTGACTGATGCCTTTGACTACTTCTCCACAGTGCTGTACATCCAGTTTAGCGCTCAATACTCACTAATATCATTTGGTTTTACACAAACCATTTCAACTGACATTTGAGGACATTTTTTGTTGTTCATACTGAAAAGTAATACTGCATCAGTAGGTTTTTTTTTAAAGAAAGGCTTGACTTGGCACATCAGTAAACACTTGCATATCCTCATTCTCTACAAATCTTTTGTTTTGTTTTCTAAACAAATGTATGAAGGTGCCTATGCAATAGTGGCCAGTCTTTTTTGGCTTTTTTTTTGTTTTCCTCAAATCTTACATGAACTTTTGACTGTCTTACACAAGCACTTGAGACCCCACTACTGCAGTAGACATCTAGACATTGTATTCTATAGAGAGTGAATTTGGAAGCACTGCCTATGCTAGTTGCAGTTTTCAATACTCAATATTTATTTCAGTAGGTGTCAGTTGTGTGCTTGTTTGTTTGCTTTGGTACTCATGAGACTGGAATTTAGTTTTTATATAAAGGTGAATGTTTAGAGCTTGACAAAAGATCAGATTTACTCCAAGCTTATTCTCATTTTTCTCCGTTTGTTTTTGTTAGATTTGTAACTACAAAGATAAAGGTAGCTTACAGAATCCACTTTAACACCTTGCACATTGATTAGAGGCTATGTTTTTATTTTTAAGGGTCATGCAGGGATATGACTCTGACATGCATGATGCGCACAGTACATCATTTGATATCTAAATGTCATGTAAAAATAAAATGCTAGCTAGAGGAACAATTGTTACTTACACCATGAAGGTGGGGATCACCACGACAATATATATTATTTTATTACAACGTACTACCTAAAAGTTTTGACGTACCGGTTTGTTTAGTTTATTTTGTATTAACATGTTATTACAATAACTAGCTTTCATTAACGTTTTTAATCATGTGACTTGGCAACACACTGCAGCTTGTACTTACTTAGGGTACTTCAGGGTACTGTTCATGTGTCACTTAGGGTACTTCAGGGTACTGTTCATGTGTCATCTAATTCTGCCTTCTCATGGAGTCTTATTCTGACTCAAACCTCTCCGAGCTAGGGAAAAATTGTTTAAATTTAAATTTTGTCCGCACTAATATTTTAACCAAAAATACCATATGTAACTGAAATACTTTGATTTCTAAGACTTATGCTGCCAGGTTTTAAACCCTGGACACTTTTCTTCATCAGGTTCAATAGCACTGTGTTGTACATTGGCACCTGTAAGCCGCCGTGGACGTGTCTGTATTTTGTGACTAAAATGTATTTTATATTCCTATATTGAATCTATTCCTAAATTAGTACTACTGTATACTCAAAGGGAAAATATTTATATTTTATTGGTTGTTAGTTGTTTGTAACCCTTTATTCTATATGTGTATGTTTGGAAACGGTATTTTTTGGGATTACGAAACATGCTGCAGAATTCAACATGAAACTGTCATGTTGTGTTTTAACAGAATGAAATCGACGTATGTTATAAACGTGTCAGCGGTTCGTGGTGAAACACTGAATATCATGTAGTAGATATAATATATACTGCCAGTTGTCTGTGGTGGATGGATTGTATTGCGAGTGTGAATTTACTAGCACATATGTATTTCCCTTACGAATTATCTTTATATATATAGATATAATAAATATGATATATTAAAATGAGTAATCAAAGTACGAACAATCCTGGCGTCTTGAAGATAGAAAACCTTTGCTAAATTACTAAAGCTGTGGATTTTTTTTTTTTTTTAAATAAAACAGCTTCGATTGTATCCATTGCATTGCAGGATCAAATGTGTATTTGTATTTCATCTTCACTTTATATTATATATATATATATATATATATTATATATATATATATATATATATATATATATATATATATATATATATATATATATATATATATATATATATATATATATATGTACTTATAATATATTGAGGAATTATATTTGTTCTGTCATTAGTAGAATACCTGAAACATAATGTTATATGCATGGAGCAGACCAGAGATCCTGATTTTTGTGGATAAAGTGTCGTGTTATATCTTACAGTAACGTCTTGGAATCGCTGTCTTGTGTGCTTTAATAGTTGTATTTCAAGCATAGTCCATTGCACTATGATAATGTTGTCTATTGTACTTTCGTTTGTGCCTGACTACCATGAACACAATCTAAACTTGTGTCCCTTATAGAGTCCTTTTATCACTTCTAACAAGGACCATCAGTTTTAACCTACTTGTTTTAATTATTCGCTGGTTAATGTTGTTGCACTGTATGTTTAATCCAGAGTGAGATATTGCACATATAATACTGTTGCTGCAAAAAGCAATACTCGGGGCCAAGCTCTTGCACCAGCAAGCTGAAGCGGTCTTGTTGCGGTTATTTGTTCAGTTTGTCTAGATGTTGTTCTCTTTGCATGCTGGTTATTTTTTTCCCCTTAAATGTGGCCAACTAAAATAAACATCAAGATTTCCGAACATTTATTGTGTCGTATTTTTCTCTTAATTATTGTATGCAGGTTTATTAAAGTTGCAAGTTACTAAAGTAAATGTTTCTCATTGGACTGTTCTGTTCTGTAGTTCAGTATTAGAAATAATATAATAATGATATTACTGGAAATTATTTCTTTCTATTAATTATGTCTGAAAAGGTGCCAACCAGTTTTGCCATATCGTATGGTTTTCACCCTCCTGTTATAGCAAACAGTGAAAAAGGCTGTTCACTGCAGCAGAATGGATGCATCATGTAAAGGACGTGCATTTGCTTATCTCAGCAGTAAGGGTTTGACTTTTATCTAAATAGAACGCTGACTTGTGAATTTACATGCTTTAGGTTTTGGTGGTCAGCAGAGAACAGGATGGAACTCGGGTGTTTGATTTAGTAAAATGAACAACCTGGAAATTTAGTAGTTTACAAACATGATTGTCTCATTTTTAAATGCATGGTGCAATATATGAATGCAGTGTATTGATTCTTTCTGAGTACAGTGATAAAAATCAATAAACTCAATTTTATTCCGTAATTCAATTAAACACATTACACATTAAACATTACAGTACACATTATTTACAACAATTTGTGCCTTTTCCAGGGCAATGTTTTGGAGAAACGGGCAAATGAATGTGTGTGTGTGTGTGTGTGTGTGTGTGTGTGTGTGTGTGTGTGTGTGTGTGTGATGTATATATATATATATATATATATATATATACACACATACACACTTTTATTTATTTATTTATTCATTCAATCATTCATTCATTCATTCCTAAACAGAAATTAGCATAGTCTGTTCAGTTTAGTCAAGAGAGACTGTTTGGAAACTCTCGTCCTTGCTGCTGACTGAAGAGTCCATCAGAGTCGGGCTGGGTGACTGGTCGTGTTTAGCAGAGGAAGGACGACTGGGACGTCCTCGTCTCAGTTTATCTTTCCAGCGCTGGGCCACAGGTGTGTTGGGGGACTGTGATGCAGGAGACGATGCCCGGCTCACCACTGGAGACTGGACTGGACTGGACTGTTTGGAGCGTCGCAAAACGGCGAAACCTCTGGACTTCTTCTGAGCCTGTTCTGCCTGCTGCTGACTCAGGAGCTGGTGGTGGATGATGGTCTGCACATCGTCCTGTTAGAAATGCATGAAAATTATTAGCAGATTGCCATGAATTATTAACTGTTAGCAAAAAAGTATATCTCTTCATAAAGTCTCAAGTGTCATTGTTATGGAATAAAGATGGCAAGTTGTTCATGAAAGGAGAAAGAAGCACAATATGGGCTGGTTTTATGTAAAACCTACTTGTAGTTCCTGTAATGTAATTATCAACATGCGATACTATT
Organism: Kryptopterus vitreolus; assembly: GCA_030449085.1. Taxonomy (NCBI): domain Eukaryota; kingdom Metazoa; phylum Chordata; class Actinopteri; order Siluriformes; family Siluridae; genus Kryptopterus; species Kryptopterus vitreolus. Next base: position 8,303,800 of record JACRUU010000024.1, read on the forward strand.
TATTTTGTTTAATTCACAACATTAAACATGACTTTAAAGAAAAAAAAGGAAAAATGTAAATTTACTTTTTAAAATGTATTTAAATTCATAAGGTTGGGGGTTCAAGCCCCAATATTGCCAGGCTGCGACACTTGGGCTCTTAACCCTCTGTGCTCAAATATCATGCTGACCCTGGGATATGTGAAGAAAGAATTTCAATTGTTTACCCTTATATTTAGACTACAGATGATCTTTTAGCAGATTTTTGCAATAAAGAAAAAAAGCATTGATCGCACTGGGATATCAGTCACACTAAATATAACACACTACACAGATGATAAATTAGGATTAGTTTGAATAAATGCTGGAGTTTTTTTAAGATCACAGACCACTGGGTTTTAAAAAACAGTGTTGAAAGCAGACTACAGGCCAGATGGCCATTCTGGCTCCAGACAAAAAAAAATCCTGCATGGCAAAGCCAAATCTCCCAACAACCTCAGAACCATTCGGTTAAAGCCTTTAGACTAGATGATCTTTCTGAAACGTGTGATATAAATATTTAATCAGGTAACATTACAATGCCATTATATGCACTGATATATCCCCCAAATACTTAAAACAAACAGTCTTTAATCTCCTAAATATCATGATTCCACTTGAAAAACCTACCAAATATTTGAAGCCCTTAATATTCAATTAAATGCAAAATAATGCAAAATAAATATGCAAAATAAAACCACTGGATGTGAATTATATTAGATAAGTGTACAGTTACTACACTACAAGAAATCTTCTGCAGAAAGTTAGATGAACGCAAAAGTTTTTTTCTATGATGTAAGGATAAAATTTGCCCATTGGTTTAACCGAAATCTGTACAAGCATAACAGGAATTCTTTTGCACAATGTGAGCTGCTTAAAGACCTTTGGAGTGTAAAAACTTAATAATTCTCTCCCTTTTTAATAATTCTCTCCTCTTTTTAATTTTTCACTCAACTTGCTTATTAATTGTGATATACAGTATATATATATATAAACCCTGTGCCATATCCAGAGCAAACTGGAATCATTTTCAGTGTACATAGGTTGCAAAAAAGGACACACAAACACACACACACACACACACCATCACACACCCATTTACTGACATCTAGTTAATACTATTTATAGTATGCTGCAGAACCTGATGTTTGATCTGATCACTTCTAATCATGGTTGCCTCCCAGAAACAATTTCTCCTGAATGTCAATTTAGAAATGAAAGATAAAGTCTCTGTATAATCAACATTTATCAATAAGAAACTCCTCACAAGTGTATCTAGTATGTACAATACACAATGTATGCATGGTCCAGATTTAGATATATATTGCACTTCATGAGTGTAAGTTTGATTATGTAGTTAAGGAATTAGTATTGCTGATAAATAAGTATTATTAAATGTTTAGACTAGACAGAAATGTAATTAAAGAGTCTAGATCTAATCTAGATCCCTGTCTAATTATATAGTTGTTACCGAAAAATAATCAGGCAGCATGGCGTCAATGCCTTCATGTACAATTCCTTCCTTTACCACTAGAGGGCACTCTTGATAAATTTTTGAATACCTTTCATTTTGTTGTCCGCTTATTTTTATCTGTGCAAACCTATATGGTATTTTACCTATTAGACACCCTTTCTATAAAATCGCTGAAAATATGTCTTTTATGTCTTTTTTCCAACCATTATATAATAATTACACATTTATGTAATAAAGAACATCAAACTGAAACAGAACAACATTTAGCTGTTTCTCTTATCACGTTCACTATAGCATTTATAATCAATATTATTCATAAGACAAAAAGACAAATAAGCAGATTGTTATGTTACAATAAATGTAAAAAAAATGCTATGGAAAAGAATAATTATATCCTGCCTCTTACAAGTCTTACCAATAATATACTGCCTCTTACAAAATTAATATTTATATTTATTAATATTAATTAATACTAATTAAAAGTAGGGGATTAATCAGGAGAAGAAATAAAGCTATATAAACGATATTTTGTTTATAGTAAACTCACCTTCCAAGCTTCCAACTCTATCGCCATCTCCAGCCGCCGCTGCACTGCCTCCAGTAGCTGATTGTTCAGTAACATTAGTTCTGTTTTGCATTTCAGGAGCTCTGACTCCATCGCTTTTTTCCTGTCAGGTTCAATTTGTTGAACATGCATATCAAAGAACATGCATATCAAATACATTTAAAAGAGATCAGTTTTCAGACAAACTACAAACAACTAAGCACTTACTTTGCAAGAGCATCATCTCTGTCCCGTAGAGCTTGTTGTAAAACAGCGCCCTCATCTGTCATCCCAGTTTTAGCTTTTCCCTATAAATCATACGAGTGTTAGTTACATCATCCAAATATCTGGCAAAAACACAAGTCTATACCCTGATAGCATCATTAGAAACAGGTATTGGATGAGATGAAATGATGTGGCTGGTGAATGATTTACTTGGGACGTGTGGTTGAGAGCGAGTGTGCGTGCGACGGTCTTTAGCTGAGTCAGTGCTGTATCCAGTGAGTTGCTCTCAGAAGAAGGATCCAATGTTGGCCCCACATCAGTCAGAGGGACCAGGAGCTTTACAATGGACTGAATTTCCTCTGTAACCTATAGATGAACAAAAACGGTAATAATCAAGCACGTGGAAACAAGTGAATTCCACTGACTAGCAAAAAGGCAGAAAAATAACAGTACGGAAATACAAATGGATCTGGCTGGTGTAAATATGACAGAAGTTGAATATGAAGAGAGAAACATACAGGAAACGTGTTTTATTTCTTTCATTTTGCATCATTCTCTTAAATTCAGAGGTTGATCATTTGTTTTGATCAAGGAAAATATCGATTAATTCTACAGACCACGAATATTAATTTGGCCTTGCATTCTGAAAGTTATGGCATACTCTCTTAGTAGTACTAGCCATTGATGAGTTCCAGTAAACTTTAGCAAGTAGAACAGATCGTATGCACATTTCTCTCAGTGTGACGCTGCACTATCATGCAATATTAACACCAGCACAAAAAGGATTTTGTTTTCTGGCTTTATCTATGGCACAGAAAGCATGCTTTGGCCTTCCCTGTTTCATGGGTAGCAAGACTGGGAAAATAATCCATATAAATAATTTCTGTTAAAAATGTTGACCTTTTTTCGCATTCCTTTACAAATAAAACAGAAACTGAAACTGTCAATGGAAAATATAATTGAAAATTGCACTGAATGTGTGACAGGTAAGATCATAAAGTATTCATCATACATTATTAACAACATCACATTATTATGTAAGTCGCATAATAACAGTTAAGGTAAAGGGTGTGTATGTGTGTGTGTGTGCGCGTGTGTGTGTGTGGTTGCGTGCGTGCTTTGTTAATCACAGAACTGGATTCATTAATTTGAACAATCGCATGATTAAATAATCAGCCGTGTTTTTTGTTTTTTTTTTGCAGGCCTGAGCTGTGTGTCTCACCCGCTCTCTGTGCTGACTCCACTCAAGCCCATCTTGACTCTGCTCCTGAAGTTTATCCACTTGAGCTTTTAGCTTTATACTCCTACGCCGTGACAAGTTCCACCTCCCGGCGCATCTGCTTTAACTGGAAAACAAACACACACAACATCAGCAAACATTTACATGACCAAAGGGATATTATTGTTTTGTAAATTGTAAAACCTGGTTACATCAAATGTAATATTGGGGTGGCAATATAAACAGCAGGATGTGCGCCTTCAAATTAGCTTAAATTGAAAGTTAAAATCATGTTATGTGTGAACCCAGCAAAGCCACATTCCTCAAGAGGAATCCTGTCAATCTAGCTGTGAAAAAACTAAGCCTTTCATTAAACTGTACGTTTCGTAAGTTTGCTTACGTAGATGTCAGGCCATATGACCAATACGCAAACTATCCTGGTAGGATCAAAAAGATATACGCTGCATTATTATATATGCAGTATTATTCCCATTGGAAACTTTATGAATTATATAACATTTAAGGATGAAACTGAAAACTGAAAACTTTTCTACATTTGCAACATGTCACTTTTATTAATAATATCAGAGAGAATGCTGGTTTTTCAGAAACATCTGGTATTAAAAATGGTTTGCAATTTTATTAATTGTATTCATAGCTCTAATTTCTGTATATTTTTCGAATGATCTAAATAACAGCCTTCTTGAAAACCATTGGAATTAATTAGATCTTCCAGCCTTTATGATATACTGTAGTGTATCATATGACAATATACATACAATAAATCAATAATAATAAGGTAAACAAGTAAAGTTTAATGTTTTTCTGCAGCATTATCCACTTGCAGATAGTGATAGATCATTTGTAAGAATTTATTCTTATGAAGTTGCGGTTAAGTTTCACAAACTAATGAATAATTTGCAGGATATTGCAAGAGGCTAAACATATCACCCCCCTCAAATGTCAGGTTAATATTAGTATATAGTATACAGTAAACTTATAAGAATGGAATTATAACCTTTAATATCTCACCGTGTCAGCCACCGGGCTTGATACTCGTCTCCGGAGCGGACTCCCACTCCTAAGCAGGTCCGGTAAACTTTCATCTAGGTACGGGCGAATGGGCTTGCCTAAAGTCGGATCTTTTGACTCCAGGTTCATCCGCTCGATTCCGTCTGTCTGCTCCATTACACTGGAATCAGCACTGTCTTTGGATTCTTCCAACTGTTCCAGTGTCTCCTCAAGTGTGGATGGAGTTGTCTCCAGTGTGTCTGTGTTTGTATCCACAGTTGTTTCTTCCTTTGTATTGCATTCTTTCTCATTTTTGGCAAAATATGGACCTTCCTTTGGACTACTCTGTCTGGGTGTAAGCATATCTTCGATGAGATGAGATCTCTGAAACAAGTCTTTGTAACCTGCTGTGTCTTCGCTCGGATTAGATTTATAATACGTATTTAAGCTCTCCATTGCTCTTGAGAAGACAGAAAAACAAATGCTTCCACCTGAGCAAGCAAGATAGGACTTGAATGGGTGGCACCACTGAAACACAGAATGTGAGGAGAAACTTGTTATTCCGGCTCTTTGACAGAAATAGCATGTGCGTTTTCACTGCTCGCCACATGTAACGACAAAAGAATGACACCTGCGCCTTGGGGACAAAGGCTTTCTCGCTTGTTTGACGTAATCAGCACTGTAGCTAAGATACACGCAGGCACATTTATGAGAGTGGGTTCGGCAAATAGTATATTAGTCTATAAAAGTGTCAAGTGTGTTGGTGCCCTCAGAGAAGCCCTTTGTTTTGCATTGTTACCATTTCTTAGATTACTGTGATCATGAGAATCCTTAAAAAAAGTTACTGAATGACAGCTTATTCACAGCAGCCTATTTTTGTCACATATGAAAGTGTGCATTACTTTGACAAGCAGTTATTTATTGACAAGCAGTTTCTCTCAGAGGTGTAAGAAGAATAGTTCTCCAATGTGGGGTAAAAGTGAAACATGTAAATATGTAGCTTGAACTGGGGAAATTTCATCAGTACTGTGACTTTTCATGGAAATTTTCCGTCTTTAAAAAGTCCGTCTTTACAATGACTGTGTGACAAGACTTAAGTGTTAGGTGCTAAATTTATTCCCTCAGAGAAATAGTTTACATCGTCAGCGTGTTCAAATGCACATTGTTCATGATGAAAGGAAAGGAAGCCACAGTTTTGCGTAGTAAAAAAATTAGATAAAGGATACTAAACATGTTATGCTAAATATGCTAGTGACAACTGACGTTATGTAATCACCCTATATATAGCTTATATAAAGCCTTTTATGTGAACAATTTTAAGGCAAAGAAGCAGTAAAAATCAAACAATGCTGTCATTGCTAAAAAGTACTTTCAAATGATAGTAGACTATTAGGGAAAATGTGTGTTTGCATGCATGTATTTATAAGGTCGTTTGGTTTCTTTCTTATATTGTTACATGGAGTTTTTTCCTTTGCCCTTAATGCCAGCAGAAGGACAAATCCTTAATTTCCTAATCAAACATGTACAGGAAATCCAGCTTGCCCCCACTCCTTCCCTGTGTTAAACACCCAGAGCCATTCTCATTTGTCTTCAGCCACAAATAGTACAAACGGATCTAGTTACTGTTTTCTTAGAACTGCTTCCCCGTATTTTCTTCCGTCCTTCTACCTCACAAACAATCCATGTATTGAATGCACTGATTCAATTATTTAGTTGCTCTTCAAAAAATGAACAAGCAGAATTTAAATACTTTCCAGAAATATTCTGTATTGCATTTGCATTTATGAAGAAGGCGAGATTTGATGATCGGTGGTTATATTGGTTTTAATATTCCATCTTTGAATGTGTCAGGTACAAGTAGGTTGTGTTGTGATTATCTAAGAAAATAATCATTTATTTGAATAATTACAGGTCTATTGGAGAATAAAGCGACTCTGTTAGTATATAGAGTCAAAAAGATTTGTGCAATAGGAACTGGTTCAGGGAATGAGGCGGATTACTCTGTTAGCAGGGAAAACATAGTATGATAGGTGAAGAAGGCCATAGCTGTCAGTCATACACATTAACTGAGACTCTTTAGTGATGCCACTAGACAGTATCACAGTCCATTACTGCTTTTATTCAATGCACTTATTGAGAGCAAAATATCTCATTCATACACCTGAGCAGTTATGGGGTTAAGGGCCCAGGCTTTGGTGTAGCTATCTCCTCCTACTGTGTTGTTTATATACAGTACATAGAGCAGGGATCACCAACCTTTTTGTAACTGAGAGCTACTACATGGACACCGAGTCATATAAAGGGCTACCAGTTTGAAATACTCCTCTGAAACAACAAATTTACCTTTAGTTATATATTATTATTATTATTATTATTATTAATGATACTCATTTATCTATGTAAATACACTTGACAGTGACTATCAACAACGAATTAACTACATTTTACATTATAGACGCATCTCACTGATGAGTTGTGCACTTTTTATAGCAAGCCTGAGAGCTACTCATGTGCTCCTTGGGGGCTACCTGGTGCCCACGGGCACCACGTTGGTGACCCCTGACATAGAGTATACCGTACTCCTAATACCTCAAGTTGGTTATATACAGTACAGTTAGGCAATTCAAAGTGGGCATTTATATTAATATATATTTTTATTAATTTAGATTAATCTACAAGAAAACTTGTAAATTTTCATGTTATTGCTTTTCTTTTTTCAAAAATAAACCTCAGGAAAATATGGCAAATGTTCAGCATCTTAACTAAGAGTGTCATCTCCCTGACTGTCCAGCCACCAAACACATGTACTGCAGCTCATCTCCGGGCCAAACTTGTGATGTGATTTGCAATGACCTATGTGACCTCAAGATAATCAGAGCTTGTGCCTCTACGATTTACAATCATGAGGTGAAGAAAGGACAAACTGAAAATAGAGCATCTCTATTTGAGAAGCCTCCCAAATTCATCCTGCTGTCTGCCGTTATAGGGGACCGATACGACCTTGAGGAAACTTTAGAATGCTTAATCACATTCCGTAGATCTTTAGAGTAGCCCTTCGACAGCTGTGGTTCTCTAAATAGTAAGTGAGTCCATGTTATTTTGAAACCTGTATGTGGAAAAAAATATTCAATTGTTTTTACATATTTGTTTACTTATTTATTTATTCATGTTTGGATGGCACTTGAAAGTTTAAATTTATCTCCCGAGCCAGTGGGATACGCTGCCTCACAAACAGTGAAAACTCGGTACTTGTCTGTAATTAATAAAAAATTATAATAAGAAAAAGCAGAATGAGAAAAGGTGCTTAAAATGAGTTTTTATTTTTTATTTTCACAGTGCTAAATGATTTTTCTATAATCACTGGTTCTGGTCTCCACAGGAGAGATGCATATTTTGACTGCTGACAAAATCATTTATCCATCTATTTCATCCTCACAACTCTGTTTTTTCTTTGCTCTTGCTCCTGTTTCTTGGTCTTGAAATCCAAAGCACAGCGAAAGCCCAAGTTGTCCGACGCTGAATCTGGCGTGTTTCCCATTCTACAAATAAACAGAAGGAAAAACATTATTCATTATCCACACTGACAGTAGAGAGGAAGTAGATAACATGTAATAAACGGTATGTTTGAAGAACATAAGAGGAACCTAGCACTGACCGGGTGGTGACACGTGCCCTGTGATTGGCTGATCCATCCACCGTGTCGATCCATGATGCCCCACGTAAGACATACATGATCTGACGCGAAGTAAAACGTGTTGACGTCCACTCCCAAGCATTACCCATCATATCACACAGTCCTGGTATAACCAACCACATTGCAGCACGTCAGGTCACCTGTTATGTAACTTGTTCCTGGCCTGTATGTTTTGGATGTATAGTTACCATAATTATTCTGTGGAGGAAATGCAGTTACAGGAGCAATGCCATGATAACCATCTGCAGCTGTGTCTCCTTCTGGAAAAGACCCCTAAAATAAGCAAAATATTATTTCACAAGTCATGCTTTAAAATGTCTTTATTTTTCTAACATAAAAAAATAAATAAAAAGGCTGCAGAATAATAAATGACAATTTATACCAGTGTTGTAATAGTTTTGCACGATATACCACAATATAGAAAGGTATTGCAATACACTGCTTTTAAAAAATGATATGATTCGTCACTTTATTAGTACCAGTACTAAAAAATGACAGCCGTAGTAGCAATTGTTAAACAGAAAAAGTTGTTACAAACTTATGGGATATATTGGGTCAGTTTATTTCTCATATGAAGGTATTGCTTAACAGTTTTGGACTACTTTTTTATAATCATTAATTAAAAAAAGAGAATAAAGATATGGATGATGAGATGACTGTTTATAGTGATTATAGTGAAAGTTCTAATCAGAAATAATCAGAACCACCATCTATTATAAACAAAAGTAAATGTTTAGCTGATAGATTGCTGTGGGATGTTGTTCAGAGGCCTATGAAGGAACAGGAATGGGTATCATTTTAATATTATCAATTCTAATTCCGCTTATCGATTCTGATTCTTACCAATTCCTAGTTTCGATTCCAAATGGCGAACCAACCGCAGATGTTTATGTTGGTCATGACGCCCTTGCTTACAACATAATAGTTTATTACAATAATAACACTTATACTTGTCTTTGATTTTTACAAAGTGTAGCCACATTTTTGAGATATTCCTGAGATCCTTCTTGTAAACTGACGTTTAGATTATATAAGGTCCTGGCAGATTGGATGTGCGGAAGAAATGCACCCAGGAATCAATAAGAGGAACTGAAATTTTAATTTTATAAGCAGTATCTGATTCTTAAGATTAAGAACAATTTCACTACCTCATCATCAATTAGTTAACAAGAATGGCGTGCCTGTCATATTCTATCCCTTGCCTATCAATCTGAAGGCACATATTATATAGGATTAGGGACAATGTTCTTTTAAATGTATAAATATATGTTTTAAAAATTCTAGCAACATTCACTGAATGCATCACCAAAATACCATCTACCATACCAAAGGCTGTAATGTAGTGCACCAGTCGATAAAAATCATCACCATGTTGAATTATTTAAGCAAGATATAAAAAAATAAAAAGTGGTCAAATCAGTAGCTCTAATGCATTGTCTCTGTACACAAAATATTTTCCCCACACTGACCTGCCACAAATTGGTGCGATTTTGGAGGAACTTGTTACCCCAGGGGTACGTCCTTCCTGAAAACACATAGCATGGATTGAAATCAATGTAATCCATTAGCATGTTAAAGAAAATATCTGATGATCGACATGCGATTTACCATCCAGTCCTCCACGTGCAGCTATTTCCCACTCCTCTTCACTCGGCAGCCTTTTCTTCCTCCACTTACAGTAAGCCTGAGCATCATTCCAGCTCACCTGCACCACCGGAGAGTCTAGACGGTCTTTGATGGTTGAATTTGGTCCATTTGGCTACAATCAATTAAAAAAGTAATTAAGTAGGTAGATAGATAGCTAGATAGACAGCTAGCTACACAAACAAACAGACAGATAAGATAGCTAGACAGATAGACACAAAGAGAGATCTGTGAAAGTAAAATCTTACTGAATACTGAATAATACTCAATAATGTTTTGCAGATAATTACGAGCATCTATAATTTATAACAATATAACAACCTATTTAACAATTAAAATGAGCACTTATTGAATTACATTCAAAAAGAAACAAGTGCATTACCTGTCTCCAAAATGCTTTCTCAACTGGCAACCACCAGGGTGCAGACTACAAAAAGGGTTGAAGAAAGAATATATCCTATAAAAAATTTAAATATGTGCAAGGTTAAAATTAAAGAGTCATAGTTGAGTTCATACCTCAATTCTCTGAGTGATTTTGCTTTTCAGCTCCTCGGACACAAAATCCTGGAAAACAAAACTCCATCCAAATGTTTCAGCCTCTGTTTTATATTTCTGCAATCTGACAAATTCCCTGGCAAAAAAAAAAAACAAAAAAAAAAAAAAAAAAAAAAAAAAAAAAAAAAAAAAAAAAAAAACCATGAAAGAAAAAATAGAAACTAAACATCACCATGGAAAATTGTGCCATGCTTAAAAAAAATCTCAGTCTATCTCACAGTCTTCTTAAAATTTTGTCAAAGAAAGCAATAACCATGAACATCAATGTTTGTTATAATCATCAATTTCTTTAACTACTCATCACAGATTTACCTAAAATTGGCGTTAGTTACAGGATATTTGTCCAGCTGGAAAGCCTCGATTTTCACAGCTCTTTCAGGAGATTCCCCATCTCGTCCATCAGCAGAATTTGTTCCTATTTTCATGTTCCCACCAGGAACCAACACCATACTCTCATCAACTGGAGAAAACACAAATAACGAGTACTAAAAAATAAAGTTAAGCAGTAAAGTTAAATGTAAAAATCTGGATGTAATTACAAATGAAGATTCTAGAGCTTTGAAATAAAGTTACTGATTGGGGGGGGGAATGTATATATATATATATATATATATATATATATATATATATATATATATATATATATATATATATATATATATATATATGTGTGTGTGTGTGTGTGTGTGTGTGTGTGTGTATGTAAAATATATATATATATATAATTTTTTTTACACATAACACACTCAAATCACTGATAAATAATGCAAAAATCAAATCATTATATTATAGTGTAATGTTTAAGAAGGCGACAGCTGAATATCTGACAATGTCTGTCTGCCAGCATTACCGAGTAGGTAAATAAGCCATTAATTAATTAAATTCAAGTGTAATGCTCAACCTGATGCTTCCACCACACTGCTTCAGTATAAGCATGGATGCTATTACTGCAACACAACACAACACTGAGTTTTCTTTTGACCACTTTATAGTATTCAGTATTACAGCCTACTACGTGTAAAAGTATCACATATTCCTATGCAAAATTTCCCAGGTTCCAGGTCTTAAAATGTATCAATACTTACCCATGTGTCATCATATATCTTAAACAAAGTGCAAAAAAAATCATAATAAAATAATGGAAACCCTATATTGATATGTGAAAGAATGTATAAATTGTATATTTCACTTCATTTATATTTGTACAGTGAAAGAATGTAAATGTGTAAATAGAATATATATATATATATATATATATATATATATATATATGAATGTATAGAAGAAAGAAGTATAGATGGTAGAAAAGAAATGTTAGCGATATAAATGATATAGGGGGTTAGAGGCTTATCTTTATTAGTGTCTAAAAAACCTACAAGTTTGTTTATTATAAAGGAACGTCTGCAAAACCTCGATTTGCCTTTTTACATGTTAACTATACAGATCACCAAACTGTACAAAACTGAAATCAAATTCATTCATTCATTCATCTTCTACCGCTTTATCCGATCTTCCCTCGGGTCACGGGGAGCCTGTGCCTATCTCAAGCTTCTATGGGCATTAAAGGCAGGATACACATTCCTGGACGGAATGCCAACCCATCACACAGGCACACACACACACTCACATTCACACACACACATTCATACACTAGGGACATTTTCCAAGGTGCCAATCAACCTACCATGCATGTTTTTGGACCGGGGGTAAAACCGGAGAACCCCCCCCCCCCCCCCTCCCACCACACACACACACACACACACACATGGCCGGGACGGGAATCAACCCCGGACCCTGGCGGTGTGAGATCATATTCTATTATAATATAATTTTCATATAAAATTAAAAATCTGATATGAAAATGTCTGGAATACTTTTGCATCCTACCTGTTGCACACAACATAATGTTACTCCATACAAGTGTGACTGTAAAGACCACGGAGTTTACAGCTCTCACAGCCATTCCTGCAGAACTGCTAAAAACCGCACGAATAATATTTCACCAAAAATATTTAAACTTAACTAAAAGACTTCCCGGCATTTTACTTTTACATTTAATATACAAATAAATTGTTCTGTGGTGTAATAATTCAACTCATGTCCACTAGCAAACTCGCTTCTGTTATTAAATGGACTGTGTTCCTGTTAAGACTGAGGAAGCTCGCCCCCTGCAGGTGTGGAGAAACATTTCGGTCCTTATGTGGCAGATTTGGTTGATATTTGCATATCAATAATGCAGTAATTCAGTCCAAGTGATTCTGAAGATAAATAAGGACGTAATAAAGCTCTGTTGTTCATTCTGCTTTCTAACAGTCTAAGAATTGCAGCATTTTTGTAGATCTGTTTGCTTTTCTAGAACATACATGAATACACTTATTATAAACAGTTGTCACACTGCTCTTTGTCCTGTAGACTTGTCTGTAGTTGCTTAATTAGTTTGCTTGACTCTCAATGTAAATGCATCTGATTATAGAAGTACCTGTTCCTGGAAGACTCCCAATTCTATTACAGAGCATATGTGCATGCGTCATCATGACTATTAGTGTAAACTGTGCTTTAAAAATAAAAAATCTTTGAACACCAAATCAAGATACATTAAATGTATGATTAAATCTACTTAATGACTAAGAAAAGTTCAAAAGACCAATAATAACCAGTGGTTTAAGGCAGTGCCTACTTATGCAATCCAAATGAAAAAAACATCAAATGGAAAAAGAATAATATTGCAATATAGGAAATAAAAAGTAAAAAAGTTCCTGTAGTGTGTTTTTTTCCCTCCCTGAAAATGTTACTTAGCAACAACTCGTGATTTGGCTTCTTATACCATGTGCTGGCTAATGTGATTCACAAAAGTTGTAAAAACTGGAAAATAACTGCATGGATGGGAATGTGTGCAGATTATCTCACCAAGGACAACACTACTCAGCACATTCTTTCAGTAACAGGCAGTCTAGTGAGTGTCACCATCTATCAACAAATGGGAAAGATTGACATTGTTGCAGGGGGCAGGACTGGCATTAAAGAGACACATGCTCTAAGTCATAGTACTCATTTTTCCCCCATAGGAATGTGCACTTATGCTCAGTGAGTTTCAATCTGAAGGACAGAGCATGTGAAGACGATGGGGCTGCCATGGTTGCTGGCACTCGAACTTGTGTTGCACGCGGGATCGTTTATGTGTGGAGTGATAACAGCTGCCTCAGTCACCATCACACAGGTACAGCAACCTGCATATACAAATTCATACCTTTCATAAGTATGACTGATTTTATGAGTTTAATGCCATGAATGTTATTTAATGTCAGACTGTTTTAGTATATTGAACATTTTCTAATAATGCTTTTATTTTGATACTGCATGCTTATATAGGAAAGAAAAACATTTGCACATATAGAAGCTTATACACAGAAAATTTAACTGTACATTTAATGACAAGTGTGTTGATATACAATTAATTTAGGCAATTTTAAGGCATGAAGTGGCTTTTGCCGTGATAAAAACACATTGCTTAAAAGACTATAAGTTATTAAGTATATATTAATAACAAGATTTGAAATGACACAATTTAGCAAATTTCTGCAGTCAGCTAACCAAACTATAGTAGCTGTGCTCTTGAAACATGAACAAATAAATGAACAATAATTTAGGAAAAATATATTTCCTAAATCTGAACTTACAAATATCATCTTCATTTTCTCCTTAATGTGCCTTTCCTAATCATAACACCATATATATTTCCACAATGACTAGCAGTAGATGGAATCTTGCCAGGGCCTTGGCCTTTGTTGTAATTCTTAAAATAATTAACAAATGAATAAGGATGCCATTAAATCCTCTCAGTTTGAATGGACCATTATTTGTGATTTAATTAGATCTTTGGTCATGTGACCAACCACCTATGGTTTCACATTAAGTTTTATGGGAGTCAGATGATGGACGCTTACTGGTGTCTGTGTGTGTCTGTGTGTGTGAGTGTGTAAGAGAGGTAGAGAGAGACGGGTTGTTATTATTATTATTCACATTTCACAATGATAACATACGTTTACATACGTTTATTTTTTGCTTACTTCAAAATGCTTTAGTCTAACAACACACATTGTATTACAGGGTCACTTTGCAGGACAGTGCATCCTCTACGGCAGTATCTCCTTCAACACATCTGACCAGTCCTTAATAATAGAAAGCTCCAGTTCTCCCTCACTCTGCTATTTTGTGTCATCCATCTCTGTGTGTGTGGCCATTTATTGCTTCTTCCTCATTCTCTATTGGATCTATGCAAGCTGTGTGGATGATTTCATAAAAAGGTGAAATACATAAAGTTTCATAAGAAATTTCCTCACATTTAAGTTTTCAGTTGCTTTCATAATTAATGCAACACACTTTATTTCTTGCTTAACAAGTGTTATTGAAAATGAATCAATAAATCTGAAAAATTAGATTAGAGAACTCTCTTCTGTGCTGTAATAGAATATAATTCCTGCTCTCATCTGTGTTTGTGTCTCTTAGGAGAATTGTGTGCCTGAACGCCTCCCTAGGGGTGTGTGGACTCCTCCTTCTTTTTCAATTGGTGTCAGGGTGTATTCTGAGGACTGGCAGAGACAGCCTGTGTCTGTCTGTCTTTTACAACAGTTCCTCCATCAGCAGGTGGGTTCAACAAAGATGGTACTCTCATTTTGAATAAAATTTTGCTGAAGAAAATAAATTGATTACCTGCCTGATCAGTCATAGTGTCCTCCCTAAAAATTCTGTCTATCATTGGCACCCAAAATGAATAATAATTAAACATCTATTCGCTAGTAGTGTTTTGTATGTATGATTGCATTAAATTAAATATTATTGTCCACTTGATCATATATATTTTTTGATGTGCTGTTTTCAGTTGCAAGGAAGCACAGAACATGACATGGTCAAGTCCCTACGTAGGAAGTGAATTTTACACAGAATTGCATCGTGCTGAGGTATTACTGCCTACACACCCTAGCACACACACACACACACACACACACACACACACACACACACACACACGTGTGTGAATAGCACATAGTATAGGTTCAAAAAAATTCCAATTATATTAGGTTAGAGCTAGCATTAAAAACACACAGTAAGTAAACATAAGAGGATTGTTGAACAACCTTTAAAAATTGTCAAACTCACTTGCTAGAAATTATTATTTTCAGCAGCTTTTAGAAAATATCCTAAAGAAGATAACGGCTAGCAGTTATTAGCTAGCTAATTATTATATGCAAATTAGCGGTCATTCTGAAATTTCATCAATTTTATAAATACAAACAACATTCCTAGCTTTCAAATTCTTTCCTAATGGCATTTAGTATTAGGTCCTGCTGAGGTGTGCTGTACATGATGTAAAATTGGTAGGTGATCTAGGTGCATCATATGGTTTCAAAAGTAACTGAATATTATATAGAGCACCAGGAAATCTAGGACAAACATTGCATAAACAGCAACAGTCAAACACCTCCTGCTTGTATGTATGTCAGCCATGAAAACCTGTGAAGATACATTATTCATCTTAGTGATAAATATTTTGTTGAAAGCCCAAGGCTATATCACTGTTTGACAGATGAAAATTGGCTGATCTCCTTTCTATCCTTCAGAAATCCGTGTGGGTGAGTTTCTTCTTCTGGCTGTTAGTTGTGGCTGTTGTAGTGGTGCAGCGACGCCAAGCTCTGAGTGAGGAGGATCAGTGGAGCTGTGATGAAACTGAACCTTTCCTTCATCGCCCAGCTAGAGTTCTGTGAATCTCATCCCAAACCCTACACCTAAACATGTGGCACAAAGCATTAACGACTGCCTAAATCGCATGTCCAAAATTCACTGGGTTTTACTGATCCCTCACCCAATCAATCATAGGAAAAGATTAGTGAACAATCCTATCTGTATTATTTCCACTGTATTTATTTCAATATATTATATGAGGTAAACGCACTATGTGATTAATATATTTCAGCCAACAGTAATTTGAGACAGAGTAATTTGAGATGTTTTATAATTAAATACATTATTAAAGAAAAGGACTTCTGTCCTGAATAAACTGAAACTTCACAAGGGGAAATAAGTATTGTATTTATTTCACTACTGAACTAAAATTGTTATTTGTAATTAATAGTTTACAGAGATTCAAGTGTTAACTTGTTTTTTTTTTTTTTTTTTTTTGCTTTTTATGGACCACGCCTTTAATATTCTACTACAATTATGGATACATTAATTATCCAGTTTCTGTTTGGCCACTTTGCTTACATAGTTTACCATCCTGTATAAGTTAATAAAATAATTATAAAATTGGAAAATGTTCCACTTATTGCACCATTCAATTTTGAATCAGATCTTCTCTAATTCTGCCACTTGCAGCTGCTCATTGAGCTTGTGTTGCAGACACTCTTTGGCTGTAAAGGCTACATTAGTGTCCATCAGCACCTCCAGGGTTTTGTTTATGTCGGTCATATCCTGCTTGCTGAGGGAGCCGTATTGGTCTCGGCACTAACCCTCCTCCCTAAGATGAGCAGCCTCAGCAAGCAGAGCAACTATTTGCATTTGACATTCGATACTGCTCTTGGTTTTGAGAGGCCAATGATAGCAGACTATCCACATGTCTTTCCATCCCTCTCTCACTACTGAGCTTCATTAGGGCAGGAGACATACATGCAAGGTGTCTCACAAACAAGTCCCTTATTCCTGTTACTACGAAAACAAGCGTGGTATTCCCAGAGACACTGTGACCTAAAGTCTCTAATGGCATAAATCAGTGAAAACAAGCAGCTTGCTGAGAAGCTTAAATCATATGTGCGCAAACAAACTCCTCACACACTGAACCTGTGCTTCTGTCCACTTGATACATAAATGTAGTTGAATTTATTGGCTTTATGAAAACCTCAAAACATACGCCTGACTAAATACGTTGCCTTTTCTTTTGATTTGGTTCTGAAAATGTAAACATTGTTTCTCCAATTATTAATTGTATTCCTGTACAAAACCACACAGTATGTATCAGTTTTCCCATTCAAAGTAAGCAAGCTCTCACTTACCAGAGAAGCAGAACTGATGCACTGTTATTTCTGCAGTCTCTTGTCCTTGTCTGTCCTCCATGGATCCAAAAGTAATTTCCAGTGCAACTGAGTCCCTCCCAGGTGTGCAAGGATTTTTGTTACTATTTTTTCCTTTCTCTTATCCCTCATTTGTAGTCAATGATTTGTCATTAGGGAAGTATATAAGGAAGTATATAAAATCATTGTCTTTAATGCACAGATTGAGATAGGGGGTAATTTTTTTTTTAAAATTCTGCCTCAATGTTAATATAAATGAATCAATTTTATACTAAGATCTGTCCAACAAGAATGTTAGTAAAAAATCAGATCATCCACAAAATATCACAAATTAATTCTTAAATTACAAATTACCCTCACAATCCAGCTACTATGTCTTTTTTTGGTAATTTAAGATGTGAAATGGAATGTTAAAACAGGAAATGGCATGTAAACAAGAGGGACACGACAAACAACAGAAATGATCAAGAATAAAGATAATAAAAAAATCTCGTCACTCAGAAACACGTCAGTCTTCAAATGCAATGGAACAAATCATGGATGGAACAGAATGTTTAACATGACTTAAAATGTATCACACTGTATTTTAATTCCTATTAGTTTCCATGTGGTTGCTAAATAATATTTTCTATAAATATTATTATTATTAACATTAACAAACAGGAATAGTCACATTTTAACTACTAGGAATTTACTTGACTATGTTTGAATTGCAATGTTTAAAGTTTCTTTATAATCTATCCTTAGAAGTTATATCATTTTGTTTTAGATGAGGGAGCTGATCGTATTGAAAAATCTGACTTGTTAAAACTGAAAATTATGTAGATTATGAAATATTATGAAAGCTTCAAACGTAAGGGGAAAAGGTAGGTGAATTTGTGGCATTAAAGATTTCTATTTTGCATTTTTAATTTCATAGAAATGGGTTTCTTGATAGGACGGAAAGGTTTTGTTGTTTTTGTGTTATTAATTCTGTGAATTGTCCATCAAAATATACTTTAACTTTTTACATGCACTTAAGACAAAATGGTTTTTTTTTTGGCTTTATGCAGTTAAATAAGATTTTAAAATACTGTTTTTACTTTTACAGTATTTATTTCTGGCCTCCTTTCAAATGTAAGGAAAAAAATACATGTGTAACTCATAGAGCTGCAGTAGTTAACAAAATAACTACTCATTAAACTCGTCTTGTTTGACTTTATTTATATGACCCCACCCCAGAAGAACCATTACTATAATCATCATCATAATCATCATCATCATCATCATCATGAACATTTTAGCAGAAACTGTCCTAAATCCTACATTCACACTAGCAAGCAATAAAGCAAAAGATGACCATTTGTCATTTGAATTGATATTTTTACAGTAATATTCTATGGGTATGTCATAGCCAAATGACAAATCCAAATGGCAGACTTGAGCACATATGTTCTGAAATTTTCTTCAGTTCCACAATTTTAATTTTAATTTAGTTTATTCATGTAATTATTTCCTATTTTAATTTGGACAAGCAAAAATGGAAGAAAACCTCAAACCCTAGCTTTATATTATCTTATCATGTCAATGTATATTGAAGCATTATGGCAGTTTATTTTTAGTTTTACTAGAATGCTTTAGAAGCTACTAAAAACTGCTATCGTTCTCATCACTACTAAAACACTGGACATCACATGCCCACAAGAGACAATGGTACTTTTACTATATGTCAAATTACAGGCGACATGAGAGACATATTGCTCACTAGTGTGAATGTAAGGTGATAGTATTTCAGCTGACAAAATAGTTATACATTTGAGGGAGTTTGTTGACAGCCCAGATTTCACTTCTCAACAGTCAGTCTTTATTCACCCCTTCCCTGCATTCTTTGTAAAAAAAAATATTATTATAATAATCATCACATGAACTGTGCTTGCTAGTGAGCCTACACTATGTGCAGATGTGATCTTTATCAGAAAACTTGCAGCTGGTTTGTAAATGATGAAATATCATTCTTGGACAATGTAGATTTGGACCATGACTTGTGTTTAATAGGCAATTGTGTGCATTTCACTAGTGACAGTCATTAGACATTTACTCTGATTGTTTTTTTTTCAATGAATCATCCAAAGACTACTAAAGGACAGCTTTCTATAAATGTAAAAAAAAATAAAAATAAAAAAAAACTGTCTTTGTTCAGGGAGCAGGTGGTGTGAAGAGTGACATATGAGACTTTTTTCTTATTTTCATATGAGTGATATATTTTATATATGCCTAATTTATCATTATTATTTTAAACAGTCCAGGCTATGCAAATCATATATGTATATGTGACTATGCAAGTTAAAAAATGCTGTTATCATAGCTATATGCAGTTTTACATTTTCATTGCAGTAGACATGGATCTGAATTTTAACACCTTTAAGGCCAACAACAGTGGATTCATGAGCACCAAGCTTTTAAAAAGCAATGTAAGCAATTAAAAATGAATAGGACAATACAGTTGGTTGGAGCACAATTACAAACAGCAAAGGGATATCATCAGTGTACATGCTCACTTAAATCTTTTCCGACCCTCATTCATTCCCCATAAAAAAAAGTATTCTTTTCCCCTGAGATCTTTTGACTTTGTTTCTTTCTGCTCTGATTTTTTAACCTTCGTTCTACAGTAAAACTACTGTTAAACTTTTGGTTTAATAATGGCATTATGCAAATGTATGCACACACGACATTAAAGTTTAACTTGCTAGGTGTGGAATGTCTTCACTAAGTGATCAAGTACAGTGGTCCACGATTCCATGTAAACTACAATACACCTAGAGTGAAAGGTTACATGGACATATTGAGCTTTTTTCATTTTTCATGATGCTGTTGTAAGGTATAAAATAACAAGGATACTGATATGTAATTAATCATGCTTATTGAAACTTTTTTTTTTCTTGAGAGTTGGTCCATGTCAACTTGACATGACATAGATCAACGTTTATATATCTGATTTTTCTTTTTTTTTTTTTAGAGAAACCCTACAAACATTCGCTGACAACTGAGTCATTTGTATGCTACTTTCATTTTTTAAGGCTGACAGAACACATTTTCTTCAATCAGTTTTCACCTTACATTTAACCTATATACTGTCTCTTTCCTAGGTATGACCTCTATCATCACCCCTCAGCTCGGCCCATTTACATTTATTTCATTCACTTACCTGTAGTCCTTCTACATGCAGTCTATACACACACGAGTGCAAACTTTCTAATCTACATTCTTCTTAAGTCCCAGACATTATCCCGTATCAATATCCCGCCCGCCATGACAGCTCTCTTCTCCATGAATGATCAACACAGGAAAGTACAAAGCATCTTGATAGGCTGGTGGCCTGTCTCTCCCATCTTCTCTGGGCTCACCATTTTCTATGTCCTCTCCCTGACTTTGTGGTTGTTCTTCAACCTCACTGTTCTCCTCATCCTCCCCTTCTAGAACGCCCCTTCTCTCTTCATCTGACCCGCGGAACCCCAGTCCCAGAAAGCCCCCTCCCTCTTCCCCTCGTCCTGCCAATCCTCCTCCAAGACTCCTTGAGTGAAACAGGCAGGTATGACGGTTTCGGGTGGTGTGCAAGCGTCCCAGGGAGAAACCACTGCGACTTAGTGTCAACCTTCCACCTGCTCTGATGGGAAATGAGTTTGCACCTACCACCATGTTCCCTCTGACCCAGGAAGGCAGAGATGAGCTGCTTGTCGTTCTCCGGCAGCGCGGGCAGCTCTGGAGGAAGTAGCTGGAGTTGCGTCGCATTCTGGGCCGCCACTGCAACAGACAATGGTGTGTTTGGGTTGATGTCCAGGTCCATTAACAAGGCCTCTGAATAGCTGGGCACTATCTGCTGGTTACAGCGAATGTGCCACTCCAGTTCAGTTATGTCCACTGTGTTTACCCTTGATATGACGTGCAAAGTGGGACCCCCTGAGCCATGCTCAAAGCCCGCCTGGTAATTGTCTCGATTTTCATTTTCATTGGCATCCTCATTCTCACCAAATAGCTTTTCCACATGATAGTGAACATAGGCTGTACGGTACTCAACCACCACACGAAGTGGCCACGATAACAGCAGAGCAGATGCCAGCCAGTAGATGCAGCGACGTGTGTACCAAGGGGGTCGAGCAGGATCTGGGAATGCCAGCATGTGCTCCCTAAAGTCTACATTCTTCAGGTGCATACCTTCACGTGCTTCCATGTAGTCATCCAGACCTTCATTATCACCAAAGAATCGGGCTCTCTGTGTAAGGTAGGCGGTCTCTGCACGAGCACTGGCAAAACTGAAGCACTTAGTGAAGCGCAGCCGGGTAACCGGGTGGTCCAGTAAGCCTTGCAGCTCTTTGGACACATCCTTGACACCATGCCGCGAGTAGTCGAACTCAGAGCTAGCGGTGTGCGTGTTGACTCGCTCATGGTAGACTTGTGTGGTGGTGTAAGCATCCCCGTTGCGGTACCGTGTCACTTGCCTGGTCCGCCGTACATAATGATAACTGATGGCTTTCCACCAGATGCATGGTGTGGCCTGCTGCAGACGCTGTATCCGGTCGTACACATGACTGATCTCCACTTTAGCCAGGTTAGCTGTTTTAGAGTAGCAATGCCAGCACTCCACAAGGTAGACAACATAAAGCATGGCCAGAAAAGCCACAGGGATGTACACATATCCATTGGAGCAGGGACTATCATGGTAGAGCCGGGCTCTGTCACCATAATAGTATTCAGGACCTTGATCATCAGTGGCCATTACTGTGATGCGATAGAGAGAGCACCAGCCTAGTGTGCCAAAGCAGCCGTACATGAGCAGGGTCAGTAGGAGGCACTTCCAATGAGACTCTCGACACAGAGAGCCACTCAGGGACTGCTTGAGAGGACGTTGCTGTAGGTCGAAGGAGGGATGAAGTTTGGAGAGGTAGAAATGAAGGCCAGGCATGTGAATGGATGTGGGAAAGGAGAGGGATAGAAACAAAAAGATGTAGAGGTTAATATTTATTTGTGCAAGTAATAAACAATGCAAAATTTGTTGAGTGATTTGGTTGTAAAACACATATAATTTTTTAGCAGTGGCAGTACATGACCAAATGAGGAGCAGTCTCTAAATTTCTGACACATAGTTCAAGACAGTAACTTGGTGAAATGTACTTTTCCCTTCCACAGTAATTGACTTTTCTCCACCAGTCTCTTGTGGGATGAATACATTTCCTGGCTGCTGGTAACTCAAGCCAAGCCTGCTTTTAACATGCTCTGCTTCAGTGTAGAGAGGGAGCACCAAATGCTTTTAGACACATCAATGCATTATCATAAGAAGATGTGGCTGCCTCTCTGCTGCCATGTGCTTCCCTAGTGGAATTCTGAGGTACTGCGTTAGCATTTTTCAATCACAGAACGAGGGCAATAGAGACATGGCATAATGGCTTAAAGCAAACAAACAGAGGCACTATCAATACAGCTGAAAAAGAGCATATTTTCTCTACAGTCAATACTTCAGATCTGGTATAGAACTCTAATATTGTCTCCGCTTGATGTTCTCAGACTCTCTCTCTCACTATCTCCACTGTGCAAACAGAAGAACATATGCGCAAAAAAAGACATAGCACACAAAAACACACAACACACACACCCCCACACACACACATAAAATATATATATATATATATATATATATATATATGTATATATAAATATATATATATATATATATATATATATATATATATAAAAATCTGCTAACAGTCAGAGCAATGTCCTTGCTGTGAGACTGCAGCATTTAAAGGCCAGCTACAGTCCAGGAGAGGCTATGATAGCCTATGCTTTTTCTTGGCAGAGGTGCAAAAGTTTAATTGTTCTAGTTTACCAAGGACACAAGTGCAGAATCTATTAGGACACACAGTGTACTGGAATGTCATGTCTCAACAAGATAAGGGCCTTTTTCAGGTTTTCCTTCTAAAAGAAATCTCATCCATTACAACAGATAACAGATACATTTTGTTAATGTTAACATTCATCTTCGCTAATCATAGTAAGCCACATCAAGTAATATATGTATCTACACCTTTATTTATACATAAATAGGACGTGTTGAAATCAAAGTTATCCTTACATTAGGATCACTGAGTGAAAAACAATAGGCTATATTATCATTGATTATTCACTGAGTGCATGCTATATAATGACCGACTCAAGTACATCATCAAACAGTAGAATATGGCATTATAAAGGTTAGATTAGTAAGAAGGTGCTTAGGCTGTAAGGAAGAAAAATGTCCTCAGAGGCAACAATGATATTCTCTCGTAAGCACTTCTGGAATGTTCTATCATTAGCACTATTTGATTACACCCTGGCATTGTGATTTGGCACAAGCGCATGAATGGTGTACTGTATATAAACCCAACTAGCAGTTCAGAGCCACTCTAATAGGGTAAATTATTTAGCTGCTCTATAAGAATCTGCAGCAATGGAAGTTGATGCGAATGCTTTTATATGAGGGGCACCAGAGTGCTGAGTGCTTGAGAAGACAGAAAGAATAAATGAGTGCACTGTGTGTATGTGTGTGTTACTGAGGTAATATTTGACTCTACACAGAGATCTGCTAAAAAAAAAAGAGAGAAAGAGAGGGAGAGAGAGGGGGGAGAAAGAGAGAGAGAGAGAGAGAGAGAGAGAGAGAGAGAGAGATAGAGAGAGAGAGACATGGTTGTTTTTTAACCAAATGCCCATGTTGCAAATAGTTTTTGTAAGGGTCCATATGGTTTAAACATGATTTTGAATGATATTTTGATGACTTTCCAAAGGACTGTGGATGTATTCTGCAGGAATCTAGTAGTCTTTGTTGGTGACCTTGTGGTTGTGGTCTAATGATTTGGAATGATGCTGCAAATCAGACTGTCAGCAAGGAAATAAGAAAGCACTGGTGTATAACATTTACGATTGTCCATCTAATAGCTGACATATAATACAATACAATATAATACAAATCATATAGTTAGGTAGTCAGGTAGTCTGATCAAAAGAAAAAAAATTAAACAACTACTACAGATAAATACATTGGCCTGTACATTAAGACATCGATTGTAGAGGCCTATGTCTTCTCTGATAAAACAGTTAGCTGGCTTCTAAACTGCTAGCAAACTAGCAGCTAATAGAGATAGTATTTGGGTACTCTATACTTACTGTTTCTATTGTCATTCTTAGAAAATTAATCAACAAGGGACACCTACAATAAACTCTAAATACTATTTTTGGGATGACATTAGCAAAACGACATTAGCAAAATTAGCAGACTTAGCAGTAAGTACAAAGGTCCTGCAGCTCAAAAGTTTCTGGTTACCATATTTCATGGCTACTTTAAACTAAAAGCAGAGTATTGTGGGATGAAGGACAAAGCCTTTCTCTCATATCATAAAATATTCAGTTGAACAGGCACTGGGATTGAAATGAATCCCTCGTCATGATAGAAAGCAAATAATTAAACATCAGCTAGTGGAAACATGCAGAGTTTGTTACTATAAGGGATGTATTAAACAAGGAAAGAATTAAAGTGTTGAAAAAAAATAAAAAGAGATATACACTTAAAGTGCTGGGTTGCCCACATATCCATCTTCATATAGAAACTTTATCACAAAAATAAATAAATAATTAAATAAAGCATTTGCCTTTTATGATGACATGCATCATAGAAGGAAAATAAAACAATAAAATACGTAACAAAAAATATATTTTAGGAGTTCCAGCAAGCAGTGGTCATAAGCCTGTAAGTGTTAAATAAAAATAATTTTCAATAAAACTCAGTAATATAATCCTAGACACCCCCCATCCCCCTCTGTGTCTCCCAGTCTATCGATTACTATGTAATATAATATGGGCGGTTAACTGAGCAAGCATGAGTGTGAGTGAAGGAATCGCTCCTATGCTCAGAGCTTGACATGAAAATCATACAAGATGAGGCAATATGACAATTATACCATTGCCCCGAAATAGCTTCTATGCCTTCATACACAAAAAATCAATAACTGGGTTTATATTCAGTAAACTTTATGGGAAAGAGTACTTGGGACACTTCACACTATTACTGTTAGGAATACTGAAAGATTTAAAAATTTAAAAACACAATGTACTTGCATTGTGTTTTTACTAAGCCTACAAAGATTGCTAATTACAATTTTAATGAGTAAACATAGCACAATTCTTTTTGCTCCACTATAAATATTAAATACATAAACGGTAACAAGTTCACATTCCACCAATCAACTAACCCTTCTCGATTACCTCTCATTTTACCTTGTTACAAATCAATTGACTTCCATTCAGACTCCAGACACATTGAATACCAATACTGACTATAGCTAAGGTTTTGTCAAAAGGTTGTTAGTAATGGTCCTTAGAAAATACATTAAAAGAATGATCATTTCTAAATAATTCATGACCCAAAATGAATGGATTTTCCAATCCTGCCAGGAAATGGCTGCCAGACATATATGCTCATGTCAACACGTCAGTCAGCATGTAATGGGATTCAATACAAATGTTTAGTCTTGTCTACTAGGGTTTTTTTTTGCTCTTGAGTCATTTTTATGATAATAAAAAAATAATAAAGATGATAATAGTTGATACTATAACACTACTGTTTTGGAGCATGTATGGACAGTATTATAATTTTTGGGCTCTAAGTGAAAATTTCAGCAGATTGGAAAATCTGGAAAGGTTCAGGGATTGCTGGGCAATAAAGCGACCGACCTTAAACAGTTTGTTTAACTCATGAAGACACTAATTCCATAAATGAACTATTTCTGGTTCTTTAGACATTTTGCTGTTGTCAAAATGAGCTGAATAATCATTTTCCATCATTTCCAGGGGTGTGCATATTTACGGCTAACAATTATCGCTGTGTGGAACCAACAAAAATAAACCCTATCACCTTTTCCACACATCCCGTTTTATCTGTGGTTTCCATGACTTCTGCGAAGGTGGCGAGATGCCCGTAGCCACGCCCCTTTCCATAAACAGGCCAATTGACACAAAATATTGTAGACAGGAAGATTCGGTACGATTAGAGTTGGTAGTTAATAAAATGAGATGATCTGTCATGGCAGACACATATAGCACCCTTAATAGATTGAGCAGACAGACCTGCTGATCATTCTTGATGAATCATCTAGACTATCTGACATGATAAGGTCGGGAAATGGGGTTGGTTAACATTGGACTCAGTTTGCATAATATTCTGGCATGCATTCCAGTAAAGGTCCGTGCATACTCGCCTTAGCAATCTGCATTATCCTAAGTCATTAACAACCAGATTGTGAAAAATTTAAATAAAAAAATATATATGTCAACTGTAAACTGAACAGTATGAGAATATGTTACATCAGCCAGAAAACTATAATGGCGCATCTAGCTTTTTCTTACCCTTTAATTAGAAATGGCATGACACAATTAAAAAACAAACAAACAAAAAAATAACACTTATATTTTAGCACCAAGACACTCTTACCTCTTCCCGTCCACCTCCGTTCAGAGTGGGCGCCTCTCCGGTCACCGTCACCCCCTGCATCCTCAGGCGTGTTTTTCTTTTTAACTTGCATATATTATTATTATTTTATTATTATTATTATTATTATTATTGATGTTATTGTTATGGTTGCTGACATGCCCCGGCTCCAGACTGTCCTCGAGCCCAGCCTCGGGACCTTCCTACCGGGATGCTTCTCATCACCCCATCTGAAAGGATGCACGCGACGTTTCTCCGAAAATAATCTGCCATCCGCGCGGCGGATAAAATGCGACTCTCTCCAGCGGAGATGATCGTGCCCTTGCCCTCCCCTTCACGCCGCGCACCTACATCACCAGGCCGATCCCGACCGTGCTGTTCGCTCGGTCTACAGTGGCATCCCTAAACGCGCGTGCAGGTCACGAAATAACAGGTAACAGGTACTGTTCCGCTTCACTGCCCGTGGACTCGACGTGCAGCGCGCCGTCCACAGATCAAAGCTTGGTCCCTTTTCTCTTTCTCTCCCTCTGTTTCCATGAAACATTCATCCTCATAACCATAACTGCATTCTCGTCTGAAGGTTATATCGTCGATGCACGCGACCGATTCTCTGACGTTTCCGACGCCTTCCAGCCCTTCGCACAAAAACACACACCCCTTCAACTAACTGCGCTTACCTGATCTGTCACGCTCGCAGCTGAGTGACGTCATGTTCACGCCCACCTTTCCTCGCCATTAAAACAGCGCTATTAATAAAAACACATGGCCGACCGAGTCATTCGGAAAGCTGGGACATAGCTATAAAATAATAACCACTACATTTGGAGATAGAAGATATAAATAAAATACTATTCTTAGAGATGAAGCATATATGTTGTCGAAAAGTACTGTATGATGTAATTCTAGAGCACTCCAGGTGTTTAGGCGAAAGATGGGCGAAAAATGAATAGATAACACTGAGACCACTGACAGGCATGGCTGCCACAATAAATACCCAAAACGATGACATCACTGTAATGTCTTTATAAGCAAAATAATAACAAACAAGAAATGGGTTCTTATGTGGTGGTTGTGTCGGGCAATTTTATGTATGTAAAAACAGGAACAAGTGTCAGACTCTCACTTACATCAATTTCTTGTTGTTTGTGAACAGCAAATACTGACCCATACTGAGGCAAGTGGCATCTCAGTGATTAAGGATCTTGATTATTGATCGAAAGATCGGGGGTTTAAGT
Source organism: Kryptopterus vitreolus (assembly GCA_030449085.1). NCBI lineage: Eukaryota > Metazoa > Chordata > Actinopteri > Siluriformes > Siluridae > Kryptopterus > Kryptopterus vitreolus. Next base: position 8,331,973 of record JACRUU010000024.1, read on the forward strand.
CCCAGTATTACCCAGCTTTGAGCAAGGCCTTAAACTCATTTGTTCAAGGGGCGCTGTGTCATGGCTGACCCGGCTCGCAGGTTCTCTTCCAGCTCCCTAATTTCACTGGGATTTAGCAAGATATTATTTCCACTGTGCTGCAATATACAAAGCGATTTTATGTCTGGATTGTTCAATCATTTATTTCATCATTTGTTTTTATTTAAAAAGTATTATTGAATTTGTGTGAATTTCAACACAACATTATATTATGGCAAAGAGTAGCTCAGTGGTTAAGGTGGTGAACTCTGGACCGAAAGATCATGGGTTCAAACCCCACCGCCACTAAGCTGTCACTAGTGGGCCTCAGTCAAGGCCCTTTAAGCCGCTCTGGCTCATTGTAAGTCGCTCTGGATAAGAGCGTCTGCCAAATGCTGCAAATGTAAATGTAAATGTACTATCGCAAGGTCAAGATACCACTCTTGGGTCCTTGAAAGGCCTTTAATCTCCCTGTGCTCGTGGGGCATTGTATCATGGCTGACCTCTGCCCCCAACTTTAAAAAAAAAAGCTGGAATAGGCAAAGAAACAATTTCACTGTGCTGTAATGTATATGTGACAAATAAAGGCTATCCTATTTCTGAAGTAAGGTTTGGATCGTGGGGCTTTATCAAACAACGCACATGGTCATTAATGGTAGTGCATTTGGGCACATTAAATTAAGCAAAAAAGATGCGATTGAGTCAAAAGAAATCATAAAACAGCAGATTTTTTCCAGCAGATTTTTTCCAGGGGTGAATGAGAAATGAAGTCACACCTTCTCATAGACTGGTCTAGTTAATATACTCATTCGCATGACAATCCGAAAGCCTTCATGCTCAAGCACACCCACAGATGGCGCCATATCTTGATTTACACAAGAATCTGTTGTCAGAGCACGGTAATTTTCCATCAAATACATATCAGTGTTTGCCACAATTACCCCGTAGGACAATGTACACAATGACTTGTCTGGTTGATAATGTACTAGATTGTAAGAGATTTAAAGCAACATGTTGCCCTTCCTCTTGCGAAAAAGAACTTCATGACTTCAAGTTTCAGATTTTGCAAAACCAAGAAATTTTATATCATATACACAGTGATTCAAAACCATCCCCAAACAATCAAAAACATAAAAGGTATAATCCTCTATACACGTTCTATCATTCTGAGCGCATAAATAAAATTCAAGGCCATGCAAGTGTGTAATATATGATACTAAATTACATATAGGCTTTTTACATCTCTACACTAAGGATAATATACAACCAGAATTACCCATGTCCCATTAGCGGTAGTATAACTATTATACAGTAAAATCTGTATGCATTTTACTTTCATTGTCTTAATTATGAAAAAAATAATAATAAATTGTTGGCAATGAAATTGTACATTGAAAGGTATTTCCTCACATATTTCATCCAAGAATGATGTCAGAACACAGAATACACAGAATTTGGGTCAAAGCATTGGTTAAAGACTTTGCTCAGCAGTTCTCTTGAGGGTGCTGGGACCTGAACTCACAACTGATTTAATTCATATGCATTAACCGCTTTTCCCTTTCCTGTAAGATCATGAACTTCTAATTGTCCATCACTCATTTGAGTATTACTTAAACACCAGCATCTACATCACTTAGTGACAGAGGAGAACGGGGAGAGACACTCCCTCCCCTGTCCTGTACCTTCCTTCTCCTAGATTTGGATTTGGCAATCCTGCTGTTGGGATGTTTGGTCTGGATATGATTGCTAAGGCTGTCCTGTGTCTGAGAAGTCATTCCACACTCTTCACACACATATAGCTTGTCCCTGCGTTCTTTGTAAGCATACTGTTGGGAGACACCATGCACCTTTTTTAGATGAGCCTCTAGGGAGCAGCGCTGAGTAAAAGCCTTCTCACACACAGTGCACTTAAAGGGACGAACACCTAGAAGAGAAACTGTCTGGTTTAGTAAGGTGTGATAAAGAGTGAATGACAGAAGAACAGAGGCAGCATATGATGATCATCTCACCTGTATGTGTGCGCACATGTCTCTTGAGGTCGAAAGTGTCATTGAAGCCTTTCCCACAGTATTCGCATGAGTACCTCTTCAAGTCGCTGTGAGTCCTTAAATGACGTTTCATCACCCGGGCAAGACTGAAGGTCTTATGGCATATTGCACAGGAAAAGGGGGATTCTGGTGTCTCGTGTGAACCATTCAATGCTTCATGTTCAATATTGGGTTTCTGCAAACAATAAAGAAAATAAAGAAAATCAACAAAAGAAATTAAAATCGGTTTTATTAGTCTAGCACTTTCATCACAGGTGGAATTATAGAAATCTGGTGTAGATCTTAAATCCCTAATGACATGGAAAATGAGAAATGTCCTAATGTAAAATGATGAAGAAACTTTGAGTGGAATCATAGTCATATTATCTTCTATGTGACACCAGATAGTGAGATATAAATTATTCATATTCAACAACCTCATAGTATAATGTCAAACAAGACTAAGTTTAAACAATCTACAGAATAAGCATATTGTAAATAAAGTGACCTGTGCTCATCTTTAAGGTGAGTGCAACAGAGGCTACAAAGCCACAAATGCACAGTATAATTAGGTAAATGTGAGATCTACACTTAGAAGAAATATTACACAACTGTAGCACTTGGGTAATCATCTGTAAAAATGTTGCACAGCACCAGTCATAGGAAAAAAAAGGGGGACCACAAATGAAATATAGCAACAAGTTCACCATTATATTTCCCTTTAATTCACATCCAAATAAAATGAACCTGACCTTATTTTTGGAGCAGATGAAAGGAGAACTGTGTGAATCCGACTCCTGTATGGCTGAACATGACAGCTGAGCATTGGAGCCGAGAGATTGAGTGTTTGTAGTCTTGCTCTGTGGGGTGGAAGCACAGACGGGCAGCTCAGCAGGGCCATGCTCACACTCTTCCTGGCCGCGAGGAGTAAAAAAACACACTAAAAAGAAAACAATTGGATTATAAAAATAATAATAATAAATTATTATTATTATTATTATTATTATACTATACAGTTAAATATCTCAATATAAAAAGATGAACAATTCTAAAAACAGGATCATATCAAGGTCAAATTGCAGAATTCTGCTTCTCCAAAACACTCAATAAGCCTCATAGTTATTCGATATGATAAATCAGGGAGAAGAGAAATACTCTATCTGAGTAGTAACTAATCTGAGGTAGTGACTGACCAGCACCCAAGTTGGATTCCCCTAATATACGTCAATGATCTCTAGGTAATAAGTGTCCTTACTAACAAGTAGTATCATTCCAAACAAAAGGTGATAAACAACTAATGAACCATGTAGACAAAGACAAATTAATGGACACACTGATCCCACAGTGAATTGCACTTTTTGGTAATATTTTTCTTATTCCATAACAAACAAAACTGCAACCAGACTGTTTATGTAGCTGCAAAGACAGTATGCAAGTATGAAGCAAAATAACCATTTAACGCATACTTTTCATATTGTAAATCGTATAATATTTTATGTGCTCAAAAAATGTTTTTATAATGCAGTTGAACTATTTTTTATGCAACTGAATGAGTTTTCCTTGTGCAGCACTGCAAAAATATTTTACATTGCACTATAAAATAAGAGCTTCCATTTAAGACAATGGTTTGTACTGGTTTCTTCCAAAAAATACTGTTGTTCTGGTGTCTAGGTAGAGTGCCCTATTGTGTATGATTATTCATTGTATGTTCTTGTAACCTGAAGTTAACCTCTTGTAACCTGAAGTTAAGATCTGAGTTAGTGTTCAGAAAATTCCACTACCTGCACTTAAAAGCAACGCCCTTAACATTCCATCATGAGGATACCTTTTCTTTGATATGAAAAGATACACATTGAGTCAAAATGTTTACGTGACACATAAAGGCTTCTCCTTTTAAATAACGAGTCTGGGAGGCAGAAGTAATGGAGAATGAATCAGTAGCCAAGGACTCTCTATGGATCCTCTGTGCAAGTAGCTGTAAAGAACTTTCAGTATTTCTAAGCTCGTATATCAAATCATGAAAGACTTAGAATAAAGTCATAAGTCATACAAATCTAATTTCTATGCTACTCTTTTTTTATTCTAAGAACAAACACTCACCAGGTGTGTAGATGTCTCCTCGGACACAGTCGGGTACTTCATTCCAGTTTCTTTTCCCGGAAGTGCCGCTCGTCTTTTTAACCAAAAACACTCGCGGCATTTTTTTTCACCTTTACTTTTTTTTAATCGAGGAAACTCTTGGCATTAAGGATTAATTTCAAGAGTATTCCCTTTTTTAGTAATTTTTGAGCTGACACCTGTTACGCATCGTCACATTGTAACACGCTTCCTAAATTTTCGGCGAAGTTCACTGTTCCTGCACGCGCCCAACTGAGCTGAACCGATTCTTCTACCTAACACCGAGCCAACAGGTAAGTCTCACGCATGCGCATCAACGTAACGGTGCGAAACCGCGTGTCATTTATCCATAGGTACAAGGAAAATGTCATATTGCTATAATTTCGCTAAAATTCCAATGTTTTTCTTGGACACGCAGATATAATCGTTATGATAGCCTGTTTAAAGCAATTTAGCTACAATACTGAGAAACCCAACTTGCTCCATTATGTACATGGTGTGAGGTGTGTGAAGTGTTTGGATCATGGGTGTGGACATGTTTAGAGTAATTAGCGGGACAGTAGGCTTTGTTGGAGAAGTGAAATAAGAGTCGGTGGGCCTCAGGGTGTGGAAGGTTGAGGTTGGGGAGGGGGGTGTTTGTCCCATTCCTTATAGACAACAATCAGGATGCGGAGCAGGCCTATTTATTTTGTAGACTGTCTTGACTACATCTGTGTGTTCACTCAGTGTGTGAACTGGTGGGGAAGAAAAGTAAACAATACTTGATTTGATCGGACTTACTTTAATTCAAAAGCTCCAGGGTAGGCATCTAACTAAGTATAGTGCAATTTGGGCCATCTGGACTTACATGAGTACTGTGAGTTTTTAATTACAGACTACCCTCTGCTAATACACAACATTAAGAAGGTCAATTCAGCTTCTGTCCAACTTCTGGGTGGTTTCAGAATTATATAGCTTTTTATTTGTTATTTAATATCTGTATATGTTATTGCTATTCTTATTGTCATTTGTACATATCTTATCAGCCTCAAAAAAAGTCAATTTATGTGTTTAATTATATAGGTTATTAATATACTGTATTTTGTACAGGTTATTTTCTACAGACCTACTTGTCACATTTGTGGCCATAGCTCTGTATGCAAATAAGAAGGGACCCATCCTTATATTTAAGATCTGATAAGGTCTATAGGACTATTCAGGTTGAACAATGGGCTGTAGGCCATTAGCAGCTCAAATAAAAACACCCACACACACTTCTTAGGTGTGTACAAAATTAACATATTAACCTTATCCACTGCATTTGGAGTAAATAGAACAATAAGCACATTTTTTACATGTTAATTCCAATACAAAATATGTACAAGTGGCAAGTGGTCGGGGCTAACAAGAATCACTGATTTATTTTTTTCTTTATTTAATAAATTTTCTCTTGGTTGCTTCCAGTAGTGTATGTTATGTTAGAGTCTGTATCGAATCAAACAGTGTCTGTAGTTTAAAATACATAAGAATAATGCTGATGCTTTCACCAATCAGATTTTGAGTTGCAAGAGGGCTTTCCAGCAGAAAGTCAATAAAATTTGCATTTTCATATCCTTTGATTGAATGGTCAAACTTGGCAAACCACATCTATAGAAAAATGCAAAAACAAAATATTTGTGAGGTTTGATAGATTAGATATTTTCATTCTACAATGGCTGACAGAGAAGAATGAATTGATTTGGTTGCATATACAGTATGTATGTATGTATGTATGTATGTATATATATCGTACAGTGTGCATATATGTATATATGTCGTACAATGTATGTATGTGTATGTGACAAATAAAATCTGAATCTTCAAGATCAAATGTTGATCAAAATGGCCAAATAGTTGTTAAACTTTTTTTAATGAACCATTTAATCTTTTTTGTTTTCTTGCCTGTAGAACACAACACACAAAACACAATTTGCCTTAATTTTAAATGTCCAGGATAACCGTAATTCTCTAGCCGTCACAATAAAGCTGTGGTTTGATTCAGATAGGACACCAGTAAAATTGTAGGTGTAAAACGGTTCGTTATTGTTGGTTACTTTTGGGGCCAATAAACATTGCGGGCGTTTGTGTAGCCAAATTTTGTGACAGAAGTCATTAGTGGGCATGGCAGACTTCAGTTTGGACCAACGGGCTTTCCGTACTAATGAACAACATGGCGGCGCCCTGGTGATCGTCTTGGTCCAAACCACGAAAATACAGTTGAATGGATTTTTGTGTACATTTATTTGGAGGATAAATATACTTGTAAATATTTAACCTAGCATCATGGCATATCAGTGTATGTTATTTACAGCTCGGACTTGCTTCATTGCACCCCATCGAGCCACCTGTATGCAGCATGGACGTGCTTTTCTGCCCCTTCCCAAGCGGCTTACGGGAATGGTCCACAATGCCAAGGTCTTGGATCAGTTTAAATCCACGTCCCTGACGTCTCAAGGGCGACACTGTGTAACGTTACCACCCGGTCAGCCACTAAGGAGTTCACATTCCGCCGTGGTCAGAGATGTGGTGCTGTTCGAACATGACCGAACCCGCTTTTTCCGGCTCCTGGCTCTGTTTTGTGGCGGACAGTTTCTCTTCTGGAGCTACCTGGCCTATTTTGCCTTCACGGGACTCCGAGACACTCGAAAGAACAGCAAAGAGCCTCAAAAAGTCAGAACGGAATTGGGGCTTTTAAGCTTTGATATGAACCTTGGATCAAATACCTGGAAATTTGGATTCACACTTGGCTGTCTTATTATAGGTAAGTAAGTGTTCTTAATTCTACATTTCTTAACTTGAAGAGATTTGTTCTTAACTTAATATTTCAGTTTGGATTTCTTTTGCTTCGTAATGAAATTAACTAAACTGAAATGAAACATGAAAATCAACACTACACAAATGCTACCAGTTTACTATTCCGTAATGAAAATATCTGTCTGTCGGTCGCAACTTGAGAGAACTTTTATTAATTCACAGATATATAACTACAAGAAACAAGATGTAAAACAATAGTAAGGCTGGGTTAAATGATTAAATTAACAGATTACAATTAAGGCAAAACATTATTACTTATACGACTATTTACTAATATACACCGACGAGGCAATACATTATGGCCATCTGTCTAATATTTCTAATGACTAATTCATTTCCCTCCAGTCCTAATGTTATCATTTTATAACATAACCACACAAGTGTAATATATGTAATATGCTCATAGTCCCTTAAAAAGTCCCCTTGATAAAGTTGTGAATGGAAATAAAGTAATTTATATTTAATATGTGCTTACAGTAACTACAAGTCACCAAATGACATTTATTTCAGGAAATATTTAACAGTAGTTTATAAGTAATGACAACAAAAACAGGCAAAATGTTATTTTTCTTTGTAATGAAATGAACATGAAAATCAACACCAAACAAATACTATCAACTTACTATTCCTTAATGCTGCCTATAAAGTAAAAAATAAACAAACAAAAAAAAACCCACATTTCTCACCATAGATTCATGTGTGTATTTCTCTGTCACTAGGAGGAGGAATTGTCGGCCTAGGCATGTTGTTCAGCCGTCGCTCTGTCAGTCGTGTGGTCCTCCATAAGGGCGGTGGAAAGGTAACTGTGTCTACCCAGTCACCCTTTGGAGTGAGCAAAGCCTGGAATCTGACTGTACCATTGAACCAAGTGGCTTGTTATGCACACAGGCAGGAATCGCCTTCATTTATTCCACTCAAAGTAAAAAATCACAAGTTTTACTTCCTTTTGGACAAGGAAGGGAACCTGAATAATCCCAAGCTGTTTGATGTCACTGTTGGTGCCTACAGACATTTATAGATCTCATGCAATCAACACAGTTAGGGAAAAATGAATATAAAGAAAACAAAGTACAAGAATGATTGTTTTGTTGTTTTTTTTTAAATGCAAATGAAAGTATTTGTCTTATCGACCTTTTCACTGGAACCTCTGTACACATATGTGCAGAGTAATAAATGCTAGCAAGAATAACATTTTGACAAGCTATTAATTTACATTACATCACTTTCCTGACTCATAAATACAAGCAGCAGCAGGAAGATTTTTTTCTAATGCTAGTTGTTTAAAGATGCTTATTTTTGAAATATTATTCATGTATGTGTATTTACTGTGCTGAAAATGATGTATTATATTTGAAGTATTCACTTTTCATTGATTATAAAAACAATTATGCTAGAGAGGAAGTGACATTTCTTCTTATTTAATAATATTCATTCTGTTTTGCTGTCTGTTTTGTGCTTAGTGAAGCACTGAAGTAAATCTTTGCATGATTCATATACAGCTGACTGTTTTTCCCCACTTGTTAGTCACATGAAATGTTCACTGTTTGAAGTCATTTAACTGATAATCAAGATTTGGGGAAGGCTGTGTAAGCAGGTTGTATTACTAACATTATAAGGAAATAGGTGCTTTCAGGAAAAAACATAAAATTAATGACTAATTCCCATTTGTTTTTCATGTCAAGAAGCTTTTATTGTCATTCCAGCCATGTATTTGAAGCTACTTTGAAATGAGAAAGCGTTTCTCTTGAACCTTGGTGCTACGTAAATCATAATACAGCATAATACAACATAGATCTACATGAATTTTGGATTGGAAGAACCACTACAATAAAATGGAGGGTAACGTTATTTCCATTTGGAAGAAGCAGGGAGATCACCTGGACACAAGTAATGGCCAGATCAGTCCAGAATGTGTTTTCAGGTAAGGTTGTCTGAAGGTGATGACCCCCGTTTACATCACTGTTGAAAACAACATCCAGATGCATTATGATCTGCATGATATAACAATAATTATGTTGGTTCATGACCATTCTTTTGATGTTGTATCTCTGGTAAAGTAATACAGCAGTACTGAACAAGATCTGCACCTGTATCATGAAGGATGACAAATTATTATTTAAAAAACACGTGGGTGACATTAAGTGGACAGGAGTGACTAAGCTGGTTTCGAAATATTACACAGTTATGAAACTGAATCAGAAGGCCTCAAGCTAAATCTCTCTTTTTTGCAATATTGAAATGTGAGTCTCAACTTCTAACAGAGACAACAAAGCAGAGGCTGAATGACACCCGAGGGATAGGGCAACAGAAAGAGAATAGGATCATTGTGGAACTCAGGTAGATATTATATATCAAATAAAAAACAATCTGATATATTTAGCAAGAAACACAGAAAATATAAAGAATCAGGGTGAAGAAATTTGAACTTGCTATCCTATTCAACAGTTCTCTATTCCTAGACAACTAGTAAGTTAGAGTTTCAAAGTGCTATTTATAAGCCAGTAAGGGAATTAACACAACTTCAGAGTAAATAAATTGTAAAGAAATCAACATTAGATTCATTAAGTGCTAATACAACTGAAATGTTTATCATTAGCAAAATATAGAAAAAGCAAAGTCTTTTTAATACAGAGCAAAACATATAGGGAATGTAATCATTTGAGGTAACACAGGAATGTTCAAAACTGCGGATATTTAGGCAGATATTGAAGGATGCATCATAATACAAAATGCCTTAAGACACAGATGGACACAGATTTTCTTTTGACACTCTAAGTTTCTTCCTTAGGACGTTTTTCCCTTTATTCTGTCACCACTGGCTCACTCATTCAGGCTGAACTTCAAGACATTAACAAAGAAATTAACATTTTATAACATATCGATCTCTATAAAGTTGTTTTGAGATAATATCCGAAAAGCGGTATACATAAAAATAACTATATTGAAATGAATATTGTAAAATAAAAATGCAATTAAAACACATATCAAATGTAAAGGTATTATATATATCCAGTGAAAGTTTTAAGTCGCTTTACAGTATTTCCTTTAATACTGTGTTTATGCGATATGTACCCTTTTGTTGATTCCTTTCTTTAAAAAAAAAACAAGTAATTTTGACATTAATAAAGGAAGTAATTATAAGCATATGATCCGTAGTTTTTATTTGGACAGGGAGAGAGTATCGCGTACACACTGGAGCAGAAGGGAGGGACTGAAACTCACTATTGGAGTGAAAAATGAATTGGATCACGTGCTTTAGTTTCATCCCTGTTGCAGCGCGTGGAGTCGTTTGAATTCAGCCCGTGGCGCGAGGTAGTTCCAATTCAGCGAGTCCAGGGACGGACATTATACGAGTTTAAAGACCGAAATGGGGGGGGGAAAAATACATCTTAATGTCTAAATGACTGTTTTTGACGGTGATGATTATCCTGGAGAACTTTTGGAGATATGTATCAGAGCCACGGGAGTGCAATTTCCACTTACGGACTTTACACCGACATGGCAGGAGGACTGGACCTGAGCACCACCGCCTACATGCACAAGGTTCGTTCAACTAATTGATCATTAAATACTAATGGATAATAAATTAATGAAAAAAACAGATGTTTAAATAAGTGCATGCTATTTATGGAAGCAATAATAATTATTCCAACCGAAAGAAAAGTGAATGGCAGAATTTTTTAAAAAATCCATGGTGATTAATTAATTATGCATGAATGTATACTTACTAATCCCACTCATCACTAACCTCCTCTTCTTCCTCTTTTCATGTTTTTTTTGCTTTTTTTTTTTAAATACATCTATTCCTTCTTTTCTAATATTTTGCAGAAAATCACAGATGCAGTCACATCTAGCCACAATTCAGACTCGCTCCTCTCCAGGCCAGATGATGAGTGGCTTCTTGAGTCCTCTCTGGTCTCAGAGTCTCTAGTCTCAGAAGCAGAGTGCTGGGACACCATGGCCTCCTTTTTGCCTGTTTCACTGCCAAACTGTCCATGTCTTCTGTCACAGTGTTTCAGTCCAGAGCCGCTTCTTTCTGGGACACGAGGCAGATGTCACGATCCAGACAAAGAACACAACAATCAGAGTGTAAGCTGTGGATGAATTTGTAGATGTGACATTTTCAGGTTTTACGCCCTAAACAGAAGGACCAGGGACGAGGCTTTCGTTTTACTCATCCTGTTATGGTAAAGAGGGATGCGTGATTCACACCTTAGTCACATAGGATCTCATTGGGTGAGTCAGTATAGTAATATTCGCGCGGGATTCAGAGAGCACACACTCAGACCAGATTGTAACTGTGGCCGTTGATGAGTAAGAGGAGTAATATTTGGGGGAAATCTGGGCATGCTGTACCGTTACCTCCCACAAGATGGCAGTGTCACCATTCTCTCTTATTCTGCCATATTGCTTATGTAAATGTGGGAGAAGGTTTGGGAGAATTACATCATGAACTTTTTGCATCTTCTTTTTTTCATAATCCTTACAATTAACTCATATTTTGCCTCTGAATCACTTCTAGAGATCTGTTGAGGAGTGTGAGAGGAGGAGAGCGCGCAGGGAAAGGAACAGAATAGCAGCAGCTAGATGTCGGGATCGTCGGCGCATGCTTACGGACACGTTACAAAATGTGAGTCTCAAAGAGAGCATTTCGATTCGATTTATATCTTGGATTATATTAAAGTGACATTTATTAATGGTTTATTTAATTCTGACTAGATTTAATAAATGATTTATCTCTTAAGATTTGTCTTTGATGATCGAGGACACTGTACTGTATATGTTCTGCTAACCTCTTCTGTTTGACCTTTAGGAGACTGAGCAGTTGGAGCATGTGAAGGCTCAGCTGGAGGCAGAGATTGCTGGGCTGGAGAGGGAGAAAGAAAGACTAGAGTTGGTTCTGGAGGCCCATAAGCCTGCCTGTAAGATGGATGGCTCTGATCCTGAATAACCATCAACCAATAACCATCAAGCTCCGAACTGAATCTGCAGGTTCAGATCAGTCCTGATAGGTCATATTTTAGTTTAAAACAAAGTTGAAAGGCATTTATGTTATCATGGTAAACATAAGTAACATTATATTTTGCATGTTGTTTACAAATAATACTGAATAGTACATTTTGCAATAGCTGTTGTACCATAGCTTGGAAGAAATTCTATCATTTCAACATAACTGTTTGGAAAGTAAATAATCAAAGTTTTAGCCACTGCATTAAATATGAACTTGTGTTAAATGGTCAACTTAGAAGGTCCAATAAAAAGCTATTTGTTTATTCTTAGTTTTATGCGTCTTGTGTAGAATACACAGTCATCTTATCTGTGTTCATTTTCACATCTTATATAATACCCTTTACTTTTATAGTACCCTTTACTTAAGATATCGCCTAAAATGGATTTTTGAACATGTGTTTTGGGTAAAGCCCCGTATCTTGCCTGGTGCTGGAAAAATGCTTTACAGATTCATAAAATGATATGACATATTCTGCAAAATAGATATGACCAGTAACTCCACAATAAAGATACTCAATAAATACATTTGGTTGTGATGGATTATTTTATTCTTTCAAGTTTTCCTTTTAACTTATTGTCTTTTACTGAGCTGTTGCTTTCTAGAATGGTTCAGTGTGCAAATTGCAAATTATCCCAACGGACTAAAGAAATTAGTGTTTGATTAGTGTTTTTTCATTTTCTGCACTCTTCAAATGCACATTAATCTTTATATTGCATACCTAAATATAACATTGGCACCAAAATGGTCCTATTTTGTGTTCAGGATTTTATCTTGTCCAAAGTAAGGATAAAAAAAGCTTCTACTCCATGTCACTGGTAATTTAAAATGGTTTCCTCAGATTACTTACTCATGTCTATGGTTTTATCTTTATTTGTCTTCCTATTTTGTTGTGTAGAAATATAAAGGACCAAATGATGGCATGATGATTGCGTATGCTAATCACGTAGTCTTGTTCGTGTCGTTCTTCATATCAGCAGTAGGTGGCAGCAAAGTGTATTTTCCCGTGTTAAGACAGTAACCCCCGAAGTTACATGGTTAACGTAGTCTCAAAATATGTCTTGCTGCTACAAGAGCCTGATAGGCACTGCGCATGTGCATGCCTTCGCGTGTAAAAAGCAGCAGACTGCAGATCTGGTGACATCATCTACCAAAGACGCTGTGTGAGTGATTTATACTGTAAATGCTATTTTCTATTTATTATTTAGTTAGTTAGTTACTATTAACTATAAGGCAAATAACCTTTTTTGGTAAATTTTTTTTTGTATTATAAGTAAAATCTGGGGATTCATCACAGATGCGTCTTTTAGATCAGTGGTCTTAAAAGTGGGCTCCTAGGACAACCCAGACATTTTGTGTTGTTAAAGCGAAAACCCATCTGTATCTCACCATTGTCAAATTTATAAAATAATAAAATTGTCAAAATACTAAAATTTTATTTTATTGAAATTTTAGTTATTGTATTATATGTAAAATGGGTTATTTTATTTCATTAGATCAAACCAAAACATTACTAAACTAAATAAGTTATTTTCATATGACGCTATCAGAAATAGTTTATGAAATTTATGAAAGAACTTTGCAGTGTTATTTATTTTGTAAAAATAAATGAAAATACTGAAAATTTTAAAATTAGAAAACCTATTCCATAGAAATTTAGAACCAAGAATCCGCCTGCAATGTGGTATAAGAATAGACACCTGAAATATGCACATTTTTATAATATTGTTTTTAATGACAATTTCAGGCTGTTAAAAATAACAGTCAAAATTGAATCTAAATATATTGCTTGTTTAAGATGATCCTATATCAGACATCAAACAATGCTTAAATCTTGCCATCCAAGAATTTTACCAAATGTCTTTTGCAGTGTTTATCTAGAGAAGTATTTTTTTAATCTGTAGAATACAAAACATATACAATAGTTATATATACAGTGTGTTTATTTGTCTTGTGTGTTTGTTTAAAGGTATCATAAATTTGAGCTTATTTATGCTAGAGAGGTTTTGGGATGGAAGCAATCTAAAGGAATCAAGAAGGTCCTGGATGATATCAGCTCCAAGACATGCATTGCTTTATATAGCAGCCATCGGCAGGTGTGTCAGAGAGTGAAATATCTCAGATGGTTTTGGCTGATCTTAGGGGAAATGAGGGAAGGCTTGAGGTTGTCAAATGATTTATTTTGGCATTAAACGATACAATGTAAGCATAAAATTGCTATACTTAAAGTCTAAGCCATTTGCAGTTTTACATATGTATATGTGTGTGTGTGTGTGTGTGTGTGTGTGTGTGTAACTTTATATAACTTTATGGTGGAGAAGTTCAAAAGGCCCCCTGGTGGAGAACGTGCAGCATCACTTCCACGTCTCTAATTCGCTTGCCAGGTGAGAACTCGGAAAGCTTCAGGAAAATAGACTTAACTAAAAATAGCTCCAAAAATGATTCACAGTATTTTACTTCCCTTCATTTCCTCATTATCACAGCCCTCCAAACAATCTTGAACCCATTCAACCTCCTCTCCCATTCTCCTCACTGACTCCTTACTCCCTTGCCGGGATTTAGCTTGTTCTTAGCTAACAGTCTATTTGAGACTGGAAGGAGAAAGCTGCAGTATCTGTCTTTCAGGACTTTGTCTCCTGTGCAGGCCAGCTCATCAGTTATTGGACTGTAAAGGCAGTTATTGAGATTCCTGTGCTCATATTTTGTTTTGAGTGTTTTTTTTAGTTCCAGCTAAACTCGAAGGTATTTGCATTCACTAGGCAAATTATAATCTCTAATCTCCAGATTGAATGTCATACCAACCACTATTTGCCAAATTGGTCCAATTTTCCTAGCTAAATCCTTGCTAAGGAATGCAAAAGACTTCACGTTAAAGTGCACGTTTCATTACTTTGCCTATCCCAGTATAGTGCAGGGAAATGTTTGGAAAACGGTATGTAGTTTTTTTTTTCCATTATAAAAGGCCAGGGAGTTTAAATGCACAAAGTGAAAAATAACATGCATATTATAACATATTATGAATTCAAAATGAAATCTGGGGTGTAGTGTGCTAGCAGGCCAGTACTAACAAAAAATCCTGTCTGCCCTGTTGTTTACATCACTCCTAAAAATAGAAGCCGTGTTGTCCATGCCAATGGAAAACCAAGCACTGCTTATCATTAAGCCAACATTTGGCGAGTTTCTGTCTGGAAAATGGTAGTAACAGGCAACTGGATGGCATGATGGAATAAAATTAATGGACAAAAATTGTTCCTTTTATTTTTGTACACTTTTCTGGCTATTAGATGAGATGTTGGAGGACATGGATATAAGAAAGATGATCTAAAGGGGTTAAAGGTTCTGTTAAATGATAAATATATGTTGGTCCAACACAAAAGGAAATATCTGAATATACAGAAATGTCAAATATATACACAATTATATATATGCAGATTTGCAATTTTTCTTTATAATTCTGTTCCTGCTGTGGTTTGGTTTGCTCCCATCTTAAATGTAAAATCAAGGTCTTCACTGATTTGAAGGTTAATCTTAACACCTTAAGATTAAGGTGCGGCTTGGCTCATCATCTGTCTGACTTAAAGATTTAAGAATGCTTAAATTCTTATGTGAATTAACAGGCAAGTAAAATCAAACAAGGCTCATCTGTGGAAGTAAAACTACCGTTTTCTTTCCCTAAAGGAACCCTGTTTTACATTATTTGTCGGAAATATTACTTTGTATGTTTTTGCATCGATTCCTCTGATTCATACTGATGCTTTATTTAGCCACTGAGTAACCAGATAAAACCACACTGCCCTCCACATTTCATTCACAAAACACAATCTGAATTATTAGCAGGAATATTAATTAATCTGCTTCTTCTGAATTTATATGTGTGAAATAGACAAAAATAAGTTTTGTGTTGCTCATACTCATACATAACTAACAACTTCGGTATGTGACTAGGTGTTGTCTTAGCAGAGATCTCACCCCTAATGTAGGAGCTTGACATCCCAGATGAATGAATGAACAAATTGGAACGTGTGTATGCGAATCTCTCAGTGGACTTGACACTTTAATCAGCATCATTAGTCATTTGCTCATTTTTGAAACTAGTGTCCATATTTATTCTTGGTTGATATAATAACACATCATGAATCATTTTTGATTTTTTTTATTTAGCTTAAAAATAATTCTGATAGAGGCTTTGTTTGAATTTTTATAACTATGTATTTTCTGAAAAGCTGATCGAAATTTCCCATGATTTAAATCTGTATATTTATTGGCATCTTTAAAAATGTGATCTTTCGATCATCTTTTCAGAAACAGGAATACCACCAATTGCAATACTGTGTGGGATTTAATAAATAAATTCATGAGTGAAAATAATTAAAATAAAATTAAACAAATATTTTCCCCATAACCTACTCTATGTGGACACTATTGATAAAAAACAAACAAATATATAAACCAAACTAAAAATTAAAAAAAAACATATTTAGTATTCTGAAAATCCATTTGATATAACAGACACCATTTTAACCATAAAATAGTGACAGAAAAATATTTATATGTAAGAACAGCATAAATGTTCAGTTATATAAAATAAACTTTGTGACAAGAACGGCCGTCTAGGTAATATAGTACAACTTCAAACACCCATTGCAGCTGCCCATATTTGTAAGGAATTAGCAAGTTCTGCTTAGATTAAACATACATACCTGAAATACTACTCTCTACCCTCAATTCACTGAATCCTGTCGATCTGACAAATGGTCCATTGGAAGATCTCAGGCTTTTCCTCAATCAAAACACCAGCACTGCCCACACACTTGATGCATTCAGGTTAGTGTATGTGGGTCTGCGTGTGTGTGAATGCATGTTTGAACATTTACCTTGTCAGAATTAGTTTTTTTTAAAGCATACTTATGTCTACTAACAGGTGTGAAGTAATATAGGAGAGATACATGGGCTTCATCAAAGGCTGTATCCTGAAAATGTACTGTGGGGGAGGTCGGGGGTTTTTAGCCCCGGTATCACCAAGCTGCCACTCTTGGGTCCTTGAGGAGGACATTAGCCCACTTTGCTCCAGGGGCACAGTATAATTCCATTCACTGAAATATGCGAAGAAAAAAGTATTTCCTTCATGGGATCAATAAATCAAAAAATAAAATTATTGCTTTGGTTGAGCCAATATATTTGTGTTTTCATATGTTTTATACACATGTTTGCTAGTCTTTTTCTAATCTTTTTTTTTCCAATTTACATAAAATCTCCCCAATTTTCCTAATTTATAGTATCCTTGTGTAAAGAATATGTAGGATTGAAATTTTCATGTATCGTTATGTATATTCATGTATATTTAAATAAAATGAATACTTTTAATCAACAACAGCTTATAACTTTTGTTTACTACTATTCTTCTACATTTCGTTGTACACTTCCCCCGGCATATACCACATGGAAGCAAGTCGAGGTACTATAATGTTTACACTTTTTTTAAAAACAAAAAAAAAACAACAACTTTCAGTGTATGAGTATTTGCCTGAAGGCGTGTCTCAGCAGCAGGGGTCTTCATTCACCCTGGAAGCTCTGGAGACAGCGGATGGGGGTTTTTGGTGTGAGACTTTAACTGCCTTGTAAAAATCTGTGAA
The DNA here is from genome assembly GCA_030449085.1 of Kryptopterus vitreolus. NCBI lineage: Eukaryota > Metazoa > Chordata > Actinopteri > Siluriformes > Siluridae > Kryptopterus > Kryptopterus vitreolus. The sequence goes on from JACRUU010000024.1 coordinate 8,349,609, forward strand.
CTGTGACATCATTCACTCTAATAACCCTCACAAATAACCATAAAAATGACTCCAGAACCAGAGCAGTTGTGTAACCCCAGTATGACAAATCTCACTTTAGCTCAGAGTTGTGCTCAGTGTGCAAAAATGGCAGTGTTTCAAAAACTTTAGTCACTTATTCATTAGCTTTAAAAAAAAATTATATAACACAAGGCAGCAGAAGTTTTGGTACCACAAAGCGGAAACTATGATTTTTCCACCTGACTGTTAAGTTTCATCTTTATAGTTTTTAGTATTTGTTTATTATTCACGCTGCCAAGGCAGCATAGTGTTTAACTAGCAGTGTACCATACCAGGATTGGTTAAAGTTAGCAAGTCACACAATAAATCTATTAACCTTTACACTAACAAAAATTTTTTTCTAGAGAAAAAGAAGTCTAATAACCCGTATGAAATTATTAGAATGTGAAGGTGTGACAGGAAAGGCGCATTCGAATTTTATCTATCATCTAGAGCAATATGCAAAGCAAAAACAAAATTGGATCCCAGTATTTTTTGGCAAGGACTGTCTTTACACTGTCTTAGTGAAAGTCTCTCAGATAATTAAAATATTGAGAAATGGGTACTGTGGGCCAACTCTTTATTCTTGCATGATCATGCAGGCTGGATGAAATGAGGCAGTGTTCTATATTTGACCCACATGCCATTAACCCGTGTACAAGTAAATTTTATATATATATATATATATATAAAGTATATATATATATATATATCTATATATAATATATATATATATATTTATATATATATATATATATATATAGATAGATAGATAGATAGATAGATAGATAGATAGATAGATAGATAGATAGATAGATAGATAGACAGATAGATAGATGTATGTATTTCATTAATAACAAACTTAAAATGTATTGTATAGTTGGATTGTGCTGGTGTACATAGTGACATAGTGATAGTGATGCAGTCACCAACTGTCAACTACTGTGACTGGTCCTCAATGATATTTCTGGGGAATAATCTAAGCATCCGTGTTCATGTTTTTTTTGTTTTCACGATTTGCAATGGAAAAATGTCACAATGACTCCAAAATATGAAACTGAAATGATCATGCAGTTGGTGAAAAATGAACCAAGACCCCAAAGGATTCCATTTGGTCTCTGAATGTGCAGGAGACGAAACACGCTTCATAAACCGTATGGTAATTATTATGATAATTGTAAAATACAACATGATGGGGAACAGGGGACTGTTTTCTGGATTATGTTCCTCCTGTAACTCTCATTAATCTGTGTCCACATTGCCCTAGCCCCATTTCAGCCAGGAAATCTCCAGCTGAGGAACCCAGTGGGTGAGGGAAAAGTTACTGCAGCGTCATACTGTATAGGCTTAGAAAACACTAAGGCAGATTGAAATGCAGCTACAAACCATTGCTTTCAGGAACCTAGATTTTTATAATGCATTAGAGGTTCTGACTGACAGAACCCAGGTGCATTGTTTTTCTTACACTGGCAGGAGACAAGCAACAACACATGCTGCTTGTGTTTCTTAATGCTTGAGAGATGAATTTGGAATTTGGGCCTGAGACCAGGAATTTGAATCCTAGGGGGTTAGAAAGAGACAGGGCGGGAGAAGGGTGGCAAAGGGGGAGTGAGTGGGCTGTCTTAAGTTGATTTTATCCCACACACTGGGAGTGGGTCCACTAGCTTGTCTCATTCTAAACTATTCAGGCCTTACTGGAAGCACCTTATTTGTCACAGGCAGATTAAAGAGTCACAGGAGTAGAAGAAAGAAAAACTAAAGAGAGATCCATGTAAAGGTACTTGTATAGAGTGATTCATTTACATTTTTTTGTGTCAAAATGTGTACCTTTTCTGTTGCCTAGATTATCTGTTTTTTGTGATTGTTTTTTTTTTTTTTTTTTTTGCAATTGAGTACAGGGTTCTTCCATGCAATTAATAGAATGTAATTGATTTCAGTTTGTATCACCAATGGTAACACTGAAATTCATATTGTAAGCAGTTGGCTTACTGTCTTTCAGTCACATAGGTGTTGTAGGCTAAAGTGGACTTGGATTATTTGATAGCTAAAATCAATTACAGGATCAACATGAATGTAACAGAATACAATATGATGAGGCACTAAGATAAAGATGAAAGCTAACTGAAGTGATTTTAGCCATTTATTTATTTATTGTTGTTTTATGTGAGGTTAAACGTTGATAAGCTTCACCATTGTTTGTGATTGATTACTAAAGGGTACATTTTTTGCACGTTCTTTAGAGTGAAACAGTTTGTCACACATCATGCATATAAACTGCATATACTATGGCTTAACAGTACTTGGACATCTGACCATGACACCCATATGTGCTTTTCAATTATCCTATACTAAAGGCAAGAGGCATGGTGGCTTAGTGGTTAGCACGTTCACCTCACACCGCCAAGGTCCGGGTTCGATTCCCATCTCGGCCATTTGTGTGTGTGGAGTTTGCATGGTCTCCCCGTGCCTCAGGGTTTTTTTCTCCGGGTTTACCAGTTTCCCCCGGTCCAAAAACATGCACGGTAGGTTGATTGGCACCTTGGAAAATTGTCCCTAGTGTATGAATGTGTGTGTGTGTGTGTGTGTGCCCTGCGATAGGTTGGCATTCCATCCAGGGTGTATCCTGCCTTAATGCCCATAGACGCCTGAGATAGGCACAGACTCCCCGTGACCCGAGGGGAGATGGGATATAGCGGTATGAATGAATGAATACCTAAAGGTATTGAATTAATATGGAATTCTCTGCTTTAACAGTATCCACTCATCTGGAAAGACTTTTCACTATAATTAGAAATGTTGTTACAGAAGCGTCAATTGAGAATCTCCTTGAGATGATGAATATTTGAAAAAAAAAATAATAATAATTAAATATTTCCGAAGATCATGGCTATTTGAACAAGAAGTCACAAAAGCAGAGCGCTGTCAAACATCACTTCTGTTTTTAGCCAAAACCATGCTGTTAACTTTTAAACCCAGGGTACAGAATGACTATTGTGTAGCTCTGTGATTTTGGGAAAGCAGCCTCAGTGTGATTATTTCCTTGCAGTGCCGGCCAGCACTCGTGTTCCAGCACAAACATCAGGAGCAGCTGGTAGACTGAGCCTCATCATATCTGCCATTAGATGTCACATAAACTTTGCATGCATTAAATATCTAATTTGATGTCATATCATAGCAAAGTGATTTGAGCAAAAAGAAAGTGTTCACATTCTTGTCATTTATAGTGTTTAATCTGAACAGAGTTTTCAACCTGCCCTGGGCATACATAGAGCATTTTTATTTCACCTCTAGTCTAAACAATTTACATCATCTGCAGGTGTGTTACATTTGGGATGACTATTAGTGTTTCAAATGTACTCTTGTCTCTTTCATTCCCTTTCCCTCTTTCTTCATGTTCTTCACTTTTTCAGAAATTTCACTGATTTGTACCTGTGTAAAAGTGTCATCACATCTGCTTCTACACCCATCTCCACCTGAATGTGTGCAATTATGAAGGGCTTGTACTGTGTGCTGTTGTGTTTCATTCTGGTCTTTCTGTCTGTGACAAATTGCCAGTCCCCTGCTCAGCCTGAAACATACACGGTAAGAACCATGTATGGTTCACCCTCTATAGTTTCAAAGACCACATCTTTGAAACTATATTTCAGTTTCAAAGATGTGGTCAAATGTCATATTGGTGAAGCCTACTTATTGTCATTAATTAATAAAACAGAGATAATTGATATTTATGTAAATTGTTATTGATCTCATATGATATCAATATTTTATGTGCATTATTCCTTGATTGCCAAGTTTGGCATGTAATTAAAATGAAGGAAAAAAAATTCGGACCAACGTTCATGGGCCTGCACAAGGTCTGACTAATACCATAAATGTAAATGTATATGTCCTTAAGATGATTAAGAATTATTTAAACACGGTATGTTAGTGTCCTATATTGTTCAATATAACTTAGTAATGTGATATGAGAGACCTATGTATTTGAGGATTATAACTACATCTTTTCATTCCTACCAGTTTGCTCTTCAGTGCAGGAACCAGCATGGCTTTTTATGTTTACACTAATTATAGCCCATTTTGCTGCATTTGGATGGCATTTGTAATGATCTGTAATGAGATCACTGACCAGCCCTTGGCCTTTTCTCAAAAATTTTTATGAGTCCGGATTTTTCAGATCTGTTGACATCGAATCATTAGTCCTAAGTATTATGAGGCTGGATAAGGTTTTGGCAATGCGACTCCATGAAACTTTTGATCTCTGCATATACAGTATGTCTCAAGTTGTGTGTAAAAATGTGTCTTGGTACTTGGTATGTCTGTCTCTGTCAGGAGTGCACAGATGGCTATGAGTGGGATGCGCCGAACCAACGCTGTAAAGGTGGGTGGCAGGTGATTAGAGCAATGTGATACAGTGATTCAGTGATTTGTCCTCTGATTAGCATAAGCTGGTGAGATCACAGACTTTCACTCCATGCTGTGATTTAATTTGTCTGTCTCCAACATTGCCAGCAGGTTTCAGGTTCTTCATCACCCTGTTTTCCTTTTTGCTCTGTCCTTAGATATAAACGAGTGTGAGACGATTGCAGAACCATGCCAGGGTGAAATGAAATGCTTTAACCACTATGGTGGTTACCTTTGTCTTCCTCGCTCTGCCTCTGTCATTACTGGCCCCGAGCCCTCTGACCAGACAGAGACAGGTCTTCCAGTTGTGTCTACTGGGGCTTTCAACCCATGTCCCGTTGGCTATGAAGCTCAGGGAGAGAGCTGTATAGGTAGTGTATAGTTGGTGGTGTGACTTTCATTATGAAGACATTCATTTTCAATATACTCAGTGCATGCACAGTAGTAGCACCTTAATTTAAATGGTGTGCAGTCAGTCAAAAACATTCACATTCTTGTTTGTGACACATTTTATGGTTGTTTATTGTTGTTTATTGTATGCATAGGGTCTTGTTAGATGAGCCTACTGCACAAGTCCCTTGTCTTTTATAGATTCATTACTTAATCTGAATGACTTCCTACATAATGATAGTGTATACCTTTCCACAGATGTAGATGAGTGTGAACTGGAACTGCATGACTGCCAACCGAGTCAGCACTGCATTAACACGCTTGGGACATATACCTGCCATTGTCCTGACGGCTACAGAAAGATCGGACAGGAGTGTGTTGGTGAGACGGATGAACTTTATATGTCCTATTCCCAGGCTCATTCATTTCTATGTGCCAGTATAAGCCTGTGTGATAACTATCCTCTATTCTGCAAGACATCGATGAGTGCATGTACCGCTACTGCCAACATCGCTGTGTCAACTATCCTGGATCTTTCTCCTGCCAGTGTGAGCCAGGATTCCAGGTGGCAGGGAACAACCGCTCTTGTGTGGGTGCGTGATTAACACAACATTAACCACACACCCTACTGTCAGAAACAATCACCATTCAGCATTGCCCAACCAAAACTAATCATTTAGTAGTTGTTAAACATTTCATAATGTGCTACAAAATAATATTTGTAAATTGATATACAATAAAAAATGTGTGTAGAATATTGTTTAAAATATTATATATCCATATTTTTTAATATGGTTTAAATAGTCTCAGAAATGCTAATATCTTAACATTACTTTTTATACTTTTCTCAAGTGCATATTTAAGGGGTACAATGTTCCTCTATGTATGTTTGGAATGTTTTTTTCTATGATGTGCTGTTTTGGGTGTTTATTTTAGATGTAAATGAATGTGAAATGGGGGCACCATGTCAGCAAAGGTGCTACAACACATATGGGACATTTCTTTGTCGCTGTGAACAGGGCTATGACTTGGACCCTGATGGCTATACATGCAATGGTAAGTTGTTCACTTTCTGTGATTTTTTTTTTTTATGACCTGTATTAGACATCTAACAATTGAAACTATAGACAATTGATTTTAACTTCAATGTAATATCAGAGCTGATCAGTTTGGCCAAAACATTATATCTGGAATATGCCACTTTTACAAAATCTGTGTATACTTTCAATTCATTTCATTTTATCGTAGAAACTAGTTTGAGGCTCTTTTGGAAACAATTTAAATACTCAAAAATCTAGCTGCACTGAAATGCATTCAATCATGAAATGGGATCTTAATAGCTTTGCTAAAGGTCACAAGACCCATCAGAATGGGGAAAATGTCAACTCTGTGAATCTGTTCACGACAGCAGGTGGTTTGGTCATTCAGAACCTGCTGATGCTCTTGAAATTTTAAAATGAATTATGTTGTTTGGCTTTTGGTTCCCCTCCTATCAAACAAGAACAAACATTTGAGATTACAGTGAGTATTGGCTCACTGAAGAACAATTTTTTCCAGTTTTGTTAAAAATATATTTTGCAGAATAAAGTTATTGCTCCAATTCTATTTTTATTGCACATATAAATCAATATTTTAATGAAGAAGTTTAGGCTCTATGGCATTTTTACATTAAAATGTGGTACACAATGCTCTGTTGCTTTCTGCACATACCAGCTAATAGTTTATTAGTATATAGTGTGATCATATCTCAGGAGCTATTTGGTTGTTTTTTTACACAAGGTTTTGGCTCAGATTCTTAACACTCTTTGCCCATCTTTCTCTGTCCAAAGACATTGATGAGTGCAGCTACTCCAGTTACCTGTGTCAGTTCCAGTGTGTGAACGAACCAGGCCGATTCTCCTGTGTGTGTCCTCAGGGATATCAACTCCTCGGCTCACGCCTCTGCCAAGGTAAAGCTTTACTTACTCACACCTACTGCAACTCAAACATCATCACTATGCCAGTGGAAGCACATTAGGTTGGCAGAAGCTGTGACTCATAAGGGAAAAAAATATATTCTACTTTCTAGCTTAAACCTAAAACCTGCCATTCACATTCTCGTATTTTATTCACGATGTTCCTGTCTGTGTGTAGATGTGAATGAGTGTGAGTCAGGCTCCCATCAGTGTACAGAGGGACAGAGCTGTGTGAATACCCATGGTGGATACCATTGTGTGGACTCCAATCGCTGCCAGGATCCGTACATCCATGTTTCAGAGAAGTGATTACACACACATACCCACTTACACAAACTATTTTGGTCTGCTGAGTGAAACAGAAAGATTTACTACTTTCACTGTGAAAGTTTTTTTTTTCCACACTATCTATCATATCTGTAGCCTGCGTATGATTAACCTGGTTGGGAATTTCAACACAATTTCCTTTGCTGAGAAGAGAGCAGGAAATTGATTTACTCACATCTTATTTATAAAGAATAGAAATGGAAGGGATGGTCTTCATTTTTCACCATAATTGGTTCACCTGCCAAATTCCACCTACCAGCCAGCTCGTCCTAAAGGTATGACATCTACCAACCAGGGTGAAGGCTAACAAGTTCTTCCCCCAAGATTCTTGAAGCAAATCCACCACATCTTTGCAAACTCCTACTCATGCTGCGTCACAGGGCAGTGAAACACACACACACTGAAGAACGGCATTCTTCCGTACAGGATCTCACAGACACAAAGTATTGTTATAGTTGACAGGCAAGACAGCATATGCCTTCTCTTTTACCCAGCTTGTGTCCCTGGTTTCCAAGTATGGTTGTGGCTTTGCTGGGATTCAGTGCCAGAATGTCCTGATAATAGGGCAAAATGTTGTGCCACTCGAGAGCACCTAAATGTATGTTATTTTTACACAGTTTGATGTTTGGCATTTCCATTGTAGTAGTGTGGGTTGAATGTTTTTTTTTTCTTTCAGGTGTTTATAAATAAAAAAAAAAGAAAAGTTTTGACGTGAGCATCTGTCTTAACATCTGCCTAAAACCATTATTGAATTCTCATTACTTATTTCAAGTATTGCCTAACAACGACCCACAGATATCACAAGTGAATAATAACTTATCATAATTCTATATAAAATTTCTTTTGATTCCTCAATCCCCATGGAAGGCACCTATGCGACAGTTATGAGAGATAAATCTTAGTTTGAATTTCACAAATTGAATTAGTTTGTAATTCACAGAGGCCAGACAGGAAGTATCAGTGCCAACAGGGTTAGAAGACAAGATTTTAACACCCAATCTGTTCCTCTCATCTTCTCCTGCTCTCACCACAGACTCTCTTTTGCTTCTTTTTTAAACCCTCTAGTCGATGCGTGTGTCCATCGGTGAAACCAGAATGCCGTAACCTGCCTTTCTCCATCGTGCATCGCTACATGAGCATTACCTCTGAGCGCTCTGTGCCATCCGATATCTTCCAAATCCAGGCCACTAGTGTCTACCCTGGATCCTATAACACCTTCCATATTCGGTCTGGGGATGATAGTGGAGACTTTTACATCCGAGTAAGAGACAATTTAGTTTTTTCAAATTAATACTAAAACTATAGTTTTACCTTTTCATGTTGGCACAAAACAAATCAGTGCATTTTGATCTGAAATCATTTTCCTGTGTATTTTTAGCAAATCAATAACGTCAGTGCCATGTTGGTTCTGGCTCGGGAAGTCACCGGACCCAAAGAGTATACCCTTGACCTGGAGATGGTGTCCGTCAACCCTGTGATTAGCTACCAGAGTAGCTCAACCCTCCGGCTGTCCATCCATGTAGGACCTTACGCTTTTTAGAAAAGAAAAGAAACCAAGAATAAAGGGGGCTATTTAAGGTAATAGGAAAAACAGAACACAATTGAAGGATGTCCTTTTTGGTTGTTTAAATATGCAGAGGTTACTAAAACGAATATTAGACTATTTAGACTTTTTGATTTTTGAGTAAATAGTCAATTATCTTTATATAAGATTGTGTGAATTTGAAAAAACGTTATATATAACTGAAATGACCCCCCGACCCCACTAATTATTCTGGAATTTGAGAAGTCATAGGTACATTTAGTTCTCTCAGTTTCACATCATAGATTCACACATACAACATGTGCGGGCACACACACACACACACACACACACACACCCACACACACACACACACACACACACACACACACACTAAGCTACTCTTGTTTATAGACTCATACAGAATGAGTCTGTTTAGTATTAAAATAAATGTAATTCTTATAATATATCTATGTCATCTGAAATATCCAATTACAAATAGAAAACTATTTTACAAAAACCTTCTTTTGAATCTTAATCTTAATGATGGTTTCCGTCATCATGTACATATGGTAAAATTAGAACCCATATAGAATATGCGAACATCAAAAGAAGTGTTCCTGGATATATATGTGTGTGTGTGTGTGTGTGTGTGTGTGTGTGTGTGTGTGTGTGTGTGTGTGTGTGTGTGTGTGTGTGTGTGTGTGTGTGTGTGTAGCTAATAGCATTAAGATTAAGATTATTCCAAGGTAAAATAGTTATCGATTTATAATTGGTTATTTCAGATGACACAGGTATATTACATATGTTGATAATTTTGTATAATTTACCAATAATCTGTAGCTGAGAAGTTAAAGGATCACATATCACTGCCAATAAAAGCCACTAAAAACTTCCTTGTTTTTCCTATATCTCTTACTGAAATGGTTTTATTTATCATGTATGGCATATTCATCAAAAATGTTTATGAACTTTGTCATTGAATAATAGGAAATAATCTGCTCAAAGTGCTCAAATTCATACCCTCCTTAAGAGATCCTGTACAAATAAATATAAAGTTTTTTAACCAAATTTTCTCTCAGTTTGGTCATCCGCTTTTTCCCCCCCGCTATCCGTCTCCCCATATAACCATGACAGCTTTCAACCCTGGAGGGTGAAGGCTTAGACAAACAAAGCTTGCCAGCACATCATTTCAAATTTTGGCACATGCCTCATCACAACACTTAAAATCGTATGCTGCCTGCACTGCCTTTTACGTAAACATGAGCTCAGAGGCACCCGTGATTCACTTGTGTCATTCTAATTGACAGGGCAGAGAGTAATAGCCTCGATCCCATAGATAGAGTATAGGCAGTCTTGTTATCTTGGACTTATGGACAGCTGTGGCATAGTTGTAATTGGAACGTGAGATATCCCAATAATAGAGTACATGATTTACTGTTGTGCTGCCTGGCTAATGTAAATATGTACATTTTAAATATGGTGATGTTTTATGGACTGGTTTCATGTATTTGCAAGTTTATACTTTATTTTATGGCATGTCGTTGATCCAATAGTGACATTTTCTTTATTAATGTCCAACACCATTTATCATTAGACTTGGCCTAGGTATGCTATTTAAATCCATTACGTTCATAGTTACTATGTCCTAATGTGTTCATATGACTACATTTATATAAATAATACATTTATAGATGATTAAGTCATGTTTGATCTTTATTGAAGTTTTAGCCATATACAGTTCAGTACACAGCGAAACCAAGGTCCGAGGTGATACAACAGAAATTAACAAAACAGCACAAAAAGTAACACAAAACTAAATTGAACTGTGACATGAAATCAGATATCAGGGCATCACTGTTACAGAACGTATAAGCTATTACTTCTATAACTAACTTCTCAAGTACAACTCATCATATCTGAGGGAGGTTGAAGTGATTTTGATTCAGGATTCAGAATCTGGTTTGTAAAGTTGAACGTAATGTAAAAATGCAAATTGAACATCACACATTGCTAGATGTATGTACAGCAGGCATCTATGTGACTATCTTTGGTGTACAAATACCTTGATTGCATTAATCAGCAGCCTCCACAGGGTGACAGTGTAACACAAACACGAGCTGTGGAACATAAGCGTGAGACTCATTTTTTCACGAGATAACATGAGAATTAAGAGATAATGTGAGGACGTCTAAAGGATAACATGGTATTTTTGTAAAATGATCATAACTTTGCAGTAATTTTCCCATTTGTGAATATTCCCCCAATATCTATTCTCCATATACAATAATTTAAAAAAATATATATATATTTTTTTAACATTTTAGCATATATGGGATAAAAAAAAATGTAAATTTAAACTGTAAACTGGTTCTGAGCTGTAATTTAATTTCAAACCATGAATTTCATTATCAAAAAAAATCATTCAACTATTTAATCTATTCTGATAACATCAGCTAGAGACTAATTATAATCTTGCATCTGATTAAGTACTGTATTGTTATATTATATATATATATATATATATATATATATATATATATATATATATATATATATCATATGAAAATAGGAGTTTGTAAAAAGATTTATTAGGCTATCAATATCACTGTACTTTAATTAGGTTTTTATTAGAAGATAGGTATGGAATTAAACAGGACAAGAAAATAAAGATAGAGTTGTGTTAATTGATAATTTTTCAATAACATGTCTGTGAGTGTTTTATTCCAGTTTTAACTCGCATCTCATATATGGTTTATATATGGTTTGTTACATTACTAATGAGGGGCACATCATCCATCTTTTACAAACAAAGTGGAATTAAATTGTGTGTTTAATGTTGTGTAATGTCTGCTAAACAAATTCAGATTATTAATTTTGTTATAGCAACTATAGACAGTTCTCTCACCAACCTCTATTTTCTTTCACTTTCGAAATAAATCAGACATAAAACATTTTTTACTGACAATGATACAAAGCTACAATTATACAATTGTGTATTGTATCCTGTAGCTTTTTAGATATTTCTACATAACATTACATATGTGCACAAATCCCGATCTATGGAGAAATGGTTTAGGTGTTTTCGGATGTATTTTGCCAAACCGTTGCTTGGCTCTTGAATCTGAATGGGTACAAATCCCAACAGGAATAACTTCTTCCCTCCTACTACAGTCAGAGCTGCTATTATAAAAAAAAATATTAATAACCCTCTAATAAAAAATCTCACATAAGCTTTCATTATGTCTGTTTTTAAGCCATGTTACAAAATTACTCCAATTACAGTATAAGTAATTTTTTTATATACAGTACTATCATTGTTCTATACAGAATTTATTATATTGTAAATATACTTGGTAGGCATTTATAGGTGGTAAATGTTATTTGACAGTGACCATTATGACACAATCACTAATGTTATTTGGGTGGTAAAAAAAGCAAAGATGAAATTTGTGTACACTTGCTGCTACTACAGTGCAGTATATTAAACCCATCACCCTAATTTATTTCACATTGTACGTATACATTAAAAACATAAATGCCTTGTTCTTTCTTGTTCTTTTCCAGTGTATATTTATTATCCATTCCCCTTAAATCACCTGATTCAGTGACTGCAGTTGAGTGGAAATTTTTACTGGTCCTATTGTTTCTCTACCCTGCAGTGAATGTAAGGTGTTTCCTCCACTGCTGCGCCTGATATATTACCCCAAAAACACCACAGTCTCATACACTATATATGTATATATGTGTGTTGTTGTTATTATTATTGTAGTAGTAGTTACAGTCTCCAGCTTGGAGTAGATGATCTCACTCATGGCTGGTACTGGCACAACAGAGGCCTTGTCGGTAGAGCAGCAGATGGAAGAATGTGGGAGGTAGTGGACATGTGACTTACAGGGTAAAACAAACCTTCAGACCTTCTCCTCTCCTTCTCCTTGGCTGCTTTTTCAGCATCTTCACTCGGGTATTTGTATATATTAGCTATTTTTTTATTAGCTTAATATAAAATTATTTACTACAATAACATTGTAAAGGAGAATCCCATCAGTATAATCATGACACTTACACATTAGCCACTTACGTAGTGGATTGTTTTGATGTAATAATAATTACATAAGCATTTCTCATTATAAGTGGTTTGAAAACAACAATTAGGAAGACAAACAAACAACTTACCCAACACGAATTGCAAAAATGTCACTCGTGATTCCATATTTAGAGATAAAAATGGTATCTGGAATATTAAAACAAGGGTATCACTCACTATTTTTGTTCGGTTACAAAGTCCAGGTCAAAAGACATAGTAATTTCCTCTCCACCCCCTCAATACAGTGCATCGCTGTCAGGCTTTTAGAAACATCATCAATGAACACCCTCTAACAGCAGTGAATTACGGACAAATCTCTACCGGTGACTGCAGTGATTACATAGTGGCTCAAGAAAAGACTGTCATGTAGTTGAGTAATTGTAAATGGTGTCACTTCGCCCCTTCCAAATAACTTCCTTTTGAATTTGCTGACTAAAATGTCACACGTACTATTTCTGGAATAGGTAGCATGTGAGTGTTCCGCTCTATTGTACATGAAGGCTGGGAGGGTCATTTATAGGTTGATAGGTTTATTTATAACGTCCAAAATTTACAGCCTTAGCCCAGACAAACATGATTTATTATTATTTTCAAACACTATGCAAAACTCATTAAAATGCAAACATTTTTAATTGAATGTTTTTTGTTTTTCCACGCCGTCCTATGTAAAGATAGTTGCAAATAAAAATCACCAGTTTATGAAATATTTAAACCAACCTGTTTAACACTCATATCTATGTCCCAATTACAGATATTTGACATTTTTTACATGAACATTAACTATAGCTACTATACCTACATACTATCTGGATGTGCAGAATTGTAACTGTGATTCTTCCACATAATTGGCTGATTGCATAATTGCTGTATGTGTCACACATTACTCCAGCACCTGGTGAGATTGCTTCAGGGTTTGGTTACCAAATTAATCAAATGCTCTCTGGAATGCTTGTCTCCGTCTCTCATGACCATGTCAAATATCAAACGATTTTTGCAGGTGGGACATTATTTTTAAAACATTCTTGTGGTTTTTGTTAAAGTAATTGATTGTTTTATTGTTTATCAACATCGTGACCCTGAGCAGATTTGAATTTCTCATATATTTTGCAAATCACAAATTTAATAGAGCAACTGTCACGATCTTGATGAAAGCAGGCTACTGAATGTGAAGTGAGGATGCTCTGTGATGTACTTGTCCTGAAAAACATGTTTCAGTCCTGAATCCTAAAAAGTAGGGTTTAACAGGGACATTTCTTTCTTTTACCTTATCACTACATTGCTACATTCTGTTCCTTATTTGAAAAGGTTCAGTACTACTCAAATATCAGGATAGCATCCCTGCTGTGCTATTAAAAACAATTTCTCCTCCAGTCTCTCACAATGAACATATTTTGTTACTAAGATACTGCAGTTCTGTTGCCATGGCCGCATATTCAAGCATCAAATGTTCCCTCCAGAAACAAATGACAATTACAGAGTGGAAGGGAAGAAAAAGACAGGTTTTATGCTGACATACATGATGTAATTTGCCCTTTTAATAATACTTGGTTTCACATCAAGTGTTCTGACTTTCATCCATTGCATTTCAGAATACCTTTTCCATATTCAAACATCACTGCACTTATGTTACTCTAAATCACATGTATACAATCATATAGTAACTTTTTTCCTCCAGTTGGGTCTTGCCCAAACCTACCCAATAGCTAAATTTCACCTACCACCTTCTTCTACATACATAAAGCATGACCAATCATTGATGTCTGTGTTTGTCCAGTGTCACTGTGACTGATAGGAGATGACATTTCACCCACATCAAATGTATTATATCATGTAATAAATACATGCAGCTTGGGCAGAAAAGGTGGCCATTCATGCTGATGGATATTTCTATGGATTCTTAAGCATATTCTGAGAGCCTGCATCAGTCAGCAGTTAAGGACGCCATTTTGTTTTCAGCAGATGGCCACACCACCCACGTAATAAACAACAAAAAGCTTCAGGTGGGAGCTCGGGGGTCAGAGTGGAAGGTCTAAATGACTCATTCTCCCTCTGGGCCAAGTCCTTTGAGGAGCCAGAAAAGTTTTCTTCCAGAACACAAGGCCTAGTGTGTATACTATCATGTGTCAGACTGTATGCAAATGTCCTCACCTTTATACCCCTTTTTTTGCATTTTTTGCTTTGATTGTTACATGGTCATTATTAGATAGGACCATAGGTGGGCCAATCACGATCAGTAATATCCAAAATTGCAGGAAGGAAAAGGGCATGTAGAAGCATTTTTTGTCGTAATAGTGGGTGCTTATGATTTACACCAAAATATCAAAAAAAAGAAAGTTATCTAATGAAGAATGACATCAACTTTAGACAAAGAAATGACATAGACTATACATAGTAGTTCAAAATGCATTCCACCAATACCTTGATGTTGAATGAATGCACTGAGTTCAATGAATTGCTTAGTTTGATTTGCTCTTATGTGATGAGTTGCATACTGCAGATGCTGATCTCTCTGATCCAACATTCTTTATTTAGATAATTATTTTTATAAAAACAGGTGAACTCAAAGAGGTCTTTGTGCTGAATGCTTAAAATAAACCTGTACCACCAAGAAAAGAGATAGAGAAAAGAAGGAACATGCACAAGGTTGCAGGCTGCACAAGCTTTGTGAACAGAAGGATGGAGGGAGGAGGGAAATGTGGAGGCGTTCGCTCCGCTCAACTAATCATTGGTTGTTGTTATTTTTTTTGTGCGCATGTTATAAACTTTTACACTCACTCATGCAAATAAACACATATAGATGATCAGCGAGCACACAGCCTAGCACACATGCACTCTCACACTTATATATACAGACACATATTTCTTGAGTCGCACTTTCTCTTCAACACCTACATGCAGTTGTTAAAAGATTCGAGAGAACAGCTCATCTCGCACCAAGCAGCATACTGAGAGCAGACAGTACAGTCATGGAAGTGATGAAATGTCACACAGTGCCACCACAGCTGACCACAGTCCACAGTCTGTTAGTCTAAAGTTAATAAAGTGACGGTGCTGTGTTTCATATAAATCTGTTACATATAATAAGCGAAATAAAATTTAAGCAAATGAGACATGTTGTTGACCTTAACATCAAGCTAGCATCATGCCCTGAGGGGTATAGTTCCATTTACACCACACCAATTTTCCAAATTTTTAAGTGCTTTTTTTTAAGTGATCAAAAAAAAAAACCCACAATATAGTGTGCTTATGGTTACTTTTAGTGTTGTGTATCATAGATTAACAGTTCTTCCCTTGTCATTCCCTCCTGTCTCATGTAGAAAAAAGTTCACTGACAAAGCTTCCTGATTCGACATGTGCTGTTATTACAGAGACAATAATGTATTCAAATGTATTAATATAAACTAGCAATTTATGTTAGGGCAATAAAAGCTGTTATACCTGTAATTAAAGAAAATTAATCAGCATCTTCTCACCAGATCTAAGCTTTAGTTACAGGATGTTGAAACTACAGAAAATAATGCATCAGTCTCTGCAAATGGAATCCATAAAAACATTGAAAACTGATTGTTACTAGCCAGAAAAATGGAGGCAGGAGACAATCAGGTTCAGCAACATTGTCCATGTTGTGCTATCTTAGCATTTGAGTGGGAGAGTTGCCAAGCAACAGAAATTATCTTTCCTTTAAGTAGTGGAGCGAGGACCTTGATTCTCTTGATTTAAAAATATACAGGAACAAAAAGATATGAAGATATGAAAACAGTGTCCTTCATTCTGTATGTGCCTGTCCCTCATGTGCTAGGTTATATAAGCGAATGTTTCATTGAGATAAAGTTCAGCAGCATTGCTTGAGAGATTCAATAAAAAGCTAAGAAAGTAGTTTCACATCTGCCTAAACTTGTGCTGTTAATGCACAATGGCCTTTTCATTCAGACCATCAATGTAATGAACAATGATTTTGCACAATGAATGAACACTGGAGGTTAAAGTCATGCCATTTGTGATTATAAAGGCTTGTGACTTATTTAAGTTTGTCACTTTGCTGCTTCTATTAAGACTTTTGCTAATTTGTTGAAAGCTAAAGTAATGCAGCTGATCATAATGTGGATGTGTGGTCTAATTATGAACTCATTGTTTATTGTACCCTATTGGTTATTGTAGTATGCTCACTCTCTCTTTCTCTCTCTGAATGTGTGTGTGTGTGTGTGTGTGTGTGTGTGTGTGTGTGTGTGTGTGTGTGTGTGTGTGTGTGTGTGTGTGTGTGTGTGTGTGTGTGTGTGTGTGTGTGTGTGTGTGTGTGTGTGTGTGTGTGTGTGTGTGTGTGTGTGTGTGTGTGTGTGTGTGTGTGTGTGTGTGTGACAAGTATACATAGTGGCTGAAACATCGTGAGCCTCCTACCAACTACCTGAGTGCCTGATATTTATTTAGTTATTTATTTATACCAATTTATATTAAATTCATAAAAGGAAAGAAATAAATGAAAAATGAAGACAGAGAAATTAAGAATAAAGGAATAAAGAAAGAAAAAAGGAATGAAAGAAAGAAAGAAAGAGAAAGAAAGAAAGAAAGAAAGAAAGAAAGAAAGAAAGAAAGAAAAAGTTTTAAGTCTTAAAAACCTTAATATTTTGTAATATCTGAGATTTTAATTAAGCCTATTCATATTGAGAGAAAACCACCTATGTTCATTTACAGTAATAGAACTAGCCCCTAGTCTCTCAATATGAATAGTAAAACCTAAACCCAACTTTACCCATCCATTTGGAATAAATATAAAAAACAGCGTGTTCCTCCATATGGACAAAACTCTACGCTATTCACTATTAAAGTATTATCAAAGATTATAAATCACAATGTCTTTCAATGTGGACAGACATTTTTAACAAACTATATCCCTACATATTTACGGGGGAAATAATCATTCCATATCGAAAAAAAAATTAAAAATTATGTCCTTTTCGATTGTATAGGCAGAATGATTTAAAAACCCTTCACATGTCTCTTTGCATGTCCATCTCATACAGACTGAGAGCTAACCTCCGCTCTGTCCTGGCCCTCAGATCTCAGAGTTATATAAACCCCCGGACGGAGAGTTGGATAAATCCACTGTCTCCGCCTCATGCAGCCTTATTTTTGTCCATATCGGGCTATGTGCGTTGAAGGGGTTCCCATCGTCCTTCTCACGTCATCTTCAGGGAGTGAATGTAGGAGATGCAGAGACACATGAGAATACTGAATCCGATGTGTCAGTGCACGCCCCCGTCGCTCCTTATCTCGCGCTCTATCTCTATAAAAAGGGCCAGAATGCGGTTTTTCCACCAGAAACGACCCACCAGCCAAGAGAACTCATATGATATTTTCAATAATATTAGCCTACCTAGAAGCGCCCTTTTTTCCTGCAACAATGTTTGTTTCTTGAAGTTTTTATTTTCTTTATCCCGCTTCTTTTCCCACTATCAAACTGTTGCCCCGATGATTAAATAGGCGCTTTTACATTTCCAGACTGTCCCTAAAACTGAGTTCTATTCCCCGTCACACGTCGGAGGCGAGACTGAGGACACCTGTAGGCTCCATCCGGCGGGAAAGAAAATGTACCGCTCAACGAAAGGTGCCTCGAAAGCGCGGAGAGACCAGATCAACGCCGAGATCCGCAACCTGAAGGAACTGCTGCCCATCTCGGACTCAGACAAGGCTCGCCTGTCTTATCTGCACATCATGTCCCTCGCTTGCATGTACACGAGAAAATCTGTCTTTTTTTCTCAAGGTAGGTGGTGCGTTTAATATATATTTTTTATTCTTTTTAATTGTTTAAGTTCAAACAATTCTTTTTAACGAATATCCGAATATTCAGTGTAGTAACAATGGAGTAGCGTGTCCGGGAATGTCACGTTACTGAAGTTGCTGTCCGTGGTGCTGATGTCCTGCTCTGTTCTATCAGTCTACTGTTTTTAATCCAGTAAATAATCTATGGATGATTGATGTTATTTCAGTGATTTCTATAACAAAACAAACCATCAAAACTAGTGCTTTAGTGGCTGGACATTAAATTCTTCTTTTTTTGTTTCTAGATGTAACTGCAGCCGGGAGCCAGGATGTAAGCTTCATATCGCTACCTGAACTATCCGAGCTCATGAACACCTTACCGGGTTTCCTCCTCTTGCTGACAAGTGAAGGCAAACTCCTCTATTTGTCTGATAACATCACCGAACACCTTGGGTCATTCAATGGTGAGAACCATTTATATTTTCACATGCACTTAAAACATCTTTTAATGTTTAGAATATGCACCAAGATGATTACAATTATTATTTTCCAATTATTTTTCCTTTAACTTAACATGTATTTGACATAAAAAAATACTCATATAAATATACTCATGATTTTTTGTATATCTGCCTCATTTGTAAATTGTAATTATTATTTTTTCCCGGATTACAGGTAGATCTTGTCTCTCAGAGTGACAGTGTCTATGACATTATTGATCCATCTGATCACTTTGTCATGAGGAACAATCTTGTGCCAGTCACTACGCCTGACACAGGTAAATGACTCCGGGTATAACCCTGAAGTATTACAACTATCTTGATATTTCATGCCACTTGAATTGAATCATTTCTAATATCTATTAATATGTTTTATCTTAGAGCGCCTCTTTCGCTGTCGCTTCAACACTTCAAAGTTTGTGAGAAGGCAGGGCACAGGGAACAAGGTGACTCTGGTACGAGCACGCTGCCTTCCATTACCCTACCACGCATCGTCTTACTGGACCTCCAATGCTGTTTGGGTGTGCTTTTGTTCACCTCTCGAACACCAGGCATCAACCCCGGCCAGCACCAGAAACCCACTCCCTACTCCACCAGCGGAGCAAGTTTTCCAGCTAACCTCGTTCCATTCTCAACATAGCCGTGACATGAGAATACAGGCAGCACAAGAGAGGTGAGTATTTCAGTGATTTTATACCCATTAGCACTGTGATTAGTAAGCTAAAAGGTAAATCAAACTGACTGTTTTGTCCACTTTTTTCATGTTAGTGTCAGTGTTTATTTGGGCTATGATGTGGACACACTACGTTCTCGCTCCTGGTACAGCCTGCTACATCCTCGAGATCTCTCTCATGCCTCTGCACAGCATTGTGCCCTATGTGAGTTCTATACATTCATTCTACATATAAAGTAAACGTATTGCATTAAGTTATTTTTACTAGCAGCAAAAACAGAAACTTAGTGGTATGACTAAAGTATTTACTTATTTCTTTCTAGTACGTGAAGGAGGAGAGGGACAAGTGGAGATGGTGGTTCAAGTGGAGGCAGCTGACCACTCGTGGGTTTGGCTTTACATGGTCCTTCAGCTCCAAACTGGAGAACAACAACCCATTACATGTCAAAACTATGTCATTAGGTAATACCATTTTTTTTTTACCTTGAATTAATTGTCTTCTTTTATAATTAATTCTGTGATGCAAAATGATATACAGGTATATATACTGATGACTTTTTTATTTTTTCCATCCATTAGTGAGTCGGAAGCATGGTCTGTGCGTCAGCAGCTGAACTCTGAGCAAAACCAGATGACTCTCCTGTACCAGGAGGGTGTGGCTCAACAAACCTCCCACCCATTGTCTAGCCCAGAGCAAGTCTTCACTCCCAGCAGCAGTGGCTTGTCTGCACAGTCATTTGACTTTAGCTTTACTTTCTCTGGATGCAGCTCCTCTGAGGAACTTCCTGGCACTTCTACCCCTCAGTCAGGCCTGCAACAAGGCTTTGATCCCTCTCCAAACTTCTCCCTAGATGACTTTTCCCAACAAAACCTAAGCCACCATATTTTCTTACCAGAGAGCACAAAGCTCACCACAAGGTCAGCTCTTACTCCTCCTAACTCTCAGACCTTCATGAATAATTTGCCAGACTCTGCTACCCAAACCCCTGTGTCCCATGCACCTCTTTCCAATCTCTATATGCCCAAACCAAAAAGTATAAGGGAATTGCTTTGTACTCCTCCATATACGCCAAGATATAGAGGAGGTCATTTCAAGTTTGGTGAAGATTTTTTTACACCAGACTCAGCCAACGCAGTTCACCCAAACTTTGCATTCAGCCAGTCATTCAACATCACACTCAACAGATATAGGGGTGACACTATCTGTACAACACAGCAGCAGGGCTCTCTATGAGAAGTTACCTCCTACCCCAGGTAGCCCAGCTAATGATGAATGTGTCTTTATGGCATTAACCTGAAATCAGAGGGCCTTTGTATGTAGATGTCCCTCATTCCATTCACAATGGTCCACCCGAGGGCCTCTTGACCCCAGAAGCTTCTCCTACCGAACAGCGGTGTCCAGGTTTTTTCTCTCAGCGAGTTAGAGATGAACGAGAGGAAATGGAAATCTCACTATTGGCTCAGTATCTCAGTTCAGTTGCTGAGGGCTTCTGGAAAGTAAATTCTCAATCCACACGTCCCTCCTCCCCTGTCCTGCTGGAACAGAACTGTAAGCTACTCACTACTGACTTTCCACCCACCATGTGCTGTGGAGAATCTCACTCGTCACTTGAACAAAATGAAATCTCTATACCGCAAGAAAAAATTGCTAGCCCTCTCCCTTCTTTTTTCCCTTCCCCTTCCCCACCTCCTCTTCCTCACTCCTCTAATGAGCATACTCCTCCTGCCCAAGTGAGCACCTGCTCTCCGGGATACATTCAGGAGGAGGCCCTTGTTGGTGTGCAGCACCTTTGTAGCGTCCAGTCGACGCACTCTATGAGCACGGTTGGGGGAAGGTCGCTGGAGTCAAAGGCACAGGATGAGGGAAAGGTTTCAATGGAGAGCATGATGGATGGTGAAATCATTCTCCCAGCCTCCCCACAATCCACCCTTGCTCCAGATAACGACCCCACTCCAGGTCTACCCTGTGCCCAGTCCCTCCTGGAGGAGCTGGTCAACATGGAACCCGTGTTTGGGGCAGCGGCCTCAATTAATCCTGCCTTGAAGCAACAACCTGAGTTGTATCAACTCCCTTTCCAAGAGTCACCACAGCACTTCTATCATGGTGAGAATGAATAAAAATTGTAAAAAATGACATATGTTTTACATTTGAATTAGGTTTTAATATTCTAACCTTATTCTTTATATCTTCTTCTCTTTTAGATGGAACCAGTGATCACATGTTCTAAAATAAGTCTGTGACTTAATTAATGAAGTATGGCATATTGTCAGAGATTTCACTTTTTTTGCAGATTAAAAACAATAATTATACTTAAACATTTTTTTTTAAAGGTTTATTTTGTGTTTGTACTCAACAAAATGAATGTCAAATGAGCAACTGTATTCATGGACTGTCATTTTGAGAAAAACAAAAAAATTATTAAATTTATTCTTGTAATGGCAACTTTACAAAGTGCCTCATTGGTATTCACTTATAGTGAAGACTGTGTTTTACACAAGGATAATATTGAAGAATATTAAAATGAATTTGTATCGGTTCTAATGGACCCATACATAAATGTAGAGTTGTCTACAGAAAAGTAGGGGATTGATTCCTAAACTGTTGTTATTTATTATTTGTTGTTTACAAGAAATGTTTGTGTTTGTGAAATTATATGAAAAAGTAAAAATATTTTATTCTATCGAAATGTTATCAGTGATAATAAAGATCTTACTTCCTGGCATGGTCACCTTGTTTTCTTATTCAAAATGATCTTCCGTTACAGAATAATGCGGCTACCAATTAAATTGGATGCAAATTTATGAAAAGCACAGCACAGCAATGAGTTCATTAATGCGGCTCCCAACAAATTCTATTGTTTTGTTTGTTTTTTTAATACTTCCTGCTTTTCATTTAGAGCCTTTTTGTGTGTCTCCATGGTTTCATGGACCTGAGAGCTGCCGACTGACGCACATGATGAGGCACTAGCTATTTTCCTGACGTATGCTCTTGACTCGAGGCATGGTAGAGACAATTGGCTTCCCACTCCAACACACACACACACACACACACACATCCCATATTCATTCACCCAGCCTACACAGTGCATGATAATACCCTATATGGTTTTTCCTGCCTCCCGCTCACTTTCCCTGTCAGCCTGTGCCTTCTCTTTCTCGAAATTTCTCTGGCTCTTATTTACTCTCTTGTTGCTGAGGCATTTTAGGTCCTACACAAACAGGCTCCACCTCCATAGTCCTGCTAACATGTCAACTTTAGTCACTTCAATTCCTGTCCATTAAGAGTGTCCAACATACCAACGACCCACCTACTCCCACTCGTACCCAAAAATACCACTAAACCCATTGGCAGCCTCCGATTGGCCACCACGATTTTCTCATTCTCTGTCTCATCTTCCTGTCCTTGTGAGAGCAATAGGCTTTCAATGCTGAAGAGGAACCAAAATAGACAGGTCTGAAAAGAGGAGGGGAAAAAAAACGAGATGAGGTTTGGAGGCCCACAAGGACTTTAGATGCCCGCTTGCTCCTCTCGCTTTCCTCCCACTCCTGCAATCAGTCAACCGCATTTCTTTTCATCCTCCCTCTTTCACACATCTGTGCCTGCTTATTCATTAGTCCCCTCTTTCCTTATGACTCACCCTCGCCCCTCGCATTCATCCCTCGCTCTCCACTCCTTCACTCTTTTCCTATGTTTATAACCCACAGGTTGAGCATCCTCCAGCTCCATCCACACAGACAACCCATATGCAATCCTACATGTATGGTTATGCAAAAGCAAGCAATAAAGTCTTAATGTTCCTTGTGTGTTGCAAATATCATAAACAGAGCTATCAACACAACATTGATCTGCTTGAGAGAAAATAGATTACTAACTAATGATTATATCAAATTGCTGCAATAGAAAGACCTACATGGATTAAATACAGACAACATATAAAACACACTTCACCAGAGTTTAATGTTATGTGAATCGCTGAAGTTTATTTCAAAACCTATCATTTAGCGTTACGGATTCTGATTGCATATCTCTATCTTGACATCTGGTGGTTAACAAAATGAACTGCCCAGAAGACATATAAATGCATTCAAATGAATGCTTACAATACCAAAAAACAAATAGAATAAATATCTTTAAGTAGTGGCACAACATTGCCAGAGCTTGGTTCAATACTTCATTTGGATAACAGTTTTATAGGTGTCCTCAAGGTTTCCGTCCACTGTTTCATTGTACCTTGTTGTACAATGACAATAAAGTTCTGGTTAAATTCTAGTTCAGTAGACTGGTTAAATTTCTTCTAGGTGTAAATGAGTGTGTGTCTTCTATATGTATATATGTATTCATGGTACCCTGTGATGTGTCTCAAAACAATTGACATGGCTTCAATTGACAATTGATATATATATATATATATATATATATATATATATATATATATATATATATATATATATATATATACTGTATATATCAATTGAAGCCATGTCAATTTGTTTTGAGACACACACACACACACACACACATATATATACATATATATATATATATATATATATATATATATATATATATATATATATATATATATATATATGTGTATGTGTGTGTGTGTGTGTGTGTGTGTGTGTGTTGTGTGTGTGTGTACTTCTGTCTTTCATAATACTACTTCTGGTGTTCCATGTGCTTTCACTGCACTAGAAATAGCTGTGTTTTATAATTGGTATCTGAAAGACCTTCATCAAAAATATAAGAATACTTATCTGTCTTCTAGCCAAACAAAGAAGGATTTTATACAGCACACTTTATCATGCATACATAATTTAGGGGGAGAAAAATATAGGTTCTATAAGCAATCCTGTTGTGGCTGTGGCACGGAGTCTAAAACTCCTTTAGATGGTGTGAGAAAGAAACCTTGAGAGGAACCAGACTCAAAAGGGAAACCCATTCCTCATTTGGGTGATATCAAGAAGTGTGATTATAAACAATACAAAACACCACATCCTAAAGGCTCACACCCACAAGGTGGGGACATAACTGGATGCCTGGATGGAACAGGATGCCTCGGGAAGTGTGTAGAAAGAGAAGCAGTGAGTAATGTTAATAAGCACACTTTTGTAAAGCGTACAAAAAGTAATGATGTAGGGTGAATCAGCATTTAAATTCATTCATTGGTGTTCAGAGCTGTACAGAAGCTTACTCAAGGGTTTTACTTAAACTTGCCATGCTGGAACAGGATTGGGTATTTTAGTTCAAGTGAATGGAATGTCTAATGCTACTTTGGGGTAAGAACTGCGTTAATACAGTTAAACGGTCTTGGCTGCCATACTTTTTCACTCCACCAGAAGGCGGTGATCTTTCACTAAGCGCAGCGTCAACGGACAGAAGAAATAAAGAAACGTGCGTGTTGACGTCATTTGTAACATGGCTGCGATGTTGGCTTTAACTTAAACGCAAGAGGAGGTCAAAGATTCAGCGAGGAAAAAGTGACGGCGCTTTTAATATAAACGATTTGGAAACCTGTCAGCAGGTCAGTCTCAGGTCTTCTCTTCTATAGCGGAAATGTCATTACAGTGTCAGTAATTAAAGTGATTATGAACTGACCGAAGCGGGGCACGGTGGCTTAGTGGTTAGCACATTCGCCTCACACCATGCCAGGATCCGGGTTCGATTCCCGTCTCGGCCATGCCATGTGTGTGTGGAGTTTGCATGTTCTCCCCGTGCCTCAGGGGTTTTTTCTCCGGGTTCTCCGGTTTCCCCCGGTCCAAAAACATGCACGGTAGGTTGATTGGCACCTTGGAAAATTGTCCCTAGTGTATGAATGAATGTGTGAAGGGCCTGGTGTGTGTGTGTGTGTGTGTGTGTGCCCTGCGATGGGTTGGCATTCCATCCAGGGTGTATCCTGCCTTAATGCCGATAGACGCCTGAGATAGGCACAGGACTCCCCGTGACCCGAGGGAAGATCGGATAAAGCGGTAGAAGATGAATGAATGAATGAACTGACCGAACTTTCACCTACAGCATCATGCATTTGTTTTAGTAATTTCACAAAATATTAATAAACATTTATGTAATTTGCCCCTTCTCTTGCTGCAGCCTGTTTAGTATGGCTTTTCTTGGGAATTTGAGACCGATGCTGCCGTCAGTTTTGCAAGGTGAGTGAACATGTCCCTGTAAACCCGTCAGTTGAACCATTGCAAAAAAAGGTGAGACTTATTATCCTACACTTGAACCGCTCTCTCTTTCCCCTTTTATGTGAACATCTGTCTGTTAACCTCCTCTTCGCCTACTTTCCTCCCTATAAACCATATATCCCCCTTCTACCTAACCTTGTTTTAATAGCCCTCTTCTTATATATATATTTCTTGTTGCTTATCGCTACAACCTTCTCTTCCTCACCATCACCAACCCATCAGTATATGCCTATTATATATATATATATATATATATATATATATATATATATATCTATATATATGAAGATACTTAATATTTCTGATTCTTATTCATTCTTGCATCTTTCAACGTATTTAGAAATTCTGCGCATCGTGTGCAAATCATGTCACGTGGTTCTTGTTATAATCCTTCAACTTGTCACTTCTATTCCTTTTTGCCAGTTGAATTTGAAGTTTTTTTTTAATTAGGAAACATTGCCAATTCTAAAGTAATAGAAATAAACGTTCCATTCACTGGTGTTCTTTTTGCAGCCTCCCAGTGTTTATTGCCTTGGTACGGATCGCTCGTAAACAGGACCATGGCTACACTCAATCAGATGCATCGCAAGGGCAAACCATCCCCACCCCCCAAAAAGCTTGGCGCTACGTTCGGGCGGCCGCAGCTGAAAGCCGTAGTATTGAAGACCATGATCAGGAAGCCCAAAAAGCCCAACTCGGCCAACCGTAAATGTGCGCGTGTTCGTCTGTCCAATGGTAAAGAGGCGGTGGTGTTTATCCCCGGTGAAGGACACAATCTTCAGGAGCACAATGTTGTGTTGATACAAGGTGGTCGGACACAGGATCTGCCGGGTGTCAAGCTCACAGTCGTCAGAGGCAAATATGACTGCGCCCATGTTGTCAAGAAGAAACAGTAAAGCCTGCAATAAGATTAAGACTGTCCAATATTTTGTCTTCTGAGATTTGTGGGTTTTTTTTGTTTGTTTGTTTTTTCATGGAAATGTTTGTTCCTGTATTTGTTGACATTATCCTGGGCATCTCTTTTTGATTCTATTTCATTTGGAGTGTATAAATGTTCTTAATGCCTCAACAAAATAAAAAATCCAACGATATGTTGTACAGGAATATTTAGTGAGTATTTATGATTTTTCTTTAAACAGACAAACTAATGCAAGGAGGCTCTCACTTCCTAACAGGAAGACTTTTCATTAATGGAGACCGTTGGGTTTAACACAGGACATGCAAATGTTTGCAGTGAAGAAGTCCTTTTAATTTTGTTTTGTACGACCAAACTATACTTTAAAACCACATACCAGAATGAATAATCTTAATTACCTAGACAATGGGTAGTAATCAAATTCTTGGATAAAAAATTAAAAGTTAAATGTGCAATAAATGGTATAAGTAAGTCGTTTCACTTATAAGTTAATGTAACTTAAAGTGATGCTTCTATGCTTTAGAAAAAGTGTGGATGTAAATAACATTCCTTGTCGATGCTTCTTGTCCTCATTTTCTCTTCTTTTATCCTTTTCTCACCTCAGAAATAAAACGAGGTGCAACAAAAGCATCATCTAGACTTTCCATGCTGAGTATCAGGTTATGGTAAGACTAGTACTGCTGTTACTTATGTTCCACAAACACCCAGTGATCTTGTTGTGCCTAAAAACCTGCAGCACTGCTCCTCCTGATACACTCACAGCAGCATTGTGCTTATCATCCATACGTATAATTTCTGGCGTGAATTGTACAATAGAATTGTACTGTGTTACTGATTCAGAAGCATTAAACACCAAGCAAAAACAAGCCTAATTCACAGAAGGCAGGAGAAGTTCATTGATGCATCTTTGAAGGATTCCTATCCTGTCTGGATACTCGTTCATTTTCTTTTTGATGTAGTGCTCTGTCGCTTGCCGAGCTCGCTGGTTGGAATCCTTGTTGGAAAGGAGGTCGCCAAGCATCGCCTGGTTTTTGTCTACTGACATGCCCAAGAGAAAACATAGAAAGAGATCATAGTTGCCTTGTTGGGAGTGTAATGTTTTGTCTACAGCACTCTTATACAGCTCTGAAAGATCTGCTTTTGAGCTTTGGAACATTTTAAACTTGGGGCTTTCCAGAACGTTCTTCTTCAGGTTTTTGAAAGACAGATAAACATACAGAGCTGCTAAGTATTCCTGCATCGTTGGATGAATGAAGCAGTCCACTTTCTCCTGGTACATCATGAATTTCTCGCGGTAGAACTGCGTGCACAAGCCTGCGGTGACCACGGCATCTTCAGATTCCAGACCAAACTCTTTCCATTGCTCTTTCTCGATCTTGAACACACCCTTCTCAAGAAGGAGGAAGGCCATCTTACCAAGCTTCAAGAAGAAATCTTTGTCTTTGGACAGCAGTTTGCAGCCTCGAATCTTCAAATGCACAAGGAACAGGTTGGTGTAGAAATGAGTAAGAGCTCTGGGAAATTCTCTGCTTCCGAGATCGTGTTCGCCAAATGTGCGCACTATCCAGCAGAACAAAGGCAAATGGCACATAATATCGAGCGTCTTGCATGACTGGATGTGAGCAATGACTCGTTCTGCGAGCTCTTTATCCGGCATGGTCTTCCTGAAGTATTCTACTCTCTGTTCAGTCGAAAACCCACGAACCTCAAATAACTGGTGGATGCATTCTGCGGGAATCAGGTTGATCGCTACAGGTCGTGTTGTCACCCACACGTAGGCAGAGTACAACAGGTTTCCCCTAATTAGGTTTGCGAGCAAAACGTTCATTTTGGCCGGCTCGTTGTGATCACTCCAATACGCAATGTTGCGAAAGTCAATGAGGGGAGAGTACTCGTCCAGGCCGTCACAGATGAACATCACCTGGCACCCTCCAAACTCAAGGTTATCCACTTCTTTCATTTCTGGATATAGTCTGCAGATTAAATTCATGAAGCCTATTGTTTCATCCGTCACCTGACACAACTCTCTGAATGGCAGAGGAAGCAGAAAAAAGATTTCTTTGTGTGATCGTCCTTCCACCCAGTCTAGGATAAACCTCTGAACTAGAAATGATTTGCCAGTACCCGGGCATCCTTTAGTTATCACCGTCCGTATGTGCCTTCGCTCAATATATGCAGGATCAAATATGTCATTAAAGGTTAGCCGGGTGTTCTTGCCAGGCCCGTCCTCCCGCAGCTCCTTTATCTGCCTGAATTCATGCTCGCTGTTCACTGCAGCATTCCCTCCTTCCGTTATATAAAGCTCTGTGCACACCTTCTCAAAGGGCCATTGTCCGTGCTGGATCAGGCCTTCATTAACATGCTCATACTTCTGTCTCAAAGTATTTTTCAACTCATAGCGGAC
This sequence comes from Kryptopterus vitreolus, assembly GCA_030449085.1. Lineage (NCBI taxonomy): Eukaryota > Metazoa > Chordata > Actinopteri > Siluriformes > Siluridae > Kryptopterus > Kryptopterus vitreolus. The sequence goes on from JACRUU010000024.1 coordinate 8,378,769, forward strand.
TTCATCTGTAGGGGAGAATGAGAAAAGAACAGATGGACACGAGCTTCAAAACACAATTGGTATTAAGATGATCCTTAACAGTATTGTAATTAAGTCAAACATAATTGGCAATATTTAATTAACCAATCAGGACAAGAGGTGTCCGTACTTGCTTGACAATCATGTTGAATTTACGTACTAGCAAACCAATCTTCTATCCTTGACAGTGCTTTCTCTATTTTGTCATATTTTACTGGCCATTTTTATACTTGGAATATCAGAATTAGACATTTCTTTTATGTTTTAAGTGACAAAATTTGGGTATTAAGTAGCATTTCATTATAATTCTTTTAAATAAATAACAACATTTTTCACTTGAAATCCCCCTCCAACATCCAATAACCCCTCCATTTTTTAATTACAGCAAACTGTCCTTATAAACCTGCATTATTGTAATATACTACATACTGTAAGCAGTGCATCTATAAAACAATCAAGGAAATCTAGTGATGCCGAGAACATCCTAATTAGTACTTCTAATTCACCACCACAGAACAGGACAAAACAATTTTTAAGGTTCGATCAGGATTGTTTATGACGCTTACTTCTCTTGCACAGTCCTTGCAGTTGCTCAGCAACATTTTTAAAGTTCATGTCATTCAGGAGTACCAGTGTGATCTTCAGAGACACCTGTATGCCACAACGCTCCAACATTTTATCCACCACTTCTAAAACATCCAAGCTGTCAAGCCGATCTCGAAAGAATTCAGGGTAACGTTCCCACAGGATTCGCTTAAACCGTCCGAAACTCTCCTTTGACAGCTGCTCGAGGCTGCTGTGGAGTGCCTGAAAATGGATATGATCATTTATTTGGAAGCTAAGAACAAAAATTATGTCCTTTTTTCAGCAATCTAATCAAGTCACAGTGATCACAGTGATTTTTATCTTCCTATAACAAACAATACTAAGTAATGTTTTTTAAAATAGTACTTGGAAAAATAAACTGTTCGATAATTATGGGTTCAAATGCATAGCAGCAGATTCTTCTACTCAAACCCATGCAATTTTTTGTGGTTGGAACAGGTTTGTTGTCTCCTAGTTCAAGTGAAGGGAACATTTCATGCATCCAAAGACACCCTCTACAATTGTGTGCCATCCGATAACAAGTTTGAGAAAGAACCACACATGGGTGGGAAAGTCAGGTGTCCCAATACTTTTGTCCATATAGTGTACCTCTAAAATAAATAGAACTAGCAGTTCTTAAGAAACACCAATGTTGTATGGGTGCTAATTTAATGACATCACTATGTGCTCACACACATCATGGTTCTCTTTAGTAGTGCCATAACAATAAAAAAAATATATCACTCATCACATAAACTTACTATTCATCCACATATGTTGGAGCTGTGTTGAGATGACCCTGTTTGATTTATGTCTAAGTTTTATATATGAATATATGTTTTAATATGTTTTTCAGTGTCTGTCTGATATAAATGTCTGCGATATGTACACATATCTCACTTTAAAGGTGAACTCAGGAGTCAATGACGGGTGCTGATTAGGATCAACACATAATTCTGGCTTTATAGGAGGAGCATCATTCGGTTCTTCTTGTTTCCTGGGGTTTAAAAAAACAACTTATTTAAACTTATTTGAATCACAGACTCAGACTGAAAAACAGACTCAGACTCAAGAAAAAGCGCTGCCCTCACATTTGAACTTCTTTGGGCTCTTCGTCTGCCTTTTCATCGCCGGAATAAGAGCCACAGCTCGATGCTGAAGAATCCTTTCTATGTAGCTGAACCTGACACTGATTTTCAACCATTTCTCCTGACCAACAGTCACTGTGCATTGATTCGTAACTGTAAGCAGGTGATACAGCTCGCTCCAAGTTGTAACTGGGGAAAACAAGCAAACAAAAGCATGATACTATCCAAACATTCTAGAATAGTCTTATTAGTAGTATATGGATTAGTTCTGTTTATACAATTCAATATGTTCATTCAATATGTTCTTCATATAACAGTTAGTGCCAGTGTGTCAAAATCTGGTAGCAGGTGGACTTTTGCTACATTTGCTGCAAATAGACAAAATGAACAAGCAATAAGAATAAGTGTTTCCAATCTTTTGAAAAGTGCACACTAATAATGTGTGTGTGTGTGTGTGTGTGTGTGTGTGTATATTCATTCATTCATTCATCTTCTACCGCTATATCCGATCTTCTCGGGTCACGGGGAGCCTGTGCCTATCTCAGGCGTCTATGGGCATTAAGGCAGGATACACCCTGGACGGAATGCCAACCCATCGCAGGGCACACACACTCACACATTCACACACACATTCATACACTAGGGACAATTTTTCCAAGGTGCCAATCAACCTACCTGTGCATGTTTTTGGACCGGGAGGAAACCAGAGAAACCCGGAGAAAAACCCCCCTGAGGCACGGGGAGAACATGCAAACTCCACACACACATGGCCGAGACGGGAATCGAACCCGGACCCTGGCGGTGTGAGGCGAACGTGCTAACCACTAAGCCACCATGCCCCCTCTGTGTGTGTATATATATATATATATATATTTATATATATATATTAATTGAGATTAATTATCTCAATTAATTGCATGATTGCCATGAGTTAACTCGTGATCACATATTCACATATACACATATTTTAATACTATAACTGTAAATATCATTAAAAATCTCTTCAAAATGAAATGATTCATTATTTTATATTCATTTCACTATGGAAATTATTCTTTTAATATTCATTTCTTGTTAATTAATTAAATTTTTAAAATTCAATTTCAATGTAATTTTTTAGTGGTGGTTTTAATTGTTAAATATGGTACGTCGCTCCTTTAAGAATTGTGTTCTGGTTTTGGTTGCTTTCCATATGAACTGGTGATATGTTTAGGTCACATACGGTAATATACAGTAATGATGTGATGTAGTGACATGTGATGTAATGATATAATGATACAGTGATGTAGTGATATGTGATGTGTATGATATGATGTGATGTAGTGGATGTGATGCAGGTGATATGTGATGTGATGTGATGATGTGATGTGTATGTGTGTAGTGTGATGTGATGATATGTGATGTGTAGTGATATATGATGTAGTGATGTATATGTGATGTATGATATAATGATGTGTAGTGTGTATAATGATGATGATGATGATGATGATATAATGATGTGATGTAGTGAAATAATTATGTGATGTGATATGTGATGTAGTGATATATAATGATGTGATATGTGATGTAGTGATATAATGATGTGATGTGATATGTGATGTAGTCAAATAAAGATGTGATGTAGTGATATGTGATATAATGATGTGATGTAGTGATATAATGATGTGTTGTAGTGATATAATGATGTGATGCAGTGATATGTGATATAATGATGTGATGTAGTGATATAATGATGTGATGTGATATAGTCAAATAAAGATGTGATGTAGTGATATGTGATATAATGATGTGATGTAGTGATATAATGATGTGATGTAGTGATATAATGATGTGATGCAGTGATATGTGATATAATGATGTGATGTAGTGATATAATGATGTGATGCAGTGATATGTGATGCAATGATGTGATATAGTGATATAATGATGTGATGTGATATGTGATGTAGTCATATAAAGATACGATGTAGTGATGTGATATGTGATATAATGATGTGATGTAGTGATATGTGATGTAATGATATAATCATATGATGTGATATGTGATGTAGTCATATAAAGATATGATGTAGTGATATGTAATGTAGTGATATAATGTATGATGTAGTGATATGATGTATGTGATGATAATGATGTGATATAGTGATATGTAGTGTATAATGTGATGTAGTGATGTAGTGATGTGTGATATAATGATGTGATATAGTTATATGTAATGTAGTGATATGTGATGTAGTGATATTATGACACAGTGATGTAAGTGATGTACCTATTTGCAGATGTTTCCATGTACACGAGTGGGAGCTGCCTGTGGAAAGCAACCTCTTCCTCCTCCTCCTCTGCCTCATTACCGAACGCTGAAGCTCCGTAGCCGAAAGGCACACTGTTATCCGACAGCGCGTCGTCATCGTCCATTTTGCACCACTTTGTATAAACTGTAGGAGAACTTCGTGGTACAGAAATAAGACACGTCATGTCGTGTGTGTACAGGAAAAAAAGAAACGTTAGACGGTGTCACATTCTGTGCGCTTGGGTTTCTCCTGTCCCTTCTCAGTTCCGTGACACAATAAACAGCACAAACACAGTAACCAGTTTAACCAGTCACCAGATGTTAATATAAAGAGATGATGTAATGTACTTACATGTATCACAAACTCACACGGCTGGTGTTCCGGAGCTGCCAATGTTCAGTTCTGACTTTACTCATTGTTTATATTAAACCGATTTTAGTCATCTTTATCCCCCGCTCATTTAATTGTCCACAGATAATAATCGTACGATAGTGAAACAATATCTACTATACGTAATGATAATAATAATAATAATAATAATAATAATAATAATATAAACACCAAAGACTTCCGGATCTCTACCTGTACTAGCAGCTTTCGTTTTTGATCTTCATGGTTGCCAGATAAGCACGAAACGTGCCTGACTAAAACTTGAGTATGTACATGCAAAAAAGCACACACTTCATTAAAATGTCGTTTAGATTTTAGACTTTAAAAAAGTGTTTGTTTCTTTCAAAACAAATCACAATTTAGCGAACGATCATTACAGTAAGGAACCTTACAGTAAACCACCTTTGGCATACGCAGAGATGTAATCTGGATACATGGAATCTGGCAACATGAGCGGGGATAGCCGCCTTTACTTCTTCTTTTTATTATATTTATTTTCGCATTAACGGTATCATCGCCCTCTGCTGTTCACGTTTATAATATGCATCGGTGAAAAAACGAGCACTAGCATGTTGTACAGATGAATCTGGAGGTAATCATTGCTGACAAACAGTTCGATACTCTTATTTTTAATACATGTTTCTTCTTTAGAAATTCCTGAACGTCTGTACAAGCCCGAATGTTAGCCAGTGTTTAACGCCATGGTAGCATCAGGGCTATATGGTCAACAAGGTCATCATCAAATCAACATTTAAATCATTATAGAAACCATTTCAGCTTTACATGAGACAAAAAAAATCTCAAGACACATCAGTATATATTACACTTCTTTATGATGTTTTTTTTTTACCATTCAGTGCTACCTCTATCTCTCTTCCTTTTTGTGTCCATCTTTTTATCATTCTTTCTCACATTTATCTATCTATCTATCTATCTATCTATCTATCTATCTATCTATCTATCTATCTATCTATCTATCTATCTATCTATCTATCTATCTATCTATCTATCTATCTGTCTGTCTGTCTGTCTGTCTGTCTGTCTGTCGGTCTGTGTTCCTTTTTGTGTCCTTTTTATCATTCTTTCTCACATTTTTCTATCTATCTATCTATCTATCTATCTATCTATCTATCTATCTATCTATCTATCTATCTATCTATCTATCTATCTATCTATCTATCTATCTATCTATCTATCTATCTATCTATCTATCTATCTATCTATCTATCTATCTATCTATCTATCTATCTATCTTCCCTCCCATGTTTAATTATTCCTTTGTAAGTGAACTTTAATATTAAAGTGAGCTTTAGTATGCGTGTGTCTGTAACATTGACAGAATGAAACTCATTCAGTTTTCTATGATGACATTACAGTGTGTTCCAAATCGCTATTACTTTTCACCCCTATTCAGGGAACACTTCAGAGCTCTCACTGTGAAAAATTGGATTCTTCAGAAGTAGTAAGTCATACCACTTAAGAGCTGAGCCTGAATGACTCTCTCTCTCTCTCTCTCTCTCTCTCTATCTCTCTCTCAAACACCACACACACACACACACACATGCACATGCATAGTGTCACACACACACACACACTCACTCTCACACACTAACACACACACACACACACACACACACACACACACACACACCACACACACACACACTCACACACACCACAGATGGTTAAAAAGCCAGGGGTGAATAGTGAAAGACTGATTAGGGGCACAAGGTCTTGAACTTTTTCCTCCCCCACCAATCCCTTTCTCTTCAGAAGCCTCTATTCAAACCTTCATTGCTCTGAGACTGGTAAAGATCAAAACGTCTGTTATACAAAACAAAACACACACACACACACACACACACACACACACACACACACACACACACACACACACACACACACACACACACACACCCTGCCCAAGCAGTGGATATTATGTATAACTCATAATTCTTCCTGTTTCTTTGAAACCAGAACTGAACTGATAGCGAGATTTCCTGCACGGGAATTATGTGTGTTAAAGACGTAGGCGTGTTGGTGCTTTTAATTCTTTGTTGTCGATAATCCGAGCTCAAATTCTTCCCAGCATATGCCTGAACCAGCATGATGTGGCAGCTGTGCAACAACGAAAAAACGAAGCAAACAAAATAAAACACAGCAATCATTCTGTCTAAGATTAAGCCTACAAAGCCTAGAAGTATTTATACTTGTTATGCAAGAAATTAAATTCCCAAACAATTTCTTTCTCTATATTACAAACTATGTGGAAATGAAATGGCTTCTGCTTCATCTTCCAATGCTGCAATGTTTCTTTGGGTTCTATGATAATAATACAATAAATGGTTTAAAAATCTATGGAAACCTTATCTTCCTATCATTAATTGATAACATATCTCAGTGACAGCATCTTATTTTAATAATATTCAGATTTCTAGCTTTCCAATCCTGCCCACTGCTGTCTCACATATCAGCAGGCCACCATTATATAATTGTTGTTATGGTTACATCATGGAGGGTGATAGCTTGCTGTGTTCTTCTCACTTTAAAAAAAAAAAAAAATTTTATTTTATAAGTGTGTAAAATATTTTCCTGGACATCTACCTTCTAGATGTCAAACTCCTTGCAATCAGTTTTAAACACTAACACACTTGTTCCAGGTTCAAGGATTTCCCATAATTCCTTCTAGATTAACTCATATATTGTAATGGCATTTCAATAGTCTTATTTTCATGATCATAACATAAATCCTTCTGAGACTGTGATATAACTGATGTTTATTCTGAGTGTTGGATATTTCATATTGATCCACAGTTGTATCTTCATGTACAGAATCTCTTGATCCATAGAGTATTCATGTGTTGCAAGGATACATGTAAGCTATAAACCTTTAATTATGTTTTAAGCCTCACAGCTCCAATGTGACATTTCAAACAAACTCATGTCTTAGCTGACTATATTTGATAAGCAGAAAAACATTATATGCCATTCATTAAAGCTTACTAGAAAAAAAAAATCAAAAGAGAGAAATTCATAAAAAATTAATACAATAAACATAAACAGGAAAATGAAATATATATATTTCAATTTATTATCATCTCAGCCCTGAGATCTCAGAGGAAACCCACACAAATGTTGCAAACATGCACAGTTATCATAGCTCAGGAAAGGCCTCTGAACCTTGAAGCTGTTCTGGCTAAAGATCTATTCTTTTTTTCATTCTTTGCATACATAATCTCTACATAGGGTTGCCTTATAGTCACATGGACAGAAACTATAAGGGCAAACTAATGGAATCATGTCTATTCATTTGGCATTAACAAAACAAATCAGATATTTTTCAAATGCACCATTCTCCAATACATAATTACATTAGACCAAATCTTATGGCATAAAATGAATGTGAATAGTTAAACTAACTAGCAAGTTTTAATGGTGGTCTAGAAGAGCGAAGGTTGTTTTATTCCCACCATTCGCTAATTGACATTACAGTGTACTGTTTGGAGAAAAGCAAGAAATAAGAATATGTAGTCACTTTGTAAGTGAAAGAATTTAGAATGTTTGATTGTTAAATGAGCACAGACACTTTCTGGGACTCTTAACCAAGGACCCGATATAGTAAATTCATAAATGGAAACAGGATTGGTAGAACAGGATTCTACTTATTCTTAATTCCAGACCATTTATATTTATGACCACTAAAAGCTTATTTTTTTTTTAGGTTTGGCCCAAACAGGATATATATATATATATATATATATATATATATATATATATATATATATATATATATATATATATATATATATATTCAGCATATATTCATTTTCAGCAATAACAGCATTAACTTTGAGCTACAGTAGTTCATCTGTAGGATGAGACCACATGGGCCAGCCTTCACTTCCCATGTACATCAAAGACCCTGTCTGTGCTTCACCACTGTTGCTTAGAATTGTGACCACTGCAGAGAACACCTTACAAGAGATATTCTGACACAGTTGTCTAACCATTCTAACCATCACAATCTGGCCCTTGCCATACTCTCGCAAATCATTACACTTGCCACTTGCCCATTTTTCCTGCTTCTAACATACCAAGGACAAGATGTTAACTTACTGCCCAATATGCCATGATGGAGATATAACCAATCGATTTCTCTCTCTCTCTCTCTCTCTCTCTCTCTCTCTCTCTCTCTCTCTCTCTCTCTCCTCTCTATATATATATATATATATATATATATATATATATATATATATATGTATATATGTATATGTGTGTGTGTGTGTGTGTGTGTGTGTGTGTGTGTGTGTGTGTGTGTGTGTGTGTGTGTGTGTGTGTGTATGTATGTATGTATGACTATAACATGACAAGACATGCAATACGCGAAATCCAAAGCAGAGCGGCGGCAGAGGCGGAGAGGCATGCGCGGGCTGTTTACTATCGCTGACTGATTCGGCACATCCAGCGACGCGGTGTTGACGTAGTTCCAGTTCAGCCCCACCGCGCGCGACTTAGAGCTGTCGTCTATGCAAAAACAACAACAACAAAAAAAAAAACAACCAGACACGGAAAACCTTAAGCTCGGGAGAAACCAAATAAATCCCGGTTGGGCTCTATGAAACATACAAGTGCAGAGGAATGCTCTGAACCATAGATTTTCTCACACACCCGCGCGCGCACGCACGCACGCACGCACACACACACACACACACAAAGGTTCAGACGAAGACGCTCGCGCGCACACACACACACACACGCAAGGATGATTTCTGGACTTGACAGATCCTCTTCGTTTTTCTCCGTGTACTCTGCTCGTACACATTGCCAATGGAGCACGCACTGAATGTAGTGATCAGATCTGAGCATTCATTCCGAGCATTGAGTCGCTGCTTTTTTGCCTTTGTTTGGCACTGACCGCAAAAAAACAACTTCCACTAGAATGGCTTTGGTCATGGAACCTGTAAGCAAGTGGACAACGAGCCAGGTGGTGGACTGGATGATGGGTAAGGCACTGGAAGATTAAGATATATATCACATCACAATGGTATATATATATATATATATATATATATATATATATATATATATATATATATATATATATATATTTACATTCATAGGCAATTATTACATTGTGATGTGTTTCACCAAATTTCACCAAATGCGCATTTAACGCGCGCTCGATACCGGGTAGTGTTTACAGTTTGAAACCCTGACGCAATGCCTGAAACACATGGTGACTATGACTTCAGCTGATATTATTTCACACACTGCACGACACTAGGCAAGCAACGTGGATGTGTGCAACGCTCTTGGTGTGGCATGTGCATGTCAGGCTTAACCTGCAAGCCACTGCATGCTGGACAGCACATGTATATTTTTTTAAATCATGAAAACAAGAACAAAAAATAATAGCGTCACAGAGGAATGACGTGATAAGGTGCTGAGAAAACTCTTTTCATACAGACCATTCAAAATGGACAATACTGGAGAACAGTGACCAGTAGGGTGGTATTTGTTAATTGGGTATTAGAGTAGGGTTGACTGTGTGACGTTCCAGCTGGTGTCCCTTTTGGGCTTCACCAGACCCAGTGTTCCATGGATCACCATCAGATCCACCACCATGACATGGTGCTAACTTAAGATTTAAACACATCAGACTCTCATAATTAAAGTTGTCTTCCTTTAAATCCATCTGGATTATTCCTAGGATATGGCTGTGACACCAGGAGTAGTCTACACTTTTAACAGTGATAAACACTGAACAGGACACAGGTTTTTTAGTAATCAGTTCTGATAAAAAAAACATGATGGTTGCAGTCCAAGCAGCTGGAAAACTTTGCTTCAACATCACTCTTGTTTTTCTGGTCATTTCGACACCCGCTGCCTGTTGCTTTGATTGACTTGTGTGGACAAAGTGGATCAATATCTTAATCCTGTCAGAGAAGATTCACCTACTGATTCCTGAATATATAGCCTTTTTGGATCAGCCTGTAGTCTGTGTGTGGGACTGCAATCGTATCCTGATTATTATAATTGCCCAATTAACTTAAAGTAGTAATAATAATGTCTTATACATACATAGGTATAACCTTGCTATAATTCTCAATAGCCTGTGTTCTGAAAAAAGGTCTCAAAGTCAGTGAAATTTCTGGTCATGCCTATTGTTAAAAAAAACATTCATGTTGAAATTGTTGAGTCTGAGCTTGTGTCAGAGTATGTCTACACTGTGATTGGCTAAACAGGGGACTAATGTCAGCATCCCTGGGGAAAAACTGGCCTGCCTAACAAGATGATATTGCCAATCAATAAAAATGGGATTTCCCCCGTTAACAATCCACTGACATTTTAAAGCATTTAAAAAGAGGGGATGTAGACAACAAATTAGAAGTCTAAGTTGTATCAAGAGGTTCACATTCAAATGTTAATATTGGGATAGAAATTTGCACAAAACTATCCAATCATCCATGTCGAAGCATATTACATAACTGGAAAACGTGTTACAGCAGAAAAGAATTTACCCTGTTGCCTGGAAATTACATGTTTGAATTGTGACACAGCCACAATCATTGGGAGTTTCTCTGTGATTGTGTTTGTGGAATATTGCAGTTAACGCGAGACCAAGTGTTTTCTCTGTGATGCAGCTTGACTAACAGAGAGAGTTGGGCTCTTGTGTCTTTCTGAAAGCATGTTCTAGACTTCATAACCCCTTATTGGGCGATGCAGTGTAATAGGTATGAGCTAGTGGGTGGATGAACAAATCGGAAGAAAATCACATGAAATTCCCGTCAGAAATAGCTGATCTAGGTTGTTTTTTAATAATGGTAATACGGGGCAGGTTTATCAGTGTTTTGTTGCAGGAGTCATTTGCTTTATAAGCAGCAAAGGGTTCAAAATTATGTTTCAAAAATATGTATTGCGTATTGAATTGTCAGCCTCTGATGGTTGATGCAATCGGGATTTAAATAATGTGGTTTTATATACGAGTTTATAAACATCTGCCAAGTTCACATGTTAGAATCCTCTCAGTCTGGTGTAATGCTTGTTATATAGAATCCAGCTGCTCTTGCAAAGTGCCTCTGTCAGGTTGATTGCTCTTGGATGACAAAGCCAAGTGTCTGCTCTGCTTATTGTCATCTGTAGAGCATAAGAACATGCAAGTTATCATGCTTCTCAGCAGAAAGGTGTGTGTGTGTGTGTGTGTGTGTGTGTGTGTGTGTGTGTGTGTGTGTGTGTGTGTGTGTGTGTGTGTGTTTATAGTGGGAAAGAATCTATTTAGGAGCCCCTGCGGTGAGACAGGCTGCTGGTAGAGACTTATCAATGATTCCACACACACTACATTCCATGCACATACTCGAACACTAGGCACATATTGGAACACTTGAATTCCATGCCATACATACTCATAGGGTGTCTGAATTCAGCCTTATGTGAACGGCCCCTGATACTTTCAGATGAAGTGTAATATTTCATTAAGCTAGTTAAAGACCTCATAATAATACTTCGCATAAGAACAATGGAATATTCAAATTATGTGCGAGTTTCAGTGCTGTGCTAAGCTGATATCAATGCTAGTTCTATAGATACCTCGTAATTTCAGACAAATGAAAGGTAATAAAAACCAGTTTATTTGCATACAAAAAACTTCAACAAAAAGAGTTTTGCTCTCTGTTGCTCTGTTATTAGCATTATTGTTTTTGTTTCAGTGCAAGCTAGTATCAGTTAGCATAGCTACCTGTGACTTACTAGCTTACTAAAATTAAGCACAAAAAAAGCACAAACATTAACTTTTATAATGAAATATACTCTGCATTTAGCTGAATACAAAGACTGTACACAATACATTTGTAAAATATATTTTATGAACTTTGCATCCTGGGGCACGGTGGCGTAGTGGTTAGCAGGTTCGCCTCACACCGCCAGGATCCGGGTTCGATTCCCATCTCGGTCATGTGTGTGTATGGAGTTTGCATGTTCTCCCCGTGCCTCAGGGGGTTTTTCTCCGGGTTCTCCGGTTTCCCCCGGTCCAAAAACATGCATGATAGGTTGATTGGCACCTTGGAAAATTGTCCCTAGTGTATGAATGTGTGTGTGTGTGTGTGTGAATGTGTGTGTGTGTGTGTGTGTGTGTGTGTGTGTGTGTGTGTGCCCTGCGATGGGTTGTTGGCATTCCATCCAGGGTGTATCCTGTATGCCTGCCTAATTAATGCCCATAGACGCCTGAGATAGGCACAGGCTCCCCGTGACCCGATGGAAGATCGGATAAAACGGTAGAAGATAAATGAATGAATGAACTTTGCATCCTCAGACTTCAATGGAACTGGGCACCCAGTTTTGCTAACAATTACTGAATAAAAATGTCTGCTTATGAGCCATTTAACATCCATTTTAAACAGAGTTTAGAGCAGACGTGAGAAATTGAGCTTGTGTTCCCAGAAAATGTGGCATGGTTAGATGAGCGTCGGTTACAGATTGGCTACATTCCCTTCGAGTGCAAAACTAATGACGCATACATCAAACACCAAACAAGTCTACAGAAAGGAAGAATTCTATAAAATTCATTTTCAACTATTTTTTTTAATATTAAACTATGTTTTTCCTTTTCTATTTCTTCTTTGCTTAAATTTTTTGTCATTATGAATGTCTTAAACACTGGAATCTCCACACTTAAATAAAAACAACTCCAATGAAAACATGTACACAGAGCTCACTGGCAACTCTCCTACAATTCTAATCTCTACGTCTTTTGACGGCTAACTGTCACTATGCATGTTGGGTACATAATCACTTCTTGCATTTTCTCATACAGTGTTTCAACCATGCCCAAAGGGTGTGTTGTGATGCTGCTCACATGCCCTAGATATCTGGGATATTTTGAGGAAGACGAATGTGTGTGGAGGCAAATGTGCATATTTAATTATTGCTGAAATGCTGATAGGGTTCACCATCTGTTCTAGCGCTGATTCAAATGTTTTTAGCCCAAACATTGATGAAATATGATCTGTCACATCTCATGTGCCATTGTGCTCATTCCATGACAGAATTTCTGATTTTGTGATTTCTGAGAAAATTCTTATACTGTTGGCCTTCCTGTCACATGTAACTTATGTCCTGGCCTTGAAAATAGCCCTCTCCCCCAGCCCTTGTCCTCTATTCACATGTGGCATGTGTTTTGTGAAATTCAAAGGCTTTTGTAATTTGCCCAGAATGCAGCAGAGGGCTGTAAAAATTACAAGCTGCCTCTTTCAGGCTTTCAATCATGCAACAATTAGATAGTGAGCATTCTAGCCACAAAGCATGCTACATTAATTTATCTGTTGTATATGTTAAATGCTTGCTTGATATCTAATTATAGTGAATGGTGACCCTCTAGAAGGCAGGTGAAAGAAAAAAATGATTAAAGTGAAAGAGGAAATAGGAGGAAATGCAGTAAGAGATTAAAAAGTCACTCAAGTGACTGTATACATAGCTCATAGCCCAACAAATTTAGGCTTCAATGTGACTCAAAGCGTTCTCATTGTTGCCTGACTTAAATAAATCCCTTCAGCACAACTTCACAGCGAACAGAAAATAGGTGAGATAACAATGGGCTCAGAAGATTCAAAAACAGCCTTCAGTAGGCACTTCAGCGTTTGAATAGTAATTAGCACATCATCGCTGCAAACGCAAATCTCTGCAGATTCAGACATTTCTGTGATCTAAAAAAAAAAAAAAACAAAGAAAAAAAGAAAAACTGAGAAACTGATGCACAGCATCGACTCACACTCTCTGGCACTAAACACGTCACAATTAACATGCTGCTGTGCGTCATTAGCATACAGCTTTGTGGTGATGCCCCAAGGGGTCACAGAAGGTCAAACAGCAGGTTTTGCAAAGCCAGAGAGGCCCATGATCTTTACACAAAGAGCTCAAATATATCTTTCTCTTAGCTGGCCCCCTGGATTTCTGGGTAGAAGAAAAGTGATGAAGCTAAAAGAAAAGTGGAAAAAAAAACAGCACGTTTAAAGTTTATAATGATGATTATATGATGATTCCTATACCATTTGCTCCAAAAGGCATCATAATTATTTGACACTAAGATGTGATTTTCCTAATCTGATTGGTCTGAATGTAAAGTTTCTAATTTCTAATTGCTAAAGTATCTAATTGGCCAGTCGATGTGTGATTATGTTTTATGTAGTAGTGCATGTTGTTCCGGCTGTAACCTGAACAGTATTGATAGTTTAATATGTATATGCTCTTTCTAAGTTGTTCTTGTTTCTAATCATGTCAGAGACTTAAAATTTTTGAAGGCCAGTAATAATCAGACTTTACATTTACAGCATATAACAGACTATAAATGCATTGTTTAACAAAGTATCTCTTATAATCATTCATGTGGTGAAATTGATTATGTTATAAAACATTATTTAACATTTATTGAAGGAGTCTCATTTGTAAGCGCTCTCAGTCTCGGTCACGCATTCCAGTTTCTTTTTAAAATGACAGGCTGCGCTTTGTGAGTATGTGTGTTTGTGCGCGAGAAAGAAAGAGAGATAGGCTTGTGTCGGAATGAATATATTGTAACTGTATAATAAGAGAGGACAGGAACTAACATGTCTCCTGGACCTTCCACAATATCAGATCTGTCTATTAAATGTAAGGGGCATAATGTGTCAGTTTAATAAAGTAAAAAAATGTATTGTGGTCATTGACAAATTGCTGTGGTATAAGCAGAATAACACACAGCAGCCTATGGAGTTATATTAAAATAATGCATTTGCATTACTTTCGTATAACAATATTGTGCATTTTGTTCATTACGTAATAGCAGCTCTGCATGCTGAAATTCAAATCACATGTTCTTAATTTAAATAGATTTCCATTTCTTTAGAAACATCATAGGGAACAAACAGACATTTCTTGCTCACCGGGACATTTGTTTTCTGTATGCTCTACATAATCTCAAGTTAATAATAAACTTCCAGTAGTGTCCCAGAATGTGTCTGGATTAGTTTCTTGGTATATGAGTCCAGAACAGAATGATACAACTCCTGATTCTGGTTATATGACTTTGATTTACGTCAATTCTTAGAAACCACTAAACAAAATTTTAATTAAGACTTCAATTTCCTTTGCCCTCATTGCCTAGATAATTATCAACTTCCCTACTTTTGCAACATAGTGTCTAGAGTGTCTGGGTTATGGTCTCATTTTAACAAAAATGGCATTTGCACAGGGCTTCAACCTTTTGATTTGTACAACACACTGCTATTCATGAATTTCCAGTTTTTTTCCCCCATTTGAATTCTCAGCCTCCTCTAAGTTCACCACATTCTGTGCTATTGCTTCGTGCTGGAACTGATGTGTCCGTTGCACACTATGTGACAAGTATTAATTGACACATCAAGGACTGCTTTATTTATTTTTTTGTGCATCAAATCAGTTCCTTCAAACTGTGCAAACACATCCACTCATTTGCTCACCCAACAGCTTACACGACTTTGACTTTCGATGGCTAATCATTATGTGTCTTCTGAAAGAGATTAATGATTTCATTTAACACCCTTCACTGCGATGTTTGACTTAATAGCTTTGTCAGAGTAGCTACAATTGCCAGGTGTTAAATGTCATCGAGTTCTACAGACGTGGACAAAATTGTTGGTACCCTTTGGTCAATGAAAGAAAAAGTCACAATGGTCACAGAAATAACTTTAATCTGACAAAAGTAATAATAAATAAAAATTCTATAAATGTTAACCAATGAAAGTCAGACATTGTTTTTCAACCATGCTTCAACAGAATTATGTAAAAAAATAAACTCATGAAACAGGCATGGACAAAAATGATGGTACCCCTAACTTAATATTTTGTTGCGCAACCTTTTGAGGCAATCACTGCAATCAAACGCTTCCTGTAACTGTCAATGAGACATCTGCACCTCTCAGCAGGTATTTTGGCCCACTCCTCATGAGCAAACTGCTCCAGTTGTGTCCGGTTTGAAGGGTGCCTTTTCCAGGTGTTAAATGTCATCGAGTTCTACAGACGTGGACAAAATTGTTGGTACCCTTTGGTCAATGAAAGAAAAAGTCACAATGGTCACAGAAATAACTTTAATCTGACAAAAGTAATAATAAATAAAAATTCTATAAATGTTAACCAATGAAAGTCAGACATTGTTTTTCAACCATGCTTCAACAGAATTATGTAAAAAAATAAACTCATGAAACAGGCATGGACAAAAATGATGGTACCCCTAACTTAATATTTTGTTGTGCAACCTTTTGAGGCAATCACTGCAATCAAACGCTTCCTGTAACTGTCAATGAGACATCTGCACCTCTCAGCAGGTATTTTGGCCCACTCCTCATGAGCAAACTGCTCCAGTTGTGTCCGGTTTGAAGGGTGCCTTTTCCAGACTGCATGTTTCAGCTCCTTCCAAAGATGCTCAATAGGATTGAGGTCAGGGCTCATAGACGGCCACTTTAGAATAGTCCAATTTTTTTCCTCTTAGCCATTCTTGGGTGTTTTTAGCTGTGTGTTTTGGGTCATTGTCCTGTTGCAAGACCCATGACCTGCGACTGAGACCAAGCTTTCTGACACTGGCTAGTACATTTCTCTCTAGAATTCCTTGATAGTCTTGAGATTTCATTGTACCCTGCACAGATTCAAGACACCCTGTGCCAGACGCAGCAAAGCAGCCCCAGAACATAACAGAGCCTCCTCCATGTTTCACAGTAGGGACAGTGTTCTTTTCTTGATATGCTTCATTTTTTCGTCTGTGAACATACAGCTGATGTGCCTTGGCAAAAACTTCGATTTTTGTCTCATCTGTCCACAGGACATTCTCCCAGAAGCTTTGTGGCTTGTCAACATGTAGTTTGGCATATTCCAGTCTTGCTTTTTTATGATTCGTTTTCAACAATGGTGTCCTCCTTGGTCGTCTCCCATGTAGTCCACTTTGGCTCAAACAACGACGGATGGTGCGATCTGACACTGATGTTCCTTGAGCATGAAGTTCACCTTGAATCTCTTTAGAAGTCTTTCTAGGCTCTTTTGTTACCATTCGGATTATCCGTCTCTTAGATTTGTCATCAATTTTCCTCCTGCGGCCACGTCCAGGGAGGTTGGCTACAGTCCCATGGATCTTAAACTTCTGAATAATATGTGCAACTGTACTCACAGGAACATCTAGTTGCTTGGAGATGGTCTTATAGCCTTTACCTTTAACATGCTTGTCTATAATTTTCTTTCTGATCTCTTGAGACAGCTCTTTCCTTTGCTTCCTCTGGTCCATGTCGAGTGTGGTACACACCATATCACCAAACAACACAGTGATTACCTGGAGCCATATATATAGGCCCAATGGCTGATTACAAGGTTGTAGACACCTGTGATGCTAATTAGTGGACACACCTTCAATTAACATGTCCCTTTGGTCACATTATTTTCTGTGTTTTCTAGGGGTACCATCATTTTTGTCCATGCCTGTTTCATGAGTTTATTTTTTTACATAATTCTGTTGAAGCATGGTTGAAAAACAATGTCTGACTTTCATTGGTTAACATTTATAGATTTTTTTTATTTTTATTTATTATTACTTTTGTCAGATTAAAGTTATTTCTGTGACCATTGTGACTTTTTCTTTCATTGACCAAAGGGTACCAACAATTTTGTCCACGTCTGTATGAGGTCAGAGATTATCTATAATGTCTCTTCATGAGGGACTGTATGCATTTGTGACAAGGTCATGGATCTGCATTTAAAGAGATTGGTATTATAATGCAGCTACTTGTCAGGATTTTTTAAAACTTTCAACTTTAAGTTTTTTCCTTAAATCCTAAACTGTCTGTATTTGCGAAAAATTTCCTAGTAAGATGACAAATTCTCTGCGATTGCGTGCACCATAGAGTTTGTCATTTACTGTAGTATTGAATATTCAATTGAATTAATGCATTCTTCTGTTTGTGTTCTGTTATACAATAAAGATTTACAATAGTGTTCATAAAGAGACTCATAAAAATGTAATAAAACAAATGTAACCATCATACCCTGTTTGCTTTTCTCAGTCCTGGACAGAATTTCAAATAAAATACATGGTTTTGCTGAATGGAGCATAAAAAAAGCAAATGACTGGAAAAAAGTTAGTGATAAACAGTAACGTGTCATGGGAATAATTTCATTTTGAATAGAGAGAATTGGACAGGTTCTTTAAGAAAACAAGACAAAACCAATGAAAGGCATGTTAACCAATCAACAGACATTGTTTTCAACCATGCTTCAACGGGAAAACAAATACAACAACACAATGCCCAGTAATGTCACTAAAGTGCATGATGTGTGATCAGAAAGAAAAATATAGACAAGCATGTTAAAGGTAAAGACTATAAGAAACCATTCAGTTCCTGTGAAAGATTCAGAAGTTTAAGAATGAAAATGTGCGCTATTTATGGGGCGTGTGCTACTCAAGGAACATAGGAACATAGAAAACCGTAAGGGACAAGGAGGTTGTTAGCATACATGGAGCTGCCTATATATATGGCTCCAAAGCACTGTGTTGTTTGGTGATATATGTGTAAAGGAACAAGACAGAGAGCATGTTGGTACGTAAGGTACACATGTCCCACAACATGGAGAACTGTAGCAGACATGTTCTGGGGCGGCTTTGCTGCGTCTGACAATTGTCTAGAGAGACTATCAAGGAATTCAGTATAAACACAGCTGCAACAGGAAAGACCCAAAACACACAGGCACGTGTAAGGTGCGAAACGTTGAATTCTTTAAGAGGAAAAAAAATTGGAATATTTAGCAGTCTGAGCCCTGACCTCAATCCTATTGAGTTCATCTTACTATAAATGTGGAAAAATTCAAACCGGACACAAGCAGCCTAAGAGGAAAAAATTGGGCCACTGAGAGGTGTTTCTCTACTTTGGAAGGAGGAAGCTGGAAAAGGTTCAACTGGAGAGTTTGCTCATGAGGAGTGGGCCAAAATATCTATATATAGGGTATATTTTTGTATATGCCTGTTTCATATATATATATGAAAAACAATACTTTCATGGTTAGTTATATTTTTATTTATATTATATAGTTATTTCTGTATATATGACCAAAGGGTACCAACAATTTTGTCCACGTCTGTATATATATATATATATAGAGAGCAGTCAGATGAATGTTTCATTAAGGCACATGAGATTGTTTCCTGAAGGATTATTGTCACTGATTTTATGTATTAAAATGTTAAAAGAGTAAATGCTGGTATAACATGTTTGACCTAATTATGTACACATACTATGCATGTTGCAGTGTATATTAATAATTAATAATGATTAATATTAATGAAAAGGTTTAGATTTACATTTGAATAGATCATGGATTTACACAGCCCTCCTGTGTATCAGAGGTTATCCTTGATTCTTTGAAATAGCACTTAAGCTTTTGAGTGATTCTTCCAGTGTATGTTTGACATTTGAGTGGAATTGCTGATGCGTGTAGGTGTAGTTTTTAAAGCCATACTGAGCTTTTTTAGCAGTTCTGGTTAAACCCACCAACACAAAAATGCACATATCCATCTGAACAGCCCTCTGATGCAAGACTTTTATGATGCCAAAGCTCTCATTAGCTGCTGAATTACTCAGCCGTCAAGCATAAATCACAGACACACGCACATTTCTTTTTACGTATAACAAGGTCCTAATCAAAGTTACTTGTCCAGGTGCTGTTTCTATAGCAACCTACATTGACAGACCGAGGTGATTTATTTATTTATTTATTTTTTGGACCGGGTTAAAAATAAGCTCCCCATCCCTGAAACTGAAGGATAGCTGCAAATTCACACTTTGACATTTTTATTTGTGTTCTTTACACTCCAGTCTGTCTCAGGGAGTAAGTACCACATCTGATTACAGTGATCTGTTCTGTGGTTTATTCTATTAGATTAGAGTCCCCTTCTTGGAGAAAGAGAATTAGAGATTTGGGGTGCTGAGAAAACAAGAACGGTTTGGAGCGGGAATAAGAAGTAGGTAGAGAGGAGGTGAATATAATAATAGAATAAAGCAGTGCCAGTATCTATATCTGTATCTGTATCTGTTCAATGCTGCAAATATATATATATATATATATATATATATATATATATATATATATATATATATATGTCTGTATTGAGACTTAAGCTTGAAGTGGGCATTGCCTGAACTTAGAGATGCTTTTTTTGTTGTTTTATTGATGTTTTAGATATAAAGACAACCAGTCTCTGCCAGAAAGACAGGGGAAAATAAGCCGATTCATGAGCACTGCATGAGCACTGCTCAATTTAATTGTGTCTTAATCCATTTAGAACATTATATATTGAATCCAAGTAACATTCATATTCTGTTACATCCTGAACCCTGAGGGATAGTAGAGTAACAGATATAGTATATGTGTTGGTGTACATTGGGTTCTTTAATGTCTATATAACAGTTGCTTTTCATTATCAACACATCTTTTGTGTGCAGCTCCGAGGAGATTTCCTCTTTTCTTTTAATCTGCATGCAGATAGCTCATGGAATATGGTGGGTGTGTTAATATATCTTCGTTTGAAATATTGTCTTTATTTAGTGAGCATGTGAGAGAAAAACATGTTTCAGGAGGGTCAGTGTGTAGAAGGTGGTAATATTCGGGGGTGTTTCCCTGACAACCACAAGGTTCTGCCAAGCACTTGTACCTTTAATAATGACAATAGTCCTTCAAATCCATGGAAATCTGTTTCTGACAGCCAGGCATTTCATTATACGGTTGTGTGATGTTTGTATGTGTGTATCTTTATCTACTTGTCCATGAATGTTTGAACAGCTGCCTTCTTCACATCTAACCCTGTGCTGTGCATTGCAACATTATGCATTTGTCTTTGTATGCAACTGTGTCCATGTTTCTACATGTAGGTTTTGCAGCTTCACGCCTGAAATGAACACAAATTTTACAAACAGATATCTGTCTTACCTAAATGTTTGGGCTGCTTCACAAGATTTTGTGCCTCCAAGTGCTTTCTGTGTCTGCACTCAGTCAGCATATGCAAACTCTGAAAGAGACTCACAGTGCAGCCTTTAGCAGAGTATACCCATGCAATTTCATTGCCCTTTGAACTTGGAGGTGATGGTACTTTTAGATCAGTGGCTAAGAAGTGCAAAGAAACACAAAGTCATGAAATATAGTGAAAACCTGTAAATTGCAGGGGTTACTTTCTAAGACTCCCCCCCGCTATGTAGACAAAAACGTAATAATTGGACGCACCCACTACGGTACCGTAGTGAATATATCTAGAAAGTCACTTTATAAACAGTATTTCACACAAAATAAACAAAAAATGTAATTAGAAAAAAATAATAATACATAAAAAGTATTCCGCACCATAATACAGATAAAACAGATAAGCGCACTCAGAGAAATCATGGCGTAGGATGTATCTTCTTCAATGTACTGAACTGTACATGTGAAATATTGTACTTAAATGCTTTATTTATCATTTAACATGAATAATGCTATAATGTGTACTATAATTTAAAATTATTTGATAAACTTTGTTATTCCATTATTATTGTTATTAGCGGCTCTTCCGAATATTCTTTGCAGAATCCGCGATGCTGCCGATAGACTGATGCTGCCGACAGGCAGATTGTTAGATTCCATATGAGAACCCACGATATTAGTGAGCCGCGTAGCCGGAACTGCAATATACCGGGGTTCGCTGTATATTATATACTGTATAATGTATAAATTTCCTTGTCTAATGTAATGTGACAATTGTATGGTTTGGAGTATTATTGACAGTAAATCTGTATGAAACTATATGTTAAAGGATTTTAACTTTAGGGAATTATTGCTCCAGAAAATATATCAGTAGTGTGTAAAACTATTCATTAAAACAGTACAATTTAACAAAAACATACATAAACTAACATTGCATAACTAATGGGAATGCAATACTTGTTTTCATTAGCTTGATAAAAGCTGTCCAAGTTGTTTGTAAATACTTTTTTATATGCAAATTACTGTAAAATTACTCAATGTACTGGAGCACTGAGTGAGATGTAGTGTCAGTGCAAAAATAAACAGAAGCATGCGAATCCAGCCAACATGGTCATCTATTTTGCTTACACTACTTTTAGTTAAAATACATTGCATTCATTCCCAGTATAATAAAATGACACCCAGGTGTGATCACTGGATGGATAGCAAAAAGAGTTCTTGACTCAAGGATTGTACATCAACATTTCATATCAGCGTGAGATTCGGGAAGATGTCCTGGCCTTTGAAAATACATAAAATGCCCAGATGTCTGTATAATGTTTTGTAAAAGTGCTTATCCATGTTTAAAAGATGCTGTGAATTTTTGCCTTTCCTAGATTCCTGCATTCCCCAGAAAACACATTTGAGAAGTAGATGAAAGTCATGAAAATAACTGCTCAGCAGCATACTTCCATTTATCATTCCAATTAAAAACACAGGGTGCTGTATAGCAAGATCTAAAAGCAGGAATATAAACTAGCCTGCCTGTAGTTCTGCTATGAATAATTACATCCTTTTCGTATTTCTACAATCTGATAATCAACAGGAGTTTTCCAGAATGTCTGAAATAGATGCTTTTAAGCCTTCCTAAAGCGTAAAAATGTTAGTCTATGCCTTTAACCTTATCATCTATTGATCTGTTTTTATATAGATGACATTTGTAGGAGAAGTGGGAACACTTTTATTGTTACTAGCTAACATCAATAGTATTTTATCTTTCATTTGTTATCCGGTTTATTAGTCTTTAATTTTCTATCTGATTATTTGTATCTGTATGTTTTTTCTTCTTCTCTGAATTAGTATACAGAGTGTTGTCCAATACTCAAGTCGACATAGATTGCGGTGGTGACTCTATAAAACCTGAAATAAATTAAAAAAAATCAGTAACTCTTTTAATTAATTTTAGTTGATAACCCAGTTTTATATAGTCTCTTGTTTGTAAGTGATATGAATTAGAATTTTTTTAAAATGGCCTCCATTATGTGAATACAGTGGTACCTCGGTGTGCGTCGCTCTCAGTGTACGTCGCCTTCAGCTAACGTCAGATTTTTCATCGAGAATTAGGCGTCGGTTAACGTCGTTTCTGCCGGTTTCAATTGCGTTCGCCTGGCCCACCATCTAGAGGAACCCACTAATTGCTTCCCCGATCATAACCTGAGACAAATGGGATAATTCAGTTCTGTTAACTTCGGATTCAGTCAAAGTCGTTTCTGAGGAACGATTTAACGAAGTACACCGAGGTACTACTGTATATTCAAACTTATCATTATGCCTTCAACATACCACTGATATTATAAATTGAAATAACTTTTTTTTATCATGGTCAGTGTTATGTTTATCTTACGTCTGTTATTTGTGTGTGTTGCTTCGCCAC
Organism: Kryptopterus vitreolus; assembly: GCA_030449085.1. Lineage (NCBI taxonomy): Eukaryota > Metazoa > Chordata > Actinopteri > Siluriformes > Siluridae > Kryptopterus > Kryptopterus vitreolus. Next base: position 8,402,546 of record JACRUU010000024.1, read on the forward strand.
AGGTCTGGATGACTGTCTGCAGCAGTACATTAAGAATTTTGAGCAGGAGAAGGTGGGAGGCGAGCAGTTACTCCGCATCACCCATCAGGAGTTGGAAGATCTGGGAGTTTCCCGCATTGGCCACCAGGAGCTCATCCTGGAGGCTGTGGACCTGCTGTGTGCACTGGTGAGGCCACACATAAATGCATTTGCTTAATTTAGACACTTTTAATTGCTGATCCCTGCTCTATATATCGCTCAAACATATTACTTATTTTTTATTCAGACTCTCTATGTAATTATCCTGAACTCAACAGCAACACCAAATGTGCATTGTAACACAAATACACAGAACACTATGAAAAAGTGATGGTGGGTCTGATTTCTTTCTAGCCCAGGCTGTATACTCATACATGCAAATGTGACAACCATTTTAGTTTGCTCTTACTCATGCAGATAATCCTCCCTTTTAATAGCATGGCTAGCTATCATTGCATGGAGGTATTATAGAAACTTGAGAGAGTAGGTAGCTTTAGCTTCTGTGGGATTGCCTTAACAGCACATAAATATACTTGTATTGTTAAAACCTTCCCAAGAACACCAGTTACTGTTGCAACTGGAAAACAACTGACTGAAATATAATGATAAATGATTATTATCTCCCCCAAGTTATGTGCACTTCCAATTGCACAATTAAAAATCCTGAATGCTAGTTTGAAAAAAAAGAAAAGAGATTTGCTGTCAACTACAGATGCCTCTCTGTCCTCAGAGGTTTGATTTTTACTGGAACACATTATTTGTTATTTTCATGTATAAAGATCCTGCAGGACTGTTCTTCTTTTTGAAAATACTTACTAGCCAGGAGACGCAATCTTAGCCAAATATTCGGAAAAGTCTTCTGATCGTTAAATCCCATTCTCTTATTAAGTGATGTAGCCCCACACACTTCCTTTATTCTCTTGTGTGCTTGTTTGGAAATAAGGACAAGAAAGAAAAACCAATTCACAAGAAAAGAGCATGAGCGTGGGAGAGTCGATGGAAGGGCGGCAGGAATAGGAATGAGGGAAGAATAACAACAAAAAAAACAAGGAGTGCTTGAGAAAGCAATATGCTTGTGAATGAGCAGCGTTTGCAAAGAACAGAGAATGAAAAAACACACGAGAATGTGGATGTGCCAGTTTGGCCCCCCGTTCATTAGTCATGCGATTTATCCTGGTCCCTTTACTAAATCCTGGTATGCAATGCCGTTTCATGTTGGACCAGCGTGGCACGATGTACTACTATGATTACTCATTTCTTTTCCCTTAGTACTGAGTCTTTCACATGCCTACTCGGACATGAGCATTTGTAGCATGTAGCCATTTGTGGGTGTGAAGTCATGTCGTGCACTTGTACAGTATGGTGACAGACAGGGAGAGTGGTGGCAGGGGTGGTGGTGCGGATCAGGGGGTAAGCTTACAGGTACCATGGAAACAATGAATTAGCAAAATTCTTTTCAAAAACCCTACATAAAAGTTATCATGTGATCTTCTGGTGTTGCCGCTCTGCCTTGAGTTATTACAGGCTTCCTCATGCATCTATCAGCGTATACCCATCTGTGAGACTGTGTGATCCAGCATGGCTGTTAATTTTGCATGAGTAACTCTTGAACTACAATCTGTTCATCACACGGAGACTGTTGCTAATCACCTATTTTATCTATACAACATTTCTGAGCCATGATATGTTCAACTTCACTTACAACATATCATTAGGGAAACTTTTGGTATTTTTCCTCGTCATAACTCATAACTCAGTATTGTCAGCTTTTTTATACGCTCTCTAGACTATACAGTTTCATCTTGAATAGAGTAAGAATTTCTACAAACTTCAAATTGTGGAGTGTTTTCTGATGCAGATCAGAATCTTTGGTTAAGATAATTTATCTGATGTAGAAAATGTCACAGGCTGCCATTGCTACATCTTAAGGATGTAATGAGTACAATACTACTGCAAAAATGTGTTCTTAACAGATATAAACATTCTGCAGACTTTCTGACAGCTTGTATATTTGCTGTCAGGCAAAGTTCATTAACATGATACGTATAGAAGGTTCAGTGTTCTGCATAGGGGCGCCTGCTCTGCATAGGGTCATCCTTCTTGAAACATTCATCTTTAAAATGTAAAAACTTTCTGACAAAAACATATGGGCTTTATAATGAAAAGGCAGTGTAATAAACTCAAAAACTAACAAAACAGTTGTTTTGAAATAAAGTTTCCTAGCATTCTCTGTCACAGTATATAGAAGCCTTGGCAGAAAGCTCCACAGGGCATTCTTAATCATTTTTCTTTGACAGTTTATTTTTCCCTAGTTAGTTTGTCACTGCTGCTTCTGTCTGCCTATTTCCATCGATTTTTCCTCACTCTTCCTGACCTCAAGCTTTATTCAGGTCATCTTCGCTTTTTTTTCTTACAAATGATTCATGAAATCTTTTGTTAATAATCAAATGGAATTTACACGGGTGGTTGTCGTTTGGGTTGGGTGTCATTTTAATTTTATTCATTCCGATTCCGATTCTTATTGATTCCAGTTCTTATTGATTCCCAGTTTCGGGATCCCAGGATTTTTTATTTTTTTTTATTTTATAACAAGTACCTAATTCTTAATCTTAAGTGTCCGATTCCAGAATCGGAATCGATTTTCGATTCCCAACCGTAGTTGTCAGTATACATTGGTGTAGCACATACATAAATTTAGCTATTAATAGAAATCTTTGCAAATAATCCATAGCGTCCTTAGTAATATCATGCAGACTTGCCGTTGTTTATTGGTGCAATTTCACGTTTTCATCTTGTTTTAGGTTGAATAAATTTTTTTATCTAATGTAACCTGTAACTGGTTCTTTCGTCTGTTGTCAGAACTATGGTCTAGAAACAGAGAATCTGAAGACGCTGTCCCATAAGCTCAACGCCTCCGCTAAAAACCTACAGAACTTCATAACAGGTCGCCGACGAGGAGGCCACTATGACGGCCGAGCAACACGCAAGCTCCCGAATGACTTCCTCACCTCTGTCGTGGATCTAATAGCAGCTGCAAAAAGTCTACTGGCCTGGCTAGACAGGTCAGCTCTGCCCATACACCACATTAATGCACAGTTATTATATGCAATGTGTTATCCAAGTAGTCTTCAATTTTTTTTTTAATCTGTCGCTTCTCCTGTGATGCAGTTTTTAGCAGGTTAATTACCCTCATGTTCATTTTTATTATGTAAAGTGTAATATGTTGTGCAATCATTTGAACAAAGGCAAATTAAAAGACTAAAGGACGAGTTGGCCTGGAATTGAGTGCATGTATCAGCTTAGAGCTTTGTTTGTGGTAGAGTGTGTGCCCTAATACTACTCTCATTTGAGCTCACAGTGTTGGACACACCTCCTTGTTAGTTCAGCCCCTTGGCTCTTCTGCCTAAATGCACATCCGTAGAATTCCAGAGACAGATAATTTCTTGCTTTGTGCCTCTTGATTATGGCTGACCAGACAGGATCTCATGCTTATACAGCTCCTGTTTACTGCTGATGTAATGCCAGCAGGAGTTTCTGTTTATAGGACTTCACGGTATGAAGGTCCTTTGGTGTAAATGTTTTGTTTTTTGTAAGTTTCAGGAATTTACAAACGGCAGCCCACTGAGCAACCAAGTTTGATCCACAGATTTGCTAAATTATGTAATAGCTTGCCAAGGTTGGAAACGGATAAATCGCAAACAAAATGACAATGCAAGTCGGCAAGTGCTGATTGTTGCCATGGGACCTTCAACAATATCAGGGAGACAGCAGAGGAGGAGGAGAAGGATGATTGGGTTTGGGGTTATGGCAGGTCGATAGTGCTGGAATTATCATTCAAATAACAAGATGTGTTACAGTTTAATAATACAGTGGAGCCTTTGTACCAGTATACAAATAATTCAGCTTACGATCCAGGATTCCTAAAAAAAAAATTGTATCGGCTTACAATTGGCTTATGAGCAAAATTTTGAGTTACAAGTGACATGAATTTCACAAACTGAAATTCAAGGACACAAAGGTTCTCGTTAGATGCCCACCAGCGCTGTGCCACTAACACAGTCAGTTATAACCCCTCAGTTGCTTTAGAGTTCATAGAGAGAGCATTGTCTTAGCGTTGTCTCTAGCACTGTCTTTGTTTCATTAATATTCATTACTGAACACTATCACATGCACTATACTATACAAACCTTATCATGGTGCATCTTGTGCATTACATTCTTATATGTATTATGTATTATTATTTAGTCCTGAAATTCTGAGCTTTAAGTATGCCACTCTTATCAAAGGTAAAGTACCCAAAAAAAACATTTCCTCTTTCAGATATTATAGCACAATTATGAAATGTTATATGAAATAATATTAGTTATATGAATTAATATTATTGCATATTAATATTTGCTGCAGCATACAAGCTTTTCAGCTAACAAGCTACGTCCCTGAATGAATTAAACTCATAAGCCGAGGTTCCACTGTATACCTGACAATCTGGCTCTTCAGTGAATAGAGCCTCAGAATTGACTTAGTTTTATTTAGGGTTCTTATGTGCATATGTATAGTTACTTCTGTTTGTGAGCTTTGTCTCTGAAATCCTGTCATTATAGTGCTCTGCTGACTTGTCCTGCCTGAAAATGGGCTCTTCTAGTGACAAAACGGCACTTACTATAATAGCCGTGATTTGTATAATTGCCACCACACACTGAGCTCCATTCGACTGACCTGTCCTCAATAAAAATGTGCAGTGGACCGAGAAAACACCACACTGTTTTCTCAGCCTTTACTTTGTCCTTCTCTTCTTTTCCTCATAAATTCACTCTTTGCCATTGAAGTTATATGTACTTATGTACTGCATCTGTAGGATATTTACAAACACAACGAACAGTTATTTTAACACGTCCATGTTATGAAAATAACAAAATATATGTAAAAAAAAAAAGAAACACTTCTTCAATCATCATACATAATGAATATAGTTAAAACTGACAGAAGAAATACATATAAAACACATATCATATTCAATTTGTCTGTACAAAACCACATAGCAAGCATAGATATCATTTGCAAAACTAATTTAGTGCTACACAACAAAGTATATTCTTAAGAAATGTTTGCTTAAAATTTTATTCAGTGGAGTTATGTGAGCCCACACAAGTCACTGCAGGGAGAGGAAACAAATAATCAACAGGAAATTGTGCTACATCTGTGTCACCTCAGCTACTGCAACCCAAATTGGTTCTGCTATCCTCTAACCTAATGCAGCTCTGTGCTGTATTATATCCCCAACTGTGACGTATGTAATGTTAATATTCACTGACATACACTATGTAGCCAAAGTTCTGTGGACACCTGACCATTGCATTCATTTAAGCTTTGTTGTTATAATAACATCCAATATTCTGGGATGGCTAGATTCTGGAGCTTTGTGGGATTGTGCTCATTCAGCCACAAGAGCATTAGTGAGGTCAGGCATTGCTGTCAGGAGTAGTCAGAGGGGTTGAGGTCGGGACTCTGGGCAGGCCACTTAAGTACTTCACACCAACCTTGACAAATAATGATGTTTTCAAGTGTGTTAGCATAAAGGCATTGTCATACTGGAACATGTTTAGGGCCCCCTAGATCCAAAATTCAAAAGCTTACAAAACCTTTCGATACAAATGCATTTCAGATTTTGTGGTAACAGTACAAAGCACTGTGATGCTCATTGTGTGATGGTCATTTATCAACATATCAACAATTTGTCCTTATATTGCATATATATATGGGGTATATATGTGTGTGTGTGTGTGTGTGTGTGTGTGTGTGTGTGTGTGTGTGTATATAAATGTGTGTGTGTGTGTGTGTATGTGTGTATATATATATATATATATATATATATGTATATATATATATATAATCTGTATATAATATATATATATGTGACTATCATATAGTGTGTATGGTATATATATATATATTCATTATTAGTTACTCCATCATGTGTCCTTAGTCAAATCAGACAGACGTGTACTGTTATCTCATTATATAAAATGCATTTTCAGGTCACTTAAAATCTCATGAACCCATTTAGTGATATGGGAATGCAAGAAAACTTGTATTTTCCTCACAAACTTGTATCGATTAGGCTTGTTCATTGGGGTTAGGTGTTAAACACAATTGTCCTTTTTCACAAGTCAATTAGTACATTTGTAATTTTCTATTGTGAAATAATATTCATCTAAATTTCAGTATACATTCATGGCATTTGGGAAATTCCATATCCAGAATGATTTAGAGTTATCACAGTTATATAGCCAAGCAAATGATTAGCCTTGTTCATTAGCATTCATTAGTGGTGCTAAGATTTGAAAGCATGTCTCCAAACACTAACCAACCGCATATCTACTGAGCCATCTCTTCCCCATTGATTTCTCTTGAGTAGCCAATGATCTTTTTATGTTTGACAGGTATGTTTGACATTCCATTGTCCCCTTTCTATTTTTTGCACAATCATACAGCCCCACATACCTCAGTAGAGATAGTCAAAACGGAGTAGTTCAGCAAGTCCAAATAAAGGCCCACAGGGGCAGGATTTTGAGGAGGAGAAGCAGACAGCACAGTTAATGACAGCCAATTAATAATTTCTGCCAATTTGGGCTATTTTAAAATACTCTACAGCTGCCAAGATCTGGTTCATAGCAAATGATTGGAAATTAAATTTAATACATGTCTACAAATAAAGACAAAGTGTATGAGAGAGTGTCATTGATTTACAGAAATATTTTCAATATTTTCATTTACAAGAATGCAAGAGCGAAAGGCAGATTATGGAAGAGATTGTACTAGTGTCATAAATGTGTCTTAGTCTCTTTATTCTTCTAAGTTTTTTTATTTTGATAAAAACAAATTCTAAATCCTGCTGTATTATCAGAGTTAAAGAATTGGCTAAACCTGCTCAAAATGAGTTGCTCGACCATATGAATAGGTAACAATATAATGTCATCTCTCGGCTGCCTTGTATAGGGTCACAGAGTTGTGTGATAGCCTCTCAACTTAATTAGTTTGAGGCTCTGCTGTTATTAATGTTGTCAGTAGAATGATTTTATACTATTAAAGAAATATCTTTTTCATGTTTCATCAATGTAGTCAAGAGATGAAATAAATGCATTTAAGTGACAGAATTGTAAGCATACATGCACCATGTCATGAATCTTTGAGTGTAATTTCCTTTAATTGAGGCTGTGGGTAAAAATGATCTACTGGTTAATTCCAGGTGTCACGTCTTCCTCAGGTCTCCTTTTGCCGCAGTGGCCGATTACTCCCTGACCAGGAACAACGTGATCCAGCTTTGTCTAGAACTAACCACAATCGTGCAACAGGTACGGAACACCGGAACTATAGCTCACACAGCTTTCTCAACCTTCTATTTTTACTGACTTGGCAAAGTATTTTAAATGGGTGAGATTTTTAAGGGCACAGGTTTATCGAGTGGGATGATTATTTCAGGCCAGAGGATTGTGTGGAAGGAGGACAGAGATGTTCTTTCTCACTTAGCGCTCGCTGCTCTGGACTGAAATAGTGGATCTGCTGTATAGGGCATGATGACAGCCAACTTCCTGTGGGAGGAAAGAGAAACTGATGTCCCAGAACTTTTGCGTTTTCAAATTAGGCCAAAATGGTGTGCGTTTCGTGTGTGTGTGCTCGTGCGTGTGAGTGTGTGTTAGAGAGGGCTGGTATTTTTAAAGCTGACTGACATGCATGTTGTGAAAATATACGTTATATAATAGTCCTAATTACTGCAAAGCCGCAGCTAAGCAACGCTCCAAATACGTTCCCGCTTAGTTATAAAAACGCTCTAATGCCGGACAGCGGAGTTCCTTTCAGAAAGTGATCGCCACCACCCACATAGCCGGCTCAGAGTGGTGCAAGGAAGAGAGAAGGTGAGGTGAGAAGAGGAAGAAATGAGCAAAGGAGGTGGAGAGAAATGAGCACAGGCATAGTGTGGGAGGGCTGACTCACTCACACCGCACTCATCTGTCTGAGTAGGAGAGGGAACTCAGGCATCGCCTGCACCTCATAGATGATTTGTCTACAGGACTGGCACCAGCACACATACTGGCCTGCCTCACTTGCTTTCATTAGTAAATAATTAGGATTTCCTGTTGGCTAAAGGAGTGTTCTCAGTTCTACTTGTGGTTACAGATGCATAAGATGTAGTGTGAAAATGTATGACTCAAGAAAATGCACATCAACATATTGTAAATATATTGTAAATATTTACAACATATTGTAAATATTTTTATGAACTATATGATCCAGTGCAAAGTCAAGAACATTAGACCATGCTCCAAACATGTCTGGACAATTTTGATAGACATTATTACACATATGTCTACACATTTTTTATTCTTTCCTTTTTTTCCCCCAGGACAACACTGTGTATGAAACAGAGAATAAAATACTACACGTGGTAAGAGACGACCTGTATGTGCGTATGTCTGTGTGTGTGTGTGTGTGTGTGTGTGTGTGTGTGTGTGTGTGTGTGTGTGTGCATGTGATTTAAGAGCTCTGCAGCTCATCTGTGCCACACTGCAGTGCTGGTCAGGACACCGCTGCCCTCTTCTGCTATAAATACCATGACAATACCACGTGCCTTCCGAGAGAGACAGAAAGAAATCTTCAGCTGCTGCGCCAAGAATTTTCTCGTCTAAATATTGTGTATTCATTTGTGAAGGGACAGAAGGACAAAAGGGAGATGGATGAATAGGTGACGTTATGAGGACAAGTCTGTGGCAGCCTCAAAAGAGATGTAATGCAAGCAGTCTGTCTCATGACGATGCTGCGATCACACAGAATCTCTTATCCTCAGCACAGATGGTGTTGAGGGGCATCACAGTGACCATGCAGTCAAAAGCTTAGCATATTGCAGCACAGCATGGGCTCTTGATTATGGCAAGAGCTAAACTGCTTGGTTCATCAGCTGAGCAAGCAAAATGACTGTCAACTATCAATTCACAGATTGTCATCGATATTTAATCTGTTTATTTTCTTTATATTTATTATTTCAACTTAAATATTTAATATTGTAGAAATGGTTATAACCAGGCTATTAAACGTTATATTAAAGTTATATATGATATATTTAAGTATTTGTTTTATTATTTGATACATTTTATTGGAATAATAGAAGCTTTTAAGAAAATCTTTTTTTCCCTCTCACCTTCATCCTTTTTCCTTGTTTCTTTTCTCTCTCCCTTTAGTGTAAGATGCTCTCTGATGTATGTGACCATATTATCACCCTCTCCTCAGACCCGATGGTATCCCAGGCTGCTCACCTGGAGGTGATACAGCTGGACAATATCAAATCGACAGAGGGGCTGGTAGGTGCCAGGACATGATGTGTGCTCTGTGATCTGCATATCTTTCCTATCAGTTTCACTGTGGATTATGGTACAAACCCAATTCCAAAAAAGATAAATCTCATAAATCTATATTCTATTCACGTTGAAACAAAAACACATCAAATGTTTCAACACGTCTACTGTCCATATATATATATAGTATATAGTAATTGAATCAGAATCAGAAGGAGCTTTATTGCCAAGTAGGTTTGCACTAACATGGAGTTTGTTTTAGTGGCAGAAGCTTATAATTGCACATGTTTAATGTAGGATGGAAATAAAAAGTAATGTAAATAAAATAAGAATAGCATTTTTATAAGAGAAGAATTGATATAATACTATGGCACAGAGAAGTAAAAGTAACATTGGTATTGCACATATTTTTATTTTATTGAGCAATGACAAGGGGCATGGTGGCTTATTGGTTAGCACGTTCGCCTCACACCGCCAGGGTCCGCGTTCGATTCCCGTCTCGGCCATGTGTGTGTGGAGTTTGCATGTTCTCCCCGTGCCTCAGGGGGGGTTTTCTCCGGGTTCTCCGGTTTCCCCCGGTCCAAAAACATGCGGAAAACATGTGGAAAACATGTGGAAAATTTTCCCTAGTGTATAAATGTGTGTGTGTGTGTGTGTGTGCCATGCGATGGGTTGGCATTCCATCCAGGGTGTATCCTGCCTTAATGCCCATAGACGCCTGAGATAGGCACAGGCTCCCCGTGACTCGAGGGAAGATCGGATATAGCGGTAGAAGATGAATGAATGAATGAATGAATGAATGAATGAGCAATGACATTTAAGTCTTCATGAGGTAGATTGCCTGCAGGAAGAAATGTTTCTTGTGCCTGGCTTCTTGGAGCTTGGTCTGTGAGGAGACCAAATAGAAGGAATGTTGTCCAATGTGAATCTGATACAGGATTCTTGCTGCTCAACAGTTTTGAGTGACGTTTGTTGTATTTTTTATTTCATAATTCCTATACCATCAGAGATGTGGCTTTTTGAACTGAGCACTGAGAACAAGCCAGATGGACGCTCTAAGGATAAGCTTCATTCATGAGATTCATTATTCTCCTTTCTCTAGAGAATGCCTTCTTCTTTGAATAATAAGAGTTAAATAGTATTTGTGAAAAACCTGGAAAACTGTGTTTTTGCACAGGTGTTATGCAGTGATTTCCATTACAGAATCATGACTGTTTAAATGTCAGTCCCGCCCGAAGGTGCAAGATTGCAGGCATGATGATATGTTCTGTAAATCATGATATATATGTTGAGGATCATTCAACTGATATTGTTCCTCAGTTTGTAGACAAAGTCTTTCACAAATTGATAAAGATCTGCCCATCTTTACTTCAGAGAGATTGCCTCTTTAAGTCTTGCCCCGTCCCAACTATTTATAGATGTTTTTCTATGGTTAGTTGTGAATAAATTATGAGTTTCTAATATTTGCAAATCAATGCATTCTGTTTTTATTACAGTTTTATTTTTTTTTGGAATTGTGGTTTAAAAGCTATATATACAATAATCAGTCTCTAATCTGTCTCTGATAATAATGTGCATTTTTTTTGTGTGCATTTGTCCATATTCATGTTACAGTACATGTACGTTAGTCACAGTTATGGCGGCATGAACTATGTGACTGTGAGTCACAGAGAGAAGAGTGACATTTATACCTTTCTATAGAATTGAATGCAAGGTCTGTTATAAGTAAAGGAATTGTTGCCTCTCTGCATGTTGAACTTGTCGAACCTTGGAAAGGAGGCATGCCCAATGTTGTCATTATTTTTTTGTTTCACAAATTGTGTATATTAGATAGCGGCGGATTTGTCACGACAACCAGTTTAAAAACATGAATGAAAATGAATGAATGATATACTGTGTTATAACCGGTAACAAATTGTGTATAATTTTACTATTTTTGTATTACAGCTCTAAATCATATTATACCTCAATTTTGACAGTTGTAATGTCACATAAGCAGAGCTACACATTCCTAGTCTGAGGTTGTATGCTGCATGTAGTGGCTTAGGGAAGCTTAGAGCAGTAATGCTCACGCCCACGCATGCACGTATATTCCAACATATACACAAACACGGAGACACACACTGCAGCACTTTCTGTCTGTGCTGAATGGAGGCAGAGCAAAGGCAGATAAAAATAAACCAGCTCTCAGATACACGATATTTCTCCCTCTCCCCATTCTGAAGCTTGGGTATCAAAGTCTGTTACAGTGTGCCGTTGTACATTTGTCTATTGTGTGTGTGACAAGGATTTTCAAGCAACTGCTCTGAAATGTTTGTGCCCTTCCCTAGGGCATGTACATCAAGTCGACATATGATGGCCTACATGTCATCACAGGGACCACAGAGGGGGTGAGGGGCCATTTTTTTAAATACTTGAGCTATTTACAGACCTAACTGAATAAATAAAGTTGCTCACATGTTGAGACTAATCTGTGCCAAGGTGAAAGATTTTAAATGAGCAGTTTTTAATTTTGGACTTTCTTCCGATTGCATAGTAAATCACATAGGCGTTAAAAACAATGCCATGTATTGTCCTTTCTCACACAAGCGCACCTACTGATCAAACCATAGGTTTCATAATTGGCTTTGTAACTGGGTGGCAGGAAAACTATTTAGGCTAGAAATATGCAAAATAAAGACCTTCATTTTTATAAACTGAGGCATTTTGTAGTTTTTTTTTATTAGAGAAGTATACAAACTGATTTTTACTGGCCTCAAAGAAACAACAAAATGAACTGAATATGATTCTAAATAAATAATATCATATGAAATAATATACCCATGTTAGTCCTGTAGATAGACATGTTACATAATTGCAAGCAAGTATGTGAATATGAATTGAGGACAAAATAAGTAGATGAGAGGTTTGCTTGTTGTAATAATTCTAAATGGTCATAAGTATGGTATCTGCTCTTTATTTATCACATTACAGTTTCCAATTTAATCTTATAATTTCCTCCACTCTTGTGGTAAGATTCTCCACTAGACTTTGGTGTGTTTTTGTGGAGACTTGTTCTCATTCCTAGACTGATGTAGGGTGAGGAGGCCTGGGGTGCAGTCAGTGCTTCAATTCATCCCAATCCATGCAAAGTATATCTTCCTGGAGTCTGCTTTGTGGACAGGGACATTGGAAAATGTCATGCTTCTAAATCCAAAGATGTCATAGAATCGTGTGCTGTCGGCTTTGCTTTGTTTGGGAAAGAACCAAATACGGAAGGGAAATTCGGCTGTCCCAATACTTTTGCCCACTTAGTGCATTTGGATGTCAAAGAGACTTCACAAACTTTAGAATTGAAATTATATCTCAGATAACAGAAATCTAAATTTAAATAATTTTGAAAAACTGTTAAAAAATGTTTATACGGTATTTGTGAAGGAAAAAAATTTAAATGCATAAAATAATAATAAATAAAAAAAAATACTTAATACATTTAATAATATGCAATTAATACCTGTCCTACATTTATATTTATTTGTTTGTGCAATTATTTTGTCTAAAGACACATTTAAACATGTAGTTTTGCATTGCCTTTGCCATGTACTATATCTTGGACTTTTAAACTCGAACTTCTCAAAATTGCATATTTATTGAGGTAGACATCATGTGTTAATTTGCTCTTGAAAGATGCAGACACTATCATGCAGTATATCATGGCATTAACAGCAAGATAAATATGTAGCCAGAATTTGTAGTTGCAATTTAGCTATTGCTATTAATAGGAATCCTTTAATTAAAGTGTACTCTGACATTTAGAGACCCCTTGCCTTCATTGGAATATTAGTGAGCTCCAAATAAATGGTACACAGTACAAATTAAATGAAACATGGGTGTAGTTTTGGTAATTGAAAACACACACATCAAGATAATGAAAACACTAGTTTGTGCACAGACATTATAAATAAATATATAAATAAATGTTAAACCTGGAAACTATAAATATAAAATAAGTGAAAATGTTAGAAAATAAGAGAAAATCTGAGCAAATACATTAGGTAATGATAAAGTGGTAGTTAAAAATAATGCAAGTATATATTGAAATGTGCAAGTAAATTGGCCCCTCAGTGTACACAATTTACCTTTATGGAATTTCCTGACAAACCTGATACTTAAAGAAATTCCGATTATGAGTATCCAGAGCCATGAATAAACTACCTTTATATAATATATTTGTATCTGTTCACTCTTTCACTGTCTTTCGAAGTTACTTTTTTCTTTTCCTTTATCCATTTCAGTCTCCGGCCGACCGCTGTAAGAAAATCCACGCCGGTGATGAGGTCATTCAAGTCAATCATCAGACAGTGGTTTGTGTTGTGTCTGTTGTTCGCATTTTAACTTCAGCATCCACTCTGTTCACTCTGTGGATGTCAAGTGCCGTGCAAAGCACACTGAAAGCAATAAAGTACAACTTTGTTTATTCATTCATATATTTTGTTATCCGATTTTAAATAGGTGTGTATTTTCGTGGTTGTGTAGGTGGGCTGGCAGTTAAAGAACTTAGTCAACTCTTTACGTAGTGATCCAGCTGGAGTGTCCTTAACACTGAAGAAACGTCCTCAGAGCACTCTCACGTCCACTCCTGCCTTACTGAAGAACATGAGATGGAAGCCTCTGGCCCTGCAGGTACTTTTTTAGGCTCTGTGTCAATGGATAGAAATGTTGTTTAAGTGGTATGTGCAAATTCATGATCCACAGTGATCCAGCCCGCTGTATTAAAAGCCATCTCTCTATCCTCGGGCTCGAACCAACTGGAGCGCGTGGCAAATTTTTCTCCTCCTTCTCCTCCTCCTCCCTCTCCCGCCTGTACTTTACTTCCTTTACTTTGATCTCTCTATTTTTTTTAATTCTGCATTGTGTTATTCAAATGAAAATGGATTTGCCACAAATAATTCAAGTACTTAACGTACTTTACGAACTGTTCTCGCAACTTCTGTGTTCGATATTTTTTTTTAAATAAAATGGCAATAGAAGGTTTTTGGAAACCTGATTAAATGTCACAATCATCAGAGTGAATACCAGAATGGTGAACTACAATTTTCTGTAATGAAGAGTTCAGATTAGAACCCTGATAGAGAGAGAGAGAGAGAGAGAGAGAATGAAAGAAAAGAAAGAGGGATGAGAAAACATACAGTTTTTCCAGCAGTGTCCAATATTTTGAATTAGAATATAGGATGCTTATACATATGCAATATTTGCATGGAAATGAGCAAACATTAATGAGGGATGACAAACACATATGCAGCTCGTACACAGAATATGTGTGAAACGAATATAAACATGAGATCAATATGTATATTATAAAATAACATTCTTCTTTCAGCCCATCTTTCCTGCAAGCCCCAGCAGCAGCGCCGCCACACCCACCAGCACCCTGAGCACACCGTCCAAGCGAGACAGCTGTGCCCTACAAGACCTCTACTTTCCCCCTCCACCGGACGAGCCATATGCACCCAGGTAGACACACACTCGCTCACAAAATCAGCACACCTCATATTCAACAGCGGAAAAGGAAAAGACGTGTATAAAGGAACATATGCAGGCTGCATTAAACTTACAGATAGGTGAGGAGAATGACATGGAATCCATCCACAAGAGGACCTTTCTCCTCAATACTATAATTACATAAATTTGAATAAATCTTCTCTTTAATGATGGTTTTATGTATTAGCAGAACATCTGTATTCATATGTAAAATGAATATAACTTGTAGGGAGGCGCTATCTTACTGATTAAGGCATTAGATCTGTCAGTTGTCAATTCATATCACAGGCACATCAAGCTGCCACTCCCCAGCCCCTATGCAAAGCCGTTATCCCCATAGCTGTTTGAATGACATAAACGTAAGCTCTGGAGTTCATCTGTGAAATGCTATAAATGTAAAACAACGGAAATGTACTGCTCATTTTGCCCATGTTCAGCTCTAGATTAAAGATATCTAGTATTTACCATTAATGTTCACTCAGACAATTTCTATGCAAAGAAGATCTTTATTTTGCATCCGTGGCACTAGACAGACTATAAACACAGTGCGCCAGATGAAATCTCTCATAGCACACTATACCTGAAATGCACCCACGGGAAATGGAAACACTAAACGCTTTATTTTTCCTTGCAGAGAGGGCACAGCAGTTGACACTTCACAGCATGAGGTGGTTAAGCGTTCTGAGTCGCCGAACTCTTTTCTAGACCAAGAGTGCCGGCGGCGGTTTCCCGTGATGGAAGAGGACGCTGTCCTCTACTGCTATGAGTATGATCCGAACCGGGGACCTCCTCCAGTGCGCAGGGACGGCACTATGACATATGGTAAGTGCTGTGAACTCCTGTTGACTCATTACAGGTTGACGTGGCTTGAGATTGAACTGCGGATTCCATAACCAAACATACTTTGGCAAAGCTCTGAGGTTGCCTTTACACATGCAGCATAAATTTCTGTGGAACTTTTGAACCCTGGTGCATTTTTCCCCTTGTTGTGGCTGATTTTGGCAGGTGAGGATACTGCAATCACACCGGTGCTCAGACGGAAATAACTAGTCTGAAAGACGCTTTCTGCCTAGAGATCCAAGTGCACTACAAGGTTTTCGATTTCTGTGTTTTGATCCTGAATTGACCCGACTTGAGGACGTGAAGAAAAGACTGCACAGAACTCTGTGTATTTTAAGTTGTAGCAGGTTTGATAGAAACGAGCTGCTGAACTGAACCAATGACAGTGTTACCGCATTGCAGAAATATAACGTGTTAGGAATATTTCAACTGAAAAAATTGCCGGATGTGATCAATAAAATCTATTTTTAGAATGATTTCATCATCCTTGTTCTTTGTCTTGATAATATATTGTGATTTGTTTTGCGCAGTTAGTTAAAAGGTTGTGCAAGCCTACACATCCATCAGACTCACTGTTTTATTTGCTTTTCTGTTTTTGGTTTTCAAACTAAACCAAATAATATGACAGAATTCATGATTTTCTTTAATTCAAGAAACAAAAACAAGTAAAGGAATAAAACAAGCAAAACAGTGATACGTGTTAAAGTGCCCTGGTCAGTGCTAATTCAGTTCTTATATTTGATTTCCAGTCAAATTACAACTGACTGATCAGATTGATTTTCTTGGACTATAGTTACATTTGTTCATTACACTGCCTATTACTAAAATAAAAGCAATGGGGTAATGAAAACAAATGCGAACAAATGTATAACGATCTGAATCTGGAGAATGTTTAAAGTGATTCTTATGCTACCGTTTAACCATGTTAAGCTTAAAAAAGCCCTGTTTTTGACCTGAAGAGCAAAGCATACTAAATAACCATATATATGACCTAAATGACCATTTATAGATGCATGTCTGGAATTCGGATTGTAAAAGATTCGGTTGTATAGGTTTTTTGTTTAACTTGAATTAGAATGTAAAATTGGATTATATCTACTTTTGTCATTCAAAGCAACCTTGACTGAACATTTCTTGGCCATACTCCTCCAGATAACATTCCGTTTCTGATGTTTTTATATATATATAAATATATTTCCTATTTATCAGAAAAATAAGTGCTGTTCTGTACTGTGTGAGGTGCAGTGTGCTGATTAGCGTTGTGTGATTCTGATTCACTTCGTCGGTATGTGTGAGCCAGGAAGGCTGAGGCCCATCTCTATGCCGGTGGAGTATAACTGGGTGGGCGACTATGAAGACCCAGCCAAGATGAAGAAAGAGCTCAGGAGAGGTGGGTGAGGGAGGAGGGAGAGACAGAAGCAGTAGGAGGGCAACGGGTGTTTTTTTTTCTTTTTTTTTTTTTTTTCTTTTCTTTTTTTTTTTTTTGTGCCTAAAATATAAATAATGATTCGGATTTCCGTCCAGTGTTCTCTGACCCTCATACTTCTTCTCGTCGTGCTTTGTAATTTTGTGGTTTTTGCTCTGTGTCGATCCTCCCTCCCTGCTCTCTCCCGTTTTTTCCTCAGTGTGCTTCACTGTTTCGCTGCATGTGTGTGATCCTCTTTGTCTGAAGAATTCGGAATTTTGTGCTACCCCATTGCCATGGAAACTCTTGGCAAGATGCTGGTATTTGATTCGCTGCGAAAGGGTGAATGACAAAGTGAGTGAGTGCAGAGGGAATTCAGTCTGTTTAGTCACATTTACAGACTGTACATATCAAGGATCAAGTTTCAGCGTCATTTGTCACATTCACAACATGGTAATGTCAGCTGTACACTGAAGTGAAAAATTCCAGAACCGTGCAGCACAAAATACTGTATATATCAGAAGATAAAAGAGGGAGACGAGAGAAAAGAGGGGAGAAGGCATCTTAATAAGCCATGTCATTATATTTGGTCACTAGTACACAATTGCTACTTGTTTCACTCATCAGCGGCTCTCTGATGAGACGTGCAGATTTATTAGAGTGGCCATGGCAGTGGTGTTTCCTCACGTTGCAGTAATTAATGATAATTAATTGTCATTATCACTGTGCACACAGAGAACTCCATGCTTCGTTATGTCGGAGAGGATAAGACGGGCTCCGAGGAGTATGCGATAGCACGCAGCAGCAGCAGACGGAGCAGGAGAAAGAATGAGAAAGGGAGTAGCCCCGCCCATTACGCCTTGGTTCCAGCGCTTCAGATGGAAATGCTAAGACAGGAATCAATAACCACGCCCACCTCAGATACCTCCTCCATTATATCACGTGAGTGGCCCATAAATCTGTCACTGAAGAAAGTCATCAGTCATCAGTGATTTTATATTCTAAAGATCAGACTAATTTATCCAATCTATCTTTTAGTGTCCTCCTGTTATGTCACAGAGGCATTGCAATGTAGTTTTGGGCACAGTAATGTGAATAAAAATAGAAACAAAGTTGAATTTAGCTATAAGGTTATGGGCCACCGATCTAATATATGTTAAATTATTATTATCACAAGTTAGTATCATTCCCTGACCTAGGCTCCACCACCTTAACTTTCAATGTATAAATATCTGCTAGAAGTAATATGGATATATATATTTTGCCCACAATTTGTATATATATATATATATATATATATATATATATCTATAGAGAGAGAGAGAGAGAAGAGAGAGAGAGAGAGAGAATAAATAATAAATAAAGTATTACAAAGTCTAGCACAATTGGCTAAAGTGATTCATTAAATTAATTTCAGGCCTATATTTTGGTAAAGACAAATTGATTTTCATGAATTTTTGCATTGAGCATACCTGGATACATTATTTTTTGCAGACATTTGATCAGTCTTCAGTGCTGACAAAGTCCAAAAAGAAACTAAGAGGTGAGTCACTGTATGTTTTGCAGTTTCCCAATTTAAAGAATGAGATTATTTAATCCCAATATCCCAATACTTTACCTATAAAACAGCTTCTTTTTTCCCCTTTGTCTTTTTGTAGCTGGTTCACTATCATCCATCAGTAAGCGCAGGATTTCCTGTAAGGACTTGGGACAAGGTGATTGCGCAGGCTGGCTCTGGAAGAAGAAAGATGCAAAAAGTTACTTTTCTCAGAAGTGGAAGAAGTACTGGGTGGTTCTAAAAGACACCTGCCTCTACTGGTACATCAACGAGGAGGTGAGGGGGCCCTTTTCTAAATAATAATAATAATAATAATCTCATGTGAATCGTTACTGAGATCTTAGTTTTTATTTCTGCAGGATGAGAAGGCAGAAGGCTTCGTCAGTCTCCCTGAGTTCAAAATCGATCAAGCAAACGAATGCCGCAAGAAGTTGTATGTGTTTTCTTTTTTTTATTTTAACTTTGGATTAATAATCATAATTGTTCTAACATTAGTGTCTCCAAGACAGTTCTGAGGGATTTTTTTTGCTTTTTAAGTGCATTTAAGGCATGTCATCCTAAGATCAAGAGCTTCTACTTTGCAGCAGATAATGTTGATGACATGAACAGGTAAAAGAATTAAATCCTATAATAACAGCACCTTTTAGTTCTATATTACACCCTTTTGGCAGAATGTAGCAGCTTTGCAGCTGCTTGCTTTTTTTTTTTGCTCTTTTCACAGATGGCTGAGTCGATTAAACATGGCAGCAGCAGCTCACTCGGAACAGGAGAGGATTCGGCAGGATCATGGTGAGAGGATGCCTTTACACTTTAATGATCATGTTAGTGATGATGAGCTGTTAGTTGGTGCTTCTATAATCTATTGTGAGTATATTTGATGTATTTGATGAACTTTCTCCATTATCTATAAATATACTGTAGAATGTAATTAAAAGATTTAAAACCTGTCTACTAAAACTATGTGGCATTGACAAACATTTTATATCCATAAATTATTTGTTCATAAACATAGTCATGCAATAAGGCATTATAATTAGCCAGGCATATCTTCTATTAATTTCAGCATAGTTTTTATTTGTTTCATTATAGTTACAGAACAATTTATCGCCTTTAAAGCATAATGTTCTTCAAATGAATTTACTGAAAAAATAGCTGAAATTGTAGCCAGTTGCTTAGGCCCCCTAGTGGTAAAGAAGCAGAAATATTGATTCTTACTGTTAAAATCAAAAAAAGTAATAAACTGAATATCACCTTACAAAGTAATAAATTATCTATAGCTATAGGACATGTGTCTTATGGAGCATACAAAAGCTTAACAGACACCATTCATGAGCACTTTTTAAACATGACAGATATCCCAAGGAAAACTGGCAAATTATTTGAAACATAACAATCAAAATACTTTTACTATATAGGAATTTTTGATTCACCAATGCAAAGACAAATGTTTCTATGTTTATACAACATTTCATGTATTTTAATACATTTAGTAGTTTGAATGTTGGTCTCACAATGAAACCGTAGTGGTTTTAGATTTTGACTGTCTGCATATTGGAGTTTGCTTTGTAGGTTTCCTCTGGGTACTGGTTTCCTTCCCCAGTCTAAAGACATGCATTATACACTGATTAGCATTTTCAAATTGTTCATTGTCTGTGTGTAATTGTGCCGTGTGGTCAGGTGGCATTCTGGGTTCCATAGACTGAGCTTCAGGCTCCCTTGAGATCGTGCGAAGGATAGAAGATATATGGATCTATTTTGGCAGATAATAGAAAATAGATAAGCACATTTAATTAAAGCAAGTGCACGTGGGGCGAAGTGGTTAAGGAGGTCAATGTAGCCAAGAACACATTCACTACCCTTCTGCAGATTGTTGTAGTAATGAACGGTTCTATTGCATACCATGTGGCAGTGTGGCATGTCAAGTGTAAATGAATTCTTAGATATTTGTTTTGTTTTCCCTCCTGTCTTTTATCCATTCTCAGACTACTGGAGTGAGAGTGACCATGAGGATGTCGAAAACCTGTCATCAAAACAGAACAGCCCTCCACCCCCCTATGACACATATCCTGCCTTAGTATGTCACACAGCCTGATCCAAGCAAATCCAAGCCTGATTTTTTTTGTCCTGATGTTGAATAGAAAAAGCACTATTATTTTTTTTGTAGCGTTCTGTACATTAATGGGCCTGTCAGACCCGAGATGAAAGTTTCAGACATTAAGGTAGTAAGGAATATATGAATAGATGGGAAGAGAAGATAAAATAGAGAAAGGAAAGATGAAAAATATGAAAGAGAAATAGGAAGGCAGCTGAAGCTCTTATTAATTATTAAAGCTCTAGAGACCAGCTTTGTGGCAGTAGATTTAGAGACAAAAAGGGCTTTTTTAAAGTGAGATCCTGTGGTACCAGAGCCTGCTAATCTTCTTGAAAGAAACACAAAACAGACAACTTAAAATACTACGCATGAGAGCTTTGTGTGTGTGCAAGTGCATGTTCTCATTTCAAATTCAAAGTCTAATATTTGGTGACAGCTCTGAGGCACCACAGAGGCAAGCTACATTTCTGCTGGTATTTGGTATTTCCTTCCAATCATGCCACTTTTAGACATGAGTCCAACAACTTTTAGACATGAGTCCACTGTTAAACTGTGCGCATTAAAAATCATAAATTCACTCAACTATTAAATGTTTAAAATTCTTAAATATCATTTACACAAAAGAAGGTATTGGCTAGTGTATTTGGCTAGTATTACACTGAAGTGGCTAACATAAATAGATCAATATTTATCATTACTGATTTTTACTAAAATTAAAATATGTGGCAGTACAATTACTAGCATAGGTTAATATGAAATACATGGTTGAGATTGCAAAAACAAAAACATCTGTCTAACACAGTGATGATGAAGTTTAAAACTCCACTGTTATAATATGAGCCCAAATACTAGCAAGTAATTTATAGTAATTTATAATTTTTTAGCACTGCCTCAGTGGTTTCCCTTGCATTTAACATTTTCTTTTTTACTTGCCATCCTGCAGCAGGTGAGCCCCTATCCTGAACCCAAACACATTCGGCCTCCATCCACAGAGACCGTGCAGCCTCGATCTCCCCATGACGACTACCAGCAAGACCCCCACTGTTCCAGCATGAGCGGCTCCAGCTCTCCCTCGCGCAAATCCTCCAGCCAGAGGCGCTCATGGCAGGACCTGATTGAGACGCCTCTGACCAGTTCGGGTCTTCACTCGGCGCCAGGCCACACTTTTGCAGTCTCTGCCCAATCAACTACCTCCAACCTCTAGGAAGGGAAGTGGAAGATGCTGTATGCAGGGGCACCTCTTAGAGCCCAATGGAGCCTTGCCTGTGGAACTTCGAATCATTATATACAGCGCAAAATTGTTAGTACCCTTTGGTCAATGAAAAAAAAAGCACAATGGCCACACTGCCACCTCAGCGATGCCCAAAAATGATGGTCCGCCCATGTTAATTGAAGGTGTGAACGCCATAGCCATTGGGCCGATATATATGGCTCCAGGCTGGGTTGTTTGGTGATATGGTGTGTTCCCTCGACATGGACCAGAGGAAGCTCTCCTCTGCTAGACCAACCCGGGATACTTTGATCCCGAAGCCGTGCCGCCCAATCAACTACCTCCAACAGCTCGGCTAGGAAGGGAAGTGAAACACCGCAGTTTTACTCTGCCACGTGACAGTGGCCTGCATGCCATACTGGCAGCCACTGCAGGGGCACCTGAACACCGAGATATCCAGCAGTACCAGCTGGGTCAGGCCTACACCAGAGATGCAGGTAATAGAGATACACTAGAGAGATGAGCACATTACTTTGCTGGTCAGGCCTCACTTTAACTGACTTTCTCTACTAGAGAACTTTTTCTTTCATTATATATGTTTGAATCAGTCTTGCTTGAATGTCCATATTTTAAGGATGAGAACTGTACCCGAATTTATTGGTAGAGGAACTACTTTTATCCAGCAGGAATTCATGAGGCTACTAAAAAGTAGGCTGTTAACAGATTAAAATATTTAAACGTGACTAATTGCATGACTGCAACGAGTTAACTCATGATTAATTGCTCGTTATTATGTTTACTTGTATTAAAAATGAATATTTTCCATGTCTTAATACTCAAAATTTCACGCAAAAAACCTTCCTCTAATAAAATTATTATAGCTTAACTAAAAAGTAGGGCTGTCAATAGAGTACAACATTTGATCTTGATTAATCGTATGAGTGCCATGAATCATGTGTGATTGCTATGAATTATGCTCAATTAATCACACGATCGCTATGTTAACTCATGAAGGGTTGTGTCATGCACACCTAATCAGGATAATTTGGGTTAATTTAGGAAGTAGATGCACGTTACTAGTGTTTTTTTGTTAATAAAACATTTATCACCTATTTTATATTCCATCCTAACATTACAAGCCGTAAGCTCGGCTTTGGAAAGGTCAATGCTGAAATTATCTGGGAAGGACACGGGCTGAAGTTTCTTTATTCATTTGTTCGTTTTATTATTCAGCATGAAAAGTGCCCAGTGTCTCATTCATTCTCATTAATAGTGAGTTAATAAAATTAATGACGTTAAAGTGTATTTGTGTTAATGCATTATTAATGCATTACTTTTGACAGCCCTACTAAAAAGCTTTCCAACTGATTGCCCATTTACATTCACTCACACAGGCTCAGTGTCTGTGTCTATTTTTCTTTCTTTTCCTTCCCCCTGTTTTGTGACTGACCAAATTGTAGGCTGTCTGAGAAAAAGTCTGAGATTTTTTCTGAGCTTTGTATCCTTTGTATTTTCTTTTTATGACCATTATAACCTGGTCTATCTGTACTTTTTCATTGCTATAGAGACTGATTAGGATTTTTAAGAATCTGAGGGAAAAAAGCATGCAGAGCATCCTTGCATCCTGTGGATATTACATGCCCCTTAAAATCTACGTAAAAGAAATGACTTTTAAAAAATCAAATGCGCACCACACAACTCTATGCAAGACATATTGTGTAGAATGTTTTAGTATTATAATGACATGGAATCTTTTAATGTTGCCAGCTTTACACATATCAGAAACAGAGCAAACCTAAGATAAAATCTGTAGGTAAAAGAGCATTAATTTGGGCAGATTTCACGCAAGACACAAGCTTTTAAACCAATATATTTTTTCCATATACTTGCCAAATTTTACAATTTTTTACCTTTTTTTTTAAAACCCTAAGCCAATAGCTTTTTTTGAGTTTGTTACATGTATTATGAAGAAAAAAAATAAGTCTCTGTTTCAGTTTGATTTAGACTCAAAGGTCTTATTATGCCTTTATGTCCATCCCTGTGGTATAGTAGGCTTTTAACAAATTAATAAACCATGAACAATTTGGCAAAATTCCAGTTTGCTCATCATTTGTTTGATATGTTCCATTCACAGCCATATAAATCCTAGCACTGAGCTCATGGGAGAGAGAAGCAGAGAAGTAGAGATCGATTTAATATACAGGGTGAAAACAGGGATCAGGTGTACCATGTTAGTCAGTTACACCTGTTGCCTTTTCCCCAAACATTACCTATTCACTGCTAGACTCTACTCCATTCTTCTACCAGTTAATCTTAAGCCTCCCTCAAGGCAGGAGAACATGATCTGATAATTAATGTCAGTAATATGCCTTTCAGGATCACTATTGAACCAAATTTGCCTTTCTATGCGTCTCTTAGACTACGTACACTTATCATAATACCTAACCTACTCTGTGCATGCATATACTGTTTTGTCTTTCTCTCTCTCTCTCTCACACACACACACACACATCGTCAGGACAGACATTGTGCCCCAGAGCACACGAGGAAATACTTTCAGCTTGTGTTAATGTCTCCTCGTGCCCCCTCCAGGGCCTGTATGTCTTTCTTGATCTCCAATTCTCTGCCTTTCTCAAAGCCCTCTGAAGGGCAGATTCAGAAGGTTCTTCTCCCCAATTTCATACAGCTCCGCAAGGTGAGCTGTATTTTACCGCATAATGAACCAATGATTTATGTAAGCGTTTTGCTTAGTCAATGTCAGTCGCTTATGATGTAAGAATTGCCACTCAGATATGTGTTACTGCCCCCTTGTGGTAGGTACAGGTACCATATATACATGTATGAAATAAAAAGACATGAAAATAAAGTATATAGAAATATATCAAATAGTTCTCTATATGATTACCCTCATTAGTCGATGCTGGCTTTTTTTTTTGCCACATATGAGTCTTGCCAGTAAATGGATGCAACATAGGTTGCTTTTCTTGCACTATTGCTATTGGCAATTAATAAATGTTTATAAAGATGTACACACCTCACTGTGACCAATGTACTATACAGAGTTGAGATGTACTGTGTGAGTTTCATTTATTGGTAAACAAAATACTAATTAATCACCAGTTTTAGTTTTTTTGTCATATGTACTGAAAAATTATTGAAATGCTTCATGATGAAATATACATTAAAATATTATCCATCAAATCTTAATTGGTAAACGTTGACAGTTTTAACTGTTAAAAGTTTGACCAAACTTGAACTATTTGCTTACTTTTCATAATCTTTTGCCCTGTTTTTTATCAACTGGACATCAATTCATTATGACTATTTTGATTATTTTTTAAACTCAATAGTTGGATTTTTTGATGGCTAAGAGGGTTTTCAGGCAAGCGTTATATTTGGGTATTACTATCATAATTTATAAAGTAGAACCAAATAATAAGAAAAATATAAATATTAAATTAACCTACGATTCTGTGATTCAGTGGTTGTTTTTGTGTTGTGTCAGTACATATATTAGTATTTAGCTAATATATATATATATATATATATATATATATATATATATATATATATGTGTGTGTGTGTGTGTGTGTGTGTGTGTGTGTATATATATATATATATATATATATATATATATATATATATATATATATATATATATATATATATATAAACACGCGTGCGCGCCACACACACACACACACACACACACACACACACACACACATACACACACAACACATATATATATATACAATACTTCTGTATTCATCATTCATCATCTTTCTTTTTTTTACTAAATATTTAAAATATTCATTTGGTTTAAATCTAGCACATACGAACACCTTCATACCCACATGACCCATCTTTTATGTGCCCTGTTTTCACTCTGCCATGTAAATAAAGGTTCACTCTTTTACATAACCTCACTCAGCGCATCTGGCACATAGTGTTCAGCACTGACCACTCCTTACACTTGCTCTGTGGTCCCCTGCAGGTATGGAGCGGGAACGCAGGCAACAGGCTGATTCGCTATGTGACCTGTATCGAGCTCTGGAAAGGGCCAGTCTGTCCCCTGTGAATGAACACCTTCCCACCAATCGTCTGGAGTACAAGCGCTCTTTTGTCCGTCGTGGTAATGACCCCTTGCTTAATGAGAAGCTGCACCGCCTGCGCATACTTCAGAACACATTCAAGGTAACACAAAGATTAGGTTATGGTAGTGAGATTTTTGGAGTTTGTAGAATTAGTCATATATTATATATTATTACATATATTATTACACATATGTACACATATACACATATAGTAATATATGTTATAGCATACTATGCATCCTATTCTAGATTAAGGATTTCTCTGAACAGTACCAGTTTTTTCCTCTTTTCTCTGCAACAGTAAGAACATAAATAAAATAAAGAGGTTAACACAAGGCAGTGAAATAGTACTGTATCTATCAACTACCTATACACAAAAAATTACATACATTTGACATAAAATACATAAAAATACATAAAATATTACTTCATATTCACATTTCTTGTGACCATTACAGTACTATTCAGACCCTTGGAATTGGTCAACTGAAAGCACTGCAAACACTACATGCCTCACATTTTCACCTGAGTAAACCTCAGAGTCTTCTGGAACATGACTGGCTTTGTATGTTTCATGAGACAACAATGTGATCATGTTCATGAATTTTTCAGTGAGAAAAAGAAGGCAGTGAAAAAAATGTTGCACTCTGACCTTTCTGCAGAATCCAGATCATTTATCTTTAATTGTACAACAATATTTACCTATATATTATTAATATATATATAATCGTAAAAATAATTTTTAATTGCTGTCTAGTAAGAATCACCCCAGGTAAGTGTTCGGCATTATATTAAACTACCATGTTCCATGTAATTAAATGAACTATTAGCTTACAAACTAAACTAGATTATATTTTGGCACTTTCTACATATTTAAAGTCACAACAGAAACAGATTCTTTGTTTAATTTTTAGTTGATTTTGATATGAATATTTTCAAAATATTTACAAAATATCCATTCACTAAATTGAAGCTAAAATGAAAGTTATGAGATAGAAGGATCTGTACCAAGTCCAGACCTAATCGCAAGACCTGAGCATTCAAAAAGAGATTTAAAACATCTGAAATTCTTTTTATGTTAATTGTTAGTTACTTTACTAAAATAAATGTATTTCACCTTCTTATAGGATGTCCCACTCAAAGAGGCTGAGACGAAGATTCATTCACCGGGATGTGTAAAGAGAGGAGAGTAGCATGGAACGCAGCAATCTTCACATCTGTACATAAAGACACTGTATATTAATGTAAGAGGAAGTTACCTTTGCCTCCATTTCCATTTTCTTCAGCTCTGCTACCTTGTGGACGCTAATTCACATGTACGCTGCCGGTCAAAGATTTTTGACAAAATATATTTAACAAGAATTTAAGTTTTTAGACAGTGTTAGTATTATCTGTGCCTCACAGTTCAGTGTTTACAGGGCTCAGAGTTAATTCCTGAGGGATATTGACTGGCTGGGGGGGGGCAGGGTGGGGGGGGGGGGGGGGGGGGGGGGGGGGGGGGGGGGGGCAGGGTTGGGGGGTTCCCATTCTTTCAAGTATCCATAAGGGTTTCTTTTAAAATCTGCTATCTGCTTCCAAAGTATTATGGTAGGTGAATTGGCTACTTTTAATTGCTTGTACATTTGGTTGTACATTTACAGGCAAAAGTGTGTGTGTGTATGTGTGTTTAATCACTGTAGTGGTCTGGCATCCCATGATCAGGCACAAGTAAATACTAAGAATGGATATATAAATGAATACACTACAAAATTGCAGCAATTGTGTGTAGTCTGCAACAGTCAGTCTCTCTCTCTCTCTCTCTCTCTCTCTCTCTCTCTCTATATATATATATATATATATATATATATATATATATAAATCAATTTGTTTCTTTTTCTGTATGTCTTATGTGATTCTAAACTATTTTTAAAGGTTCTTACAGTTTTTATTTTCGGGTTAAGAAATTAAATTCTCAGAACTACCGCCGCATTGTGTAGTCACTTGAGCATGCCATAAAAGCATTTCTTGTTGCTTTGAACAAATTGCAAATTTGGTACATTGGTACATTCATTTAATTGTTTGCTGTAAATTTGACTGTTGTTCCGTCATCATTAACTGTTTATGTTGCTCAAAATATATTATATTAGTTTCACCTGAATAGTCTTACCCCCAAAAACATCTGAGCATCAGTTTATTGCATAAGCCATTGACTGCAAAATGGTTCAACTATCTGTCATAATCTGTCAATCTTACATTTCTATTAAACTTTTTTTTGCAACATTAATTGATAAATTGTCAGATAAATCTTGAATTTCACTAATGAGGGAAGTGTACTGCATCATATCAACCAATGATCAACAAGTAAGTCAAATGTGACTCTTGTGAACATTTGGTGAGCATATATAGACACAACAAAACACAGAATAACAAATAGTAGATGAACAAGCAAGACATGAAGGAATATTAGAACAATACAGTAGAAGTATAAATTATGTCCAGTCTCAATATAAATAAACATTGAAACTGTACACTGTCATATTGACGAAATGACTGAACATTTTGACTATGCTGTTTGTGAACAATCGTATAAGTACGTGTTATTCTGATGGAACTGATATGTTCACTGGCACAAATACTTTTGTGTGATAAGGATTTTGAGAAAATATCAGGTTTTTTGCAAAAATCCAAAGTTCTGCTGTTTGTACAAAGTGTTTTAAGAAATGCACTCAATAGTTTCAGACATTGAGGATGATTCGAGAAATGGTCCAAAGCAGCTGAGAAATACTGTAATATATACATTAATTTATTTTTCAGTAGCTACTCTGGTCCGAATTTGAACTAGGCATGTGGCAGAAATATAGATATGGGATGCCAATTCATTACAGGGCACATGCACAACCATACATTATTAGTGAATTGAAAGTTGTCTGGAAAACTCAAAGGAAACCCACAAAAACTTGTGAAATGGCAAACAAACATTGAACAAGGCAGCGACCTTGAAGCTCTGACACAGCAATGCATCCTGCTGTGCCATCAGAATTGTTCATGTAAAATTGTTTGCTCAAAAACATTTTACTGGCAGTGTATTTATTAGATCTTTATTTGATCTTCATTAATATTCTCTGAGCTCCTTTTACTTGCCATATTTTTGCCATGTCTTCCTCCTCTTTCTTGATTTGGTTCTGTAATTGCACAATGTTAATATGTGGATATGAAGGCATTATTTTGTATATTGGTATATTGGTAAATTATGGTCTGTTGAAACCTTTGAAGTTTATGTATTGTTTAATGCATATTGGCCTTGGAGAAGTGAACGCACTTCCTTTGAGCTCCTCAACACTGACTGAACAAGTTAAACAGAACTGCTACTGTAGATGTTCCTCAGTAACTGATTGTGTTATTATTATTATTATTATTATTATTATTATTATTATTTTACTCTGCATGGCCACAGTCAAAGATGTGGATTTTGTGTGTTAAGTTCTCAATGGAAATTGCCTTTTCTTTTATCTTTCTAGCTGTAAAACTGTGTATGTCAATAGTTATAACATAAGGAATGACTATGTGTAATTGTTGTCAAACAAAAGAGAGAAAGGTGGTTGTATATCTAACATGTCATCATTGTCCTTGCTTCCATCTGGCTGTCTTATGTGTGACTTATGACTTTGGCTCTGGAATCAACCCATAGTACTATGTTGAACATTTTCAGTGTTAATTACACACCACTGCTAAACTGAAATGGTTAACCAGTAAAACCCTGTCTATTTTTGTAAGCATGATATTTATCCACCAGTTTGTATGTGGTTTTATATTATGAGCTGTGTCTTATTTGAAAGATAACTGATGGTGTCAATCCCTTTGACAGGATGAAACCTATAAGCAATTATGCTTGTTGTACTGTATCTCTGAGATGAAAAATAATTTTAACAATAAACGAATTGATGTTTTGTTAAATGTTTCTTTACACCAACTGCACTTTTATACCACTATATTCTAATTAAATCATAGGTTTATGACACTTGTTCTAATACATAGCCTTGTTTTTTGCTATTTCTAGAAAGGTTTTTTGACAAATGCGTATCAAAGTGTATGTTGAACCTCAGTAAATGTTGGCTGCTGTTAATGTTAATGCAATACATGATGAAAGGAAGTTGTTATAAGTCAAGGGGCACATGTATGGAATAAGATGATATATGCTGATATATGAGAACATAAAAAGGGTTTTGGAAAAACCGTGTATGTGGTAAAGAGTCATGTTATATGACCTTGGGCAAGAGCAGATTTGCTCGTGTGTACAGTACATTTATTGTTCAAGATCTGTTCTGAGTTATTTTATTAGCATAGCACAATAAATAGAAGCTTATTTGCATGAACACAAACAAAGTTTGCACAAGCTTCATAGTAGGCTTCATTATCAAAAAAAATTATCATCCTCACCTGAACCTATGTAAATTTACACACAAAGGTCCAATTATACACCAGGGTATTCACATATCTGTGAAAAGCAGCTGTATCTGTATCTGTGTGTTTTCATTTCAGACCTGTAGGAGCCTCCTGCTACAGCTGGCTATAAAGCAGGCTACTGTTTGACCTTGACCTTAATTAATAAGAGCTCAGCCTTTCTCGGCACAGGTCGAATTACAGTAATACTGTTCTCTTATATCCAAAGTATAAGATGCACCAGGAAATGTTGGTATGTTGGTGCTGTTACATACATAATACATACTGTAATAACCATGTTACCATTACATACATAATAATCATGAAATCATTACTATTAATGGCTTTTTTAACATATCAATGCAAAAGCCATAATACTAGATATATATATATATATATAGATATATATATATATATATATATATATATATCTCCACCCTACGAACTTGACACATGCTACAGAGTGTTGCAGATGGTGGACTGTGATTGAACACAATATCTTCATGCAAAAATATTTGACTCGCCCACATCTATACTGCGATACATTTAAATGAGAGGTTGGAGTGACAAGCTATTGACGCTATGTATTCCCGTTTATTAAGGGATTTGCTATGGAGCCACTATCTACCCTGCACAATTAATGAACGAATAAATAAACCAGTCAATAAAAGAAATGACATCTAGGTCCAATTATGTGTCACCGATTCATCCATATTCAACAATATATTCATTGTATATTCAACAATGCTCCATCTCTGCCTACAGCCTGCTGGAACATCTGCATGTATACCAGTACAATGTGTACAATTTAAAGGACATCAAGTCACTTCACGTCACTCGATCATGATATTTGCCCAAGGCACAGAACTGAACTTCCAACCCCAAATTAATGAACTGCCAGCAAAGAAACAATGCCAAGCACTGTTCCGGCCAAATGTACATATGAACTGTTTTATTTTCTGACTATTTTTTATTTAATGTGTCTTGTTATTTAGAAAAGGTTGACCATGTTTGGTCCTCAATTTTGACCCAGTAGTGGTTTTTGGTTCCCTCTATTACTGAGTTTGACACCACTCAGTAAACTGTCAAACTGAGACAACACTATGAACTGTTCATGCTGCATGCAGAGGTTTGTATGGCACAAGTGCAGACCTCCTACTCTTCTACAGTATACTGTCCCGCAGTGTGTTTGTGTGCGTGTGTGTGTGTGTGTGTGTGTGTGTGTAAGAGAGAGAGAGAGAGCTTCCCCCTCTGCCTACTATATCTCTAGCACCACTGCAGAGAGCAGCTCTGTTCCACTTTCACTTCTCGCCTCCTGTTCGCGTTTAAATACCGCTACACATTCGTCCATTTTTCCACACCGGCCGCCTTCTCCAGGCATGGCAGACGGCCTTGTCCCATCATGGCAGTGCGACATTACACCCTCGACTTCAAGCTCTCTGCACCAGGTAAGCGGGGACATGCGGGGGAAATGAATGAAGCGGAGGAGGAGGAGGCGAGAAGCGGCTCGGGGCTCCGGAGCAGCACAAGCCCGGGCCTCTTCTCCACTCGTCTCCTCACCATTCGCAGTGCCATATTATTGTTTGGCGAATGAACGAGCCTCGTCGTGCAGTCACATTCAAGAACTCGCACTCGCTAAATAGCTGTTTGAAATAAAATGCTTCAACATGCGGCATTTTGAACCGCATGCTGCTTGACCTTAAGGACATAGCATGTGCGCTAATGCTAATTCCTCTCAAGCTTGTACCGAATTGACAACACACACATATATCCTCACTCGCCATGCAAAACGGGATGCTAAGTTCATGGATGCTTTTAAAAACGACTCTTTTCCTTTAGTGTGTCTGTAAGACTGTGTAATAACTGCCTGGAATACAGACACTACAGTAACTAGCGTACTGCTAGCAGCAGTGTATTTTTAGGAATAATTGCTATATTAAGCACCTGCACAGATCAGATAACGCTTATCAAGGTATTACAAAAAATCTTCAAATACACAAACTCGACTAACTGGATGAATCTCTTGAATTTAACCAGTCAGTCAGTGAGTCTATGACAGTTAATCTGGTTTAATCTCTGTCTCTTTTGTGCTACCAGAAGCGTCGCACGTACAAATGGCAGGCGTACGGTTGATCATTTCTCATCCATCTGCTGCAGCTGGAGAAACTTCAGTTTAATGCACGTACATATTCCCAACCAACTGTCCTCGGCTTTCACTTCTCCCCGAACTCTTTTTCTATGGCTTTTATAGTGCATTAGTACAACAAAGCACAAGACTAGATCAAGCTTCTAAAATTTCAAGTCACATTTCTTCAAATGAAAGTTAATTAGTAATCCTTGCTCAAAGAAGTATGCGACTGACGTCACAGCATAATTAGCATATGTTTTTGTGGCGTCATTAGTCATAAAAGTATGAAACGTACTTAAATGTAAAAAGTATGAAATTGAGGGGGGGGGGACCTTTTTGTAATGGTACCAGAATAGAATCCCAGCTATTATGATATTTTCTTTTATAAGCATTTAAAGCTGTGGCAATGAGTAGACTGTAATAAAGAAATCAGTCGGTCAACAGAATAACTCAAATTGTGAAATGAGAAACAAAGACGTCAAATTAAAAAAAAAATTGTTAAAGAAAAATAAAGCTTGAGAAGGGCTACCGAGGCGATGGATCTGTTTTGCTTGTATATATCATGTTGCAAATACTGCAGTTTTCCCAGAAAGTCATGAAATCCGATTCCGATATTGTGTATAGAATAAACAGTAATGTGTAATGAGGCAGTGTATGAAAACAATTGCATGTTTTACTTTGCTTCTTCGGGCAGCAGACTTACAGGCAAGTTACAGAAGCAGCCTAACAAGAAAAACAAAACTATTACTTTCAAACCAAATGATTTTTTAAATTAAGTAAATGAAGTATAGGCAACATTTTATTGATCAATCATATATATATATAGGCAGTAATAAAACATGCACTTTTCCCTAAATTGTTCACAGAATGGCTTGGAAACTTCTGTTGTCACCAAAATACAAACATCTTGAAGAGAATGCTGGGAATTTTAGTGGCATAACCAGGGGCAGTGGTGGTTTTTGATGATTTTGGAGGTCGGTTTCTTGTAGTATAAAGAAGACGTTTGTTATTAAATATAAATGTGGCTTTATATGCCAAAATGTACTCTGAAAACCAGTAAAGGAAGAGAGGCAGTAATTTCCACAAAATGTTTAGACTGTAGTGAGTCAGAAGATGCAAAATTCATTCCTAGGTTTTCGTGCTGCTGAGTGATTTCACTCCAGAACCTAATTTGCCTTATGCAAAACCAGGAATGTACCTCAGTCAAGGAGCGGCTGATTTTCAATATATATCATCTTATTTGATGAGCCTATATTGTAAGATTGCACACAAAAACTGTTTTACAAATTGGTCATTTTAAAATAATAACCTAGACAAATGAACAGTTATTTTTTCACTCATCTCCCTCTAATTACTTTGCAAAAGCCAATGCAAATGCCATTTGCTTTCAGAGTTTTAAATAAGATGGATTTGTCTCCCACAATAATAAATCTTGGCGGTTAGTTTGTTTGAATGAATGTTGTGCATCTTGAGTAATTTGAGCTGCATAAGATAAGAGGGTCAGTAAAACAGAAGCACTAATTCTTCACTAAGGGAGAGGTCAAACAATAGTATGGCTGATTAGTACGTTGTCAGCATATCTTCCATCTGCTTGCCTTCTCTTGTTCCAGCTGACCATTCTGCAACTGTTCGTGGCCTGCAGTCTATATTTCAAGAGCAGGAAATGACAGAAACTGTCCATGACACAGAGGGGCATGGATATTTGGCCACATTTATTGGCAAAAATGGCAGGTAAGTACCATCGCCCTCGAATTTTGTTATATATGGTTTCAAGGGTATAGAAGCTGATGCAAGATATTATCATTGATGTTATGGGGCTGAGCAGATATTTCATCAAAAACCAGGAATGTTTAATCTTTAGGAATCAAGTAAAGAAAATACTGAATGTACTGCAGAAGATACGGAAGGCGCATAACACACCCTTAAACTGGTACAGTTCTATATAACCGAAATACCAGACATTCACCTGTTTTCACCTAGTAAAAGCCTGCTTTTCCAGCTTAAGAGTAATTCTCTTAAACAATTTTTATGTATGAATACCTATTTAGTAGCAAACAACCTAACCCATTTTCATACCAACATAATTTGCTTTTTTGTGTAATGATGTTTGAATGTCACCTAACAAGAATGAAGCCTTGCCTGAAGGTGCAAATGCCACTTGTTCTCTATGACTTTTCTCTAAAAACAGCAGGTGACTTTTTATATACACAGCTGTTTTTCGGAAAAAAACAATGATTGGCCAGTTAAGTGCATCCTCTGGCCAACAATGGACTGTGTTTAGATGGGCACGGGGCCACTTTAGGACCTTTGTGTATTTGGCTTAAAGGCTTTGGCACACACTTCCGTTTTTGTGTGTGACCCGTAGTAACGCAGCTGACAGGTCATTGTGTTGATTGTAGCTGCTATGAAGCCGGCCTGGGACGAACCACATTTTGTATTGGATAACATTCTTCTGGAAGGTCAAAATAATGGAAATTCACCCTCCATCGCAACTACAAACCTTTTATTTCGAGGATTTTATCTAAAATCTGGTCCTGTCAGCATGGTGTTAGAGCTGGATCGGTGTGGAGAAATATCTGTCACTACTTACCTGTACATGGCACAGCCACAGAATACCTCGGATAAGTAACTTATAGATCATTTATGAAAAAAAACGTCTTACAACAACTATGAAAAAACAACATCTTTCAACAGCTTTTTATTGTCTTTTTATAGCATAACCCAAGAGAATATACCAAAAAAAACATTTGCTTTGATTTATCATGTTAAATGGTGGATTTGCCAAAACAAATGGTGATGATTTACAACAAGCGTTATATAAAACGTCTCATGTAATTTAGTTAAACAATAACATATTAAGTATAAAGGTTTAAAAAAATAAATCAGTTGCCTAAATCTATTTCCTTTGTGCCTGCAGTAGTGTGAGGAAGGTGAGCATCTAATTAATATGTGTGCCATCCTCAGACATCCGTCTTAGGCAGGGGTGGGGAAACACATCCGGCCCGTTGGTTATTTCAATCCGGCCCACCGAAGATTGATAGAGAACCCTCCAAATCCAATCGTGGCAAAAATACCCGCCTGCCGTATCAGAATAAAGTATAACCGCACAGCCTGCACCAGAGTTTGAACAGCGAGAACAATGACGGGGAAACATATCGCAGCACATGTGGAGAGAGAGACAGGGCACACGCACAACCCAACAATCAATGACACAGAATGTGGATAACATTGCACCCCCCCTCCCCCACTCAACAATCAATGACACAGAATGTGTATAACGTTGCAACCTCCCAACCCCCCCTCAACATTCAACGCCACAGAATGTGCATAACGCTGCAGTATTAATATTAGTACAGTATTAGTTTTACTTGAATGCCAGCTTTTCAAAATAATTATTATGGAATGTTAAGTTATGGAGAGTAACATTTTATCTAATGGTCCAACAAATGTTCAGTCTGAAAACTTACAACTATCTCAACCAATTGTTACATTCTTTCCAGTTAATACAAAAACCATGCAGTCGATGTAGCATTGCTTGGACGTAATCTACATGGATATAATTCTTGTGGTGTTGAATTTACTTCTTTGTCCTTGAACAGGCTTGCTATCCTGAGACTACACTCACACGGTCTGGTGACGTTCGACCTGCAATGTAGCGAACGAGATGACTTAGCACAAGTGGACAATGTGAGTTATTATTACCTTGGCCATTGAATAAATTGAAAACAAAGATATACATTTGAATTTATTTATAGCAGTGTATGAATTTAAGGCTATTATGGTGCTTTTTTTTACCTTTTCATTATTTCATTGTTTCTGTCACAAATATTTTTTTGCTTTACGGCCAAGTCAGTTTGCTTCAAAGAAGTCTTTAATGGCTGATTAGAATCCGCACACTTGAAACAATGATGATAACAGCAGATCATGTTCTTGAGGGGTGATTTGTCAAGAGTAATAAAACTGTCCAAAGAACAGATAGCCAGGATTTGGCCAGGTTTAAGGGTCATGAAGCGGCAATGCGTGTATTACATGCTAGTTTTCTTTGTTTGTTTGGGAATGTGAGCATTACACATACTGTTTTTGGGTGCTTTCATGGGACTGTCTGGCTTAATTTCTACTGAAAATAATTCTTCACTAACACCACATCCCTTGGACCCTGAACTTGGTTGGTTTCTTTATATGGTATTTAAACTTGGCCACAACTCTTTTGTAAAGAATGTGGTGAAGGAGGCTTGTGAACGTGTTTAATAATAAGCTGCTTCATTAAATAGGTTTTGCTTGCGTTGTGTTCATATTTCGACGCGTGAACTTTAATGTAAACTTTAAACTTTGACTGGTTATCTTTTGGAATCATTGATTTTTCTGTGACTGCAGTGTTGTCTACAGAATGTGATGTTTATGCGTCTATGTTTTTAATGTTTCCTGTAGGAATATACATTTGTGACACGTTTAGGATTGTGTGACAAAAAAATTAAAAGGCCAGCAAAGACACCCATGACTGTTCTCATAAATGTCTCATAAAATGTGTTTTAGAATTTTATTACTTGGCTTTTAAACAATTGGATGTGCTTCAAATATTTCTAAACCTGTCTAATCTTGCCAAAATGTTTTTTAGGTTATTTAAACACATTATAATTTATTTGTCCAGTCATCACTCTGCCAGTATATAATTAACTGTGAATAAAATATTTTTCTACAGCTACTGAATGCACTGGAGAAGAAACTGAAGACTCTGCTACATGGAACTCTCCAGAGGGTAAAGAGGTGAGACTTCATAAACTAGACACTGTAAATATTTGTTTGTGTGTCTTTTGTGTATGTGTGTGACAAAGGAAAATATTATAAAAAACATTATTGCTAAGACAGTTTCTTTGAAATGTGGAGATGGACAAACACAGAACGCTCCACCATGCAAGAAAAAAGGAGCAAGTGAATGGCAAGTTTGCTGAGTTGAGATCCATGAATCTGATTGGCAGTTTCCCTCCACCCATTCCCATGAAGCTGATAGCTATTAGACAAATTGCACTGTCTAAAGTACATTTATTTTCCAAGGTCCATTATTCAACAGAACACATTTAAGTAAATGAATAATACATAAACCATGCGTTTAGTGCCAAAATGGCTTGGATTGAACACATGTTGCACCCTAGGCATTATTTTTTCAACATTGCTGGGAAGGTGTACTTTGGGTACCAAACAATGACGCCTAAGATGTCATAGTACTATCGTTCTCTTCTTTCTTTCTTGATTTAAGATACAAAGTGCCATTAGTAGGGAAATCTGATCCTCATTTCTTTGAATTCGAAAATAAACCAGCAGGAAATATGATGCCAGTTCTGAGTTTGGGGTCCCATTAGACCAGTCAGTTGTGAATAATTCATGTGTCTAAACTGGGGAGTTCCTTTAGTTAA